>CM028130.1:154132500-154732500 GCA_016271365.2 Neoceratodus forsteri | reverse complement strand
CACCCACTCCTACCACACACTACTGCTTCCCAATAAGTGAACTGTCACATCTTTTTCAAACTGCCCATCTCTCACTCATGACCTCACACACAGAATGCTGACTAATGCTAACAGTAAAGGAAACTGAAATGTAAATTAAAAAACAACAACTCCATCAACTACCACCACTGCCACTGACAGGACACGTTACCTACACATGAATGCCAGAACTTAAAAAACAGCCTTTCTCAGTTCTGGGACACCTTATGATGGGAATTGGGAAATATGACTTTTTTCTATTAATCTCTGTGTGAGACTGTCTACACAGCTACAGCATTTCAATAAAAAACAGCAATTATACCTGGAGGGGGGACTTACCAATTGCCAATGAAAATGGAAATCTCCACATGCATTTTTGCCATTCAAATCAAACTTCTCAGCAGATCAGAATTTCATAAAAAAAAATACACGCATATCTTCAATGGGTCCCACCCGGGAGAACATATCACATTGGGTACTAGTGCTGGCACAGAGAGAGACAGAGTCCACAGCTGCAGTCTTCCACAAACTACACTTACAACAGTGCCACTTGCTTCCCACAGCTCTCCAGGAACTATTTTCTTAAAAGGTACTCCTCCAATGTCCCAAAAAAGGCATTTTCGAAAGGTTTTAATTTTGTTTGATTTTTTTTTACTGATAAAACTTTTAAGCCAGTTCATAATAGCAATAATGCACTCCAGGGTGTGATATATCATGGGATATCATCACTTCTTGGGTGTTGGACACACTCAACCTGCAGCCTCATTCCCAACCACTTAAGGCGTGATGATATCCCATGATATACCACACCCTGTCATGCATTATTGCTTAGTTATACAATAGCAAGAAAGAATCCTGGGCTGTGATAGGTCAGACTGCCCTAGAGACAGTAATGTTATTTGACAACAACACCACTGTATCTAGGACAGGCACAAAACTGGCCTCATCACATGCCAGCATGTAAAAAGGAGTCACTGCCCACTGCCCAGTAGCCACACTGCCCTGTCTACTCACAGTGCCAGCAGTCATCCCTTGGCTAGATATTCACTTGTTCTCTGACTGAACAGTCAATAAATAGCCCCCATCAAGTTCTGAACTGAATCACCCCAAAAAGTTAAAGAAATCCTAAACCAAGCCCCGAGTGCACTACTTTTCAGTTCCTCTAGTCGGCAGCACCATTGTGCAAGCAAGTGCAGCCTTCAAAAGTGCCATGATCACTCCTCACACTGCCCGGCTCCTCAAAACAATGGCTGCATTTGACTGTTAAGTAGGAAAACAAAATAAAAGAAAACACATATAAATAAAGCTGGACTGTGAACCAACATGCTGCAATATATATTAAAACCAGTCACCCAGGGTGTCACACACCTCAGCTTCATTTGTGGTCATCCTGTACTCTACATAACAAATCAGTGAATGAAGGACTTGAATTCCAAACTACTTTCTCCGGGTAGACACCAATACTTTCTCCTACTGTGCTGGCAGAAATGCAAACTGTAACAGAGACAGAGAGCTATCAAGAGGAAGGGAGCACACTAGCAGCACCAGTGAGATACAGCACAACCATATAGCTGTACCACCACCTACTGGACAAGAGAGAAACTATGGGCTCATTTTTCAGTAAGTATACCTGCTCTACAAAAACTAAAAAAATTGTTATAAAAAGTATGTTAAACATCAAGTTTACATATAAGGTACCCTTGTGCGCATGTCTAAAGCCATTTAACATTAAAAAGTTGCTCAAATGTATTACCTATCTATGGTTTCAACATTTTTATGTTATTTTTAGTGTTTTGTTTTACAGGGAGCCTATAAGGATACAATCATGATCTGAAACTTTCTTTCACAAAAATGGCATTCTTTTCCCAAGTGTAAAAATGGGGTTTAATCTTACTGAAAGTTGTTTGTCCTTATTTAATGGCTCCAAAACATTCTTCCACTGTTAATGCAGAGGACCACAAAAGACACTTTTCTTAAATCAAAGTTGGCTCTGAGACAGCTCTTGATTGCCCTGCCTCAGAGGCAGGGCTGCCTCAGAGATAAGTCTGTCTCTGAAGCAGGCATTATAGATAGGGCTACCTCCCACTTAGGCCTTTAACTTCTAGAGCTAATGAGCTGAGCTGCATTGCTGTGCTGGCTTTGTGGTGTAGTGAAAGGTCTACAGCCTGATAAAAAAAGAGGTTAAGAGCTTGAATCCACAGATGGTCCTTTTGCTTCCGTTTTGTCAGAATTTCACTTGAGTCATGATCCATGGCAGTGTGGTGATAGAATAGTAAACACAGAAGTGATGGGACTAAGTGTGAGAAACAGTAAGTGCAAAAGGCTAAGCTTTGCACTGTAGCAAGGTCAGCCTCCAAATCAGGCCTGTCTTGGAGTCAACTTTGGTTTAAGAAAAGTGCCTGTTGCACATGGAGGACTCAACTACAGTTCCACTCTATATAGTGGTGGCCTGACAGAATTGGGTGAGAGGATGAACATGCCCTTCTAATGCCAAAAATGACATCTGAATGAGGATGCACATGTGCTCCAGCACAGCAGTGCTCAGGGACCACCCAATCTGCTAGATAACATAATACAGTGGCACCTTGTGGTATCAAGAGACACCAAGATGTCTGGCTATAGAACAGAACAGATCTTTGGTGATTTCAGTCTTACTGTACTAAATACCCATTTGGTTTTAAAGGCTGCAAAAGTCTTAAATGGGTAATGAGGTGCTCTGCAAGGGCACTCCATGTGATTTCATTACACTATAGGTAATCAGATATTATCAAATTTCCCAAATTCAGATATCTTTAGCTTTTTGTATTTAAAATTATATGCTCCAGTTTATTTATTTATTTATTTATTTGTTTGTTTGTTTGTTTTTGGTAACCGGGTAAGCACACTAGACAGCCAGTGCCTATTTTCAGGTGTGACCCGGGAGAGTCACAGGGTAATTACATGAGAGAGGATACATAGACAACAATTACAATCAGGAGGATGACGACAATTACAATCAGGAGCAGGCATACTCCAACAGTGAGACAGAGTAGTAGTTACAGAGGTAACATTTTGACAGGTGCATAATGTACAGAATAATTTATCAATAGATACATGGACAGCATTGCAAGCAGGAGCAGTAACATTTAGCCAGGTGGGGATGGGGAATCATAGGAGAGGCTGTGGGGTGGGTATTTAGGCAGCACACAGGCAGGTAGCAGCAGGCTTCAGGAAGTTCCAGAGGGAGGTTTTAAAGGTGGAGTGGGAGGGGGAGGCACGGACCTGGGGGGGAAGGGAGTTCCACAGCTGGGTGCGTGAGAGGCAAATGCCCTATCACCAGTGAGGGTGCAGGTCCTGGGGACCAGGCGGGTCTGGGACACACAGGACCTAAGGTGGTAGATGGGGGAGGCTTGTTTCAGGGGGAGGGAGAGTGAGGCAGGGATGGAAGTACAGATAATGTTGTCTATGAAGTTGCCCATAGAGTAGATCTGGAATTTATTGGCGGGGAAGCCAATCAAGATGGGAATAGAGCTCACAACATGGGTAAGTCAGGGGGCCGAGAGCGCAAAATGGCATATGTTGTTGTACGTGGTATCCCACTTTGCAAGGCATGAGGAGGGAGCAGAGGCAAAGGTGATGAGACCATAGGAGAGGGTGGGCAGAAGTACCCCCCCTCGCTAAAGCCAGCCAGACAGCAGGGGTGAGACAGTCCTTGGCCCTGTAGGCAAGGCCAAGTTTACCATTTGTGGCATTGCAAATGTTCCTAATGTGCCCAGAGAGGTCCAGCTGGGGGTCAAGGGTGAGTCCAAGGTACTTAGTAGAGACTTTTGTAGCCAGTAGGGAGTTACAGGTACCTCGGATTTTGAGAGGCATCATGCAGGAGGAGATTTTGACCGCAATGCCGAATAGCATTGTCTGGGTTTTCTTAAGGGTGACTAGTAGTTTGTGCCCTTCCAGCCATTTGCAGGTAGGGGAGAAGTCAGAGTTGAGTTGGGTATTGATGTTGGTGATCTCGTGGGAGCTAGCTAACAGGACAAGGTCATCCGCATACATGGTAATGTGCCCTTCGGCAGCAGTGAAGGGTAAGCCATTGACAAACAGGGAGAACAGGATCGGCCCAAGGACAGATCCTTGTGGAACTCCACTGGATACGGGCAAGAGGGGTGAGAGGGTATGATTGAAGCAGGTGCATTGCTTCCTGTCCCCCAGGTAGCTGGAGAACCAGTCGAGAGAACAGCGGGAGAATCCAAGGGTGTGGAGTGAGCCAAGAAGGAGGGGATGATCTACACGGTCAAAGGCTTTGGACAGATCCAAGAATATAGCCCCCGTGAGTTTACCCTGATCAGTTGCAGTCCTGATCCTTGTTGTGACTTCAGCTAGTGCCGTAGAGGTGCTGTGGTTTTTATGGAAGCCATGCTGACATGGGGAGAGGACATTATATTCCTGGATGTACTGCTGAAGCTGTGACACAACTGCTTTTTCCAGCAGTTTTGCTTGCAGCTGAGAGTATGGCAATAGGATGATAATTGTTAATGTCCTTGGGGTCATATACGGTCTATATGGAAAGTCCACACAAATCAGTGATTTCAGCACAAAAAATCTGTTGTTTAATCATGCCAGATTCTGCCCTTGTGTCATACAGTATCAACAGATTCAGGGGAGGGGGGACCTTTTAGATAAACTCACCTGTTCAAATTACCATGTTCAAAAAGTATATCCCAATGTATTCAAACCTCTTATTGTACTTTTAGAATCCATCACCTTTATCTTACTACTTCAAAGCAGCATCATATAAAACCATTTTGTTATGTTCTACTTATGTAATGCATGGGTTTAGTAAGGGGGAAGATATAATATGTCAATTGATAGCCCTGTACAGAGTTATTTATACCTGGTTATATTGTCTAAACAGTAGATTACTTTATAAAACTGGCAATCAATCAATGCAGTAATTTAAAGTGTGTGTGTGTGTGTTGTGTGTGTGTGTGTGTGTGTGTGTTGAACCTGTCTATATAATAAGCCTGTCATAGCAGGGTTCCACCAAGCTGCATTGACAACAAAGTTGTTGAAATGTGGCTATGTGACACAAACAACGTTGACAGGTGAAATTTCACCTGTCAGACATTGGGTGTTTTCCTGAGGGGGCTTTGCCCACTGTATACCTCATGCCTCACTACTTTTAGATTACAAACTTAGAAGCAGAGTTTGTTTTGTGAGGGGGTGGGTGAAACACTGGTGAAAGGGTGAAATTTCAACAGCTGGTCCTTCACAGAGAAAATCTCAAATTTGTCACTGTAAAGGATTTCAACATCAAAATTTGGACTTTCTAACATGGTACGGTCATAGCAGTAACTTGTCATAATCTCCAACTTATTTGTTTTGTTTTTTTTTACTTTTTACAGGCCAGAAAATCTCATTGTGCATAACTGATAGTTAGCGTCCTTCAAATGTCTCACCATCAGTGATGTAAAATCACCATATCTTATCCTTTGTGCTCTTATATGTGTACTTTTATGGCCTTGATTGCCTCAGAGCAAGCAACCAGACAAACCAGACCATAAAGTGAGTTAAAGACTTCTTTTATAGACTGGTGGCAGTGCTAAAGAGGTGATACCAACAGAGTCCATCTCAGAAGTCTTTCCAGTACATTACAGTGTGTAAGGCAGAAAGCAGAAAATCTTTGGCTCTAACATATTGGGGAAGGAGTGGTGCAGGACTTAGAAGTTCACATTCATAAGGGACTAGGGTGTGGAATGATGTGATCACAAGATATTTGGTGATAAGAGCCTACTCATAACATGCAAGTGAACATCTGGTGGGCTTCATGTGTGATTTGAGCAAAAAATAAATAAGTGGATGAAAAAACAGTGAAGTAAAAACACCGAGACCAAAAACAGCACTGCAACTTAATACTGCCTTACACAAAAAGGCAAGCGAGGCACCAAACAGCAATAACCAGATAAAGAACTTGAAATTCCAACTCTTTTCTGTAGGGAGGTGGCTTCACCCCCACACACCCCTTTTTGGGGGCCCTGCCCCTGTACCCCCCAATAAATGTATATAATCAACTCTGTGGGGGTGCCAAACTTGGGGACAGGGAGAAAGATGGGATTGGAGGGAAATGGGCTGCAACAATGAAAATGAAAATATGCACACAAAAAATACAGTCACTCCGGGAATTAAAACACTGTGAAAAAATATATGCACACACACCGAAAAGAGTGTCACTCCAGGAATCGAATCGAGCCCTGCTTTCTACAGCAGTACACAGAGGCACTGACCTAAACCTCTAGGCTGCAATGGCAGCACACCTTGAAACTACATAGAAATGCCTCTTCTAATCCTATCTCCTAACATTACTGCTCCCCCACTGGTGACTTGTCGTAATGACTCTATTAGCTCAAATTACAGGCACTCTAAAAACTCAGTCGCCTATATTGCATTTGCTTTTTTTGTGTCACTCTTTTTACTCCACCCAAATACTTTCACTGAAATCACAGTACACCCATTGGGTTCAGGACAAAACCTAGATGTGCGTACAAATCAGATTTAAACTAGAAAAAGGAGTAGGCTAATGAACTAATATTTACCACATTCAACATCATCAGCCAGGATGCAACACAGTAATGCTGCAGTATAATGCAAAATGCTGCAGGATACTGCATAGAACAGTTTCATTCAATGGCAATTACAGTAAGCCCTTTTGTCATGCAGTATTTTATGATGTCATTTACTGCAAGTTAATGAATTGGGCTCCACTGTACTTGGATATGGTGAAATTGCTGGCTTTCCCCTACTATGCTGAGCAGGGAAGAGGGTATGCCCTCAACTGTGAAAAGGGTAGGTGGGTGGGGAGGTATTAGGGCACATGAAAGGGTGCAATAAATGAGACAAAAATGAAATGGAGTGAACAGCAGGCTAGAGGGAAGAATGTCAATAATCAATTGGGGATACAGTGATGACAAATTGGTGATGCAAGATGGAGAGGAAGAAGAGAGAAAAGCACAGAGTGAAGGACCAACAGCATGGGTAGAGTTTACAGCAGAAATGAATAGCATCCTAAAGCACAGAATAGCAAGTGAAAGGGAATAAGCCTAAATGCTGGGAGCCCAGGCAACAAAATAAGTGACCTCCAGGCAGTGGTGGAAGAGACCAACCCTGATATAATAGCAGTGACTGAGACTTGGATATCAGAATACAGTTAATGGGACCTCACAGTCCCTGGGTACTCCCTGTTCAGAAAGGCCAGACAGACTGTCAAAGGGATTACCCTGTATGCGAGGGAGGGTATAGAGACCACATAGGAATGTATAATTAAGGTAGAGGTGCAATTAATATTGGCACAGCTCACATTTGAGGGGAAGATGGTCAAGATGTGGGTGGTATACAGATCACCAAGTAATTAAGGGGGCAGGGACTTTGGAGAGGAAATCTGGAAAACAACTGATAACAGAGAGTGCTAATAACTGGGAATTTAAATATACAAGATGTAGACTGGAGGCTTTAGTAGACTGGAGTGCAAGAAGTCACTCACTACTGGATGCCCTACAGAACTTCTTCCTAGTTAGACATGCAGCAAAATTTAAATTCACCAGTGAAGTTCTGGGTAAGTTGGGAAATTCACCTCCATGGAGCAATCCACAAAGTTTTGCTAATAGGCTAAAACTTCACCTACCTAACTTCATCATTTTGGGGGGTATAATTTCATTGCAAAGTGAGGAATACTGCCTACGAACAGCAGAATTTCACCATTGAACAGCAGAATTTTACCCGTGAATGGCACAATTCCACCATTTGTGATGAAATTCTGTCATTTGCAGGTGAAATTCCACACTTTGCGGGAGAAATTCTGCACTTAATTGGGCAGAACTCCGCACTTCGTGGGTGGAACTTCACAATTCATGACCATGAATTAATACATGAATTGCACTAAATTCATAGCTTAATTCATGAGAGAAGTTTCCTAACTTCACCCTTCTCTATTTCTAGTGCAAAAGGTAACAGAACTAACAAGGCAGTAGACCACCCTTGATGTGATACTAACCAAAACTGAAATGGTAGGGGGTAGATTTCAGGAAACTGTAAGTGTCCAGCAATCACAACTCATTGTGTATTGAAATAACCACTGGAAGCAGATAATTTAAATCAAAGGCTGTGGTCCTGGACCTTAGAAATCTGACTTCAAAAAGACAAAGTAGGCACTCAGAGCAGAGGAACATTGAAGTGGGTGGTGGAGGCAGTGGGAAAAGAAGCCAAATGTAAGATTAGTAAGCGAGACATCTTGGACATAACAGGAAGCTGCAAGAGATAGGTTGATAAGAAAAAGAAGCATTGAAAATCCTCAGTTTTTTCAGGGTAGTGGGGAAAGTGGTGAGGGTCAAATAAAGGGCATTCAAGAAATACAGGTGTGTGCAAAATGATGTAAATTTGGAGGCATACAAAACAAAATAAGGAAGTAAGGAGTACAGTTATGAGATCAAAGACAAATGCAGAATTAAGAACAGCTGAGGGTTAAGAAGAATCAGCATTTATATAGCGTTTTTCACACAATGTATCCCAAAGCACTTTACAAGCAGTGCTTGACTGGTGGTGAATTGACTGAATGTGTAGGGGCAGCCATATCACACATCAACACCCATGCACAGCCTGGACAAATGCATGAACTGGTTTTATGGGAAAAGGAATATTGGCCAGGACACTGGAAATGTCCCCCACTCTTTGCGATGAATGCCCTGTTTTTTTACTTCCACCTGGACACCCACCAGGACAGCACCAGGATGGGTAGAAGAGACCTCGGTTTAATGTCTCATCCAAAGGACAGCACACCCCAATGGTACAGCACCACCCTAACACTGCACTCAGGTGCCAGCATTTTAGGTACAAGTCCAATCCCGGTGGGATGAAAAACCATGACCTTCTGGTCCAGAGACAGATGTGCTACCAACTGAGCCATGCTGACACCTAAGAATGGTAAAGAAAAGATTTATTTAGATACTTTAGTAAAAACAGTTAATCAAGGGGTTTACCATGCTGAATAAGGAGGGGTGGGTAGCAGACAATAAACAGAAGGTAGAGTTACTGAACAGCAATCTCTGTTCTGTATGCACACTAGAAGAAGGTGGCCCTACCAATAAGTAATGTAAAGGTATCTGTGAGAGGAGTGAGGTAAATTAAGCCTACTGAAATTGCAGAGGATATGATATGAAAAGGACTGCCGCTCATATGGTAGAGAAGGCACTGTTCCCTGATGTACTGCACCAAAAGTCCTGAAAGAGCAAGGCCATGAACTGCCTGCCCCGTGATGGATTAGTTCAAGTGTTCTATAGCACCTGAGAGGCTACTGATTGGCTGTAGAATGGCATCTGTTGTGCCACACCACAGAGGCAACAAAAGGGAGGTGCCAGGGAACTGCAGGCTGGGCAGCCTTAGCTATGTTGTGGAAAAAAAACTCATAGACATCATAATCAAAGAACAAATTGTGTAATGCCTGGAAATCAGCAGGCAGCAGGGCAATACACATCATGGGTTTGTTGCAGGAAGATCATGCCAAACTAACCTAATAGTTTTCATTGACTGTGTCACAAGAGCAGTGGACAGTGCACAGACTATGATGGACTCCACCTTGACTTCAGCAAGGCCTTTGATTCTTTGCTGTGTAACAGACTGTTAAAGAAGGGGAAGATCTGAGATTACAGTGAAGACTAGCTGGATAGGTGACTGATTAGGAGAGACAATAGAAGGTGGTGGTAAATTGGATGGAATCTGAAGTGAGGGAGTCTCTAATGGGATGACACAAGGGCAGGCCTGGTTCCTGTCATATTCAACATGTGAAGGCAATATGATCTTACAGTAAAATTCTGTTTGTTCTTTTTCTCTTCAGCTATTCAGTGACATAGGGGAAGGTACATAGGGCAAGATATGTCTCTTCATGGCTGACACAAAGCTATGTGGCAGGGTGGATAGTACTGGAGGTGTCCAGAAATTGAGACAGGATTAGGAAAAGCTGGAAATGTGGTCCAAAATACGACCATTGAGCTTCACTGCCAAAACGGGGGTGGTAATACACATTGGCATCATGAACCCATGCACAGACTATAGGATGTGAAGATATCTGAGATGGGGACAAGAACGTTGTGGTTACTTTCTGGAACATTTTCAAAGCTTCCCTATAGTGCAACAGGGCATTTAGCAAAGCAATACTACAGGGCTTGCCACAAAGTGATTATAATGTTGGGGCATATTGGCAGTGGTTTCAAAAGCAAGAGGAGTGAGGAGATTTTGTTTATTTACTTCTTGAAATATTTCACCAGGATGGCACACTGAACAACAAGTTGACCTGGGGTGGGGGGTAGAATTGGATAAAGAATTAGACATACAGTTTAACATTTAACATATCTGAGAAACTAAGCATTCAATTACATTTGTAACAAGACATACAATTAAAAAATATCATAAATAATCATGCAATTGCATTTGTGACATAACATACAGTTAAATATATCATACCTGTGGAATATGCATTTAATTATAAGTGGCATATCTGAGAAACATAGTACAGAAATGTAATGTTGCCTCGGAGCCAACTCCTTGTAGGAATGGATCATAGTTAAGAGGCAGATTATTTAGCAATTACTGAATGAATGAGGTGCAGTAAGGGGACATCAAGGAGGGTAGAGGGGTAGAAAAAGGAAACCAGCTGGGGAAGGAGAGGATAAAGATGGAAGGAACATTATTGGAGCAAAGTGAGCAAAAAAATCAGTTGTGAGGGGCAAGTTCACACAGGTCTAGTGCAATCTAGGCGCACCTCAGAATAAAAAGTGCAACTTATTAGCTCAAGTGAATGAATTCCTTTGTTTAAGTGCAGGGGGTCAAGAGTGGGGCAGGAGAGAGGTGGGGTAAGGGATTGGGTAGGGGAGGATGAGTCATACCTGGAACTGGCCCCTTCAGAGTGCGGAGATCACTGCCAATGGTGGAATGAGGCAAGAACTTAGAATAAGGGGCAGGAGTAGGCAAGGACAAGTTGTGTAGAGATAGTAGAGGGGATGGTAAAGGAAAGGAAGAGGATGAGAGAGAGAAACTTGCCTAAGACTAAACCTCTTCAGGATGCTGAGAACCCTGCCAGAGAGCTGAGTCAATTGAGGATGAGTTAGGTAGAAAGGATGGACCCCTCCAGGATGCTGAGAACCCTGCCAGGAGGCAGAACTAGGTGAGGACAAGTTGGGAAGACAGAAAATAAAGGATGATGGGAAAGGAGGGAAGAGAAGGGAAGGAAGAAGCTTGCTGAAAACTAAGCCACTCCAGAATGCTGAGAACTCTGCCAGAGTACAGAATCAGGTGAGGACTAGTTACGTAGAAAGGACAGAGAGGAAGGGGGAGTGAAAGAAGAGTAATTGCCCAGTGCTGGGCCCCTCCAGGATACAGAGAACCTCACCAGGGGATAGAATTAGGTGAGGACAAATTCAGCAGAGGGAATGGGGGGATAGAAGAGGAAAGGAAACAAAGGAGGGAGGGAAGAAACTTACCTGAGAGTAGACATCACCAGGGTGCTAAGAATCCCAACAGATGGTAGATTTAGGAGAAGACAAGTTGGGTAGAAAGGAGAGAGGTGGAGGGGAGGGGAAGGATGAGGCTTGCCCAATGCTAGACCCCTCCAGGATTCTGAGAACCCTGCCATAAGTTAAAACTAAGCAGGGGCAAGTTGGTAATGGAAGATGGTAAAGGGTAGGAGTGAGGGGGTAAGTGGTGAAAGGAGTGGAGATCATGCTGGGAAGTAGGCTTGGGGGAGGAAGGTTTAATAGGGGATGTGAGCCATGGAGAGGTGCAGAGGTATAGGAGGATGGTTAAGGAGGGTTAAAGCAGGAGCAATTAGATGAGAGAAAGTTATGTAAGGCAGAGGCAAGGGAGTAGGAGGAGGAGGAGGAGTGTTGTATTTGGGTGGAGAGTTCCAGATTTACGGGAAATGATGGGTGAAGCCTGACTGACCAATGAGAGTGGTTTGACGGGGGACCAACAAAGTGTGAGCGTCAGAGGATCTGATGGAGTGGGAGGGGAGAGGGTAATAGAGTGAGCATGAGAGGTAGGAGGGAACTTCTCCTAACCAAAATTTAGAAGTGAGTCTGGCAAACTGAATGAAGTGCCTGTTGGCAAGTGGGGGAAGGGACAGGGCATGGTACAGGTCACAGTGATGAGTGCATGATAGAGCATCAAGATCAAAATGACAAAAGGAGTTAAAGAGAGTGTCTAATCTGGTAAGGGAGGATTTGGGAGCAGCACCATAGACTACATCACAGTAGCCAAAAATGGGGGGGATCATCTCCTGGACTACTCCATGCCACGCAGTAGGAGGGATGCAACTACGGTTCCTGAATAAGGCACTAAGCTTGGGGTGGATTTTTTCAGGATGGCATCAATGTGGCCAGAGAAGTTGAGATGTTGGTCCAACCAAACCCCAGGGTATCTGAATGAGGAGGTGTGCTCTAGGATTGTCCCATCAAGGGTATGGAAAGAAGGTAAAGGGTGGAGCCTAGAGAGTCTCTGCCAGGTGCCAAAGAAACATACAAACATAGAACATAGACTTTGATGGCTGATAAGGACCCGTGGCCCACCTAGTCTGCCCATTTCCCTACCTACAGGATAAACCGCAGATCCTAGTTAACCAACAGCCTATTTCTTCCTACCCCCCCTCCCACAAGAATTGCCTTATGTCTGTCCCATGTATTCTTGAATTTTCCCACAGTTTTAGACCCCACAACCTCCTCAGGAAGGCTGTTTCATGCATCCACCACCCTATCTGTGAAAAAATACTTTCTCACATTTCCTCTGAACCACCCCCCTCTATCTTTAAATTGTGTCCCCTTGTTCTTGCATGTCTTTTTTTCTGAAAGATGCTACCCTCTTGGACTTTGTTGATTTCACTGAGGTACTTAAAAGTTTATAACATGTCCCCCCCTCTCTCCTTTCTTCAAGGGTTAAACAGAGATTGTTCAAATAACATGATTCTTGTGCTCATCCAGGATTTGAACATGGGACCTTTCACACCTGAAGCAACAATCATACCCCTAGACCAATGAGCCATAGATCATGGAGACAGTCTTTTAGGCATTTTTGAATAGTTGATGTGAGGCAAACCATACCTGAACCTGGTGTAAGTCATGCTGAAGGGTGGTTGCTACACTGGCGGGGCATTTGCCAGAGGAGAACAGGATGGTGTCATCGGCATACATATGGATAAAGGAGGAGGAGGGGGAACATACTGAGGGAAAGTCATTAAGGAAGATGGAAAAGAGAATGGTTCCAAGCACCGAGCCCTGTGGGACTCCTGTGGAAATAGGGAGGGGGGAGAGATTGTATCCTGGATCTTGACTGATTGTGTTCTGCCTGAAAGGTAAGCTCTTCACCAGTTTTGGGCAGGAGCAGACAATCCAGTAGCCATAAGGGAGTCAAGAAGTAGGGCACGGGAGACTGTGTTGAAAGCCTTGGCAAGGTCGACAAAGATGGCAGAGGTAATGAGGCCATTATCCATCCTGGTGAGGATGGAGTCAGTAAGCCTGAGTAGGGAGGTGGTAGTGGAGTGGTTCTTCTGAAAGCCAGATTGGAATGGGGTGAAAAAAGAAGAGTCATTGAGGAAGAATGTTAGTTGAGAGAGAAAAAGGTGTTCTTGGAGCTTAGCAAGGGCAGGGAGGAGGGAGACTGTGCAAATATTTGCACAGGAGGGGTCACAACCCTTTGTAAAAGGGAAGACCACTGCATGTTTCCAGGATGAAGGGGCAGATGAGGATGAGAAGGAAAGACTTAGGATTAATGAGAGAGGGTAGGCTATAGCAGAAGCTGAAAGGCAGAGGAGTTTAGGGTCAATGGCATCCGGTAATGAGTCTTTAGAAGGATTAAGAGAGAGAGAAGGGCCATTAGTGTTTCCTCTGGAGAGACAGCAGAAAAGGAGAAGAATGGGTGGGCACAGAGGGGTTAAGTGCTGGGTGTGGGAGGATGAGAAGGGGGGAGGTTAGAGGGGAGGGACTTTAGAAGTGCTGTTACACAGGAGGTATAATAGGAGTTAAACTCTTGAGCCACTGCACATGGTTCAGAGACTAATGAGTTGTTTATTTTAAGCAATGGTGGAGGCGGATGTGAACGGTGGGAGAATAGGGTGTGGACCACATTCCAGAATTTGGAGGTGGAACTGATGTTTTTGAGAAAAGGTGATTTTAAATATTCAGACTTGGTAAGTCTGTTAGCTTTTGTACAGGCATTTCTTAACATGCGATACCTGGCATAGTCTGGGGAAGCTGGGAGGCCTTATGTTTCCGACAAACTTTGTCTCACTCCCTGTGACATGTCAGTAACTCAGGGGAGACCCAGGGATGATGGTTGCCATGAACACTAGTGCATTTGAATGGAGCATAAGAGTTCCATGTAGTTAGAAATGTGTCTTTAAAACAAGCGAGGGCTTGGTCAATGGAAGGGGCAAAGGCAATAGGGGACTAATCAGAGCTGGCCAGTTCATTAAGAAGGGGATTAAGGCTTAAGGAGCTGAAGGAGTGGAGTTGCAGAATTTTGTGTGGCAATTTTTGGTATAAGGACTTTCCTGACTATGAAAACTGAGTGATGAACACTGAGGGTATCCGGGAGGATGCCTGATTTAATCACTCGGTGGGGGTGAGAGGTGAGAACCCAGTCTATCAGGGAGAGGTTAAGGGTTTTTGTGCCTGTTGAGTACCTGGGAAGGCTACATCTTGAGTACTTTGCACAGTTCTGGAACCGTCACCTGAATATGAATGGGGGCAGACTGGAGACAGTATAGAGGAGGACTACCTGGATGATAAAGGGACTGCAAGGCCAGACTTATGAGGAGATGCTGACAGAACTCAAAATGCGCTTGCAGGATGGCAGAAGGGAGGTGGGGATATGATAGAGATATACAAGTTTCTGAGGGTTATAAAGCTCTTCAGGTGGCATAAAGCTCCTCAGGTGGTACACTTGATCTATCCTGGCTTTACAAGCAAAGGGTAAGAGGTTTGATTCTAGGTGAGGGCACATATTTGCCACCTTATCAAGGATATTCATTTACCATATGAGGAGAGATTGAGGGAACTCAATATGTATACACTGGAAAAAAAGGAGGGAGAGGAGGAATATGATAGAGACATTCAAATACCTCAAGGGGATCAATAGAGTTCAAGAGGGCAGCATCTTTCAGAAAAGAAGATGTGCAAGAACAAGGGGTCACAATATGAGGTTGGAGGGAAGGCTCAGGGGCAACATGAGGAAGTATTTTTTCACAGAAAGGGTGGTGGATGCATGGAACAGCCTCCCTGAGGAGGTTGTGGGGACAACAATAGTAGGTCAATTCAAGAATACATGAGACAGACAGAAGGCAACACTAGGGGCAGGAAGGAGAAGGTAGCCTGCAGATCATGTATGATCTGGAGAGTAAACAGTAGGTAGGAAAATGTGCAAACTAGGTGGGCCTGGCAGTCCTTATCTGATCTCAAATTCTCTGTTTTCTATGTTTCTATAAATAATGTGAATAGTGAGGACTTGTTAAGCAGGGAAGACAGGGAGTAACAATGAGCATGACTGGAGACTTATTTATTGTTATTTATTTATTTATTGAAAATGTTTCACCAGGAAGGGGCACACTGAACAACAAGTTGCTTGTCTCACAGTGTGTCCTGGGGGAGAGTGAACAGGGAGATTTACCATATACACAACCAATCAAAGACCGTATAGAAATAACTAGAATACATGTGAAACAGCATATACATGTTTAGACAGCATGAACAATAATGATGGTAATATACAACATAAGTGCAGTTATAAAATGTAGTTAGTTAATTCAAGTGCTATAGGCTAAAAGTGCAGACAAGAGCAGGTAATGGGCCCAAAGCAGGCAGTAGGAGGAGGAGAACAGAGCTAGGCAGGGGTGGGGGTGGTTAGACACAGGTACAGTTGACTTACAGAAAATGTTGAAGGACTAGTGTAATGGAGTGAGTGGAGGAGAAGTGACAAATTTGTTGGGGGGAGGGCATTCCACAGTTTGGGAAAGTGGTGAGAGAAGGCTGTCTAGTTTATGGCAGTAGTCTGACACCGGACTTCCAGGAGGCGAGTATCAAAGGATCTCAGGGATTGGGCAGGGGGGAGAAAGGGAGGAAAGAAGAGGAGTAAGGTAAGGGGGAGAGGTCTGAACCAGAATTTTGACATTAATTGAGAGACATGGAGGTGACAGTGATTTTCAAGTGAGAAGAAAGCCAAGGAGTGGTAGAGATGACAATGACGGGTGTGAGAGGGGGAGTCAAGAGTGCAGCAACAGAAAAAGTTGAAAAGGGTGTCCATTCTGGATAAAGAAGACTTGGGAGCAGGCAGGACAATAGACTTCATCACAGTAGTCAAAAATAGGTAAGATCATCTTCTGGACAAGTTCATGTCTAGCCAGTAGTGGGAGACATCCACGGTTCCTATAGAGTGCACCAAACTTGGGGTACAGCTTCTTCAGGATGGCATCCACATGTCCAGAGAAGCTGAGGTATTGGTCAAGTCAAAACCCCAAGTACCTAAAGAAAGAAGTGTCTTCAAGAACTGTCCCATTAAGGGTGTGGAAGGAGGGTAGGAAAGGGAGGCTGGAGAGATTCTGCCTAGTGCCAAAGGTCATTGAGACTGTCTTCTTGGCATTAAGGGAGAGTTGGTGAGTGGAAAACCAGTGCTGAACTTTGTTGAAGTCATGCTGAAGCTTGGTTTAAACATCCACAGAGGAATGGCCCGCTGTGTAGAGGACCATGTCATTGACATATATGTGTGTGGAGGAGGAGGAGCAGACTGAGGGCAGGCCATTTATAAATATTGAAAACAGGATAGGACCCAATATGGAGCCCTGGGGTATGCCGGTGTTGATGGGAAGGGGAGGGGAGATGGAGTCAGCTATTCTGACTGACTGGGTTCTACCTACTAGGTAGGCTCAGAACCAGCTTATGGCAGAGTTGGTTAAACCCACTGAGGAGAGGGAGTCCAATAGAAGGGTATGTGAGATGGTGTTGAAGGCCTTTGCATGGTCAACAAAAATAGCTGAGGTGATTTGACTACTATTCATTCCAGAGAAGATGAAGTCAGTGAATCTAATCAGGTAGGTAGTGGTGGAATGGTTCTTCCAGAACCCAGATTGGAACGGAGTGAAAAAGCAAGAGTCAGAGAGATAGGAGGAGAGTTGAAATAGGACCAGGTGCTCTTGGAGCTTAGCATGGGTAGGCAGGAGGGATATAGGGTGATAGCTGGCTGGGGTAGTGGGATCACCATCCTTGGATAGTGGTAGAACAGTGGCATGCTTCCAGGTAGAAGGTATAGATGCAGTAACAAAGGAAGACTGATGGGGAAAAAAGTTAGAAAAGGACATTAGGAAATTCTTTACAGAGTGAACAGTGGATCAGTGGAATGGGCTACTAAAGGGAACACTGGAAGCAAGGACTGTGGGCAGATTTAAAGTCAAGTGGGACAGATTTGAAGAGCTGGTGAAGCCAACAAGGAGGTGGGGAGGAAAAGTAACCATTACTGTGGTAGGTCAACAAAGCTAAAGTTAACAACTTGAGGGCAGACTACAGGTATGTAGTGGCACATCCCTTTTTGTCTAGTCATGCTGTGACATTTTTGTCAAGATGCCCTAATTGAGGATTATACATAATGATTTTAAGGAAACACATAATAATGAAATATGTTTCTATGATGGCTCTGTCCATTCTTGCCAGCTCTGTCTGAAGGTGCTGGCAGGCCTAGATAGAATGCAACATGACAAAGAGCACAACTGTATGTTTGTTGAAAGTCTATTTTTGCCATAACTTTTAATGTATCTATGTAAAAAAAAAAGCACATAGCTATTAACTAGGCACCTACAATTTGAAAATCCTAAATCCTGTTCCTTCTTTTTTTTATCTGCTATTCAGCTATTGTTTTACATAACAGCAATTAATTAAATTTCATTGCAATATATCTTGTATCTACAAGTATTCTTTATCCTAGGTCCCCCCACAATGTCACCCTGTGTCTTACTGTAAGATCATATTGCCTTCAAATATATTAACTTCAAAATGTCTTGTTACTGATGTCTCTCTAAAACAATTCCTGTCTCAACCTGGCAGGACAACTGAAGCAAAAGTGATAGCCAATCATAGTAATATACTACATCAAAACTCAGAGGCAAATAACTCACTGTGTAATATAATCTTTAAACTGGTGAGACCTTTAATCCATTGATGTAAACCATGTTTTGCCACAGAGCTCTTTTATATTTGAAGCCAGTACAAGAATACATTCTATACAGCTAAACTAATTATAACACAGATTTTAAATCAATATATAATAAGGATAGTGTAGTCAGATTCATAACATTCAGTATCTCTGCATATATATTGCATGCACTATTTTGCTATATTCTGGTACAGTAATTCATGGCACAAGGAAAAATAATAAACTCTCAGAAGTGCCAGGTCTATAAATGAGGTATGTTATACACATTAAACAACCTTTCATAAACTAAATTATGAAAAGGGTAGATGAATGCTGGCTCCAGATTAGCCAAGAAGTACTTTCAGCTGGGCCGTTATCCCAACACAATAAGAGGCTGAGTGTAATATGTTTAAAAAAGTACATCCAATTTACTGGAAAGGGCCCCTTTTCGTAATTGCACAATAATTGCCAAACTACGATTTATGAATTTGAGACAAAATCGGTCCGAATTCTTCGGAATGTTGTTATACAAACATTTCAGTACCTATTACAATTTTTAAATAGTTATCAAACTACAATACGGTAATTAATGGATTAGAATAGACACAAAAATAGGATGAAATCTAAGAAGCTCGGATAACTTTTCAATGCAGTTATACGTTTGGACTCTGTGTGCCGCTGTTCGACAATAAGGTGAAGCCACTGAAACTGAAGATCTGTTGTGGCCATCACCGCAGGCTCAGTAGACTACAGAGAAGGAACGACCTGACAGACAGACTGTTACCAACATGTTAGCACATCTCTTGGAATTTTAAGATTTTATAATACAGTTTATGAACGTGGCAACGCCTGAAGTTGCGTTTGAGCTGGGGAGTTTTCGGAAAGCTGCTTGATACCAGAAAGGAAATTGTCAGTAAGCAAATGATGATTGTCAGCAGGCAAGTACTGTTTTTCTGTGTACTGTATTCAGTTAATCTTTTAGCTACGGGGCAGATTCGGTATTCCATCCCAGAAGAAATGGAACGTGATTCCATTGTTGGAAATATCGTACATGATTTGGGGTTAAACGTGAGAAATTTGTCAGATCGTAAGCTTCGCATTACCTCTGTATCCAATAAACAATACTTTAAGCTAAATTCCCTTAAGGGAGAGCTATGTATCAGTGACAGAATAGACAGAGAACATATTTGTGGAAAATCATCACCCTGTCTATTGAACTTTGAGGTGGTAGTCGAAAATCCTCTAAATGTATTCCGAGCTGAGGTTGAAGTCACAGATATTAATGATAATGCTCCGACATTTAACAGGAAGAATATTACTTTAGAAATCAGCGAAGCTACCTCGCCAGGTGCCCGTTTTCCTATAGGAACAGCGAAAGATCCGGACGTAGGTATCAACTCTCTTCAGAGTTATGAACTCAGTTCAAACAATTATTTCAGTTTGGATATAAAAACTGGTAGTGGTGGAAGTATGTATCCGGAACTTGTTCTGGAACACGAACTAGATCATGAACAACAAAGTGTACTTGATCTAATACTTACAGCTAGCGATGGCGGAAGACCGCAGAGATCTAGCACTGCGCAAATCCATATTACTGTTCAAGATTTTAATGATAATATACCATTGTTTAATGAGACGATATATACAGTTTATTTGAAAGAAAACGCAACGAAAGACACATTAGTGATAAAAGTTGCTGCCACTGACACAGATTCTGGACCAAATGCAGAAATAACTTACACATTTACTAAAACAACAGAAGGAGTTTCTCAGATGTTTAAGCTGGACTCGGCAACTGGGGAAATTACACTTGATGGGCTTTTGGACTTTGAAGAAACAAAGACGTATGAGATGGAATAGAAGCTAAGGATGGCGGTGGCCTCTCTTCCCATTGTAACGTGCAAGTAGAGGTTCTCGACCAGAATGACAATGCACCGGAAGTGATCATTTCACCAGCGTCTAGTGAAATACCAGAGGATGCTTCACCTGGAAGTAAAATAGCTATACTGCATGTTCGAGATCCAGATTCTGGAGATAACGGTGAAGTCCATTGTTACCTACAAGAAACTAACACTTTTAAATTAATACCTTCATTTAAGAATTATTACACGTTGATAACGAAGAGTATGCTGGACCGGGAAGAGGTCACAGAGTATAACATTACTATTATGGCCACTGACAAAGGCATTCCTCCACTGTCTACCTATATAACTTTTCGATTGCAGATTTCAGATATAAATGACAACCCACCACTGTTTCTTCAAACATCTTATGAAATGTATGTAACTGAAAACAACCCTCCAGGATCTTTCGTTTCTTCCGTCAAGGCAAAAGATCTAGACTGGAACCAGAACGCTCTGCTTACATATTCAATATGTAGTGGTTATACTGGAGAATTTACTGTATCTTCCTTCATTTCAATTAACCCAGAAAATGGCAATATTTACGCACTTCGTTCTTTTGATTATGAGGAGTTTAGATTTCTTCAAATCCACGTTCAAGTTGTAGATGCCGGTACTCCACCACTAAAAAAGTAATGTCTCTGTAAAGCTATTCGTACTGGATGAAAATGATAACTCTCCTGAAATCTTGTACCCTCAGATAAAATACGACGAGGTCGCTACTGGAATAGAGATAGCTCCATGTTCATCTGATATAGGCTACCTTGTGACTAAGGTGGTAGCAGTGGATGCTGACTCTGGACAGAACGCTTGGCTCTCATATGAACTTCTCAGGGCGTCGGAGTCGAATCTCTTTAGCATAGGATATCACACTGGTGAAATCAGAACGTCCCGTATAATTCTACATGAAGATCCTCTTAAGCAAACCATGGTTGTCCTAGTAAAGGACAATGGCAAACCGTCACTTTCATCTACAGTAAGTCTCATTGTATTCCTGTCAGACAGCATCCCAGAAATCCTTTCAGATATAAGCAGTCTTTCCAGTAAACCCCTTCACGAAGCTAACCTGAACATATATTTAGTGATATCCGTGGTTTCTGTGTCTGTACTTTTCTTGGGTATCATAATGATTTTTGCTAGTCATGAAGTTTCGCAGGTGGAGAAATTCTAAATCGCACGATGCTTCTCTTGGAGATTTCAGTGCTATGCCCACTTCAGCCTTTTTATATGTGGAGAAAGCCAAACGTCTCCCACAGACCTACTCCTATGAAATTTGTTCGGCGAGAGACTCAGGGCAGAATGGATGTTTAATTTCTCAGCCGTATCTGAACAGCACACTTGAATATGAGAAACCTGCTGACAGAAAGGGAGCCAAGATATCTATGGAAAATTTAACCGGTGATTTACACGTAGGATTTGATGGATCCACTAGTGTAAGTACTCTTTCAGACTATTTTATAATTTAAACACTTTATGCCCTGCTGTGCAATACAAATAATTGTATTTTGAATATGGTAATACAAAAAAACATATCCAATAAGCATTTACATTGGAAAATATTACAGAAAGATTACAATCAAAATATGCAAAGATGTTAAGTACTGTATGGACAGTTTGAACCAGGAGAACAGAGTGCAGAATGTTATACCAATATGGTAAGTAGGGTTGTTCAAGAAATAGTAATTCTGGTTTTGAGAAACCAAACAAACATTTGGCTCTCATGAAAGCACAATGCAATGCTCTGAGGAATCAACAAACTAACCCACTTAGGGACACTGACAGAAAGCTTGTGACAAGCAAGCAAAGGGAATGAGCCACGTTTTGATGTGGGAATTTAATTTGGGGGGAATTAATTTGTATTATAGAAGGGGTTAATGAAGAGATGCTAAATGATTCACTTTCAGTTGTTGAAAGGAAGGCATTGGGCAGAAAGAAGACCCACCTATTGGATGGGGAATGCAGTCATGGGCAGGACCACTGTTATACCTGTTAACCAGCTACATTGTAAAAATAATGGAACTTGTATGTATGCACATTGGTAAAAATCAGTGAACATCATGATAGTTGTCATTTTTTTTGCAGTAAATCTTTTTATTGTAATTATTGTGATTCTACATCCAAATACACTACATTCTCCGATATACACTTACATAAATTCTTAATGCGAGAAGGAAAAAACATGTTGTCTGAAGTATTATACAATGATATTAAAGGGGGAAAACAAATGTTGAGAAAACAATATGTAGCAGTACAATCTGTATGAAAGAGAGAAAATATGGCAATTTATGGTTCAAGGGGTAAAGTAGTTGGCATTTTTTGCCAGAGCAGAACATCTACATCTTATTCACTTTACTGTATATTATTTCAGATAGTATGTTGATCTTGATTTATTTAAATTTCTATTTGTTTTCTTTTGTCCTGTAAATGTAGACACACAATAGAGGTAGACACTAGAATACTGGTAAAATCACATAATTGCATTAGTGATTACCAGTGCAATCCCAAAATGTAAGGATCTTTTACAATGGATATCTTTGGTGCATCTAATTCTCATCACCATTTTTCCAAGTTACAGGATTTACAATATCACAGAAAATAACTGTGTCTGGGATCCTCAGGTCCAACCATGTGAGCCTGTAGCTAAGAGTTTAGAGCACCAGCAAATATTCTGGTGGCCTGGGTTCAATTCCCATAAGGTCACATACTTTTTTTTTTCATTATAATTTAAGATCCTGTACAAGGAATGTTTACTTAACTCACTGGAGATTGCTGGCCCTGTCAAAGGGTGTTAGAACTAGTGCTGGGGATGGCCATGAGGAATGTTGAAAACAAGCTGGTCAATTTTGCAGTAAATAAAACTGTATTGGTATGACTGATAATGTAATGAAACACTAATGAGCACTGCTGAATTTAGATTAAAGAAATTATGACTGGGGCACTGCTTGTCACTTCACCCCAGTCAGAATAAAAACCTCTGATACAGAATCTTTGTCTCCTATCATCTAGTCATGATGTCACCCAGCTAAATGATATTAGTGTCAAATTTCAGTTCTGTAAGTCACTCAATTAGCTACTTATGAGGTACTGTGTCAGAGGCCTTGAAAGAGTCTTAATAGACAATGTCCACTGGGAGCTCAATGTCCAAGACTTTAGTTATTGGCTTGAAGAAATGAAGAAGACTGGTCTGGCATGACTTTTTGACTCTGAACCAAGTTGAATGATATCAACTAAGACTTCATTAACTACATGCCTATCCATTTCCTCCTGTAGAAATTCATCCATAACTTTTCCAAGAAACGATCTCAGACTAATTGGCTTGATATCAGACTAATTGGCCTGAAGTGACGTGTAAACCTGTGCTAAATGTCAGTGTACCACCTCTGAGCTTTAAGGCAGCATGTCTCTGTGTCCTACTGTAGAACACCAGACCAAACATCTCTATCTGTTCAAACTTGTTGTACTCTTGAATATGCAGAAGTCTGAAATGATGTCCCCCCTCATCCTCCTCCTTTTATCCAATTTGATCATGTTAATGCCCTTAACCTCTCATCATAGGTCTTGTTCTCAAAACCACTGATTATTATGATGGTCCTCGATTAGTACTAAGGAGGCAGTATAGCATAATCATTAAGGGCACTGAGCTGCAAATCTGGAGACCTGGGTTTTAATCCTATCAGCACTCACTTGCATACTGTGTGACCTTGAACAAGTCATTTATCTACCTTGTGCTCCCAGGTTGCACCTGGAAACAAGCTCTGGCTTAATGTGCCTTTCCTGGTTAAGCAATTTCCCCTTTCCCTAGTTCAACCTGCTATACATGCTGTTTTAAATTCAGATAATGGAATTAACACTGTACGACTTTCTTTACTATGAACTAGGTGGTATTCATATCCAATATAAAGCATAAGGCAATGGCTTGCTACCATTCATCAACTGCATGGTACCATGAAGACATGTTTGGTGAATGCTGTCTTTGCCAGGAACAAACACATGCTAAATACAAAAATGTGCTAAGTAAAAATAATGCCTTCGTTAGACTTATGAATGTTTTATAGACACAAAGTTTCAAAACCCCAAAAGTCTTTTTATTTGGTATAATCCCTCAATAACACCAAACATTTATTTCATAGGGACTTAAATACATTTTTCAGTATTCCAAATAAGTGGTGTGTACATTGTGTTTGAACTGCAACAGTAAAGACAGCAGATGTACAACTGTTTTGTCTTTACATACATATACTGTATGTGTTGGCTTTATCATCTTACACTGGACTTAACATCCGTAAGTTAATTCCAAGGGAAACGTTTATTGGTAAAGTTAGATTATTTCCAATCTGGCAACTGAATGTGGATCTAGTACCTTTCTTTTGCCAGTGATACATACAGTATTTTGAATATTTTTAGTATTCTGAATTTGCGTGCCCAGCAATTTTAATCTCATTTGATGTTTTCCTGTCACCATAATTTGTTATTTACAACATCTTGGAATGCACAAGTGTTAAACCTATATTATATTTCTACTACATAGTTTCAGATTTTGAAGTGCCTATTAAGTTTTTTGTTGATACATTTACTTGTCTTAGATAAGCTTAACTGATGAAGCTACAACAAATGGATCATTGGATTTGATTGTCCTGTTTTTCCTGCAGTGTTGGGCTTATATATATTAATTCAAAGTGGGCACTTATTTTCCATCTCTTCTGGCAGGCAGTCTGGCCTAATGGTTAGAACACGGTGTAAATTCCATAAGTGGCATTTAATCACTTATTGAACCTAAGCAAGTCAAGTAACTTCCCTGAGCTTTAGATCTCCCCCTATTTTGTCATTAAATCATTGTGCTCTTTGAATCTCCCTGCTCACTAAAACTGTACATATCATTTTCTTACACTTCTGGCTAGTAAAATGCTTTGAAATACATTTTAGTTTGTATGAAAGGAACTAGGTAAAATCAAAATCACCTGCACAAGGTGGCCCAGTCGCCCCGGGCTACCGCCCAACTGGAGCAGCTCCTCAGAATCGAAATCGCCTGCACAAGGTGGCCCAGTCACCCTGGGCTACTGCCCGACTGGAGCAGCTCCTCAGAATCGAAATCGCCTGCACAAGGTGGCCCAGTCGCCCGGGCCACCGCCCGACTGGAGCAGCTCCTCGGAATTGAAATCACCTGCACAAGGTGGCCCAGTCACCCCGGGCTACCGCCCGACCAGAGCAGCTCCTCGGAATCGAAATCACCTGCACAAGGTATGAGAACTGATACGGCATCTACTTGTGGCACCTTTGCCCAGCCTGGACCTTTCTCTGAATTTTAAATTTGGCGCCATCTCTTTTCTCACGGACTTCGGGCTGAGCATGGAGCAGTAGATTTTACATCGTAGCAGCGCACTGCTCCTGCTCAATTTGTAACCAGGGCAATTTAATGGTGATGCAGCAGCTGGAAAATCAGGACTGAAGCAGGGCTTAGGCTGACTTTGAAACCGGGCTCCCTGGCGCTCGCTCGCTCGCCCTGCTCTCGCTCACAGGAGCTGCCAGAACAGTAGTCCATGATATCTATTGCCACTCTGCATAAATCTGAAATCTGGCTTTAGTTTGCCCTCTCCTAATCGAGTAATTCACTGACATGCTTTGACTGCTGACTATTTTTATATGCTGTCTAAAAATGATTGTGATGCTATCTAAAGATTGTACAGTTGGTTAGTTTACACTTTTTAGTGATTATAGTACCCTGTGCATGTACTTCCTCTGTATTTGCTCTTTATTCTGACCTCATCCCCTCCTGCCTAGTTATCTGCTCACCTGCACACGCCTCTCTCTCCCCCCGGCTGTATTCTCCAACCCCCACCTTGTTACACCTCAGCGCTCAACAAATCATTTGTACCTCATTGTTCCCCTGCAGCAAATCCAGTCTGTTCCTTGGTCTTTCTTTTGTCCTGTGTCCCCTCCCTCTGACTGACTTTACCTCTTCTCTATCCTCAGGTGGCCCAGTCACCCCGGGCTACCGCCTGACTGGAGCAGCTCCTCAGAATCAAAATCCCCTGCACAAGGTACGAGAACTGATACAGTGTCTACTCGTGGTGCCTTTGCCCAGCCTGGAGCTTTCTCTGAATTTTTAAATTTGGCACCATCTCTTTTCTCCAAGACTTCAGGCTGAGCATGGAGCAGTAGATTTTACATCGTAGCAGTGCACTGCTCCTGCTCAATTTGTAACCAGGGCAATTTAATGGTGATACAGCAGCCAGGAAATCAGGACTGAAGCAGGGCTTAGGCTGACTTTGAAACTGGGCTACCTGGCACTCACTCACTCGCCCTGCTCTCGCTCACAGGAGCTGCTAGCCCCGATGCCTACGGCATCTCCCCCCCCATGGTCGGCTTTCGCTTTTATAGGCTAAGGCAACCGATCAGGCTATTTTTACTATCTCCCCCTTTCCCATTGGCTCGTTATATTAACTAGCCAAAGGGGGCGCCCAAACAAACTTTTCCTTTTTTCCTCTTCTCTCAAGCAATATTGTAAACTTTTTAACTGTCACCACTCAAAGCTTCTAGTCTGCCCTGATCTTTTTCCATAGACTTTCAGCCAGAATAACTCTGCTTTCTCTTATAGTATTACTGGCTGCCTGAATCTTTTCTCCTCTTCCCTCTCAATTTATGCCGCTCTCCTCACATCTTGTAGCTCCCCTGCCTACTGCCTTAAATCTGTCTCTCTCAGCTTCATTGCTCTCCTACCCCTCTGACAAAAATCTTAGTTTCTTTAAATCCTATGTAACTCCTACACTAGGCAAGCCACTGCACGTTGTACTGCTCCTTTCACAACCTTCACCTCTGGCTCTTTACTGTGTCCCTTAATCCCTGCTCTTTCTTAAAAATATGCGTATCACTAAAGATTATAGCATGTTCTGGTCATCGCTAGCCATGACCTCTCTACTCTTGTCTCTGATGCTACTTAGCGTCCCTAATGTACCTCACACCAAAGATCATATTCAAAATAGTGATGTGCATCCAAACGACTTTACCTACTCCAATATGCTAATCCTAACCGAATGTGACACAGACACAACCCCTGCTCTCCTCCCTAAACTACTCATCTACCATGCTATGGCATCCACCACCAAATGATGGCATACCTACTGGCGGATCTGTACCAAAATTGTACTGCATAACTTAAGGTATCTCATATTGCTGGCCCTTATGCTGTCTGAAGATATAGAATTGAACCCAGGCCCTGCAACAGGCATATCACCCTTAATCTGCTCTGGACATAATATGAAAGGCCTTCGCATAGTCCACCTTAATATCAGGAGTCTTCTACACCATCAAGCAGATCTAGAAGCCTGGGTGGTTAACCACCAACCAGATGTGCTCTGCCTATCTGAGACATGGCTAAAACCCTCGATCCCAGATACCATTTGCCTGCTTCCAAACTACTCCCTTCTTAGGTGCGACAGACCACCTCCTAAACGTGGTGGGAGTGTTGCAATCTATTACAAAAGCAACCTGAATATAAATATGCTAACAAACAATAAAAACTCCTTATGTGAATATATCCATGCTATACTTAGACTCGGAGATAAAAAACTCCACATTGTATGTGCCTACAATCCACCTACCAGTGGAACACAAGGCCTAGCTGATTTGCTGGTTCAAACAGCTGCACATCCGGGGAATAATGAACTCATCATTCTCGGCGATATAAATCTAAACTGGCTTGGCAAATCTCAAGACTCACTTCAGTCTCTGGTACAGAGCTACAATTTGCACCAAATCATTACTGATTACACAAGGATATCAGTTAACACAGACTCCAGCACCCTTATTGACTGGGTCTTAACGAATCGTGTGGATAGAATTGCAAAATCTGGAACCATGCCTGACAATATCAGTGACCACTCCCCGGTCTTTTGCATATGGAGCACCTCCACAAACTCCACGTCCCACCAAAACTATATATGCTTCAGAAATTATGCTAACTTACATCAAGGTAATTTCCTATATGATGTGTCCCACACTGACTGGTCCCCTGTCTTTCAATCTACTAGTGCTGAAGCTGCCCTGCATGCCTTCCTAAGCAGGTTCATCCTCCTTCAGGATAAGCATACCCCAGTCATCACTCGGTGCGTTCGTGGTACACAAACTAGATGGCTGCACAAAGACCTCCTCACTGCCCTCAAAAACAGGGATAAATGCTGGAGAAAGTTTAAAGCATCTGGTCTCTCAGTCGATTATAACAACTATAGAGAACAGCGGTCAAAATGCAAATCACAAATTAGACTTGCAAAAAGCCAGTACTGCAAAGGCCTCCTGCTGGATGCTGCAGGGGACCCCAAGAAATTTTGGTCTCATGTCAAGACTTTCCTTGGCTCTAACAAAAGGCCACTAAATAATGACATGATATTGAAAGGCATCCATTGCAATGACCCAGGCACCATTGCCAATGCTTTTAACTCTTACTTCTCCGACCTCTCGAGCTACACAATTACTCTCTCCTCCACTAACTTAATACCTGGAGCCCCCCACCCAAAAGTAACCTCACAGATGCCCACCTTCTACTTTAAAGCTATATCGAAAAATGATGTCCTCAAACATTTAAATTCTATATCAGACAGTACTGCTGTTGGGTCTGACCGCCTTGAGCCTAGACTCCTCAAACTGGTGGCACCTTTCATCTCAGGACCTCTGGCCTGCATATTCAACCTGTCCCTGAGTGAAGGCGTGGTGCCCGAGGTATGGAAACTTACTAGAATCATGCTAGTATTCAAAAAAGGTGACAAAAAAGTCATAGCCAACTACAGACCAATAGCAATATTGTCAACACTAGATAAAGTCCTTGAGAAACTCATCTCAGCTCAGATCTCAGAACACCTCACAAAACATAACCTCCTGCACCCAAACCAGCACGTTTCCAAAAGGTCATAGTACTCAAACTGCTCTTCTGCAGCTGACAAATGATATTCTTCAAACTATGGACCAGGGTCACCTAACTGGTGCAGTTTTTATCAATTTGACAAAAGCCTTCGATCTACTCAACCACCCTCTTTTGCTTACCAATCTCCACTCCCTGGGTTTCTCACCCAATGTTGTAACTTGGTTCCATAGCTACCTATCAAACAGGCATCAAACTGTGAAATTCAATTTGGCCACCTCAGAAAAAGCTCTCATCAATATTGATGTACCGCAGGGTTCTATCCTCGGACCCCTGCTTTTCTCGATGTTTAACAACATTCCTCAAGTGGTATCCTCCTGTTCATCATTGCTTTATGCCGATGACCTTGTCCTTTATACAAACTCAGATAATGTCCACTCTATTAATCATAAGCTCTCCATGGACCTACAAAATATTCAATCCTGGATCACCAATAATAAGCTTGTTCTAAATGTTGCTAAGACCAAAGCCATGCTCTTTGGTTCCTCTATTAAATTAAAACAGCACCGTAAATCTTTCCAGGTCACCTGGGCGGACAGCTCCCCACTGGAGATGGTAACTTCTTTTAATTATCTGGGGGTCTTACTCGATGAATCCCTCACCTATGATGCCCATATAAGCTCCACCTGTAAGGCTGTGAATGCCAAACTGAGCTTAGCCTACAAAACAAGCTATATTCTTACCCCACTGCTAGGACTGCCATTGCTAGAGGAATCCTTCTTCCATCACTTTCTTATGGATCCGTAATCTATACAAATATGTCTAAAGCTAATCTTCATAGGTGGGACACTACTTACAACAATATATGCCTCTACACCTCTGCTTCCTCCAGACTAAAACATCACTGCTTGCTGTACTCTGATCTCAATTAGCCTTCTCCTACTGTACAACATCTCCTCTCTCTTGGGAACCTGATGGACAGTGTACTTCGATCTAGTATGCCCACCTACCTAGCCTCCCTGCTAATCCCTCAGCCCATCTCTTATGGTCTCCGATCTACTGACCTTTCCTTGATTTGCATTCCCAGATGTAGAACTACCAAAGGGAAATCATGTTTCTTGCATATAGGCCCCTCCTACTGGAACTCGCTGGCCCTAGATGTCCGCCTTGCACCTAATCATGCCATGTTTAAGAAATTGCACTGCTCCCTCCTTACTACTTGTGCTTAATGTACCTGCTTCAACCCTCCGTAGGTCCAGACTTACCCTGCCCTGGCCACCTTGGTTACACCTTCTACAGTGTGAGATTACACCTTGCTCCCGCAGCCCCATTACTCCCATCCCAACTTTACCTCTCTCCCTGCCCCTTCCAAACCAATACCCTCTCACTCTCAGTAACTTGTTATAATGCCGCTGTTCAGTAGATTTCTTCTCTATGTACCTCATATTTTTATGTTATTACTATGACAATCCACACTTGGGCACTTATCTCCAATTGTATAATTTTAAACCAGTTATGCCTTGTATCATTATTTGTCCTAAATTTGTCTCACCTTATGCTTGCGATGTATTGCATGGCTCCTGACACTGTATTCTATGTAACTGTTATCTCTCTATGTTGTTTGACCCCCCCCATGCCTGAAATGTATTGCACAGCTCCTGACACTGTATTCTATGTAACTGTTATCTCCCTATGTTGTTGACCTCCTGGGTCGTGCCTGAAAATAGTCACTTTTGTGTCTAGCGCACCTACCCGGTTATCAAAAAATAAATAAATAAATGGAATTCCTTTTGTTTGACAAAAGGATGTCCTTAATGTTATTCTTCATTGGGTATTTGGTGAGCTGGACATCTACTGAAAACAAATGGAAATTGTTTGCTTGGAACTAGAAAATCTATTTAAAAAGACCTCATTTTAAGGTAAAAATATAACACCAATAAACTCTCAATTGGGAAATTTTTTTTCCAAAAAATAGAGTTTCATAGTGTCCATTTCCAGATGTAGTGGAAGTTTAGAGGTGTTGTTTCTGGTGCAGTATACTGCTGTATGGAGAGAGTTGACTGTCTGATTTGCCTGCTTACAGAATTAACCTGTTTTATATACTGGCATAACAACATACTATGAAGCCAGCAGAATAGGCCCTATGGTATATCGAGTCTGCTCGATGGTCAGTGACTATGCAGGGCACTGATTTTAGCCTCCCCTCCCAACAAGGACCCCTATTTCCCAGTGGGGCTCCTAGATGTACCCTCCCCCTGCACCTATCCCAGCCCTTCTTGAACTCCTCCATAGTAGTAGCAGCCACCAGTTCCCTGGGCAGTGCATTCTAGTGCTCCACCATTCTCTCAGTGAAGTAGTGCCCCCTTGATTCCCCCCTCAGCCTCCCCCATCCAGCTTCATGGGGTGTCCTCTGGTGGCCCCCCATTCACTCAGTTGAAAGACCCCCTCAAGGTGTACCCTATTGATCCCCTTGAGATACTTGAAGACCTCTATCACATCCCCCCTGTCTCTTTTCTCCTCCAATGAATATAGGTTGAGTTCCCCCAGTTGCTCCTCATAGGGCCTTTCCCCTAGCCCCAGCACTATCCTGGTCACTCTGCTCTGCACCCTCTCCAGTAAATCAATGTCCTTCTTTTAGTAGGGATGCCAAAACTGCATGCAGTATTCAAGGTGTGATCTAACCAAGTTATTGTACAGTGGAAGGAGTACTTCACTACTCCTTGAGGTTATCCCCCTGGTTATGCATCCCAGCATTTTATTTGCTTGTGCCGCCACCCTTCTACACTGCTCTGAGTTGTTCATTTTGACATCCACCACCACCCCAAGGTCTTTCTCTCCCCTTGAAACCTGCAGCGTCTCCCCCACAAGGTGTATCAGGTGAGTCAGGTTTTTGGCCCCTAGGTGCAGAACTCTGTATTTTGTAGCATTAAACTTTAGTTTCTGTACTTGTGACCACCTCCCTAGAGTCTCCAGGTCCTTCTGGAGATCCAACTTGCCCTCAACCCCATCCACCACTGCCCACAGCTTAGAGACATCTGCAAAGAGGCTCATCCCACTCCTGATACCACTTCTGATATCAGCAACATAGGCATTAAATAGGAGTGGACTCAGCACTGACCCCTGTGGGACCCCGCTTGTGACTGACCTTGAGGATGAGACCTCCCCCCACCCTAACCATCTGTACTTGCCCTGCCAGCCAGTTTCCTATCCACCTGCCTATCTTACCCTCATCCCCATACTCTCCAGCTTCTCCAGTAGCCCTTGATGTGGCACAGAGTCAAATGCCCTGCTGAAGTCCAGAAAGAGGACATCCACTGGCCTGCCCTGATTCAGTGCCCTTATCACCCCTTCATAGAAATCCACCAGATTTGTCTGGCACGATCTGCCATTAACAAAGCCATGCTGGTGAATGTCTATGTAACCCCATGCCCTCAGAACCTCCTGTATCCTTTCCTTCAGGATGCTGTCCATCACTTTTCCCACTACCTACATCAGGCTAACTGGCCTATAGTTACCTGGCCCCCCTTGTGGGCCATCCTTGCAGATAGGTACAATATGGGCCATCCTCCAGTCCTGAGGTACCCACCTAGACTGCAGGGAGGAGGGAAAAAGGTCTGCTAGGGGGAGGCCAGGGTATCCACCAGCTTCCTGAGCACCCTGGGGTGGATGCCATCTGGGCCCGGTACCTTGCCCCCTCTTAGGGCCTTGTTCATTCCTGCAGTGGAAAAGGTAACAACTAAAAGATCACTTTAATTAGTGTTTATTTGCACATAACTAATTTGCAATAGATTCTTATATTAAGGCATAGGAAATTGAACCATAAAATAAGGCATTATTTTCAGTTTTGCACTTCAACATGATCTACTCTACAAGCATAGGGTATTGTACAGGTGTTTAAAATCTGTTTTCTGCAACCATTTATTTTATAAAATTTGCCTAATGTAAACTGAATATAATAACCATGCTTTAAAATTCATAAAATACTGTACAAAGTATAGTAGTCTGTACTTCACACAAAGAACTGCTAACCTATGGAATAAACAACCCGAAAACAAAATCATTAGTGACAGTAAGGAATCATTTAAAAGAAACTTATACAAATACATATCATGGGGGGATGATTTATCTTATTATAACCTTTAATAAGGAGCTGTAATTTGGGGTTCACCTTTTTGACTCCTCATGCATTTAGTGACATTTAAAGAAAAATAAATGGTAGTCAGCTATGCTATAATTATAAAGTAAGTCTCAGCATGTCACTCTTTTTCAACAAAGAGAAAAATGCTGCTAAGAGGATATCCATCAGGTCCATCCCATGAATTTGTGTAGAATAAGATGGAGTCGAAAAGAACAACAAACTGAATAGATACTAATGCTACAAGATCTGCCTGAATTATTTAGGCATTGTGTAAAATGCCTACTAGATCATGTTTCCATTGTAACCCCTTACCACTCTTAAACTACTTAAACATTTGTACAGAGATGGATAATGGAAAGTAAACTGCAGTGCAGAGTTGCCAGGCAAGAAGTCTTTCTCTGCACCTTTTATTCTATTCTGACCTTAACCTCGGGGCTGATACACTATGCAGTTCCAGAAGAAATGGAACTCAGTTCTTGTGTTGGGCATATCACAGACAATTATGGTTTAAATGTAAGAGAAATAGTACCATGAAGACTGTGAATTACTTCAGGGGCCACGATTCAATTCTTCAAATTAAGTACAGAGAATGGGGATCCATGCATTAGTGACAGAATATACAGAGAACAAATATGTGGCAGGATCTCACATCATCTCCTTAAATTTGGGATTATTATTGAAAATCCATAAGATGCGATCTAATGGACAAGGATGGCCTTTGTGATGTGTGGAAAGTGCGGAACCCTAAAAATAGGGAATATACTTACGTCTCTCCTGTTCGTGGGACACAATCCCAAATTGATTACTTATTAACATCCCAATCTCTCCTTCCAGGAATGATATCTTCCACAATTCAAACAGGTCCCCCCTTATTACTTGGTATGAAAGAACAAAAGAAGGCCAGAGCCCATTGAGACTGTTCCCCACACTATCTGGGACATTATTTATCTATTATCCCTCAACCAAACATCTAATTTGTTTTTAAAGACAGTGGCACTAGTTTCCTGTACCAATTCTTGTGGCAAGGTGTTCCATACAATGGATGCTCTTATTGGAAAAAAGTTTCCCCTTTTGCTGGTTTTATAAGTTTTTACTTCAAGCTGTTTATTATGCAGTCTCAGAACATGTCTCCTTTTGGAGAGTGTTAGACCACATTTTTCCATTAGATCTGGTGAATTTATTAAAGTAAAAACCATAAGCATATCACCTCTTAATCTTCTAGTTTGAAGAGAGAAAAGACCAGTAGCTTTTAATCTGTTCTGATAATCCAAGTTTGTTAATCTTGGAATCATTCTAGTTACTCTCCTTTGAACCTGTTCAAGAATTGCTATGTCTTTTTTTTGGTTTGGATTCCAGAAAGAGGAGCCATAGTCTGGATACGGTCTAATGTATGCCCTATACAATAGAATAAGGCATTGTTCAGTGCGATTAACAAAAGTGCATTTTATTTGCCTCAAAAGTCTGTTGGTCATGCAAGCAGTTCTAACACAGTGATCATTTGATGTAAGTTTATTATTAACATATATCCCTAAATCTTTTTCACAATTTGATGAGTGAAGTGGTAGTCCATTTATATAATATATCCTTTTTGGATTATTTACACCGAAATGCACTACTAAACATTTGTCTTGATTAAACTGCTTATGATTTTCATTTGCCCAAAGTGTTAATTTTTCCAAATCCTTCTTTAATGCAGAAATATTTTCTTGATTATTAACCTTGCCCCCCAATTTAGTATCATCTGCAAATTTAACCATGAAGTTATTTGGCCCTGTTTGTAAATCACTGATAAAGAGATTAAACAATGTTGGTCCCAAGACCAACCCCTGTGGTATACCACTTGTCACACTACCCGAATCAGACAAGATATCATTAATTCTGACTCTCTGAGAATGATTTGTCAACCAGTTTAAAGTCCAGTTGACAGTATAAGGTGACAAACCTAGATTGTGCATTTTAGTAATGAGTTTTTCATGTGAGACTTTATCAAAAGCTCTACTAAAGTCCAAAAGAATTACATCAGTAGGGATACCCACATCTAGTAGAGTACTTATATTATTGTAAAAAGATATCAGATTGGTGGTGCAGAAATACTTAGGAGTAAACCCATGCTGATTTGAATCACAAATTCCTAATTTTTTACAATCTTGAGCTATTAGAGACTTCATTACTCGTTCCATTAATTTACCAGCCACTGAGATCAGGCTAATTGGATGATAATTTGCACAGAACCTCTATTGCCTTTTTTAAATATGGGAGTAACTATTGCTGAACACCAGTCATTTGGTACAATGCTTTCTTGTAAGGATCTGTTGAAGATAATTGACAAAGATATAGAAATATTTATACAGGTTTCGATCAGAAACCATGGATGAATACCGTCTGGGCCCGGACTAGTATTTTTTTTTTAGTTTTTTGATAGCCTGTATAATGTCACTTGGATAGAACCTATGATAATCAACGTGGTGAACTTTAAGTGTACTAACAGGTAGTTTTTGAGAGAAGACAGAACAAAAGTACTTATTAAAGAGATTCAAGGTTTCTATATCAGATAGAGAAGAGCCACTGGTTATAATGGGACCAATGCTCCTCGATACACCTTTTTTTTTACTATTTATACAGGAGAAAAGAGATTTGTGACAGTCTTTTGTGTGAACTAGTTTTAATTCTAGCTTATTTGTTGCCAATTTAATAGAATTGTTTAAGTTTTTCACAGATAGTCTGTATGTATATATGTAATAGAATAGTTTTAAATGGAACAGAACTATTCTTAAGTTTTCTAAACAGTTAAATTTTTATTTTAATCTGATTTTTAATTGTCTTGTTGAACCAAGGGTGACTTTTTCCTTTATTATTAAATTTCCTCTTAGATGGAATAAAGGTATTTTCCAAATAATGTACAATGTTTTTAAAAAAGTCCCAAGCTTGTTGTGTTGTACAATTAAGAAGATTAGATTCCCAGTTTATGTTTTGTAAGAATTCATTGATTTTAGAAAAATGTGCTTTATTATAATTTTTTGTACAGTATAACTTCCTTTGTGTAGTTTTAAACTGTTGAATTTCAAAAAGAATAGATGAATGAGCACTGGTCCCAAGTGGATCCCAAATTAGTAAATTTCTAATTTGTTGCTCTATGTTAGTAAATAATAGATCCAAAATCTTAGGACCTCAAGTGGGTTCAGTAACAAGTTGTTGTAATCCAGTACTAACTACCACATCTATTAGTCCTTTCTTGGCATAGGACTGTCCTGAGAATGAGTCCCAGTTAATATCAGGGAGGTTAAAGTCACCAAATATTACAGTATCTTGAGATTCTGAAAAATGTGTAATTTCTTTAAACATATCAGTTGTGTAATCTGAATTTGCAGATGGAGGTTAATAGATGTTACCAATAGTTATATAGGACTGCTCCGTCAATAAGATTTTAACCCATATACTTTCCAAAGGAAAGGGAGAACACACTTCAAAAGAAAGAATATAATTTCGTATGTACATACAAACTCCACCGCCTTGCTTATCTAATCTGTTTTTATGATATAATTTATAACCTGGAATTTCTCTGGACCAAATTGAAGATGCGTCCCACCAAGTTTCAGTTACTCCCACCACACCTATATTTAAAGTTTTACTTTTGGCTTCGAGTTCTGCTAATTTGAGTTGGTTTAAAGATCTTGCATTCAAAGCTAGGAATTTACATTTAGTTGTAATAATATTTTGGTAAGTATTCAGAGACTTGGGAATAGACCCATTATCCCCCATTGTTTTTAGTTTAAACAACGATTTATGATTTTAGTGATACTTTTCCCCATAAGCGTACTACCTCTATGACTGAGATGTAAACCATCCCAGCAAAACAAGCAAAAACGATCTGAAAATTATTCCCAGTGGGTAATACAGGGTATATCCTGCTTAAAATCTGAGTATCTTGACAATGCTAACCTCCTAAACCCAGCTCAATCTGGATTCAGGGCCAAGCATAGCACTATCACTGCACTAGCCAAGGTCACAAATGACTGACAATCCGAATTAGATAAAAAGAATAATGTCTGTGCAGTATTCCTGAACCTGAGCAAAGCATTCAATACTGTGGACCACAAGCTACTACTTTCATCCCTGTACTCCATTGGCCTAGATCCATCCTCCCTTAAGTGGTTCAGATGCTATCTCACCGGTAGATCACAGCAGGTAAAAGCTGAAGGTGACCTATCCCCATTAAAACCACTGTCAAGAGGAGTCCCCCAAGGTTCTATTCTGGGTCCTATCCTTTTTACCATTTATATAAATAACATTGATTCAACCCTTACCAATTCCTCTGTATACCTCTTGCTGATGACACTGTTCTGTACGTCAGCAACCCTTCAGCCTGCAGCTGCTCGTGAAATCCTACAAACAAGAATTCTCCTTGCTACAATATCAGCTACTGAGAAAAAGCTTCTGTTAAATGCAAAGAAAACTAAAGCAATGATGTTCACAAATCAAAGCTCCACCAGCACATCCTTCCAATCATTCTCCCCCAGCTATGCACTATACTAGGAGAAAATCTGGAGTATGTAGAAAACTTCAAATACCTAGGTGTGTGGATTGACAACAGACTTGACTTCACTCATCATTTAGAAGAACTGTTAAAAAAGCTTTGCCAAAGGCTTGGATTTCTCTATAGATTAAAACCCTTCCTAAACAGAGACTCAAAGATGAGGTTAGTCCAGGCCATTTTTCTATCAGTTGTTGACTATGCAGACTTCCTTTATAGTCACTGCCCCATCTCCTACCATCACAAGTTGGATACCTTATATCATAGAGCAATAAGGTTCATTACAGATCTGCCATCTAATACTCATCATTGCTCTCTTTATGCTGCAGTTGGTGGGTTTCCCTCACCTCAGAAGGAACAGAAATGCAGCACTATGGATTTACAGAGCGTTGTCAAAAACTTCCAAACTATATCCTGACTGCTTCACCCAGACCTCTCCTAGCTCCTATGCCCTAAGAAGCAACAACATCATCCTGCTCAAATTGCCCAAATTCAACACCAGGCTAGGGATGGCAGCAATCAGCTATTCTCTAGCTTTAGCATGGAACACCCTACAAAATCCTAAAACTGTCCAATATCATTCCATTTGCATCCTTTAAACAGCATTGTACAGTCTTCTTCAAAGAGAAATGCAATTGCTACCACTAGAGCTAGCATTGTCATCTCACAAATCTCCTTCCAAACCATATATGGCATATTCCTTCCAGACAGACACCCCATCTTATGGCACCCAGTAATACCTTCACCATCCTAGTATTACATTATGTTGAGGTCTGCCATGCCCCTTACTGGGATATGTATATACTGTACATACTGTAAATATTAGCTTAACTTTCCTGTAACCATTTTTTATCATGTGAATTTACTGTACATCACTGTGTTTATAAATGTTATTTTCCCCTGTATGTATAACTGTCTTATATAAGTGTATAATGTATCTGTTGTGTATCAACTATTGAACCTTGACCTTATCAGGTCCATCTTGTAAATGAGCCTTGCTCAATGATGTTCGCCTGAATAAATAAAGATTTGATGATGATGATGATGATGATGAAAATACCACTTTCTCAGCCATTCATTTAGGGCTTTGATTTTCTGCATCATGGTAGATGTTGCTCTTGGGACAGGTAGAATTTCAGATATACATACACAGCATCCCCTATCAAGTAACAGGTTACATAACGCCACATAATCCTGTTGTAACTGATTAAATGGGGTGTTCTTTATATCATTAACACCGACATGTATGATAACCAGTGGCTTTTCCCCCACATTTTGTAAACTTTTAGGTATCATGGAGGTAATGTCAGACACCCTGGTCCCACAGAATCTAGAACAAGTGCGATTGCTCTTGTCGCTATTGCATACCGCCCTGTCAATGTGCTTAATGATTGAATCTCCCAGGACTAACACTTGTTTTGAGACAGTAGGAGTACAAGAATCAGAAACAGGTGATTGTTTAACACACTCTGGAGTGATTAACTTAACAGGTATTGATTTGGTAGCTTGAGACTTACTAGGACAAATATTCATGGGCATTAACTCCCGATTGAAAAGTGTTTTTAAATCATTATTATCAACAGAGGGTGATGCACAGGATAAATCATGTAGCACTTCATTATTTGGATCATTCCCTTGTTATGTGTCACTTAGCCCAACCTTCCCTTCCTAAAAGAGGCACTCGTTGGAAGCTAAACGACCAATTACTTAAAGACTTGCATCTCTTGGATCAGATTAAAGACCAGATAGACCTCTTTTTTACATTAAACACTGTAGAGGCCACTAAACCGGTTGTTACATGGGGAGCCTTTAAAGCTTATATGAGGGGGATATTGATTAGTCCAGCTTCCAATAAGAAAAAAGCGTGGGAAGCAGACCTTATTTCCTTACTGTCACAAATTAGGACGATGGAATCCAACCTGCCCCCCAAACTCCGAAGGTGATTCAACAGAAATTAATTTCTACTATAGATAAATATTTAGACTTACTGGGGGAAAAAGCTGAACTCGCAATCATTCACACTAAGGTCGTTTATACAGACCAAGTTGAAAAAGCTGGACACCTGCTAGCTTTGAGGATTAAGCAGCAAGAATCGACAAGGTTTATCCCACCTATTAGGTCCCACACTGATGGCTCCCTAAGATCCTCACCTTCTGATATTGTGCAGAAGTTTGCACATTATTATCAGCAATTATACAGCAACATGGAAAATCCCCCTTCTATGGAAGTTCTGGATGCCTATCTTTGAGAGGCCCACATTCATTCCCTGTCTGAGGCCCATAGGACATTTCATTCTTTCCCTATTTCCATGGCTGAAATTATAGAGGTAATATGTAATCTTCCCTCCGATAAGGCACCAAGCCCAGCTGGCTTCTCCTCTTTATTCTACAAGAAATTTCAAGACCAAATTGCTCCAGCCCTTCTTTTATTATTTTGACACATACTATCTGGGGCTAAATCTGACCCAACCCTATTTGAAGATTTAATTGTTCTTCTCCCCAAAACCGACAAAGACTTAGAGCTAGTACAGAGTTACAGGCCCAAATCCCTTTTAAATCAGGATATTAAGATTCTCACGAAGATATTGGCAGATAGGCTTACACTGGTTCTTCCAGACTTAATTGGGATGTCACAGGTCAGATTCATGAAAGGAAGATCATCGTCGGACCATCTTCGGACTATCTCCGATGTCTTCTCGGAGACCAAGGACACTCCATACCCGGCTGTGTTGGTGATCCTGGATGCCAAGAAGGCCTTCGATTGTGTGAATTGGAACTTCTTGTTTTGCACTTTACATGCATTTGGATTTCCCTCTAAATTTTTACAGTGGATCCAAGCTCTCTACCAATCCCCTTCTGCTAAAATCTCTGGAAATTAAGCATTTTCAGAGTCCTTTTTCTTACATTCTGGAATGAGACAAGGCTGTCCCACTTTTCCTCTACTATTTAACATTTATTTAGAGCCGCTCATTTGTAATCTGCCAACAAATCCAGAAATTCAGCGAATATCTGGTACCATGGTCAAAGTATCCACATATGCGGACGATATTCTCCTACAGGTGTCCTGTCCCAAAACATCTATCGCCTCCATGTTAGTTACAATTACTAAGTTTAGTGGCCTTTCAAACTACAGATTAAATCTTAATAAATCTACCATCTTTCCTCTTAATCATAAGGTGTTCAAGCAAACTATAACTTCCCTAGGCTTATAATGGTCACCGATTTCCCTCAAATATCTTGATATCATGCTTAAGCATAGTCCCTCCATGTGTTTTAAAAAAAATCTTGATGCCCTGACTCAAATTATCAATCAAGACCTTGATAGATGGGCTAAACTTCCCATCTCATTGTGGGGTCAGATTAATCTAATCAAAAATGAATGAGTTTCCTCAACTTTTTTATCCACTATCACTTCTTAACTCATTCATCCTAGTATCCTGGTTTAACAACATGCACAGGTCATTCTCTAAATTCATCTGGTCCAATAAGCATCCTCAACTAGCTTATCATAAATTAGCAGCCCCAAAATTCAAGGGTGGTCTCTGTATCCCCCATCTTAGCTTATACTACTGGGCTAGCCACTTGTCAAAATATTTTAAGTGGGTGACACCAGGCCCCCGCAGCATGATGCCAGCATGGCTAAAAATTGAGTTGGGCTTAATTCACTCCACAGGGCTGGATCCTGCTAATCTACTGTACGCCAAATTTTCTTTGCTACAGGAATTTCAGAAATACCCCACTATAGCAGTATCATTATAAGTCCACCCTCAACTTTGTGCCTTTCTCCATTTCAGACCCCAGTTAGATCTCTCGCAATCCATATGGAAATCTCCTTCATTTCTACTAGACAGAAGAAGAATTACCCCCAAATGGCTACCACAACTGGGAGAAGGGGTCTTATCCTCTTTCCTCGGAGATGATGGAGCCTGGCTTACTGTGACCAAGATTATTGCTAAATTCAGTATGCCTGCATCTAGTTGCTTTAAGGTTTTCCAATTTAAACATCTCATTGTCCAAGTCTTGGGTAAAAGTCTACCTCACCTATCTGCATTCTCTTTTTTGTCAGAGCTCACCCCCTCGTTATGCCCCTCCCAAGATAGTCTCCAAAGTATACTATGTCCTGTTTCAATGGCAGTTCAGGGAATGTTATGGTCCTACAAAATATTGGTCCTCTCTCTTCCCTCAGCTCTCCATTGAGTGGTGGATACTATGGTGGAACTGTCATAGGTTTGTGTCACAAGATAGACTGCATCTCATGCAGTTCCAGATCTTGCATAACTTATATTATTCTCCCCCAAAGCTTGTCAGGTTGGGCCTCTTGGATTCTGACTTATGCACTAGATGTTCGCTAGAAGAGGGGACACTTCTCCATATATTTTGGACTTGCCCCAAGATAGTTCCCTTGTGGAATGCAATTAAGGCCAAGCTGGATCCATTGTTGGGTTTCCATGATTGCTTCACCCCTGAAATATGCCTGCTGGGTGATGTATTCCTTATTGATGTTGACATCCGTAGGTTTCACATATCTGTGATACCAATGTCTGTTAAAAAAAGACATTCTTAAGCACTGCAAGGACATGGAATGACCATCATACAAGGAATGGTTCAATGAAATCCTTGCCAATCTCAGAACTGAAAGAGCTATTGCTAGCCTTTATAACAGGCAACAAGAAGTATAAGTGGATTTGGGATCCCTTACACACTCTATTAGTCTCCTGAAGTACTGTCAGTGTAAGGTAATGATACTGATCTTGGGTGCATCTCCATGGTACTGTGGTATAGCGAGGGGGAGGGGAGGGAGGGAGGTGTGGGGAGGGAGGAGGCAGAACAGGTAATTTAATATTGTATTACTCCTCTGTTACCAATGTTCTTGTCTCTTCAATATGTGTAAAACCTTCAATAAACTTTTAATTGAAAAAAAAAAGAAGAAAATCCATAAGCTATACAATGTGGTGAAGCTGAAATTAGGGATATTAATCATAGCCCCCCAGTATTCACCAGAGATCACAACACATTTCATATCAGTGAAAATATCTTTCCTGGTGCTCATTTTCTCCTGACAAACATGGAAGATCTGGACATTGGCATGAACACAGTTCAGGGATATGAACTCCATGGAATACTTCAACTTTGCCATCTCAGAAGGTGGCAAAGGCATTAAATATGAAGAACTTGAGTTGGAGAAGACATTGGACCGTGAACAAGTAAGTGAGCATTTCTTAACACTGACAGTAAAAGATGGCAGAGTTCCCAAGAGATCGGGAAGAGTACAACTACATATCAGGGTTGTAGATTCAAACAACAACAAACCCATCTTCTCTAAAGCACTCTATAGAGATAGTCTAACAGAATGCACATTTAATAATGCATTCCTTGTTAAAGTAAATGACACTGATATGGATGATGGTTCAAATGGAGATATACTGTAACCTATAGGTTTAGTAAAATAACATATAATGCCAGTAAAATGTTAAAAAGAGTAAGGCCATCAAAAATGGAGGGTGATGAGTACCAATGCCGATAGTCTGGGTAACAATCTTCCTAAACTAGTTGCCTTGATGGAAGAGGGATGCCTGGATGTCATGGCAGTCAGAGAAGTCTTTCCTCATAGGGCTTCAAGTGCAGTCCATGTACCATCTTCATTGCCCTTCTCTGGACTGCTTCTATTTTGTCAATGTCCTTCTGGAGATGTGTTCTCCAGAACAAGGTATACTACTCCAGTTGAGGCCTCACAAGTGATCTGTACCATGGCATAACCACCTCGTTCCTCCTGCTTGTTATGCCCCTCCCTATGTGCCCCAACATTTTGTTTGCTCTCCCCATCGCCTTTTCACACTGTTTGGTCACCTTCAGGTCATCAAATATGATAACCCTTAGGTCTCTTTCCTGACTTGTGGTGGCCAGAATTTTCCCACCCATCCTGTACTCCTCTCTTATATTTTTGTGATCCAGGTGTATGGTCTTGCATTTTTTAGCACTGAAACTTAACTGCCAGATAACCATCCATTCCTCTGATAGGCTTAGGTCCTTTTCCATTTTTTCCACCTCCTCTGGTGTGTCCACTCTGTTGCAGATCAAGGAGGCTTACATTTCCCTCCAGATGCTCTGCAATTACTGTATATACTGTAACGTTCCCACTTTTCAAATGTTTCTGCTTGAGTAGCTCAAAGCTCCATGGAGCTGCCCTCCCACATAACCGTTTTTCTTATCCACTTTCCTATTTCTGCTGACTTGTACAGAATATTAACATCTGCACATTCAAAGGGGTTAACCTTCAACACCTATTACATAGATACAGTACATGCTGTAGGTCTCAGACTTTCCAGATAGGTAACTCAGTTTCATCCCCACTTTCTATCTGCTCCAGTGTCCCTCAAAGGTATGTCCTGGGCCCTATCCTCTATTCCATATTCTTAAATGACCTCCCCTCTGTCTTTTAATCTGCATTTATTCATATGTATGCTGATCATATAGTACTTTCTTCATCTGGCTCCTCTTCCTGTGATTCACAGTTGCAGCTGGACTTTGACAATATTCAGTGCTGGTTCCACTCTAACCAGTTACTCTCAATGTAAAAAAAAAAAAACTGTTTCTATGACTTTTGGCACCCTTCAGATGCTTTTCAGACTCACCCTGTCCTGACATTTCACACAGTGGATGGTGCTAGGATTCAGGATGTATCCTCTTTTAAGTGTCTCAGTGTCTGGCTTGACTGTTATCTTGATTTCTCAGTTCACATTGATGCCTTTCACCAAAAGCTTCACCCCAATGTTGGTGCACTGTACAGGAACAAAGCAAATATCCTGCTTCCTGACCATTGTGAGATTGTTTTAAAGCTGATTCTCCCTATCTTTGGTTATGGTGACATGGTCTACAGTGGTGCACCCAAATCATTCCTTGCCAGATTGGACCCCCTCTTTCACGCATTCTGTCATTTTGCTTTAGACTGCGCCCCTCATATCAATCATTGTTCACTGTACTCTGCCCGTTCTCTCTTCTCTCTTGATGCCATGCACCTTTCCCATTGTGTTTCCTTTATTTCTAAATTCTGGTTTGATTCTCTTCCCTCCTACCTTACATTCCTCTTATCTTCTCCCTCCGATTCCAGCTACCATCTCCCAGCAGTACTTCTTATTCCATCTTTACTCCTTATAGAAAAACCTCTGCTGGTCAGTCTGCTTTCTCTTATTGGTTCCCAAAGTTCTGGACCATTATTCCCATCTGCTTCTTCTGCTTTCTCCTTAAAGTCTCTTCTTCATGACTTTTTTCCTCCATCCTGCAACTGTTCATGGCTCTTTTACTCTAAATCTCACATTGTACTCACCCCCTAACATTTTCCCTTGTTCCATTAGTCTTTTCCTTATTTGAAATGTATTACCCTTGCCACCATGTCTCAATGTGTACCTTATGTACATATCTTTTATACAGCTGATTATGCTTCTGTTTTATCACATTGTATATGATTTCCACATCCCCTTCTCCCAGGATGCATCTAAATGAACTGTTATCAGTTCAGTATGTCTTTCCTGGTGAACTTCTTGAAATAAATAACTAATAAATACTTTAATCCAAAAAAGGGCCATAAAAACTGTTCCTTGGGAACAAAGGAACATGGTGTTCTATTCTCGCTACTTCCTAGTCCCAAAGTGCACAGGAGATCTGAAGTCCATTCTAGATCTCAGAGATCTGAGCTTTTTCATCTAATACAAATTGTAACTCTGAAAGACCTACTCCCATTACTGCAAGTGGGGGACTGGATTTGTTTCCTGGATTTGCAGGATGCTTACCTGTGAACTGGACAGGCAGCTGGGAAAAGTGTGAGCTGCCTGACATTGTGGGAGAAAAAAGTGCAAACTAATGCACCTGGGAAGTGCAAAGCAATGCACCTGGGAAACAAAAACCCAAAGGAAGAGTACACAATGGAAGGGGGAGGTATTAACAACAACAAAAATGGAAAGGGACCGGGGTAGTCATCTCAGATGACCCAAAAGTAGGCAAGCAATGTTAGAAGACAGTGAGGAGGGCTGAAGGGATACTGGGATGCATAGGGAAAGGCATCACCAGTAGAAAACAGAAAGGTGTTATCACTCTATACAGAGAGCTTGTGAGACCCCATGTTAAGTACTGTGTGCAGTTCTGGTCTGGAGACTCCATCTCCACATGGACATAGACAGGATGGAGACAGTCCAGAGGAGGGCAACTAAAATGTTGCAGGGCCTGCACCAGAAGCCATAAAAAGAGAGACAAAAATAGCTTAATATGTGTACCCTTGAGGAAAGGAGGCAGAGGGGAAACATGATATAAACTTTCAAGTACCTCAAGGGACTCAACAAGGTTCAAGATTATAGCTTCTTTCAGAAAAAGCGATGTGCAAGAACAAGGGGGCACAATCTGAAGATAAACAGGGAATGGCGCAGGGGCAATGCGAGGAAGTATTTTTTCACAGAGAGGGTGGTGGACGTATGGAATCGCCTTTCTGAGGAGGTCATGGGTCAAAAACAGTGGGGGAATTTACAAATGCATGGGACAGACATAAGGCAATTCTAGTGGGGGGTAAGAGGAAGTAGGCTTTTGGTTAACTAGGATTTGCAGCCTATTCAATAGGTAGAAAAATGGGGCAAACTGGGTGGGCCAAGTGGTCCTTATCTGCCATCAAAGTTTATGTTTCTATGTCTATGTTCTATGTTTCTATGTTCAGACTGGGTCCTGTCACTGGAGAGGTATGTGTAAAATGGATGCTAGATTAAGAGGAAGAAAAGAAAACTTAGGATATGAACGTAGAAGCTGAAAATGGCAGTGGTCTGACTGCACAGAATAAGGTATTAATAGAGATTCTCAATGAGAATGACAATGCACCTCAAATAACAATTTCATTGGTGTCTACTGAAATACCAAAAGATGGTACACAGGGCACATATGTAGCTCTTATAAAACTCTTTGATCTGGAAAATTATATAACAACTTGTTACAGTACAACCAAGACAAAATTCCCCTTTAAGTTTATATGTGCATTTGAGAATTGCTATACCTTGGTGACCTACAACACACTAGGCAAAGAAGACATATCAGAATACAATATTACAATTGCAGCCACTGATCATCTTTCTCCTTCTCTTTCTTCAACCAAAACAATATGCCTTTTCATTTCAGATTTAAACTACAGTCTGCCACAGTTTTCTCGAACATCATACTCTGCTTACATAGTGGAAAACAATCCAATAGGATCTGTCATGAATTTGTTCAGGCAAAAGATATTGTCTGGTACCAGAATGCCACATCAGGTATTCCATAACACACAACTATATGGATAAATGATCGCCCATCTCCTCCTATCTTTTAATTGATCAAGTCAATGGAAATTTGTATGTACTACATTCTTTTGATTATGAGGAATTCAGAGATTTTGAAATAACACTTAATGTCCAAGATGATGGCACACCACCCCCCAGCAGCAACATCACTGTGAAGATATTTAGAGTGGGTCAGAATGACCCCCTCCTCAAATTCCATACCCATCAATGATGGCCATTCTGATGAAAGTAGAAACAGTGCCTCACCCTGCCAATATAGATTACCTTGTAACTCAGGTTGTAGCAGTGGATGCTGACTCTGGACAGAATGCCTGGCTTTCATTTCTTCTGGTAGTGTAGGATTTCATATCAGTGAAATCAGGACATCCTGTCCCATTCTAGACAGAGAATCTCTCATGCACACACACCTTAGTTATATTATTAAAAGACAATGGGAAGCTAGTTATTTCATCTATAGCCACTCTAACAATATTTATAGCAGTGAACCTTACACAGATTCTTTCCAGTTTTAGTAGTTTAATAGGTGAATCAGAATAAACTTCAAATTTGACTTTATATTTGGTTATCTCAGTAGCGACTGTTTCTACCATATTCATTTGTTTTATAACATACTTCATTGTATGCAAAGTTCAAAGATGGAGAAGTTCAAAATTGCTGGAATCATCCTGTGTGGATTTCAATATTGGACCTACTTCCAACTATATTGGAATAAAAAGAAATAGACCTGCCCCAACAATGTACGCCTATAATGTTTGCTTAATTACAGATTCTGGCAATAGTGAGTTTAAGTTTCTAAAGCCATAGAAATCAAGTGCACTTGTAAGTAATATGTACAGCAAGCAATGCCGCCAGTGAGGTAAGAACCACTATTAAACAGTTTCTCACTATGGGTCTGTCCATGGCAAAAAGGTACTTCTACTGCTCCTGACACCCAGCACTGGCTGACTGGATTCATGAATGAGCCGGGGTCACTGGAGGACTGCTTTCATGCAAGATCGGTACATTTGCAAAACTGATGAGGCAAGAGGTTGCTCGCTTGTCTCTTTGTGGAGTGAGTCTGACAGTTCTAGCCAGGTTTGACACATTTAACATCACACCATACATAAGTGACTGGTAGGAATGTCACTCAGCCAGGTACTATACTGAATTATGTGGTTTACCGCTGAGTAACCTAAGGACATCAATACCTCAAAATGTTTCAGTTTCCTTTTACAGTAATGCACATGACAGTTAAAACAGAATGATTCACCTATAGACTTGGAAGCTGAGGGGAAAATATTGACATACTGTATCACAGAATAAGACATTATGTTTCATTTACACTCAGGCCTTTGTAATGCTCTAAAAGTGGCAATAGTATCCAGCACAAGAAATCTTATGTTTAACAGTCTGGAAAGTGGTGCCCTGCAGATCATCTAAAATATCTATATAGCTAAATAATAATTCAAGACTGATGTGACTGGATGGGCCTTGCGGTCCTTATCTCCCATCAACCTCTATGTTTCTATGTTTCTATGTGCAGTTAATTAGGTACTCAGAAATGTGAATCAAAAGACAAATGTAGAGTAGACTCGCTCACTGAAACCTGTTTAATAGTCACCAGACAGTGGGTCAGCCATAGTCCTGTATGTGAGTGTGTGTGTGTGTGTGTCTGTGTCTGTGTGTGTGTGTGTGTCTGTGTGTGTGTGTATGTGTGAGATACAACAATTGTCAAGTCACCTTAATAACAAATCCCATTGTGTTTGTGGGGGAAGGATTCCTTGAGTCAGTGGTCTTCCTTCCTTCCTTCCTTCCTTCCTTCCTTCCTTCCTTCCTTCCTTCCTTCCTTCCTTTTTGTTTATTTCAAATGCTTTACCAGAAAAGACATACCGATCTGGTAACAACTTGTTATCAGATGCATCCTGGGGAAGGGGTGCAAAAGAGTAGACAATAAAGTAATCTGCAGTAAGTACAATAAAGTAACAGCTGTGCAAACAAACAAATAAATGTTCAGTGCAGAGTAAAACTATGCAACAAGTTGCTGAATGCAAAATAGAAACATAGACTCTGACGGCAGATAAGGACCGCTTGGTCCATCTAGTCTGCCCATTTCCCTACCTACAGGATAGGCCATAGATCCTAGTTAACCAACAGCCTATTTCTTCCTGACCCCCAAAATAAACTTGCAAATGATCAAGAGGAGAGAACAGTGCCATGCACTGGATATGGAGGTCAGGGGGATATGACAGTGCAAAAGCAGGCTTCAGTAAGCTGAAAAAATATCAGTGAGCTTTACTTTTTAGGACCTTGTTGAAGGGGTTTCAGTGAGAAAAGGTGGCAGCCATTCTTGTGATAGCAATCATGGATTGGTGAAAAGGGTTGTGAATTCATGAGTGGTGCCTAAATTCTTAATCCCACTGCTGAAGTAGTTCTAACTTGTGCATTTCTGGTTGATTAGCATATGGGTCTCAGAGCATATTAAGCCACTTAGAAAGCTAAATGATCTTCCCATTAGATACATACTTTTTTTAAATGAAGAACTATTTGCAGTTTTAACTCCTAGTATCCCCCATCCTTAACAGGCAATCTCTGTTTCTTTCCCTGTCACTGATGCAACTGAGACCTTGGCTTCATTTAAGGTCTTCTGTTTGTAGGGACCTGGCTGCCCTGCCTATTGTGTATAACATGCACAAGGCTGCCTATTGTGTATAACATGCAGGAGCACAAAGAAGTATACCTGCATGCACACCTTATATGGAGTGGTCATACACCTCAGCATTCCTTAGAAGGATACCTGCACCCAGTCCATATGTGGAGTGATCATACACCTCAGTATTCCTTGAAGGAAAAGCATGTTTTGCTACAACCAGATTCCATATAAGGTATGCATTGAACATTCGGATGTGTATGTGTATGTGTAGTTGGGTAGTTGAGAAGCAGACCTGATGGCCACTTAAGAAGATTGGACCCCACTGTTGCTCCACCAGGGACATTGGTAACTGATCATTATCATCTCTCTTTAAGTTATTTGTTAGGCACGCTCCAGCTATGGAGGGTGAACCAGGTTCTGTATGTTATATGTCATCTTGTCACTTGAGAGCTGGCTCCACTCAAACAAACTCATTCTCAATGGGAAGAAAACTAAAGCTATGTTGTTTGGGCCAAGGAATCTTGGCTTGGACCACTCTGCAATGCTTTCACTATGCCTCTCTAGTCAAACAAAGATTGAAGTGGTCAACTCCACTAAGTACCTAGGGGTCCACCTTGACCAAGATGGCTCTTTTAAAACTCACATTAAACACCTAACCAAAACTATTAATCAGAAACTAGGCCTAATGTACCAGCTCAGTCCCTTCCTCGCCATAGAATCCCAGACTAGAATTGCTCAAAGCACCCTTCTCCCTACCCTTCTCCATGGGGCCCCTGTGCTACACTCACTGAGGCGCACTTAACTACAGATGATCAGGTCCCTCTATCACAGAATACCCAGGTTTGCCAGCTCAGCCCTGTTCCATGACCACCATTGTCTAGTCTTCAGGTCCTTTGGGTGGCCATCAGTAGAAGGTAAAGTGAACTACCCCATCCCATGCCTAGCCTTCAAAATAATGTAGGATTGTACCTCCCTCCCTAGCCTCAAAACTATGCTACAACCGAAGCTGTGTAGCCAATCCATGAGGTCCTCAGAATGCAACCTGCTCCAGGTGCCAAGAGTTAGGACCTCTGGTGGAGCGTGATCCTTCTCCACATCTATCCCCTCCCTATGGAACTCACTCCCTTCCTTTATCCAGTCCTCTACTTCCCTGAGAGACTTCAAAAAAGCAACTCAAGTCACACCTACTGAGTTTAAGGCAGTGTTACTGTGACAAATGATAAGGTCTTTATCCTTAGGACAGGAACCTGGTTGTTCTCAAATTGCAATGTGTCTCTTAAAATACAATATAAAGCATGTCTCTGATTCCCTGTAACTGTTTGATTGTAAACTATGTGTTGCAACTGACTAATATTTTGGATCTTTCCTGCTGTGTGACCTGTCACACGTGCTCGTGATATGTATAATGTATAAATGTATTGATTTATGTTACCTATAATTAACTCTGGTTCACCCCTGAAAAAGGGACCTCTGGTCTCAGTGGGCGTAATCGGTTACCAAAATTAAATAAATAAATGTGTGCTGTGCTACTGATAAAGAATCTGTTATGGGCTGCTAACTTAATGTCTGAGAGCTTTATTCTAAAGCCAACTGTACCAGGGAAGTTTCCTTACATGTTGGGTGTGAGGGGTGAGCATTCTGCAGGAAGAATCCTGCAGTGATATTTAATTCCTGTGTTGCATGCTAAACAAACATTTCCTCAACTCAATGTGTGTAAAAAGAGATGACTGACAGATGAACATGGCATAAATTGTGTTAGTTATTTTTAACAAAGTCAAAACATAAGAAGGGCACATTTGTGTTTTTAAACTGTTTTTCTGTTTGGCCTTTTTATAAGCCCAGTAATACCCTTCAGAAGATTAGTTAGTTGGAAATAATGCACATCCAGCTGCAGAAGGCGCTGGGCAGCAAGTGCCTCAAACTTGCTACAGATTTCAACATGCATTAACTGCAGACAGCCAAGCCCTGGCTTGTCTTATTGCTTACATTAATGCCATCTTATTGGTTGCTGTATTGGCAAAAAAAAAATATTTGGAAGTTTTGTAAGGACCATGTGAAGGACCCTTTCCCACACACCCACATGCATACATGTACAGTATCTAAAAGGTATAAACCAGGTGCCAGTGGGAAGCATCTTCCAGTTGAAATGAAATCAGAGAACTAGGGGACATGGGTTACAGATTGATGGGGACAGTTCAAGGGTAATATTAGGAAGTATTATTTCACAGAGAGGTTGGGGGAGAAGTGGAATAGTCTCCCTGAGGAGTTGACTGGAGAAACAACTGTGGAAGACTTCAAAAGAGCATGGGACAGACACAAGGGATTGTTGAGGGTGGAGGGGCAGGGGGAGGGCATGTCCTAGCAGATAACTAAGCAAGTGGGCAGACTAGATGGGCCCGGTGGTCCTTTTCTGCCATCACATTTCTATGTATCTATGTAAAAGGCAATCTGTTCTCTGAAAAAGTCTTGAGCAGGCCTGGGTCTTTCTTGGGCAGAGATCATTAAGCCATCTTTCAGCATAATGAGGGAACATTATAGATCCTAATGACTTTTTAGATTGAGAGTTTGTCAGCTCTTATACAACAGTTCCAGTCAGAATGAAACACAGTAATGCTGCAGTATATAGGCAAATGCTGCAGCATATTGCAGGGAACCCAGTAATTCAGTGGTAATTAAACCCTCTTATTATGCAATATTTTGTGACATGTCATTTACTGCAAGTTACTATATGGCATCGTAGCTGTCTCCACTGCACATTTCAGATGTACTTTTCCTACTATAAACACTCTTCCTATTTTGCTGTATTACTTGATATATTGTATTATTTGCTTGATGTCATGATTGCTAGAAAAAATTCTTCTCAGTTGCCCTTGACTTAGGAAATGTCATTGAGTCAAAGCACATTCCTCACCAAGGGTGGATGCCATATGGTCTGAATGGGTTCACCTGGTAACTGTCAAGGTGTCAGTGCTTACCCAAACTGACAATCAGTGTATGATGTTCTACTGGAACCTTCAGGAAAATACTCACTTATACTTACTGGGCAGATACACACTCAGAATGGGAATGTGGGTTATTCATTGGAGTATCCATCTCTTTATAATTTATGTCACATTAGTACAACATGCCCATGTGTTTGTCTCCAGTCACTTAATGGCCCAATACACACATATGGGATCAACACTCAGAACTGATAATAATGGTGCTCCATTGATGTGGCAACAAGAGTTAAAACATTTCACATCCACTCAGAAGGAGGACAGAACATTAGTCTTATGTATTCAACTGATGCAAACCACTTGACTGTTGTCTGATCCTCTAAGACTCTTAAATCCCTTCTGTACTTTTCCTATTTTCAGTTTGTTCACAAAATGGGTGCATATTTTAATTCATACTTTAATGTCCCACTATTCCAATGATAATCTCCCTCAAGTGGTGAAAATCATTCTAGTCCATCTAACCATGAGATTAACCCACCTTCTAAAGCTAAATTTAAAACAGCCTTTAATCAATGTCATACTGAAGAGTTCCCTGTTAACCAATAGGTAACTTGGTAAATTACACACATTTATAATATTGTACTGATTCAAAACAAATGAGATTATGTTGCATACCCTTAGGGCACACCTTTACTGCAGCCCTAGGTTAAAACACCATGGTGTGAAGTCCCTAATCTGCACATTTATAATACTCGATTATTTAAAGCACAGCCCTGTAGCACAGTAACGCATAGCATAGTTCAAGACAAATAAGAAAAATTCTCAGAAATGCAAGTTATGTAACTGAGGTATAATTATTCATGGTAAACAAACTGTAATGAACTTGTTGTTAAAATGGTATTTTTAAGCAGGATAGAACTTTAGGTTCGGGGAAGGGGCCTATCTTCAAAGTTGTCCTGTAACTTATTTATATACAATTTACTGTGTACAGTAGCTCTTGTATGATTCGGACAATCCTCAGTCTACTAAAACAATCCAATACTGTGTTAATTCAGTTCCCTTGTAGTGTAAGTAATGCATGTCTGCAATATTTATGATATATGACAACGGATAAACCTGTTTCAACTACTACAACAATTCTGTTTATTTTTACACACGTTTGGTAATAAGTTTGTCCTTTTTTGAACAGAGTAATTAAGGGCTTACATTACGGTATCTATTAATTGCATTAAAAATGTATAAAATAAACTATAATGTATATTTATTTAATACCTGTAGGGGAAAACCTAAAAATAAAGAGAAATTCAGAGAACTTTCAGATACAAATACACATTTAGACGCTGCGTGTCGCTGTTCGCCAATAAGGTGGGATACTGCACTTGAAGATCCAACAGCTCCTCTAACGACGACTGAATCAGCAGACTGTGAAGAAAGAACAAGCAGTACCGAAGTCTTTTACAGACAAGATTTCCTAGAATGGTTTGTGAAAGAAGAATCGTCATAAGGTGTGTTTAATAACAGGAGATGTTTGGTAAGCTGCTTGAATCCAGAATGGAAATCCCTATAAAACGAATAACTGATGTCCGCAGGCGAGTACTATTTTTCTACCTACTCTATTTATTTCAGATTATATCTTCAGGGCAGATCCGGTATTCCATTCCAGAAGAAATGGAACTTGATTCTGTTGTCGGAAATATCGCTCAGGATTTAGGGTTAGATGGGAGACAATTGTTGGATCGTAAGCTCCGCATCATCTCAGCAGCAAAGAAACACTATTTTCAGCTAGATCCAGATAAGGGGGAACTGTATGTGAGTGGCCGAATTGATAGAGAACAAATATGTGGAAAGATATCTCCCTGCTTGTTGAATTTTGAGGTGGTAGTTGAAAATCCACTAAATGTATACAGAGTTGAGACTGAAATTAATGATATCAATGATAATGCCCCCACATTTAGCACACATAGCATTTCTTTAGAAATCAGTGAATCTACCTGGCCAGGGGCACGTTTTTCTCTGGGAACTGCAAAAGATCCGGACATCGGTATAAACGCACTTCGAGCTTATCAACTCAGCCTCAATCATTATTTCAGTCTGGATATTAAGACTGGTAGTGGTGGAAATAGATATGCAGAACTTATTCTGGAACACGAACTGGATTACGAACAACAACGCGCTTGTTTCCTAATACTTACAGCTACTGATGGTGGAGAACCACCGAGATCTGGGACTCTACAAATTAATGTTACCGTTCAAGATTTTAATGACAACATGCCTCTTTTTAGTCAGTCAGTCTATACCGTTAGCTTAAAGGAAAATTCTGCTAAAGACACTTTAGTGGTTAAAGTGACTGCTACTGATGCAGATACTGGGTCAAACGGTGACATAACTTACACATTTAGCAAAACAACAGGCACTAGCAATCATATTTTCAAGCTAGATTCTGCAACTGGAGAAATCATGCTTGAAGGACCTTTGGATTTTGAAGAAACAAACAAGTATGAGATGGAAATAGAAGCAAAAGACGGTGGTGGTCTAACTTCCCATTGTATGGTGCAAGTTGAAGTTCTTGACCACAATGACAACGCACCGGAATTGATTATATCATCAGTGTCCAGTCACATTCCAGAGGATTCTTTACCTGGCACACAATTAGCAATTTTATATGTTCTTGATCAAGATTCCGGGAATAACCGTCAGGCATATTGTTACCTAAGTGAAACAACTCATTTTAAATTAATACCGTCATTTGAGAATTATTACATGTTGGTGACGAATGCAACACTAGATAGGGAACAGATCTCAGAGTACAACCTTACTATTATGGCTACTGACAAAGGAATTCCTCCACTATCTACCAGCAAAACTATCCGCCTGCAAATTTCAGATATAAATGACAACCCACCACTGTTTCCTCAAGCATTTTATGCAATGCACGTCACTGAAAACAACCTCCCTGGATCTTTAGTTGCTGCTGTCGAGGCAAAAGATCCAGACTGGAATGAAAATGGTCGAGTTACATATTCAATCCTCAGCGGTACTGTTGGAGAATTTTCTGTCTCCTCCTACGTTACCATTAACCCAGCCACTGGAAATATTTATGCACTTCGCTCCTTTGATTACGAGGAGTTCAGAGCCCTTCAAATCAGTGTTCAAGCTGAAGATGGCGGCCTCCCACCCCTCAAGAACAATGTCACTGTAAAGATATTTATACTAGATCAAAATGACAATACTCCTGAAATATTATACCCACCAATGAAGCAAGATGAAGTTTCTGGTGGGATTGAGATAGCTCCACGTACATCAGATGCAGGTCATCTTGTGACCAAAGTGGTAGCCACAGATGCTGACTCAGGACAGAACGCTTGGCTCTCTTATCAACTTCTTAAGGCTTCTGAACCAAGCCCTTTCAGTGTAGGATATCACACTGGTGAAATCAGGACTTCCCGGGCCATACTGGACACCGATTCTCTTAAACAAACGTTGGTAATTTTAGTAAAGGATAATGGGCAACCGTCTCTTTCTTGTACCGTAACTCTTACTGTATTCCTGGCAGACAGCATTCCAGAAATCATTTCAGATTTCAACAGCATTTCCAGCCAATCACATTATGATTCTAACCTTACCATATATTTGGTAATATCTGTAGTTTCAGTTTCTATTCTCTTTATCGGTTTAATAATGATATTGCTAGTCATCAAGTTTCGAAGATGGAGAAATTCTCGATTGCTCGAGAATTCCAGTGCTGGCTTCAGTGGCATGCCCATATCAACATTTCTATATATGGAGAAAGCTAGAACGTTCCCTCAGGCCTATTCCCATGATTTTTGCTCAACAACAGATTCAAGAAAAAAAGCTTTAAAATCCTATATGGAAAATACTCTTGTGGATGACAAATCTAACGGAAAAAATAGGGCAACAACACTGGAAGAAAAATTAACCGGTGACAAAACAGAACGCTGTACATTCACTGAGGTGAGAACTCTTCCTTACTTTACTATAGTTCATTTCTTAATCCACTTTGCAGAACCAGACATACTGGTGTTTTGTGTACTGTATACATTATTCAGGAAAAAAAATATTCATCAAGGTATACCTTAGAATGTTATAGTGCTTTCAGAAGCAACATTTACAATACTAGGTCTAATTCATGAGAAGGTCATGGATGGAAAACAAAGAGTAATGACGTGTAAAATTAGATTGGATTACTAGTTCGGCGGATTTTGCTAGTGAGTGACTGAGAGTCACTAAAACCCAAAACACAATTGGAAATACCAACAAACTCATGAGAAAACACTAAACAACAACATTAGAGAACCTGATAGGTAGATCCCACGCAACTGATAGGCAAGTGAAAACAGTTGGGTCTTAAGGACTGGAGTGAGCTGAAGAAGGAAGAGCCAAATGAAAGGAACAGGGTTTTGAAACGTGGGTTGAAGAAGGAAGGGGATTAGTGACTTGGAGAGAGGGGATAAGCAGATTTAGACAATAGAGGCAGAATTTGCTAAAAGATCCCCACCAGTGGTAGAGAGGGAGATATGAGCTACAGAAATAAACTCCAGTATTGGATGAGAATGGCAGAGATGTGTCCTAGAAATAGAAAAGGGCAACGCCAAGAAAAATCAGGCACAAAAAATCATAAAGTAGATAGCTGTGTTGTGCTAGGAGTGTTGGTGTGCTGGAGTACAAGGGACACTTTTTTTTATTTAGATTAAAATCACTCACATAACCACACCTGCAGAAATCCCTACCATTGAGTGATATGTTAATGGAGTAGTGCACTGTTATATCCTGTAATGGTTATTTGTTTCCTTGTCAACAGATAACTCTTTGTGTGTAACTGTTGGGGATATATGTGTTTAGTTTGCTTTCACTGTTCTAACCAACTCCTGTAACTAGCCTGGAAGTCTCAATGTTATGGCTTTTGAAATCTCATTAACCCTGAGAGCAGCATTAGCACATGAGAACATGATGCCACAGCACTAATTTACACCATGTGTCTCTGTGCTGAAGGTACACATAACCTGAAAACACTCTCTAGAAACACAAAATGAATGCAGTTTAAAGGGAAAAAACTTGCATTACATCTGAAACAGCTTGTAGGGCTAATTGAAGGTAACTCTGGTATTTAAGAACTTACTGCAGCCTGTTTTTTTGAATTCTAAGTAAGCAGACAGGCTTACAGTGGACTCCTAAGGTGTGCTAATACATCAAGTTCTCATATGCTAATGCAGCTTTTAGGCATAACCAGATTTCAACAACCAGAAAATTGAGCCCCCGGCTAGTTACAGGGACTCGTGTGAACAGTAAAAACAAACTAAAGCAAACATATACATCCCCAACAGCTACACAAAAAGAATTGTGTGTTGACAAGGAAGTAAATCACATTTACAAGATATGAGGGTGTACTAGTCCTTTAAAGGAGTAACTGTTGATAAGCACATATTTTGACATATTGGGAAATATCATAGATTCCAATTGCCAGTGATATATTGTGATACATCTAGATATTATGCATTGTGTCACTAGCCCCCAGTGCATTATTAAGTTGACCTGACTACCTGTGAGATCTCTTGGTTCCTTACTGTCCATTTTGCACCATTTGTTCCTTCAAGGGTGACCTCCTGATAGTTCCCATAATAAGGTTGCCGCTGTCAGGTGACCAGGCTTTTTCAGTAGTCACACCTGTCCTGTGGAATTCATTTCTGCTTCATCTTAAAGAGGTCCCCATGGTGGAAACCTTTCAGAGGGGGCTTTAGATACTCTTGTTTAAACAAACGTCTAGCCTGACATAATCTTATATCTAATAGCAAATGATCACTACTGATATTAGGAGTATTGAATTTTAGCTGATTATTTTTTTATGGGTTGGGGTGGGAGGTATTCTCTGAAGTAGGTTTATGAAATATGTTTTATGAATAATTTATATATGTGTGTAATATGTTGTGAAGTGTAATAATATTGTACAGCACTCCGGGTCCCTGGGAGGGGGTGCTTTGTAAAAAAAAATGTGATTAATTGATTGATAAGTATGGTACTGTAGTAGTAACATTTACCTGCCCTTAACAGATACTAAATAATTCTGTAAGTATTACAGTAGTTATATACCTGAACATAAATTACATTTCATTACTTTTAGTGGAATACTGGATTATTCAATGGATTCAAAGAGTTAAAGGGCCTTTTGTCTCTCAGTCACTGATTCAAATACTGCCAGAACCTATAGTACCCAAAAGCCAAAACAATATGATAGCTTCTTGATGGCATACTGTATGTGAACAATACGGCAGTTCTAAGTCCGGGTGCCTAGTAGACAGTTATCCACATCACAAAACCCACCAAGACAATATGTACCAATTTGTATCCCTAGTGGTAGAGTCTTACATGAGAGGCCAAGGACTTGAATAAGCATGGCATTTAAACAATCTTCCCACCTATACAAAGGTCCCTCCATGACAGATTGAAGCACACTGGAGACGTAATGGAAACTTCCACTCTTATTATCCATGTTGCATTTTATACGCATTAACACAGGGCATCTACCTCAAGTGCTGTCAAGCTGAAGGTTTTAAAAAGTCTTGAATATCATACAGATACTGAAAAAAATCACTTCAGATAATGTTGGTTTCTTTTGGTAATACTGGAAGCTGTTTATTCAAAGGATAGCAACTGTAGAAAGCAATCATTTTTCAAACTTACTTAAAGGGGAAAAGTTTGCACTAACACTCCTAGACAGAAGTCTGGACTTGGTAACAGTTTGCACGTTGTGTGCAAAACATGTTTTTGCCTACGGTTTACTTCAGTGAAAGTACATTGTATCAAATGAAGTCTGCTGACTTTCCAGCTGATATTTTCTGTAACTACAAATCTCAGAATCCCCTGAATCTGACATCAGAGCAGGGCTGTAGCAGTGGGAGATTAAGTGATCTGCGGTGCAGGTGGTTCCATGTGATATGAGTGAATCTTAAATAGCGACTTGCATAACAGTGAGTGCTAAATGCCAAAAACAAAATCGGCGATCAGCACTATGCCAACTACAAAATCAGTGACAATCCTAATGAAAATATAACCTGAATTTAATGCAGGGGCTATGCTGTCTGCACCCCCCAACTTATGATTCTCAACTCCAGGCTGGGCGGACACTGCGGGGGAGACAAACATGGGAGAGGGTGAATGGGAGTGGAGGCAAACATGGAAGGGGGCATCTGTTGTGGGAGGGACAACCTGCAGGTAGGGGGACACCCTGAGTGGAACCAGAGCACTGCAAAAAAATATACAAATACAGTGCGACACCCAGAGCTAAAAACAATTGTGCAGCACCATGCAGTCCGAAACCCAGGTTCATAATCACCATAGGTGTTGATATTAACCGCCACTCCAGGCAGCCAGCTTGGCAGCAACCAGCTCAATCCAACTCCTTAACCTCCTACCACTACACTCCCTAACCCCCCTCACCTTTGGGATTCTGTCCTCCCTACCTCACTATCCATGTACCCTCACTATTCTTCCATCCTTACTGTCTTTGTGGGTGCACAAATTGAGTCACTTACATTGAATAGCTTAATTTGCTTCACCCATATTACTGGATACCATGTAGGTTAGAGTTTGTATAAGCTTTGATATTTTGTATGATATTACAGCTGTCCTCCCTGGGTTAATACAATCATAGATTATTTACATGTCTCTGCAATAATTACCCCAACCAGCTACAGTACACACCATATTTTGCTGAGCTGTTTTTGGCGGGTGATTTTTGACACCCTTTCCCTAGCTAGACTCATTAAATCCTGGTACAATGTTTGTCCCTGTCTTCTCTGTCCTCACAGGGCACTGTTTCATACATAGAGTTCCATACAGAGAGAGTTATCACACTCATTTCTGGATGAGCTATCCTTATAAGCCATTCATTATCTTTCCTCACTAGGTATTAGTGATTTCCAATATGTCCTGAATTGCAATGTGCATTGGCTCCTTGAATCAATTGTTTGCTGAGTACAGTCTTTTATTTGCCTGAATGTAAGTGTGAATTGATATCACCTATGCTGCCAGCACCCCCACTTACACTCCTCTTCTTGCAGTCTTCTGTTTCAGTCTCCTTCCAATCAGTTATATCAATCTGTCTCCTACCCTAGACTATGCTTTGAACCAAAGTCATCACTAGTCCTCTAGTTTGAACTCTCCTAACTGCCCTCCACATTCCTGCTGTCAATACACCACTTTTTCCTGGTGTAGCTGTGGCGAGTCATCCAAAAATAATTTGGAGAAACAAGGAAGCAAAATAAGAGACCAGTACTGCATTTCCTGAATTCTACATTTACTAAGGTATCACACTGCTACTTATAATAAAAACGTGGCAGTGTCCCACTATTAAATTCTGTGTTTCAATTATATATTAGACAGATTTGTGTCAGGAAAATTAATCCTGAAGAGAACTACTCTGATGAGATGCACTGATATATAAATTAGAATACATGTTTTCACAGTTCTTTAAGTGTTAATTTGGCTAAACAAGCACAGTACCATAAAAAATGCTGTTAACAAAACATAGTCACCCCATATTAGTTTTACCAAAAATTATGCAATATGAACATTTGACAACAATGTAAGCACAACTGGAACAAACAGCTGTACTCTATGGGGATTTTATTATCTTTCAAGGCTTTGTATTTATGTGATCAGCAATGTTCATCTCCTTCATGTACGGAAGATAGCAAAATAACTTATCTTTAGCTGGCGGTGGGACATGGAGGTGATTGGAGTTCATTTTTTCTAATATTGTAATATACTGTCATTTGCTGACACTGCTCTACCAGTAGAGAGCTAAAATACTGCCTGAAATTCATACTGGGAAAGTGTCTCTGAAGTCTGCCAACACAGTGGGGCTGAACCCATTCCTTACAAAATTAGACAGAAGAAGAAACAAACATACCTATCTCTACCTGATTTCTCTCTCCACAGACTAGAGAAATGTAAGAGTCCTGTGGTACAGTAAGTAGGACCACAAGGACTACTAGATCAACCACACTTGGTGATTGTTTTAGAAGTCTGACAAAATGTTTCATGAGGAGTCATGTGTTTTATAGGAGTTTTTTCAGTAAATACCAGCATTACTTACAGTATATTTTTACTGTTCTGTTGCTTTATTTCCTCAGAGGTGTTCTCCATGAAACTGGGAGTGGTCAGGCAAATTACTTCCAGGTTCAGAGCTTAGTCTGCTGTAAACTAAACAGGCAGTATATGTGTCAGCAACCACTGGTGGAGTTGACACATGCAGACATGATATCTGTCAGTGACAGCCAGTGGAGGCAGTGGGCCAGAAACTCTACAAAAAAAATATTAGGCTAAATCTAAGGTATATGGGTTATTTTTACCTTTATTGAGTATCTTACATTTTCTCTTACAAATACTGCGCATAAATATTTTTCATTGTAATCAAGGGATTTAATACATCTCACTGGCATAGAGAGTACTGAAGGGCATATTGTCTTTTCAAATGGTGATATCAAACTTCAATGTAATACATACAAAAGATTCAGTATAGATTTAATTACCGAATTGTTATTTTTATATTTGGCCAAGTTAAGAATATTACTAAAGTGGAACAAAACGTTCAAGAGCTTGAGAGTAAAATAAGGCATATAAAGTCTGCCAGGGAGCTAGAATACTTAATAAATCCCTTTAAAATTTAGGTCCAGCTGTAGCAAAATTTCTGAACCCATGAGAACTAACAGATCAAGCACTCATGTGTATCCCACATTGTGATCAAGTTACAAACAGTTGATTGAAAAAGAAGAAGCCCAGAGATACTGGGGAAGGTAATGGTGATGATGAGTGGTATATGGTAGGCAAAATATGAAGTTTATAAAACAAAGGTGGGAGGGCGAACCATTTTGAACACCCAGATGAATCTATATGGCCCACTCATTAATCTCTTAGAGTAAAGCATGGTAGCACCATGGATGAATAATGAACTAAACCTTAAGAACATCCCCCCAGCTATAGAATCAGAATACCAGACCTACTGTGTGCAACAATTGTTTGTCATAGGAGGCACCATAATGAAGTATACAGATAGATATGTATATCACCTGGATAAAATTAACAAAACAGGTAGTTGCCAGCCAGGAGCAAAATCTTAAGTCATTACAAACATGATATTGTAGGTAATGTTCTGATAAAATCTGGTCATAAACCAGCAGTAATTATCCATACTGGTACTGATTTACATAGGTTGGACATTAAACAACAACATTAAAAAGGAGTAGTACAAATGGCAACATTGTTATTTAATAGCAGATGCTTGATTACTTTTTCTGAAATCCTGCTATTATCAAAAGCAGGCAAGGGAAAGCAAATGGCAATTAGCCTAATGAATACTGACTAAGAATCTGGACTAGGGAGACTAGGTATAACTTTCTGAGACACTGGCGTACAATTTCAAGCATTAGATTTAAATAGCAGTGATGGCTTAGATCTTAATCTGAGGAGCAATAGGATTCCGAGGTTGAAATTGAGAGGGACTGCAGGGATACTTTTAAATGAGTAGGAAAGAGGACTTGAGAAACAGCTAAAGAAGATACACCACTTTATGGAGTACACATCCATTCTACCATGAACAATCACATTCTCATAGTGACTAAAAGAAGTATGAGTAGCAAAGCCAAATGACAGATGGGATCAAAATTTTACTACTAAATGCACACAGCCTAAATACTAAGAAAGGATTTGAAACAATAGTCATTGTAGTCATTGAGGATATTAATATAATGGAAGTCATTAAAATGTGATGTTAATCTGTTGACTGCTTCAATCAATGGATCCAAGTTTTTCTAGAAGGATGGATAGGAAAGGAAATGAGGAGGGGCAGCAACATAAATAAGTGACTAGATATTGGGTACTGTCATCACAATACTACTAAGAGGGTGTGGAGCTAGCAGCCCAGCCAGCAACATCAGTTTTCTGGAGCTCCCTACATATATGCTATTTACACCATTATAAAATATAGTTTTGAGCCTAGAACAGATATTTACTGCAAGGCATGGATAGAGAAGGAGGAGATTCTGCACTGGGAACATTGAAATCTAAGCAGAAATGGGGCGTACCAAAACAACTAAACAAGACTTCTTTCTGCCATGCTCCGTGAATGCTTAACAACCAGAGGAACCACCAGGCCCATCTCAAGTGCCGAGCCTGACTCTAACGTGGCTACCCTGTCATCGCTACAAATAGCAGTACAAGCACTTACTAAAACAGTCTAACAAATGGACCAGAAATTGGACAATTTTTCTGAAAAATTCCTTTCCATGGAACATAGGCTGGATGCTATGGGGAAACCATGAATTCGGCAGAAGCAACGGTGGGAAAGGCTCATGCCACCACGGCCACATCTCTGAAGGAACAAGCGGCCCTGAGAAGCCACGTGGAACAATTCAAAAATTCTGTGTGAGCTGCCAATGTCAGGGTACTTGGTATCCAAGAGGAAACTGAAGGTGACTCCTTAACACTTTATTTGCAATCTTGGCTGGAGGGTCTGACTGAGATCTCAGACTTTAAAATGATCAAAGCCTACCATATTACACCTCAATGATCCTCCAGAGGACTTTTCAGCCCCCCACACTGTTTTCTCTTTACATTGCACTCACCAGGAGAAAGGGGTCAATTGTTGGGCATCCTGAGAAATATGGGTCCAGTACATCTAGACAAGGCCTGGATTCTGTTTTTTCCTGATGTATCCTACACCACCCAGATGAGAAGAAAGGCCTTCGGTGGCATGAAGCAATGCCACCAAGCAGTGGAAATCACCTATGCCCTAGCCTTCTTGGCCAGACTGTGTTTTATGGTGGGCTACCGTCAATACCGTTTCACTGATCCTAAGGAAGCAGGGGACTATGTCGAGAGACTGATAGCCAAATAACAGTGTGAGGAACTCTCCTCAGCAGAAGAAGAATCAGAAGGGCACTGATGTGGTTCTATAAGACAGTGAGCTTTGTTAATTCAAACATTTGAACTGCACTATCATATTTTAAGAAGTTACTCTTTGTAGTTTCCCATTTTTTACAGCGCTGAAAATAGAGACTGTTGCAAATTGTATTACTCAAATGACTAGAGTACCTGTAAATGACTCCAGCACCTTGGAATGTTTAACCTTTAAAAAATGCATGTATCAACTACTGCTCCTCTTCATCAGTACTCTTGCTGTTTTCACCTTCTGGATAATTGTTTAATAGTTTTCAAGTTCTAAGCTTCAGATTATTATTAGGGGAGGGAGGTGCTTATTTGCATAGTCAGAGTTTTGAGTAAATGACATCGCAGCTGGTTTTGGAAGACCTGGAGACATGTTCTCCTACATTTGGGTGACTTTATTAAAGCAATCTAAGGCACAAGCTGGTCTCGTGCGAGAGGAACATTCCCTCTATAGGCACCAGACGTTTTACTTTATTTAAACACTATGTGGGCTTATTTCTTGAACTGCTGCAGGCAGCACCAATTTTTCTCCCTCTCCAGCACTAGGGGGCTCTCCAGAATGGAGTTCTCCCATTGAACATAATGATGTTAATTTTCAAAAACTACCTTTGGTCAGTTTAATCTGCTGTTACAAGTTAATATAAAATGATATATCTTGGGCATTGACTGCACTATAGCTCCTGAAACAGATGAACCATCCTTTTTCCACCCTAGTGGCTTTATTCTCCAATGCTGTACCAACTGAATAGATAGTCTACATCCTAAGTTATGTACTGCTATGTCTGTAAGATGTATACCTATTCAGCAATTGAGTATTCTGTATGTGTATGTACTAAATGCTACAAATAAAAAGTTTTAAAAAAAGGCAATACTACTAAGGATAGTGTAATTTTGAAAATGTATGGGTCAAAATTACAGGCATCTAAGGAAACACCTTATTATTGGAGTATGTTACAGGCCGAGGAAATAAATTTGACTTTCATAATGATCCATGTATAGAATTAATAGCCACAGACACAAAAGATGACCTGGTACTTATGGATGATTTTAGCATCCCAGATATTAACTGTAACACTACCTTACATCAAGCAATAGATTAACTCCTCCCACAACTCAGATTAATCGACTCTTACACTATGTCAGTCCCTCGACAGACTGCTTTGGTAGGTCTGGTAGCATTCTCACACCACTTCCCAAAACTTTGGAACTCTTTACCCCATCAAATAAGACAATCCTCTTCTCACCACTCCATTTCCTCATCCTTGTGCAACTTCTTTTCTCCAGATTACACCTGCCCCTAAATGACTCCAACTTCCCCTTACTTTTGCAACTAATACACTGTTTTTAGCCAGCTATGTTTAGCACTGCCTGTCTGTCTTCTCTTCTACAACTTGTCTTACCCTTCCTCTTGATCCAGCATGCATCACCCTTGCACTTCAAGGCATTTAAATTACTTGAATTGTTTCAATTTAAATCTCACAACACTGCAACAATACCGTATGTTCTTCTGCATCCCACCCCTGTATTATTTGTTTTTATTTACATTGTTGAATCATGCACCTAATATGTATTCTTACTATTCACTGTATGGCATATGTATTAAGCACTTCCTATGATTTTTCTTTTTTCTTCTTACATGTTGTATAATTTCTATTATTGCATTATGTATTCAATGTCCTTACAAAATTGATAGTATGTTATATTATTGTTACTCTCTTACTCTCTACTCCAGGACACACCAAGAGAAGAGCAATTTGTTTGCTCAGTGTGCCTTTCCTGGTGAAACTTTTCAATAAATAAATAAACACAGATAGGACATTAGGAACTCTGAATCATATTTCCTCATTATAATTATAGATAACATTTTTGATGATAATTTATTTATTTATTGAAATGTTTCATCAGGAAGGCACACTGAGTAACAGGTTGCTCATCTCCTGGTGCAACTTGGGGGAAGGGGTAAAAAAGGGATAAGAACATTTTACCTTCCTGTTACAAAGATCAACATAGCATACAATTAATTAAGGCAATTGTTACAAACAGTGTTGCATACATATCTAATTTGTGAGAACGATTAATAAGTGCAATGGTAATAAGTGAGCAAATGCTATAATAAAATAAGGGGTGAAGGAGGGAGTGGATGAGATGACAGTGCAGGGTCATGTCCCAGAAAGACCCCTTCAGGATGCGGGGAAACATACAAGGGAACAGGGGACTGGAGTGCAGATTAGAGAGGGATAGAGAGGGGGAGTAAGTGTGATTAACACATAGGAGGGGAAATAAGTCCTGACCCAAAAAGAGAACCCTTCAGGATGTGATGAATCCTGCAAGGGGACAGGGAAGTTCAGGTGATTGTAAACCCTCTTGCAGTTAGGCATTGTAATTATAGAGGGATAGTGAGAGGGAGGGAATGAGAAATGACACCTGAGAGGGGATGAGGCCTGATCCAAGGAGCCCGCCATGCTGCTGGGGAGGGATACTGTAAGGGGGCCTGGAAGACCAAGGGTAGGTAGATGGGGGAAGAAAAGGTGGCAAGCCTAGGCACTATAGGACCACTTCAGGATACTGAGAACCCTGTAAGGGGAGTGTGAAGGTTAGGGAAAAAGGATAAGAGAGTAGGGGAAGGGAAAAAGTTATGAGAACTAGGAACCAGAAGGGGTTAGGGTCTGTAAAGGCAGTAGAGTTGATAGAGGCATTGGGTAAATTCTGAAGGAGGATGAACTGTAAGGAGCAAGACAAAGGAAATTAAGGTGGGTCATAACAGGAACAGTTAGGTGCAAGATAGTTGGAGGGGGCAGTGTTGATAGAATAGAGGGAGGAGGAGTGTCAGATTTGTGGATGTGGAGAGTTCCATATTTTAGGGAAATGGTGAGAGTACCCAGACTGGCTGGAGAGGGTGGAGCGGTGGGGGACAGTTAGTGTGTGAATGCTGGTAGATCTAAGAGAGTGGGAAGGAGGAGGGGGTGTTATAAATGAGGGGGAGAGGTAGGAAGGGAGTCCACCTAGCCAGTGTTTAAAGGTTAATTTAGCGCAGTGTGAGAGGCATCTATTTGTAAGGGAGGGGAAGGAAAGGGCTCGATAGAGGTCACAGTGGTGAGTGCAAGAGGTAGCATCGAGTATGAAGCGGCAGAAGGAGTTGAAGAAAGAGTCCAATCTATTTAGGGAGGACCTAGGAGCAGCTCCATAGACTACATCACAGTAGTTAAAAATGGGAAGGATCATCTTCTGGACAAACTCATGCCTAGCCATAGGAGGGATGCAACTGTGGTTCTTGAACAAGGCACTGAGCTTGGGGTGCAATTGTTTCTGGATGGTGTCAATGTGTCCAGAGAAGTTGAGGTGTTGGTCTAACCAAACCATAAGGTATCTGAAGGATGAGGTGTTGTCAAGTAAAGTCCCATCAAGAGTGTGGAAAGTGGGCAAGAAGAGAAGCATAGAGAGTCTCTGCCATGTGCCAAAAGTCATGGAGACTGTCTTCATGGCATTGAGGAATAATATATGGTTTACAAACCAGAGCCAGACCTTGTTGAAGTCATGCTGCAAGCTGGATGTAACCTCAGCTGGGCATGAGCCTGATGCATACAGGACAGTATAATCAGCATACATGTGTAAGGCAGAGGATGTGGAGCAGACAGATGGCAGGCTATTAAGGAAGCTTGAGAACAGAAGGGGACCAAGCATAGAGTCCTAAGTGACACCAGAGCTGATCAGGAGGGGCTGCAAGATGGCATGGATGATCTTAACTGATTGGGTTCTACCAGTAAGGTAGGCCTTATACCAGTTAGTGGCAGAAGGGGTTAGACCAGCAGATTAGAGGGAACCAAGGAGAAAGGAGTGTGAAACAGTGTGAAAAGCCTTGGCCACATCAAAAAATATGGTGGAGGTGATTTGGCCATTGTCCATCCAGAAGAGGATAGAGTTAGTGAGCCGAAGTAGGGAGGTGGTGGTAGAGTGTTTTTTCCTGAAACCAGACTGGAACAGGGTGAAGAAGGAGGTTATTAGATAGAAAGGAGGTGAGTTGAGAGAGGACTAGATGTTCTTGTAGTTTGGCTAGGGGAACCTAGACAAAATGTTGTTTTTGGCCTCCTACTCAGTAAGATACTATGTGATATGAAGAAATAAAGATATACAAACTCAACACAAAAGCACTGAGGCAACGGTTGCCCAAAAAGGGCATTAGCAACAAAGTCACATTTCACAGAAATACAAAATCACACATACCCCATAGTGCAAGGCATTGTGGGATGCATATGGAAATTACCATGAACATTTAGTATGGTTCTGCTAGGAATGCATAGTGCCAAAGGGCTTCTCACACAGTCTAGGATGGTAGAGAAGTGAAGACACAGACGCATGTTTCTTTCCACTCATGACTGATTAGTGCACCTCTTCTGTATATCACCCAGGGAAAAAATAAACCAGGCCTTTTGTGGTCTTACAAGTTTCAATCATGGTGGGCCCAAAATAAGAAAGAAAACTAAAAAGACAAAGAACCTTAGCACAAAAGCTCTGAGGCATTGGTTACCCAAAAATGGGCATTGACAACAAAGTCAGGTTTCAGAGAAATACAAAATCACACATATCCCCATAGTACAAAGCATCATGGAATATATATATATATATATCATCATGAATATTTAGGCTGGTATTGCCTTAAGCAGGAATGTATGGTGCCAAAGGGCCTTGCACACAATTTCAAGGGCTAAGAACCAGAAGACACAGGTATGTGTTTTTTCCTACTCATGACTCATGAGAAAAAATACCAATAAGAAAGCTGTACAACAACAAAGGTGCAACACTGATATAGAAAATTGGAAACATAGGAGCTGGCAGCAGATAAGGACTGCAAGGCCCATCCAGTCTGCCCATTTTTTCTACCTTATGAATGTGCTATAGGCCTTTGCTCTGTCAATGGCCTATTTATTCATACTCATGTGTTTTGCTCCCTTATGCCTATTCCATGCCTGTCTGAAGCCCTGCACTGTCATCATATCCATCACTTCCTGAGGTAGACCATTCCATGCATCCACCACCCATTCTGTGAAAAAGAACTTCCTCATATTACCCCTTAATTGGCCTCCCTCTAATCTCATGTTGTGTCCTCTTGTCCTATTTTCTTATACTGAAACATGTTAGACTCTTTTACCTTGTTAGTGCCCTTAAGATGCTTGAATGTTTTAATCATATCTCCTCTCTCCCTCCCTTGCTCTAGGGTATATATATTTAGTTCCATTAATCTGTCCTCAAATGTTGTCTGATGCAGTCACTGCACCATTTTGATGCCTTTCTCTCGACTGCCTCCAGTTTGTTAATGTCCTTGTGCAGGTGCAGCCTCCAGTACTGCACACAATACTCCAGAAACGGCCTAACCAGTGTCTTGTAAATAAGAATTATTACCTCCCTTTTATGACTTGTGATACCCCTGCTAATACACTCCAACATCCCTCTAGCCTTACCTACTGCTTTAGTGGTCTGCTTGGATGATTTCAGGTCATCTGTGATGATGATGCCCAAGTCTCTTTCTCCTGTTGTGATTGCCAGCAACTCTCCTCCCAACCTATAGGTAGCTTCAGGGTTTCTCTTCCCTATGTGCTTGATCTTGCACTTCTTTGCATTAAACCCTAGTTGCCTCTCTTCAGAACATTTTGCCAGTTTTTCCTGATCTCGTCTCATTCTGCCCACCTCATCTGGATCATCTACTCTGTTGCAGATCTTGGTGTCATCTGCAAACAGGCAAACCTTACACTCCAGTCCATCTGAAATGTCACTGATGAAGATGTTGAAGAGGACTGGCCCCAAGACTTATCCCAAAGGTACCCCACTTGTGACTTGCATCTCTTCTGACTGTATACCATTTACCGCCACTCTCTGTTTTCTGACCACCAACCAGTTTGCCACCCAGTTGACCAACTTCTCACCCACCCTGAGCCTACCCAGCTTATTCATCAATCTTCTATGTGGAACAGTATCGAACAGTATTGAAAGCTTTGCTGAAGTCAAGGTAGGTGACATCAACTGCACCCCCTTGGTCCACCACTCTGGTTACTCAATCAAAGAAGTCAATGAGATTAGTTTGACAGGACCTTCCTGTTGTAAACCCATGCTGTCTTGGATCCTGCATGCCTGTGGATTCCAGGTGTTGCATTATCTTTTCCTTAATGAGTGTCTCTATAATATTGCCCACTACTGAGATAAGACTAACTGGTATGTAGTTCTCTGCCTCCTCCCTGCTGCCACTCTGGTGGAGTGGGATCACATGAGCCATTCTCCAGTCTTCTGGGACTTCTCCTGTGCTCAGAGACTTACTAAGCAGTTCTACTAATGGCTCTGCTAGTTCTACCCTTAGCTCCTTTAGTACCCTGGGATGTATGCCAACAGGTCCTAGTGCCTTGCCACCCTGAGCTTAGTGAGCTCTTGTAAGACCCTTTCTTTTGTGAAGGGACTTGTGCACACCTCCCTCCCCTGTGTCTATGTTGCTGAACTGTAGAACCTTCCCTACCTTCTCCCCAGTAAATACTATCGAGAAGTATCTATTTAAGATAGATGCTTTTCCTAGGTCTTCCTCCACACACTCCCCCTTAATCCCTTTGATCTTAGTAATATCCCCTCTGGATGTTCTCCTTTCACTAATATATCTATAGAAAGTTTTGTCCTCTTCTTTTACTGTTTGTGCTAGTGTTTCCTCAGTTTGGGCCTTTGCCCACCTTACTGCCTTCCCTGCTTCCCTTAGGGAAGTTTGGTATACCCCCCCATCTTCATCCTCTCTTATATTTCCAGAAGTCCAACCTTTTGCCTCTGATCTTTTCTGCTGTTGTTTTTGAGAACCAAAGTGATTTCCTCCTTCTGTTGCTCTTGCTTTTCCCCTAACACAGTGAGCTAATGTATGACTAATGCATAAAATCACCAGTGTCAATGTTGTTAAAAACAAACTCTGCACCAAACAGAGAAGGTCAAGTATGCCTGCCAGCCAATCCAATTCAAAAGGGTCCCTAGAAAGTGTAGGACTGTGCCAAGAATGGAGAAAGCCAGTTCAAACTGGTACATTCAGAAAACTGATCTCAAATCCTTCTACCAGTATGCAGATAGCAGTCAAGGAAGTGACAGATCAGATGGCCTATTGCATATAGAAGGAGAAGAAGTAAATGAACCAAGTTAAGTGGCATATGCACTGAACAAGTATTTCTGTTCAGTTTATATTACATAGGGACAGATGCCACCAAAATCAGAACCCCATCCGTTAAAATAAACAAGACACCAGTTATGGGGAAATTACATCAAAATCAAACAAAAGCAAGTTGGCATCAGGAAATCTGTGTGACTGGATCAAATGCATCTAAACTCCTAAAACAAGCTGATGATCTGGCATATTTAATATGGGTTTGTAAAATGAAAGGTAGGTCCTGGATCATGAATTTGCTTTCCTTCTACAAGAACCTAGCTATACCATGGAGGAAAGTAAAAATCTTAACATAGCATCCTCGACTCTAGCAAAGCCTTTGACAGAGTGCCACATTTACCATTACTGATCAAAATGTACACATTAAATATTGATACTAAACCTACTGGATGGAACAAAAGTGGGTAAACATGCAGAACAGAAGTATGTTTAAATACAGTCTTGTCCAAATCAGGAAAGGTTACTACTGGTGTGCCACAGGGTCCTGTATTGTGGTCAGCATTGTTTACAGTCTTTATCAGTGATATGGTAGGACTATCAAGGGATGGCTAAACAAACTCACTGGTTACCTGAATCTGGGGAGACATGTTGATGCTAGTCAATCCATACGTCAATTCCAAACAGACATAAAAACTTTTAGCTATATGGGCAAAATTACATAGTATTTGCCTGATAATGAGAAGATTTGCACAGTGCTTACAGAAAAAGCACCATCATAATCAGCTACAGCACAAAAGAACATGTTGAGTGTCATAGTCAAAGGGATCCATAGTGCAGTTAAATACGCCTCTTTGCCCATGCATATATGGCCACCTGCTTGCACAAAGGGTGCAGTGTTATATATAGAGGATTGTGGAAGTGCTTAAAGGCTACTGAAGCAATGCTATTTACCACTTTCAGAAGCCTACTTTTAACAACTGGCACAGTGGTGAATGAACCGCCTCCCCTACATACTGGTACCTGGCAATCACATCCCCTCTACCTACCCTTACCCCTCTAGTGAGAATTAATGGTCTCTGGTGGTCAAGTGTTACTCCCTTTCACCCTGATATCCTGTAGTAAGACTATTTTCTGGTAGTGTAGTGGTATCCTCTCAAATTCTGCTCCTCATAATAGAATGTCAGAACCCGTCCCTTTCTCAAAAACCCAGCACCCATTAACCCACTCATTCCTCCTGTTCAGCACTCGATTCACCTTACAAAACTGTGAGCAGTTGTGGAATACTTGATGGATGGGAACCAGCAAAGACTGTTACTTCCTACCCTGTTTCAATGGTATGCTAATTCTGTCCTCCCTATTTGGTACTTCAGCACCTTGACTGTCATCCCTGCAGCTTTTCATCAGTGGAGCACCTCATTTATGAGCCTAATATAATCCTCCCATGTCTGGCTGTAAATGGCAATATTGCCTATGTACACAGTCCAAATTCTTCAGTCCCAGACAGAATGCAGTCCACAAGCCATTTAAAGGTAAGTGGCACATTCTTCATCCAGAACAGCATTACTCATAATTCAAATAGGCCAAACAAAGTGATGAATGTGAACCTGTGTTTGGTTTTAGGGGTTGGGGTACCTGCCAATGGCCCTTTGTCAGGTCTATGGTTGTCAGTTACAGGGCTCCACCTAATCTGTCTCTCTAGAACCCCATCTTTACTGGAAATGGGATGGGCACAGTATCTGACTCTGTACAGCTGCTTAGCTTGCAGAAGGCACTGCAAAAATTCATGGTCCCATCCCTCTTTGGGATCACATCACAGGGGAGAACAAGGGATTACGCGGCTCCTGGATTACCCTAAGAAGCAGTATTTCCTTGATCTCTCCCTCAGTGTCATGTTTCAACCCCTCAGGGACTCTGTAGGGTGGCTGCCTCAGCAGACCCTGGGACCCTGTATACATGTGGTGCTCCACCAGTGTGGTAAACCCCAGTTTCCCTGTGAACATTTCCCCAAATATTTGCACTGCACCATATATTTCAGCAGCTTGTGTTAATGTCAGCTATTCTGTGAGTGTGACAGTGTTCTCTGAGGGTTCTTCCTTAACCTCTCTAAGGAGATCCAATAGTAGGGTTGCTTCTGCCACCTCCTCTGGATAGCTGCATGTAGCCAGGATCATCTCTTCATGGTCATGGTAGGCTTCATCATGTTTACATGATAGAGTTACTGCTTGTCCTTGGTGGGGTAGTCCTCCATGGAATTAACATCATTCACTCTCCTGACCACTGAGTAATGACCCACCCATGCTGCCTGCAACTTATTCTGTCAAACAATGGTGAGTACCATCACATGTTGCCTGACTTCATACTCCCAAGCTCTGACTCCATAGTCATGCCACATCTTCTGTCTCTGTTGTGCAGTGGCTAGGTGCTTCTGAGCAAACTTCTTGAGCTCCTTGAGCCATGACCTAAAATTCAAGACATACTCATCAACAGATTCTTCTTGGGGAGCAAGCTCAACCTCATTTCATCCCTTACCAAATCCAGGGAATACCTTACCCTATGGCCAATCAGAAGCTCAAAATGTGAGAACCCTGTGGACTCCTGGGAGGACTTCCTTATAAGTAAATTACTTTGAATAATTTAGCACATGGCCCTGGAAAACAAGATAACATGATTTTCAGAGAGATTCAAAAGAGAGATGGTAGTTCGGGTGGGCAGGTGGAGAACTACTAGTTCTAAGCTACACATTAAATCTATTTTTAAATCATACTGGACATCTCTGTAGCCTGGTCACGCATGAGTGGCACTCACTAGGAGAGTTTTTATTTACATTTTAATTGTGATATTTCAAAGCCATTTGCATGGTCTGGCTGACCTCTCGCTAGACTTCCGAGTCAGCCACAATACTTAAACAAGCTGTCCGGTGAACAGTGCAGCAGAATTGGACTGAACAGTGTAAATAGGGCTCTGTTGAATTAAATGAAACTGTGCTTGTGTAAACATTGGGAATAGTATTGTGAAACATTACTTGAGAGTGCATTTTTTAGCTGCTGATATTTGGTGGGCGCCCTGGTATCCATCCGGAACCAGGAAGAGAGACGGTAGTTCGGGTGGGCAGGTGGAGAGCTACTAGTTCTAAGCTACACATTAAATCTATTTAATACAAATTAAATCTATTTATAAATCATACTGGACATCTCTGTAGCCTGGTCACGCATCAGTGGCACTCGGTAGGAGAGTTTTTATTTACATTTTAATTGTGATATTTCAATGCCATTTGCATTGTCTGGCTGACCTCTCACTAGACTTCTGGGTCAGCCACACTACTTAAAGAAGCCATCTGGTGAGCGAGATGAGCCAAGCAGGGCATGCATCATGCAGACGGAGATGTGTGCAGAGACATGCACATCTGTGTGTGTCAGCTGTGTCCACTGGTGACGCCGGTGATTTGAGTGGTGGTGACTGTAATTAGTGGAAGTTGTGGTCTTGTGAGCAGTGCGATCCTTCAAGTCTTTTTGTTGACTCAATGGTAGGCTATTTGAAGGCTGTGTCACAATGGCACAGGGCAAAGGCAAAAAGACATGCTCTCAACATGGAATGTGCACTGAGGAAGTTGCTAGTAAGGACTTTATATGTGATAAATGTCTTTTAGTTAGTACTCTACAAGGTGAAATTGAGCAGCTTTTGAAAAGGCTAGAGACTGATAAGGAAATTGAGCTCCAAGAAAATTATATTGATGGCATGGCCCAAGACATAACTACTAAAGAGACTGAAGCACAGGGGAACGGGATTGATAGTGGACCTCTTATGGAATTCGCGAAGGCAAAGGAAGTTGAGCCAGGGGCACATGTCGCAAATTCAGATAGAACCCTTAGTCCAAGTCAGTCAGAAGAAACTCCCTTACAGTTATTTAATAAATTTGGTAGCCTTAGCCAGGATCCAGATTCCATACTGGGGTACTCAACACACAATCCCAAGTAAAGGAAATGACCTTGGATAATTTAGCACATGGCCCTGGCAAATAAGATCAAGTGATTTTCAGGGAGATTCAAAATAGAGACATAATGGTAATTAGTGACACCATTATTAGAGGTATAGATACTGCCATTTGTAATAGGCATAAAGAGTATACCACAGTCAGTACACTTCCTGGGGCTAAACTAAAAGATGTCTCAAGACTACTAGATGGGCTCCTTGAAAACATGATCAACTCTTTAGTAATCCTACATATTGGCACAAATTATGTTAATAGAAGCAAGTTGGAGGACATTCAATCTGAATTCAGTGCGATAATTAAAAGAATTAAGGAGAAAAAAGGAGAAATCATAATATCTGGAATACTACCTACTTTTGGTTACCAATCACATAAAAATGGGACAATTCTCAACCTAAATAATTGGTTGTGGCTTTTTTTGTAAAATAGAAAATGTTGGCTTTATGGATAACTTTGTGACCTTTGACAAAAAGTTACTCTTTAAAACAGACAGCCTATATTTGAACCAGGCTGGCACTAGGATTCTAGGCAAAAAAGTGAATTAAGTGATAAAGTTTCATTTAAACTAGTGAAAGGGGGGTTCTGGTAAATGACACCAGTAGTGTCACTATCATGAACAATGCTTCTAAGGATTCCCTAGAATGGAAGGGTGTGCTTATTAATGCCAGGAGTCTGGTGAATAAATTTGTAGAATTTAAAATTCTCTTAGCATCACAAGATATCCAGTTGGCCTTAATTACAGAAACCTGGTGGAATGATAAGGATACATGGGGAAAAAAGTATTCATGGCTATAATTTGTTTTCAAAATCTAGGACACACAAGAAGGGACGTGGCATTGCCATTTATATACACAAGTTTATAAAATGTGAAGAGCTACATGGGGATGAAGGAGATCTGGAGTTACTGTGGGTAAAACTGCTTCCCCAAAACGAGATAAAATCAGTCCAGGTTTACTTTATAGGTCACCCTCTATATCAGCAGTTAATGAAAAGGTTTTGCTAAATCAAATAGGTAACCTAGACCCAACAGATAGAATATTACTTTTAGGTGATTTTAACTTGCCAGACATAGACTGGAAGGCGTTGATGGGTGTTAATAAAACAGATAGGCTGTATCTGGATGTGTTCAATGAAGTGAGGTTAAAACAAAAAGCGCAAGATTAATTGAGAGGAAATAGTATCCTTGATATCGTGCTAACTAATATGGGCAGCACAATTAACAACATCAGGATTAATAGCCCACTAGGTAAAACTGATCATTGTGCAGTCCAATTTTGCATTAAGGAGATACTAACTCACATGGAGACAGAAAATAGAACCAAGCTGAACTTTAGCAGAGCTGATTTGACAGAGTTCAGAAAAGAACTTTCTCATTGGGACTGGTATAAAGCTTTTAAAGATCACTCTGCGGAGGATATGTGGAACATGCTGCTCACAAAATTGAAATACCCAATTAAAAAGTACATACCAATTTTTCACAAATATAATAATAAAAGGAAAAAACCCTGGTTGGCTGAACTCAACTATAAAAAGAATGATTAATAAAAAGAGCAGATTGTTTAAAAAACTTAAAAGCAACTACACACATGCAAACCTTCAAGTTACAGAGAACTTGCAAAGGAAGTAAAAACTAAAATCAGAAAAGCAAAGGTACAGTACAAAGTTTTGTTAGCAGCAAAGGTAAAAGACAATAAAAAATACTTCTAGTCTTATATTAACAGTATAAAAAAGAGCACTAGCATGATAGGCCCCTTTAAGAACAGCATTGGTCAATTAGCTACCAACAAGGAGATGGCCGACATTCAAAATAATTATTTTTGTTCGGTCTTTAATAGCAGTGACTCAACCCCACATAGCACAAAGGATATATCATCCCGATGGCAAATAATTGTTGATCCAAAGGATATACTAGAGAGGCTAAGCAAACTGGATATCAGTAAATCACCAGGGCCAGATGATATTCACCCTAGAGTGCTGCATGAACTAGCAGATTTATTGACACTACCCCTCATTCACATCTTCCAGGCCTCACTTGATAGAGGAGAAGTTCCTCAGGATTGGAAGGTTGCCATTGTTGTTCCACTCTTAAAAAAGGGCCTAAAACCAAACCAGAAAACTTTAGGCCTGTGAGCCTAATCTCACTAATGGGAAAAATTCTGGAAGGTATTATAAAAGAGATAATTCTAGCCTTTTTAGAGGAACATTGCCTGGTTGACATTTTACAACATGGGTTTACGAAATAATGGTCTTGCCAGACCAACCTTCTGGTCTTCTTTGAGAATGTTAGCAGGGAACTGGATCTTGGGAACTCAGCTGATGTTGCTTTTATGGACTTTGCGATGGCTTTTGATAAATTGACTTACACTGAGCTATTGAATATACTAGGTGAGCTTAAACTGAATACAAACATCCTAAATTGGATATCAGTATGGTTACAGGGTAGGAAACAAAGAGTAACCATTAATGGGATACTGGCTGACTGGGCACCTATTACTAGTGGGGTCCCTCAGGGTTTGGTCCTGGGACCATGTTTCTTTAATATTTATATCTCCTCCCTGCAAATAAATGATTCAAAAATCTGGCTATCTATTTTTATTTTTAGTTGTTTAACCAGGAATAGCACACTAAGCTGAAAGCTTTTTTACAGGTGTGACCTGGGAGCACAGGGAAGTTAAGTGACTTGCTCAGGGTCACACAGTATAGAAGTGTAAGCTGTGGGATTCAAACCCAGGTCTGGTCTGCTGGATGTCACCACATTTGTAGCTCAGAGCCTTAAACCACTGTGCTATACTACCGCCCAAAATTTATCTAAATATAAATTTAAATCTAAATCTAGATTTGCCAATGATGGCAGAATGGGAACAGTAGTAAATAACTCTGATGATGCTTCATCTCTTCAAGGCACTATTGATAAAATCCTGGGGTGGACTGAAGCAAACACACTGGTGTTGAATACTGTGAAGCGCAAGGTTAGGAACTTGGGTAAACATAATGGTCACTTCTCATACAAACTTGGGAACTATGCACTAATTGTTACTAATGAAGAAAAAGATCTGGGAATTAAGATCAGTGCTGACCTCAACTTTAGCCTCCAATTTAGTGACCAGATTAAAAAAGCTAACCTAAACCTCAATAGCATCTTAAGGCATATATCTAGCTGGGATGAGAAACATAGAAACATAGAATTTGATGGCAGATAAGGACCGCTTAGTCCACCTAGTCTGCCCATTTCACTACTTGATGGATAAGCTGCAGATTCTAGTTAATCAACAGTTTACTTCCTCCTAACCCCCACTAGAATTGCCTTATGCCTGTCCCATGCATTCTTGAATTCTTCCACTGTTCCTGACTCCACAACCTCCTTCGGAAGGCTGTTCCATGCATCCACAACCCTCTCTGTGAAAAAATACTTTCTAACATTACCTATGAACCGTCCCCCTCTATCTTCAAATTGTGCCTCCTTGCTCTTGCACATCTCTTCTTCTGAAAGATGCTACCCTCTTGTACTTTGTTAATTCCCTTGAGATACTTGAAAGTTTCTATCATGTCCACCCCTCCTTTCCTCAAGCGTATACATATTAAGCTGCTTTAGTCTCTCCTCGTATGTCTTCTGGTGCAGACCCTGCACTATCTTGGATGCCCTCCTCTGAATAGCCTCCACTCTGTCTATGTTTTTGCAGAGATGAGGTCTCCAGAACTGCATGAAGTACTCCAGATGGGGTCTCAATAACTGCCTGTACAGAGGGATAACAACTTCCTGTTTTCTACAGTTGATGCCTCTCCCTATGCATCCCAGTATCCCCCAGCCCTCCTTACTGCCTTCTCACATTACTTGCCCTCATTTAGGTCATCTGATATAAATACTTGTAGGTCTCTTTCGATTTTTTTTTTGTTGTTATTAACTCACCCACCATTGTGTACTCTTCCCCTGGGTTTTTGTTTCCCAGATGCATTACCTTGTACTTCTTTGCATTGAGTCTGAGCTGCCAGATATTTGACCATTCCTCCAACCTTGCCAGCTCCCTTTTTATCCTTTCCACCTCACCTTGTGTATCAACCCTGTTGCAGATATTTGTGTCATCTGCAAAGAGACATACCTTTCCTTCCAGGTGCTCTCCACTGTCACTTATAAAGACATTAAAGAGAACCAGTCCCAGTACTGAACCCTGCAGTACCCCGCTAGTTACCCTCCTTTCTTCACTGTGGACTCTGTTTATTATTACCCTTTGTTTCCTGTTGTCCAGCCAGTTTTTTTATCCAGGCTGCCACCTTGGGACCCACTCCAAGGCTGGCTAACTTGTATATTAATCTTTTGTGTCATCTTCGGCAATCCCTCAATTCGAGAATGATCTCTACCATGGTTCACTGATGGGTCCTGAGGTGGCTCAGTAATCCAATCCTAGAGCCACAGAGTCATCCGCAGAAATTGCAGATGTTTCCATGTGGGAGAGCTGCCCGCTGGCTGGGGTTTCTTAACCTTTCCTTCCTATGCTCTCTCTTTTCAGCTTCAAGGGCAAGGTATTTCTTTTTGAAGCAGGCTGCTGCTTGATGGAGCTTCTGGCACCATTGAGATCGGTTGGTGGCCAGCTCCTCCCAGCTCATGATGTCCATATCTGTTTTCTTGAGATATGCCTTCAGTGTGTCTTTGTAGCATTTCCTTTGACCACCATGGGATCTCTGGCCATGACTGAGCTGGGAGTATAAAATTTGTTTGGGGAGTCGAGAGTCAGGCATCTGTACATAGTGCCCAGTCCAGCAGAATTGATGTCTGAGGATCATTGCCTCACTGCTGGTGACATTGGCCTCAGCGAGAACACTGATGTTAGTGCGGTGGTCTTCCCACTTGATGCAGAGGATTTTCTGGAGACATCATTGGTGGTACCTCTCCAGGCTCTTTAGATGATGTCGGTAAGTCACCCAAGTTTCACATCCATAAAGAAGGGTAGGGATGAGAACCGAACTGTATACCTGGATCTTGGTGTCCTTTCAAATGTCACAGTCAGTGAAGATGCACCAAAGCAGTTTCCCAAATGAGGCAATAGCGCAATGGATCCTATGCTGAATCTCATCATCGATGTTCACTGTTAGGGAGAGGTGGCTACCCGAGGTAAGGGAAGTACTCGACTGTCTCCAGGGTCTGTCCCTTGATGGTGAATTGTGGAGAGTTATTTACAAGGCCTTGAGCAGGCTGATAGAGCACCTTGGTATTCTTGATGTTAAGTGAGTGTCCCAGACTCTGGTAAGCTTCTGCAAAGAGATTTAGTACAGACAGGAGGTCACTCTTGGTGTGTGCAAGGGTGTGCACAGTCATCAGCGTACTGGAGGTCAATGACGGATGCCTTGCAAACTTTGGTCTTTGAACAGAGATGTCCAAGATTAAAACGCCCTCCATCCATTCTGTATTTGATGTCAATTCCAGTGGGTAGGTGGCCTTTGGTGAGGACTAGGATGACTGCTAGGAAGATAGAGAACAAGGCTGGAGTGATGACACACCCTTGCTTGACTCCACTTTGGATGATGAACATGTCTGTCTTTGAACCATTATGGAGAACACTGGCAGTCATCTGATCATGTAGAAGCCTCAGGACCTTGATGAATTTGGTAGGGCAGCTAAACCTGGCCAGCACCTTCCACAAGGCTTCATGATTGATGGAGTCAAAGGCCTTTGTCAGGTCGATGAAAGCCATGTACAAGTCCTGATGTTGTTCCCAACACTTTTTTTGGATCTGCCTGGCAGTGAAGATCATGTTGGTTGTCCCACGAGATGGTCTGAATCCCACACTGGGATTCTGGCAGGACTTCTTCAGCGATGGGAAGGAGACGGTTCAGAAGAATATGGCCGAGAATTTTCCCTGCGGTGGAGAGTAAAGCAATGCCTTGATAATTTCCACACACCAACTGGTCTCTCTTATAGCAGATGGTAACAATGCTGGCATTTTTCAAGTCCTCTGGAATCTCCTCATTGTTCCAACTTTGGAGAATGAGTTTGTGGAGCTTTAGTACCAGTTCCTCACCCCCAGCCTTGTAGACTTCAAACAGTATGCCATCTGGTCCTGCAGCTTTGTTGTTTTTGGCCAGCTTGATGGCATGTCTTACTTCTTTGATGGTAGGAAGGTTGGCGAGAGATTCTCTTTCAGGGTGTTGAGGGACAGAATTGATAGTGGCATCTGTCACAGATGACTCGCGGTTCAGAAGTGTTTCCAAATGCTCCTTCCATATAGCTTGAATGCCTTCATTTCCCTTTAGGAGCATCAAGCCATCTTGAGATCAGAGGGGAGTGGGACCATGGGAGCTTTGACCATAAATGGCCCTTGTAGCCTGGAAGAGGCTCCGCATGTCATGTTTGTCAATATAAAGCTGGATCTCCTTGGCCTTGTCTTGTCATCATTTGCTTTTGATGTCTTGGATCTTCCTTTGAGCTTCTGCCTTGAACTGCTGGTATGACTCTTTCTTTTGCTGGCATGAGATGTCATCTTTCTATGTGCAGTGAGCTCTTCTTTTCCAGTTAAGCAGGTCTTGAATCTCAGTATTATTTTCATCAAACCAGTCCTTGTGATGCCAGGTGACATAGCCAATAGATTCAGCACATGCCGAGTGGATGGCAGTCTTGAACTCCTTCCAGTATCTCTCAATGTTATCATCAGTTGCGGGCATGGCAGAGAGCCTTGCTTGGAGATTTTGCTGGAAATCCTCTTGAACCACTGGGTCTTGAAGGGACTTGGTGTTGCATTTCCTTTGCATTGATTTTGGCTGCCTTCAATGTTTCTGAGTGAGCCGGATGCTCGTGACAGATCTGACAAGACGATGGTCTATCCAGCAGTCATCAACTCCTCTCATGGCCCTCATGATGTAGACATCCTTTCGATCACGGGTTCTGACAATGATGTAGTCAAGGAGGTGCCAGTACTTGGATCAAGGGTGTCTCCAAGTAGTCTTATACTTGTCGCTCTGTCTGAAGATGGTGTTTGTGATGACCGGGCCATGCTCCGCACATTTGTTCAGGAGTAGGATGCCATTAGAGTTTGTCTTTCCTCCCCCCTCCTTCCTGATGATACCATTCCAGAGATCTGAATGATGCCCGACTCTGGCATTGAAGTCACCAAGGAGAATGATTTTGTCTTTCTTAGGGGTGTTGGTCAGAACTCTGTCATGGTTGGAGCAGAATTGTTCCTTGACATCCTCATCAGCATTACGTGTTGGGGCATATGCACTGATGACAGTGGCATGCTGATTGTTGCTGAGCTTAAGAAGAAGGGTCATAAGGTGTTCGTTGTTGCCAATTGGGAGCTCTGTAAGCTGGTTGATGATCTTGTTCTAGATGACAAGGCCAACGCTGTGAATGTGTTTGCCTTCAGCAGGCTTTCCTTTCCAGAAGAAGGTGAAACCTCCACCCTCTTCTCTCAACTGGCCTTCATCTGGTTGTCTTGTCTTGCTTAGGGCAGCAATACTGATGTTACATTTTGCAATTTCCCTGGCAATAATAGCAGTTCTTCTTTCTCGTCATTCACTATACTTGCTGTCCATCAGAGTACGAATGTTCCATGTCACAAAAATCATTGTCTGTTTCTTGTTTCAACTGCAGAGAGAGTGATCCCACTGGATGCAGCTATCCAGCGTGGGGAAGGTGAGACAGCCTAGGTTTAGGTTACCTTTTCTAGCCCCTTCCCCATGCGGGGTGAGCAGAGGAGATCCTAAAGAGGACTGCTCAGTCACAGTAGCAGCTGCCAAATTGCACCCCTGTCCCAGTCCAGGTGCCAGATGACCATCAAGCTACCACTGTTTACATGCAGATTCATGGCTAGAGACTGCTGGATTCACTGGTCCTGTCCCCATCACCACTAGTCTGTCACCGCAGTGCTTGGAAGGTTGGTTGCGGGGATGTTGTTTCCCAAGGTAGAAGCCTGCGTGTAACTTCTTTTAGTGTGGGGAAGCTGGTGTACCTACAGCAAGCACAAACACTTGACAAGCAGGAGATCTAGTGCCCAGTGGCAAGGAGAGTCCAAGATGACTGGAGATCCCCATCTTGTTGCAGCCTTCATCCACCTTCACAGCCATTGAGATCCTAACATCTTCTTCCACCTGATCCACCATTGAGGACTTTGGAGATTGGACCGCACTTAGTCTGGGACCTCACCTCAGGCCTGTTCACTATGGGTGACCCTGCCAGGAGTACGAGACTCCAGATGACATAGCCCTGAGGGTCATTGGAACACACAAGTCTTTCCACCACAACAAGGTCTCGGTCCAAGGAGATAGGATCTTTTGTGCGAGACTGTGTCAAATACCTTGCTAAAATCTATGTAGACCATGTCCACAGCCCCTCCCTGGTCTACTACTTTGGTCACCCAGTCAAAGAAATCTATTAGGTTCATCTGACATGACCTTCCTGCTGTGAAACCATGCTGTCTTGGGTCCTGTGCCCCACTGGCATCTAGGTACTCAATAATTCTTTCCTTCAGAAGTGATTCCATCATTTTTCCTGCCACTGAGATCAAACTAACTGGTCTGTAGTTTCCTGCCTCTGCCCTGCTCCCACTTTTGTGAAGTGGAATCACATTTTCCCTCCTCCAGTCCTCAGGTACCACCCCATCCTTCCATGATTTGTTAAAAGAGTAGTCAGTGGTGTTATTAGTTCTACCCTTAGTTCTTTTAGAATTCTGGGGTGAAATCCATCAGGCCCCATTGCTTTGTCCACCCTCAGTTTCAAAAGTTCTTTCAAAACCCTCTCTTCTGTGAATGGACTGGTATCGACCCCCCTATTCAGAGTTTCTCTCCTGTTTGGTTTAGGTACCTCCCCCTCCTCTTCTGTTGTGAATGCTGAGCAGAAATATTCATTCAGTATCACTGCTTTTTCACTGTCACCCTCTGCTCACATTCCCTCCCCTTTATTAAGTCTCTGTATCCCTCCCTTGGTCTTTTGTCACTCCCTAATGTACCTATAAAAGGTTTTATCCACCTTCTTAACAGAGTTGGCTATATTTTCTTCAGTTTGTGCCTTTGCTACTCTGACTGCCTTCTTTGCCTCTCTCTGCTTTAACTGATAAAGTTCTCTGTCCTGCTCCTTCTGTATTTCCTTATATTTCCTGAATGCTATCCTTTTCTTCTTATCCTTCCCTTCTACCTCTTTCGAGAACCATAATATTTTTTCCTTCATTTTGTTTTGTTGATTTGCTTCACACAAAGGCTTGTAGCCTCTGTGATGGCTGTTTTGATTATTCCCCATTGTTCCTCCACTCCTCCTTCTTGTCCATTTGCTAGTGCTTTTTTGAGGCACTCTCTCATTTTCCCAAAGCCAGCCTTCCTAAAGTCCAATACTCTTGTTTTTGTATGGCTTGACTCTATGGCTGTGTTTATTGAGAACCACACTGTTTGGTGGTCACTTGTTCCCAGATGGCTACCCACTTCTAAATCTGAGATCCTTTCTCCTTCCCCATTTGAGAGTACCAGGTCTAAGATTGCTCCCTCCCAAGTGGGTTCCAACACTAGCTGTCTGAGGCATGCCCCCCTGTAGGGCATCAAGAATGACCCTGCTCTTAGATGTGCCTGCATCAAAGGTACTCCAGTTAACATCTCGCATATTCAGGTCCCCCATCAACAATATCTCCCCTTTTTCTACCATTTTAAGGATGCCTTCTATCATTTCCTTGTCCATTTCCTCCCCCCTGAGATGGGGGTCTGTGTACAACCCCCATGCGGATTGTGGTGCCATTTCTTGTCTCCAGGGTGACCCATAATGACTCATCAACTTCCTGTTTACTCTTTAGTTTTGTTGCTTTAATCCCTTCCCTTATATAGAGAGCTACTCCTCATCCTCTTTTTACCCACCCTGTCCCTCCTGTAGACTGTGTATCCTGGTATGTTGACATCCCAGTCTTGGTTCTCTGTGTACCATGTTTCAGTGACTACCACAATATCCAAGAATCCCACTTCCATCAAGGCCACTAGTTCAAAGAGTTTGTTACACAGACTGCAGGCATTGGTATGCATCACCTTCAATTATTTTATGGCCTTACCCCTTTTAGCCCCATCCCTGTCCTTACTACCTTTTTCTGCATTTCCCCCTGTCCTGCTCCCTAATGATTTCTCTATCTTGGTGTTTCCCTCTCTAACTACTATGTTTTGTGGGGTGAGGCTGGGATTTCCCTGCTTCTTTTCAGTGCCTCCCACCTTGGCTAGTTTAAATGCTTGCCAATGAAGTATTTAAACCTATCAGCTAGGATCCTGGCTCCCCCCCGGACAGATGCAGAGCATCGCACCAGTATAGGCCTGCATCCCTCCAGGTGGCTCCCCAGTCCCCAATGAAGCCAAAACCCTGAGCTCCATGCCAGTTTTTCACCCATTCATTGAATCCCATGGTGTGGAATACCCTAGCATCATCCTTGCCATAGACAGGCAGCACCTCTGAGAAGGTTACCATAAATGCTATTTGCCTAAGGCCCCTCCCCAACTCTGCAAATTTCTCTTGCACTGCTCTGATCCCATTCACAGCCAGGTCATTTGTCCCTAGGTGGACAGTGACAGCCAGCTCCCTCCCTCGTGCAGCTGCTTCCATGATCCTGAGGATTCACTTCCTGTCTCTCCCAGCCATGATGTGAGGCAGCAGCTTCAGAAACAAATGGCAGCTAGATCACTGGCCAACTGATGCAGAGGCAGGGTGTTGATCTGTAATGCCGATGACTCGGGTTTAGGAATGGACTCACATCGGAAGGCCAGCTGGAGGGACTAGAACTGAGCATACTAGGAACTGTTCTCCTTCTCTGGGCAAAAGGGGTAGAGTGTCCAGCATACCATGGACTTCTGGTGTAGACTTGGGGTTCCATCAGGCTGGCACCATCACTTGATGGGGGGCAGGGCAGATGTGGGACATTGTTGCATGTCCCCACCCCCAGGGATCTATAATTATAAAAATACTGCCACCTCCCTCTATGAGGCTCCATGCTCCATCCCACCTGTTCCCAACCCTGCTGGCACAAGGATCAATATGTGTCCTGGTCCCATGGCCCCACCCTGATGGGCAATCCAAGGGGTTCCTCCAGTGGGGTGTTCCTACTGGAGTCCCGACTTTACATCTATGGGTCCTGTGGGCAACCTGTGGCCCCACCCAGTGGGGGCAAGCCTGGAATCAGACTGTAATGCAGGTAAGTTTGGGATGGTCGGGGCTTGGGGTGGTGGAAGCTGAGGTTTGGGAGGATGGTACATACAGCATACAACATTGAGCAGCACTACCACTTAAACTGATTTGGGGGTCACAGGGAAGCTTGCGCTGTATGACACATGGCAAGGGGGCAGCAAGTCCCCCAAAGGCAAACAGACCAATTGAAGGAAATGAAGGGGGTGTAGACAGCAGGGAAAGGGAACACGGAGTTGGGGTTTGGAGGATCATGGGTGCAAACTCCAGAAGTCTGGGTAAAAATATCCCAGATCTGGCTACAGTAATGGCTGAGGCCAGCCTTGATGTTGTGGTGGAAACTGTAACTTGGTACCATCAGAGGCAGGGATAGAACATGGAGATACCAGGTTATATGCTTTTCAGGATGGACAGGGAGGACAGGAGAGGGTGGTTGCACTCTACATAAAGGAGGGTATCATGGTGACAGAATTACAGGGCAAGTGGGGGGATGCTGAGGGGCTATGGGATTCATGGGCCATTGGAAAGGGGAAGTGGTGCATACTGGGGTGATTTAAAGACCCCCAACATAAGAGGAATCTGTGGACAGATGCATGACAGATGAAATCTTGAGAGTGGATGCTAAAGGTGTGGTGGTGCTGATGAGAGACCTGAATCTACTAGATGTGGATTGGGACACCCTATCATCATCATCCACCACTAGCAGTGAAATAGAAGACTCCCTACAAACAGCCCTTCTAAGGCAGCTGGTCAGGGAAACAACCACAGAAGGAGCAGTTCTCAGTCTGGTCCTAACAAATAAGGATAGGGTAGGAGATGTGTTGGTGGGGAAACACCTTGGTACAAGTGACCATAGCACCATCTGGTTTACAATATGGAACACTGCTGATGTTCACTGGACCAAAGTAAAGGTGCTTGATTTTAGGACAACAGATTTCAGGAAAATGGGGGAGTACATGGAAAGGGCTCTAGAGGGGGTGGAGGACTTAACAGAGGTGAAGGACATGTGTGAGAAGATAAAAGAGGCTATTGTGGGGGCCACAGTTCTATGTGGCAAGAAGTTAAGTAAGAATAAGAGGCGGAGGAGACCCCTGTGGTTTAATGGTGTTGTAGCCGAAAAGTTCAGGGCAAAGAAAAAGACTTTCAGAAGTTTAATATAATGCAAACAGAGGAGGACTGGGAAAGGTACCAGGAAAGCCAGCAAGAACCAGGGGTAGAATTAAGGAGGGTGAAGGCATGGACAGAGGAGAACATAGCAAGCATGATCAAAAAAGGGGACAAAACTTTTTTAGGTTCGCAAGTGAGAAGAGGAAAACTAGGCAAGGAATACTCCTACTAAAAGCAAGTGATGGATAGCTGATACAGGGAGACAGGGAGAAGGCAGAACTACTAAACAGCTTTTTCTGCTCTGTGTTCACTAAGGAAAATGAAAGGGAGGGTAGTAGTGCAGAAGAAGCCAGGGCAGTGGGGGCAGGAGCTGACATGAGTCCGTTCTGGGTGGAGGAGACTCTGGGAGAACTACACTTGCCTGAAGGTGGACAAGGTGATGGGGCTGGATGGGGTGCACCCCAGGGTGTTTAAGGAACTAAATGATATACTGGAAGAACCCTTGACTGCAATCTTAAACAGGTCCCTGCAGTCCAGAGTGGTACCTGATGACTGGAAAAGGGTGGATATGGTCCCCCTGCACAAGGAGGGGAGGAGGTGGGAAACTACAGGCCTATGAGTTTGACATCTGTGGTGGGCAAGCTCATGGAGAAGCTACTGAAAAGCAGGATTACCAGTTGCCTCGAAGCAAGCAGCCTGATGGATCGAAGACAACACAGCTTTACAAGGTGTAGATCCGGTCAAATGAACTTGATCGAGTTCTTTGACTGGGTCACCAACATAGTGGATCAAGAGGGGCCGTAGATGTCACATATCTGGATTTCAGGAAGGTGTTTGACTCCATGCCGCAAAGGTGACTCCTGTACATGCTGACATGCCTGGGTCTGGGACAGATGGTGATTCGATGGCTGAGAAATTGGTTGAGGGGCAGGAGACAGAGAGTCATTGTAAATGGTGTGGCATCAGGAGAGGGCATGGTCACCAGTGGGGTTCCACAGAGTTAGTATTGGGGCCACTACTATTCAATCTATTCATAGGGAACATTGCAGAGGGCCTTGAACGGGGTGTGTGTCTGTCTGCGGATGACACTAAGGTCTGCAATAGGGAGGACACCTAGGAAGGGGTGGAAAGAATGTGGAAGGATCTAAAGAGACTTGAGGCATGGTCAAAAGAGTGGCAGCTTTCATTTAACATAGACAAGTGTAGGAGCATGCATCTTGGCAATAAAAATGGAGGGAGGTATGCTGTATTGGTGGCTGTGACTTGGTAGTAGCAGAACAGGAAAGAGACCTAGGCATCACCATATTGAGAGACCTGAAGGTGGCCAAGCACTGCAAGAGGGCAGTGGCTAGAGGCAGAAGAATGTTGGGCTGCATTGGGAGGGGGATTACTAATAGGAGGAAGGAGGTCATAGTGCCCTTATACACACATCTCATTAGGCCACATCTGGAATATGGGGTCCAGTTCTGGAGGACATATCTCAGGAAGGATTTGGGGAGGCTGGAGTATGTTCTTTTTTTTTATTTAAAGTTTATTGAAAGTTTAACAAATACAATGGACAGGCCCAAGACATCCAAAACATTTAGACATATAACAAAACAAGTTACCTGACCCCGTCCCCCTCCCCCCACCCCAGCACAATTCCTCCCACCCACACTGTCCCGAGGCATGACAGTCCATAATACCTAGTAGTTTAAAAATTGAATATTAGATAGTATATAACATATGTAGTGGGGCCCAAATCCATTCGTATTTGGATTTGTTATTATTAATACTCGAAATAATCTTCTCCCCTTGAAGATTAAATAATAACTCGCTTAGCCATTCGGAATAAGAGATGACCTCAGTACTCTTCCAATACTTGAGGACCAGTTTTTTAACTGACATAGAAGTCAAGGCAATATGAAACTTACGCTTGTTAACAGAAATCTGCAAATAATCCCCAAGAATACAAACCTCTGGGGTGAACAGATCCTTCAGTCCAAGGAGTGGATCAACCTTGTCCTTTACAGCCTTCCAGAGAGGTAGTATCTTAGGACATTCCCAGAAAATGTGAAATAGGGAGCCTTCTGCTTGGGCACACCTAGTGCATATATTGGAGGGAATTACTCCCCATTTGGTAAGTTTCTGTGGATAATGATAAAGGTTGTGGAGGATGTAGAACTGCATTAACCATAGCCTATTTTGCATTACAAAATGATGGCAGTTATTCCAAATACCCATCCAGTCTCTATCCCAGTGTTGAAGGTGATCAGACCAAAACTCTGTAGGTCCAAACGGCTCAGAAAAATGCAAATCATACAAAATATTGTACAGTTTAGAAATACTCTGGGGGGAGTTAGCAAGTAGGCCCAGTTCAGACAGGAAAGCGAATTTATAGGATAGAGGGATACCATCTCCAAACTTTTTATTGAGGAGGTGCCTAAGCTGAAGTACCCTAAAGTAATCTCCTTCCTTAAGCCTGAATTTCACCACTATGTCTTCAGCTGATAACCAGGTACCATCCTCATTAAGAAATGAAGACACCCTTCCCTCCCCCAATCTAGGTAACCATCTAGGGGATAACAATTTGTTATCTATTTTAAAGGCAGGAGACTTCCAAATCGATTGCTCCACATCCAACCAATTTTTATATTTTAAGAATCTACACAACTGCGAGTGGATCCTCATAGAGGTTCCAATTGTGGTACCTCTTAATTCCTTTGGTATAGAGGTGATATTGAGGAATAATAATACGGAGGGGGATATATTTGCCGAATGAATCCTTTCCAGCTCTATTTTGAGCCATGCAGAAAAATAAGCAGAGGGATTCGGATCCATCCACCTTAAGTATTTAGCCGCACTACAGGCCCAATAATGCATACATATGTATGGGAGCCGTAAACCACCTTTAGACTTGGGCGCCATAAGCTTGTAAAAAGCTAGTCTTGGCTTCTTTTTGGACCAGATGAAATCACCTATCAAACTCTGGGCTTTTTTAAACCATCCACTCAGCAAACAAATGTCGAGTAGCTGGAGAGGGTATAATAAGCATGGGAGAATATTCATCTTAACCAGGCTAATTCTTCCCCAGAAAGAGATAGGTACAGCCAACCATCTGGTCAGGTCTAAGGCCACCATGGACAGTAATGCCTCCAAATTGTATTTAATGGTGCTCTGCAGGTCCCTAGTTAACACAATGCCCAAATACCTCAATGAATCTTTGGACCAGGCTAGGCCTAGGGTAGTAATATCATTCTTAAAAATGTTGTGGTTTAAGGGAAAAACGATTGATTTCTCTACATTTAATTTATAATTCGATAGTTTACTGAATTGCTCAATAATATCCAACATGGCAAGAATAGATGACTCTGGATAAGAAAGGTGCAAGAGCAAGTCATCTGCATAGGCAGCGACTTTAAACTCTGTACCGAGAATGGTAATCCCCTGAACCTTCAGGCATGAAATAAGCTTATGGATTAATGGTTCCAGGTAGAGATTAAAAAGTAGAGGAGAAAGGGGACAATCCTGCCTGGTTCCAGAATGTAAGGTAAAGGTCCTGGAGATTACACCATTCCCAGAAATCCTAGCAGTCTGATTCTGGTAGAGGGCCAGGCTGGAGCATGTTCAAAGGAGGGCAACAAAGATGGTAAAGGGGCTCAGCCACTTATCCTATTAGGAGAGATTAAGGGAATTGTACATGTACTCCCTGGAGAAGAGGAGGGAAAGGGGGGGCATGATTGAGACTTTCAAGTACCTAAAAGGTATAAACCAAGTGCCAGTGGAGAGCATCTTCCAGCTGAAAGAAAATCAGAGGACTAGGGGCATGGATTGCAGATCAGGGGGGAACAGTTCAAGGGGAAGATTAGGGAGTACTATTTCACAGAGAGGGTGGTGGACACTTGGAATAGACTGACTGAGGAGTTGATTGGAAAAACAACAGTGGGAGGGTTCAAAAGAGCATGGGAGAAACACAAGGGACTGCTGAAGGTGGGATGGGTGGGTGAGGCAGGGAGGACATGTTGTAGCAGATAACTAGGCAAAGTGGGAAGACTAGGTGGGCCTGGAGGTCCTTTTCTTCCATCACATTTCTATGTATCTGTGTATCTAAATGGCAAAAAAAAAGAGACAGCTACATCTGTAAGAGAGATTAAAGTAAGTGGGCACAAAGGAAACATAACAGTAGTCCCTCCCTGATCAGTGTCCTTCAAAAAACACTATGAAAAGCTTTATGCTAATGAACCTTGGCACTGTCTCACCCAAGCTTTATGCTAATGAACCTGGTACTGTTTCACCGAACTATATTCAAAAATGTTCACAGACATGTATTTTGCCATTGCTCTCTGATAAAGAACAGACAGCATTATATGCTCTGTTTACAGTGTTGGAGGTAAATCTTGGAAAAGCCTCAGGCACAGATGGCTAATAAGGTGAATTTTATAAATAAATTCACAGCTGAACTCTTCCTAGTCCTTTAAGAAGAATTTAATATGGTACTGCAAGTTCTCTATATGCGTAACTCCTGGATGGACGCACATCTCTCTGTGACTCATAAGAAGGGAAAGGACGATCCAGCCTGGTAGCACTGAGGGTTGAGTCACTGGATGCCACGCATCATGTCACACTGGTGACCCGGGTTTGGGAATGAGCCCGGGTCGGCAGGGGTCAGGGGGGAGGCCAGGAGATGGACTGAGTAGCAATAAGACAGCTCCTCCTTCCCAAGTGGGGACCAAGCCGTGCCTGCTGCAGGCCAGCTCCTGGATGAAGGCCCTGGGAAAGTGCAGTTAGGAGCAGCTAGAGTAGGGTGGGTGCAGTGGGCCACTGCGTGTGCGTGCCTCCACATGCAAATGAGCAACTGCTCCAATGGGCAGGGGGAAAACTGTAAAAGAATTGGAACTGGCAGACTCCATGACAGCCCCGTAGTGCCTGTACTGGTCCACTGGATTCTAGATGTTGGTCTCCGGGGGGGGAGAGAAAGTCAATGCCCTTCAACTTTGGCCTTACCTCAGAAGAGCAACCCATGGGGGACTGCTGGGAGAGTAAGGCATGGGGACACAGAGATCTTGAGACTGAGCCCATCTGAGGGAGGGGCCAAAGCCACCTGTCAGCTCTACTATGTGGCCCAGTCACCAAGTAGGTGGTAGGTGGTGACGGGGGTCAAAGAGCTTAATAAAACAAAAAAGAATTGAAAGGATCCCATGAATTCTGGTGCTTACAGGCCAATTTGGCTCCTGAATCAGTATGTCAAGCTATTTGTGAAAATCCTTGCCAACAGATTATAGGTGGTGATCCAGAAATTAATACATGATGACCAAATAAGGTTGATACCCAACAGAAATATGCGGTATATGGCTACAGATTCCAGAATATAATCACAGCCATGAAAGGGACACCGGGAGAACAAGTTGCAATTGTGTTGGAAGCTGAGAAGGAACTTTTTAGGCTTAGCTTGGCCTTCCTACAGGTCACTCTCAGTAAGATGGGATCTGGTAGTAGTTTAGGGGTCGGATAGTGAGTCTGTATTCTGGGCCATCAGCGTTGGAGAAACTGAATAAAACCCAGTCTCATACATTTCATATTTTCAGTCATATGAGGCAGGGTTGCTTGCACTCCCTCCTTCTGTTTTCAATCAGCATGCAGCCTCTGGCAAAGACTATTCATGGCCATCCAGAGATAGAGGGAGTGAGAGTGGGTAGACTAGAGCATAGAGTTTAACTTTACATTGATAACACCCTGCTTTCTTAAATAACTCTGCTAGATCTTTTCCACATATACCAGCCTTATTACATGAATATTGCTTGACTTTTGTCTTCCATATCAGCAATTTACCTATGGCTACTGGGGGTTGATATACACTGTTTGCAGCTGGTGCAGAACGCGGTAGCCAGGCTATTGACTGGTACCTCTAGAACCAGTCATGTAACACCTGTGCTCCGTGGTCTGCAATGGCTGCCAATATAGTGGTGGATCACCTTCAAGGTTGCTTTATTAACCTATAAGGCACTACACAACCAGGGACCAGCTTACCTGAAAGATCTCCTTTGTCCCTACTGTCCGCTCTGTCCTCTCCGATCCACCAATGAGGGATTGCTAGAGATTCCCAGGGTTTGATTACAAACATCTGGAGCAAGGCCTTTCAGTTTTGCTGCCCTGTCCCTGTGGAATTCTCTACCTCATCGGGTATGCGAGATTGCCTAACCATCCAGAGTCCAGAGTTTTAAGAATGCCTTCAAAACTTATCTTTTTGGTTTGGCATTTGGGGGTTGGTGCTGCTGCTACTATATTATATTTTATTGTAATTTATATGTTCTGTCTTTAGGATAATTTATTTTATAGATTTTACTGTACAGGTGCCTTGATTTTAGAAAGGTGCCTTTTATAAATAAAGAAGATTAAATCTGATTTGAATAACAAATCAGAAGTCCTATTCCTGAATGGGATGTTAGAACCAAAACTTAAGGCCCTAGTTCCCCTTAACTGGCTAACTAAACTGATTAGACAACTGTGGTTTACATTTCTGCAAATCCTCATGGCTTATTTAAAACTAATCTTGAATCACAACATACCCAGGTGGTTCAAGATATTGCTAAATGGGAACATTTGCCTCTCTCACTTTGGCAGAGGGCTTACACAATCTATTCCTGACAAGCTTTTTGCTCTTATCCCTGCTGCTTTCCATCATAGTAAAAAAATATATTTTCTTCCATAAGGTACAAAAGACACTACCTCAATTCCTCTGGTTGTAGGAGACCAAAACATACTTGTGTGGTGGTCACTGCAGCCAAACATCATGCTGGAATGGGCATCACTAATCTATTTCAATATTATGTAGCAGTTCAAATTATGACTCTCGTTTTCTAACTCTTAAAAGAGGAAGATGAATCTGTATGGGAACAAATAGATAGCCTTGTTCTACCTCCATACACACTTGAGACCATGCCAACCATAACATTTCTAATTAGGGAAGTATTGGTTCTATCAAATCCATGGGCTGGGTCAACCTTGGAAGTGTGGAGAAATTACTTATGGTGCCAATCACTGGGTGCAACTTGTGCAGCCTCTGTCCTGATTGCTTATTGTCCAGACCTTCTCCTAGCTAGGTTGAATGGTACTTTTCAGAGCTGGCTGACCAAAGGTTTATTTACATTGGGCAAACTGTTTCAGGGGAGGGTGTTGAAAGATTTCCAATCCTACAGCTCAAATTTCAGTTTAGACAAGAGCACTTTTACTGCTGTCTACAGATTCAAGGCAGAATCTTAGGTTCCTGTTTACAGGAGCAAATTACAGCACAGTAGGACCCCCTTTATTCTTTCCAGTTGGGAATGGACAACCAGGTGCAGTATAAAAGAATAGTATCACAGGTGATCTCCGGACTAGATCAGGTAGATCAACAAGTGAAAATAGAATGAAATGCATAGCACCACCACCAGTAATCAGTGGGGTGAATTAAGGTGTAAGACAGTCATCCATTATTTCCACACCCCCATGAGTACCAGGCACTATAACATTGTGAATACAGACCAGTTCTGGAGAGGATGTGGAAGCCCAGATAACCACTTACCTGTCTTTTGATCATGCCTTGTCTTGGCACCTTATGTACAATTGGTGAAAGGCACCATCCAAATGGTCTTTGTTGGCTTGGTCCTACAGAGGACCCTCATCTTCTGCTGGGTCTCCCTCCTCATGAACTCTCTAACACACATGCTAAATATCCTGTTCAGGACTATCTCAGCAGTGATTGCAAAGGTCATTACCTGCTGATGGCCGGATCATTTCACCCCCCCCCCATCCATATCTGAATGGTTTGGACACTTTAAAGCATTCTTTGCATGGAAAAGATTTCTCATGGTCAGTGGTTGCAAGGAGACCTCTTTAGTGCTAGATGGCACCCCTCCTTTAATTATATGGAGGCCACTCTGATTCTTGATAACCTCCTAGTCACCCAAGGTAGAGACTCTTAACCAGTTTTTTTTTTGTTTGGTATGGGAAGAAGTAGGCTTGATCCATGAAGGTCACTTCCTCTGACCTGTTGTACAGGTTGCATCCTGCAATTTCATGATTATATGTGTGCACAGTTTACTTAATTCTGTTCCTCCCTATTTTCAGTCCTTCCACTTCCCCCCTTTCCCCACAGGAAGTATTGTAGTGATGGTAGCTTCCCACAATTTTCTGTGTAGCATGTATTATTTCTACATGGATGCAATTTGCGTGTATACCAGTATTTGTATAACATATAGTGCACTGTATTATTTATTTTCTGTCATCAGGTGGTTCTTCCTGTACCTTTGTTAAAAAAACTTGGAAAATAGAACAAACTTCATGTTTAAAAATAATGTGTAAAACACAGAAAACAGTGTGTGTGTGGGGGGTTGGGGGTTTGAGAGCTGCATAAGCAGGCCCTATATTATTATTTTTCTTTATAGCTGCTACAGTGCTGCCTACTGATCTACATAGATAAAATAAGAACTTATTTTCTTCTTGCACCTATCTGAATGACAAAAATGATTAGAAAAAAAATTCTAAAAAATGTTTTTTTATCATTTGTAATTTCCACCAAAAAATCCAGTTCATAATAACAATAATACTCTTCTCAATATGATATATTGTGAAATATTATCACTTCTTGGTTACATAGGACACTCGGACTGTGGCCTCCTGCCACGCAACACACCCCAGGTAGATGTATCTCATGATATACCACACTCTGCTGTGTATTACTGCTTAACTGTACTTGTTCCAAATTTAATATATAGATTAAAATAGGATTTTTACAACTCTGCACATTTTCAAGTACAATACATTAAATGCTAAATAAAAATTCACAACACATTAGTTCATGAACACTGGGTAAGTAATTCAGGAAATCATAAAACACTGCAAAAGATTATTCATGTCACCTTAATTTGGGATTGGGATTAGCACACTATAAAGACTTCCTATGGAAACACTGACACACTACTAAGGAACATTTCCACAACCCTAGTACAGAACCAATAATATGTAACTAAAAACAAGTATTAGTAATCCTTGCATTGGAACTGGAACCTGTTATGCCTCTGTATATGATAGTATGGATCCTTCAGCAGTGCATGCCACAGCAATGATTGTCTTGCAGCATCACTCATGGCTTAGCTCCAACCTTTCAGCTTTCCAAGGGAGAGATCATTAACTGCACCATTAAATGAGAAGAGCTTTCTTGTCTTACACAGGAAACTATTTTAATAGATGTGAAGAATTTCAAGCAACTGCTCCATTTATTTTGTACGTTCTTCAGCTTCCCCCTTTTCTTGATCAGGGCAGGAACTTTTCCAGGCCAAAATGGCTTGCCAACTTAAATAGCTTGCACCTCAGTTTTAAGCATATCCAAATTAAAATTGAAGCATCAATTGACCCTTTCCTCCACTTGCCAAAATTAAATTGTTTTTCCTCCCAATGCCTGCACTCACGTGTATTGTAAGGCTGCATACTGTTGTACTGCTATTTATTCTGACCATACATTCTGCTATGATTTTATTAGTGTAGCTTTACTCCTACCCTGTTCTTTCCATTTCTCCTTTCCAACACTCTACCATATCCCTTACAACATTTCACATCTGTAAACAAGACATGCATTATTCTCTGTACTACATGCCTGGAAATATAGTTTCAATAAATAATATGTAATTAAATAGCTTGTTGTGGGTACCCAGTAGAAGTTTTTGAAGCTTCATGTAGATTGACCTTCATCCATAAGCACAAAAACTGCATTACAAATATTATCCAAGTTCATTAGGGAGAAGAGACAATCTTCTGCACACAAGCATTCCAAGAGGTCACACAGCAAGCATATAAACAAGGGTTCTACTTCTGGTATTCTTTTATATAAAAAGACAGATGAGGGTTCTGATCATGCCTAAATTTTTAGCACTAAACAATGTAACTGCAAAATACAGTTCAAGATTTTACCCTTGGGAACTCTTCACCACTCATAACACAGGATCACATGTTTTGCTTACTTAATATGCAAGATGCAAATCTCCATATCAGGACATGAAAGGCCCATAGGTGCTATAACTATTTTGTGTCAGTGGCCAGGACATTCAGTTCAGGGTCTTGCCTTTTGGGCTTGCTTCAGTGGTACATGTGTAACTGTGCCAAGTGTAATTCAGAAGTGGTGACTTTTCTATAGACAAAAAGGGTACATGTACTCATAACCTGGTGACTAGTTCAAGTTCATTAACACACAAATGTATAAAATCCATATGATTTATAACATTCCATACTTAAAATAACACATTTATATCTATTGCACATATACATATACTTAGTAGCTCTAAATTCCACATACCAATACAAATTTTGCAATACCAAATATCACATTCAATTTCTCTAATTTTAAAATTTCTTTCTGGGTACCATCAATAATTCCTGAAATAATGACCACAGAAAGAGGAGTCAGCCATCTCCTTTTCTCTTTCTCCCATTTGCTACAATTATACATAGCATGTAGCATCCTAGGGAGAGACTTGTCTTTACAGTCACATTTCTTAATCAGGGCATAACTTTGTTTAATATTAGAGGTACCTAGACCTAACATATCCAATCTCAATTTGCATAAAATATTTCTATGCAAGTCCTTTTCACAAATCATGAGCTAGATCTCCGAACCGCAATGCTGTTTAACTAATGAATATACACCAAACCTATCAATACCATGTATTTTCTCAAAATCCCAAGTAAGAGCAATATCTTTTAGTCTCATCATAACATTTTCAATATATTGTGAAGTATTACATTCCACAACTGGCAGAATAAACCTCTCTAATCCTGCAGATTTCACTTTATCATTCAATCTTGAGAACCAAAATGTTTAATGTTCTGAGTTTGTGAACGGTTAATAAATCTTTCCAACATATTTTTGGTAACTTATCCTCATTCATACCTTGGATTTTACTCCAAAACATATTGCCCTTATTAACAGTCTTGCCTTTAAAGGAAGCACACCAGATTCTAACTGCAAGAAAGTGGAGGGACAATCCCTTGGCAAATTCAGTATAAATTTAAGAAATCTATTCTGAGCAGCTTCGATATTATATTTATCAAGAGAAATCCCCCAGATTTCCCCACTGTACAACAGTTGGCAGATTGTTTTTACCTCAAATGTTGATATTAAAGATTTAAAACTGTTTCCTGCAAACTTATTTGCTAATTGCCAAAATGGCACTTGTAGTTTTATAAGATTTATTTTTAGTGTCCCTCATGTGAGCAGACCAAGAATGATTTCTCTCAAAAATAACTCCAGTATATTTATGTCTGCACTACTTCAAGGTTAATACCATTTATATGCCACAGTTTTCTCTTGTCATGTGTTCAACCCATTACCATAATCTTAGTCTTCCCAACATTCAATTCCAAATCCAATTCTTTTAACGTTGACATTATATTAATAATGCCTCTTTTCAAGCCTAATGGTTTCTTGATAAAAGAATAGCATCATCTGCATACATTAACAACTTTATTTCTTCATAATCACCCTTGGGTGCAAAGATGTCAATATCATTTAATTTACTCATCAAAGTTTCAATAGAAATGCTGTCCCTCTTCTTCCAGCCTCTCTGATGCAAAAGGGGGTATCTGAGGAAATTAACAAATTATTGTATTTCTGATCATTATTATACTGTTGTTGCCTGTAACCTACTCTCCACCTGCCTGAAAATAGGAAGATTTTTGTCTAGTGCACTTGTCAGGTAAACAAAAGCTAAATAAATAATAAATAAAAACTAGTTGGTTCCACTGATGAGTTGGTTCCAGTCCCATTTATGGTTCAAAGTAAATGCTGAAGAGTCCTCTCTGATGACATACCAAAGTGTATAATACATTTTAAACAATTCTGGCAACAGCCCAAGAAAAAGGCTTTTAGAACCTGGGATCAGAAGTAGGTGCTGACTGAACAAACACCCCTACTTTTATGTAACCAGATAATCTCAACAAGAAAACATGCTTTGATTTTCGAGTATCATTGTGGCTGCCATGTATGTGAAACCATTGGACAGGATCAGTGTGCACAAACCACAAAGGTTGCTTCAATCTCAGTGGTCTCAAGCATTTCAGCCAAATATGGTACCTCATCACAATGTACCAACTCTCAAAATTATGCACTTTTTCAGTGAGAGTCAGACTCATATCTTCTCTTTAGTCTCCCATTCTGGGAAACGCATTCCAAAAAAACAAGTACTTCCAGATCATGTCCTAAAGGATACATTTATTTAGAGGGAAGAAGAGTCACATTTCATGGATTTTCATTATTGTCAATTCCCCAACCATCTAATCTTAGTTAGAAAATTCACACAAACTTGCCACAAACTCAAGCAATGTCACCGAGTCACAGCAGACTCCTTACAATGACTGATGCTATATTGTCTGAAGGTGTTCACCTGGCAACTGTCAGCATCTCAGACACTATGCAAATTGACAACCCGTGTATGATGTTGTACTAGAACTTTCAGGGAAGAATTCACTGGATAGATACACACTTAACATCTGAGAGTGGGTTAGTCATTGGAATGTCCATCTCTCATACATTTAACTCACAGGGGCACAACATTTCCATGTGTTTGCCTTGAGTCACTTTAAACTGGCCTATATACACACATGGAATCTACACTTAGAAGTGATGATAGCCCTGCTGAAAGGGGCAACCAAGAGTTGAACCATTCTGCAATCTGCTCAGAAGGAGGATAGAACGTTGGCCATATTTATTCAACAAATGCAAAGCAAATGATTCTTGTCTGCTCATCTGAGGCGTTAAATTCCTATTGTACATTTCCTGACTGCTGTTTATTTACTACAGTAAACTGCTGCCTATTTTAATTCATACTCTAATACGTCTGATGTTCATAGATGTTCTCCATCAGATCCCCAAGATTACTCTATGTCAGCTAACAACAAGATTATCTTGCCTTCCAATATTAATTTTAAAACAGTTTTTTAATCAATGTATTTTTGATGGGTTCTGTCTTTTTTACCAGGAGGTAACCAGGGTGGATGACTATGATTTAAAATATTATTCTAAATCAAAACAAAGGAAAAATGTGCTCTTCTGTCACACATCAATGTAAAACTTCAAGAAACAGAAAATGAAAAAAACCTCGGGATTAATATTGACAGTAAGCTCAACTTTAACAATAATACAACATTTAAAGTTAAGAAATGCCAAAGAATTATGGGTTGCATATGGAAAAATATTAAAAGCAGGCAACCACAGGTTATCCTTCCACTTTACACCAGCTTGGTGAGCTCTCACCTAGAATACTGTGCTCCCTTCTGTGCACCTAATACCATTCATGTTAAGAAACAATTAGAAGGGGTTCAAAGAAAAATGACTAAAAGAATTCAGGGTATGGCAGATAAACTTTATGGAGAAAGATTGAAAATATTGGGCCTATATTCCATTCAATATAGACAACTTCGTGGAGACCTTTGTTTGATCTATAAAGCCATAAGAGAACCTGGCCTTACTGAAATTCTAGGTATAGAAAAAAACTTTAGTATATCACAAACTAGATCTCATAACTTTAAATTAAAAGGGGTAAATTGTAGAACAAAAAAAAGACATCTATGGTTCTCTCAGAAATTAGTCTTATGGAACACATTGCCAGCCTCAATTGTAGAGAGCAAGACAATGGACATGTTCAAGGGTCTGTTAGACAAATTTATGGGTAACACCAAATTTGATTATATAGATAATTAATCCACCCTCAGGTGGCAAGTTCAATAATAGGCTTTGCCTCCTGAGCTTGTAAGCAACTATGATTCCAACTATGATATGATCCAGTATTGCTGTGGACTTTTAAAACAGATTATGAAACAACATAAAAAATCTCAAATATTTAGATTCATAGAAGTGTGATGGCAGAAAAGGACTGACAGGCCCACCTAGTCTGCCTATTTGTCTAGCTATCTGCTGGGACATGCCCTCCCCAACACTCCCCTGTGGCTGTCCCATGCCTTTTTGTAGCCTTCCACTGTTGCCTCTCCAACCAGTTCCTCCGGAAGCCTATTCCACTTATCCACCACCCTCTCTGTGAAATAGTACTTCCTAATGTTACCCTTGAACTCTCCCCCTCAGTCTGTAACCCATGCCCCCATATCCTCTGATTCCCCTTCAGCTGGAAGATGGCTTCCCCTGGCACCCAGTTTATGCTGTTAAGATACTTAAAGGCCTTAATCATGTATCCTCTCTTCCTCCTCTGTTCCAGGGAGTACATGTTCAATTCTCTCAACCTTTTCTCATAGAACAGGTGGCTGAGCCCATTTACCATCTTTATTGCCCTCCTCTGAACTCACTCCAGCCTCTCCACATCCTTTTTGAGGTATGGCCTTCAGAACTGATTGAAATGGGGTGTGAGGTTTCTCTATCTGAAATTCTCCCAATACCGAGGGCCTCCCCTACCATTAATTTTAAGATAAAACAGCTGAATGAATGGCTCAGAAAGTAGTGTTTTAAACATCAACTTTTTTGTATTACACATTGGGAGGAATTCTCTGACCACCTCAAGCTATATTCATCTATGAACATCTATGAACAAGCTATATATATAAGCTCTGAGACCCGATGAATTTCAAGGGTCCGTGAGGGCATGGACACCCCTCCCCACCCCAAGTGCAGGTAAGGCTGAATCTGAATCCAATCGATGCTGTTCCTGGGACTGCTGGATTTTGGGCGCTTTTCAAACTGCACCTTTTACTTTTATTTTTATTTCATTAAGCGTCCCCACACAACTGCAGATTTGCCTTCATACCAACTTGTTGCCTGCTAGTTTTAAAGCGTTTACTAAACCAAAAGTCTGTACCTTAATTCATTTTTGCATGCTAGTTCAAAACTTTTTTTTTTACAAAGCCTGTACCCTTAATACCTTGTCCTGCAGCTCAAGCTTTATACAGCTGTTTTAGGAATCATTCAAGTATTGTTCTGCAGACCTCCCCCCCCATACAACAGCTCCCCCCCTGAAATCCTACCAGTATTTAAACCTTGTTTCTGTCTCTGCTTCCTCCTCAGATGGAGCTCTGAGACAGCAATTTCAGGGTCCGTGAGGGGCATGGGCGCCCTCCCCACCCCAGTGCAGGTACAGCTGAATCTGAATCCTGATCCTTGGCCCGCTGTTCTGCCCCGCCGTCGCTGTGCTCCGGCTCCCCACCGCCCCCACCACCACCCCTGCTCGGCTCTCCATTATATAGGTAATGACACATGACCTTTGAAAACCAATCAGTCCACTTTCCCATCTGCAAGCTATAAATTTCCTCCACTAGTGGCCACTGCAACTAAATATCCTCCAATACTAGTAAGATAGATAGCTCCACCACTAGAGGCCACTGTATAGTCTAAAAAAAAAAAAACCCTATTTGACCATGTCACTCCTGGTACTAATTGTTCTTGCTTTACTTCCCTGGACACCTTCTCGCTCACCCCCATCACGTCCCCACCTCTCCACCCCTATCTCTCTCTCCTTACACCCACCCTCCCCTCTCCCCCTAACCTCCTCTCTGTAATACCCCCTCACCTTCCCCGGCACATTACCTCTTCTCAAATCCTCGACCGTCCTTCCCACTCCCTACACAGAATCCCCCACTTTCACCCCCTCAACCAATCATCCCCTACCTTTCACCCTTCCCTGCTCCACTCACACATGCTAAACCTTGAGGCCCTTCTCCAGTGCCTAAACCTGCGAGCTCCACCCACAAGGCACACATATAGCAGATGCAAAAAATATACTAGCCTCCTCTTACCCCTGCTACTCCTACTCCTGGCAGGAGATATACATCCAAATCCTGGCCCTACAGCAACAAACCTTCCCCCAGCATCACCGGTCCCCCAACTCAGTTTCTCACCAAACTCATTCCCATAGGGCCTCCGCATATTCCACATAAATGTCAGAAGCCTCCTCCCCAAACTAGACACCCTCTCTGTCTGGTCAGCACAGTACAATCCGGACATACTTTGTATCACAGAAACCTGGCTCTCAAGAAAAATCTCCAACCTCTCACTCGCCATACCTAACTATGTCCTGTTCCACCAGGACCGTGGTAAACATGGCGGGGGGTAGCACTGTATATCAGACACTCCATTAAGTGCTCAGTAATTTTCAAAGAATCGAGCCCATCATCCCATGAATCCTTAGTCGCTCACCTATCCTTCCCCTCATCCACCCCTCTTTATATAGGTGTTCTATATTCCCCTCTGAAACCGTCACATGACTCCCTCATCTCAGCCATTTCCTCCATCTCTTCAACCTCCTCAAATGGCGAACTCATTCTATTAGGCGATTTCAACCTAAACTGGCTCTCCTCATCCACAAAACCATCAGCCCTGAGGATTGAAGTTCTAAATCTCACTCAAATAATCCAGGAACCCACCCATTTAAATCACCGATCTCAAAATCACACCCTACTGGACTGGATTCTAACCTCCCACCTCCATAGTATCACTGCCTCAGGTATCCTTTCAGATGCCCTTAGCGACCACTGTATTACCTACTGTATCCGTAAAATCCATTCACTCCACTCCGGCCCCAAATTCATCACTACCCACCCCTTACACCAACTTGACAAATCCGCCCTTCTACATGACCTGTCAAGCACAGACCGGCTCCCGGTCCTTGCCTCACATGATGTTGACACCGCCCTCTCCCACTTCTGCAGCATTTTCCTAAACATATGGGACCACCATGCACCCCTTAAGAAAGCCCAAGTTAGAAAATACCACCACCCATGGATCACAGCTGACCTAATCTCCCTGGGGCACATCAGAGATAAGGCCTGGAGGTGTTACAAATCCTCTTTAGCTACCAGCGACCTGCTTTCTTACAAAACTCTTAGAAATAACTGCACAAAAGCTATTCGACTATCAAAAGCCCAGTATTTCAAGGCCCAACTCACCGCTCACCAAGCCTCCCTGGCATTTTTCTGGAAGGTGATAAACTCTCTTATAAATCCACATCTAAGCAAGCCAGCCCTAGCCTAAACATTGATGGTAACATAGCCACCGACCCGGCCATTGTATCCGAACTCTTCAACTCGTTCTTCATCTCCTGCACTAAGACCAATTCACCCCCCACCTCCCCAAAAATCCCCACCCTCTCACCACGGTTTCCACTTTCCCCCTTTCACACCCCTGGAAGTTTACATATCTCTCACCTCCCTAAACCCGTCTAAGTCCAGCCCAGACGGCTTGCACCCCAGTCTGCTCAGTATCTCCTCAGCTGCCATAGTCACTCCTATTACCCACACACTAAATCTTTCCATCGACACAGCCACCATACCCTCTGCCTGGAAACTTGCCAAAATCCTACCTCTCCTTAAAGGTGGTGACCCCTCCCTCCCTGGAATTTATAGGCCCATCTCTCTCTTCCCCTCCCTTGCCAAACTCCAAGAATCCCTCATGCTATCAAAGCTGTCCCTTTTTCTCTCTACAAACAGCTCCCTCTGCCCTTATCAATCAGGATTCAGAAAATCTCATTCCACCACCACCACCTTACTGCGAGTCACCGACTCCATATTTTCCGCCATGGACGCAGGACACACAACTACTGCCATTTTTATTGACCTAGCTAAAGCCTTTGATTCTGTCTCCCACCCTCTATTGTTAGGCAAATTGCACTTCTTCAGCCTCAGAAATCAGGCCATAAACTGGTTCCATTCCTACCTCGAAAACAGGATGCAGCAAGTCCAAATCGGGGACACCCTCTCTAACCCCCGACCCATCCTCATGGGTGTCCCCCAAGGCTCCATCCTTGGTCCTATCCTTTTCTCCCTTTTTATAAATGACCTCCCCTCAGCCTGTCTCACCTCCAACGTGCACCTATATGCTGATGACACCATAATCTATGCCTCAGGCCCCTCCCATGGCAGCATTCTCCCCAACCTCCAAAGTGATTTCAACCGAGTACAAACCTGGCTCCAGAATAATCAGCTAAAACTAAATGCAAATAAAACAGTCTCCATGGTCTTTGGCACAAGACAAAAAACTCACTTCCCTGCCTGTCCCCCCTCCGATCTACACTCTGGAAGAAATACCCCTTGAAACCGTACCCACATTTAAGTACCTGGGTGTCTGGCTGGACTCAAACCTAAATTTCTCCACCCACATCGATGCCATCTGCACCAAACTCTGGCCCAAACTTGCCATCCTCTACCACCACAAAGCCTGCCTCCCCCTCCCTACTCGGAGTGAACTCATACGAAAAACCATCCTACCAGTACTGGATTATGCGGACATCATTTATGGCACAGCCCCTTCCTCCTCCCTTGCGAAGCTTGATGTCCTGCTAAACTCCTTCATCCGCTTCGCCACTGCCTCCCCCCCACTCACTCATCACTGCAAACTAGTCTCAACTCTATCACTGATGCCACTCTCACATAGGCGGAAAACACACAGCACCTCGCTCATAGCAAAATACTGGCTCAGCTCCTTTCCCCTCTACCTCTCCTCCCGCCTCTCTCAAGCCAACCCCCTCTGGCTACTCACTTCATCACAGACATGCTCATACTTTCCACCTCTCATGTCCCCTCTCAGCCTCCGGGCAAGCTGCCTTTTCCTACTGGCTCCCACTCCTATGGAACAACCTCCCTCCCAACCTCCACCTAGCCCCTTCCCTGCCCATCTTCAAACAGCTTCTCAGGCTCCTCCCACCCACTGTCTGCCTCAGCTGCACACCTTTTCCCCCCCCACCTGGACCTAGTGATACCCCAAGTTCCTGAAAAGTCCTCTGCAGTAAATAAACACATTTATACTCATATCTGACAGTCTAGGGAATTTTATGGTCTAGTGATGAAATACATAAATTGTTATCTCCACTTTTATGCTCTTCAAAAGTGTAACCATACTACAAACCTCCATGTATTTACAATACTGTACCATTTTTATTGCAAATTGTTATTATTTCTGTCTATATCTATGTCTCCCTGATGTACGATGCACCCAGGTCGCACCTGGAAATGAGCCTCGGCTCAGCGTGCCTTTCCCGGTCAACAATTTTAAATAAATAAAAAATAAATAAAATATTGTGGGGATGGTCTGCACCTTAGTAGATGTGGAACAGCACTCCTTGGTAAACAATTTGGTAACCTAATTAATACATGTTTAAACTAGATATACAGGGGGTGAGACAGGACAGACCTGCTTCTCTTAATGTTAGGTCATACCCTGTACCTAGACCTACAGGAAGTGACCACCATCTAAAATGTCTTTATTTTAATGCTAGAGATCTCAAAAATAAGTTAGATGAGCTGAAAACTAGAATTCATGAAGACAAAGTAGATGTTATAGCCATAACTGAAATGTGGGGTGATGGCAAATCTGTCTGGGATTGTATATTACCTGGATACACTCAGTACATCTTAAACCAATCTAATAGAATGGGAGGTGGGGTTGCTATATTTATTAACATTATTATTGACTCAGTTGAGATCTCTGACAAAATCAAAAACCCTGAATTGAATATTGAATCTATCTGGATTAAAATACTATCTGATGTAGAGAATATAATACCGTGTATATGCTATCGACCCCCTAGTGCCAACATAAAAATTACTGAGGGTATTATTTCTGAATTAGAAAACCCTTTTGAGCTAGGTAGCACTGTCTGTATGGGTGACCAAGCACTGTCTGTATGGGTGACTTCAGCTTAGGTGACATATCCTGGGTATCTGGACATGCCCAGACAAGTGCGGGAAAGAAATTATTGTCATGTTCATAACAATTAAATCTTGAGCAATGTGTTTTGATCCCCACTAAAGGGAACAATATTTTAGTTTTAGTTTTTCACAGTAACCATTTAAACATTCATGAAGTTAGCATATTACCCCCTCTTTGTAATAATGATCATAATTCCATTATCTTTTTCTTAGATCATAGTTTTTGTACAAGCACCAACTCTACTAAAATCTATCTGTATGGTCAAACTGACCTATGTAGAATTATTGTCAAACTCAATGTTATTAACTGTGATAACATCTTTCATCCTTACCTATAAGGGATAGCTGGAACTATCTGATGGACACTTTACTGTCCTTAAGAGATAGACATATACCCTTTATATTTAAAAACAACAAAAGGAAACATAAGCCTAAATGGCTGTCCAAACAAATCCAATGGGTGCTTTGACAAAAAAATAAAAAATACTCAATATACTTAAAGTCACAGACCAAGGACAACTGGTCCACTTTTCTCAAAACTCAAACAAAGTGCAAGTCTATGATTAAGAAAGCCAAGAAAAAGTGGGAATACAATCTAGCAAGGAGTGCTAGCAAAAATAATGGGAACTCATTTTATTCTTACATTAACTCCCTTAAAAAAACAAGCTGCCAGGTACCTGTAGGTCCTTTATTGCACAATTCTGTACTCTCCCATGAACCTTTACACATGGCTAATATCCTGAACCAAAAATTTTGTGAAGTATTTCTAACTAAACCAGTTCAAAAAAATATTAACATGTTGGTTGTGAATGAGTCTAATATAACCCTATCAAATGATATGATTCATACCCAACTTATTTCACTAAGAAATCAATAAACCCCAGGGCCTGATGAAATTACCAGTCACTTATTATGTCTACTGGTTGACCATATTTCCAACCCCCTAAGATTGTTATTTGAACATTGTTTACAGTCCCACTTTATACCCAAGGAGTGGAAGTCTGCATTTGCTATACCAATTTACAGGAAGGGCCTATGTTATAACTGGGAAAATTACAGACCAATTAGTCTGACATCTACAGTATGTAAAGTTCTTGAAAGCATTATTAAGGATCTCATAAGTTTCACCTTAGATAGCATTTACATTGAACAACATGGTTTCAAAAAGGGTAGAAGCTGTCTAAGTAAAGTAATGTACTTTTAGGAAAACGTCAGCAAGAATTTAGACATTGGGATACCATTTGACATTCTATATCTGGGTTTTAGCAAAGTGTTTGATGTCATGGCCCATGAAGCTCTGGTTGCTAAACTTCTTCAAATCAGTATTAACAGACATATTGTTAGATGGATAGAAAAATGGTTAGCACACTGAACACAGTGAGTTTCCCTGCTCCTTGAAAGAGGCAGTGGTGACTCTTCTTTTGAAGAAAGCTTCCTTGGATCCAGACTGTTTTGCAAACTACTGGCCTATCTCTAACCTCCCCTTTATTGGGAAGGTTATTGAGAAGGTTGTAGCGGTCCAACTGGATGACCATTTAACCATCCATAATGTCTACGAATCCTTCCAGTCTGGCTTCCGGAAAAGACACAGCACCGAGACTGCACTGGTTCGGGTGTTAAATGATCTTCTGATGGCGAGGGATCAGAAGAAACTCTCCATCTTGGTTCTTCTTGATCTCTCTGCAGCCTTTGACACTGTGGACCACATGGTGTTATTAGCTCACCTGGGGCAAGTCTGTGGAATGTCTGGAACCATTTTGGAATGGTTCAAGTCATTCCTCACTGGGAGATCACAAAGAGTTGTGTCGGGGATTTTTTCCTCTGACCCAGTTCCTTTGTTGTGTGGAGTGCCCCAGGGATCTGTGCTGTCACCCATGTTGTTTGCAGTGTATATGCTGCCCCTCGGAGGTATCATTAGATGATATGGGCTGAGGTTTCACTGCTATGCAGATGATACCCAGCTCTATCTGTCTTTTGCACCCGACCAGGATGGAGCTCTCTCGGTGTTTAACAACTGTCTGGGGGAGATCCAAGACTGGATGGATTCTAGTTGGCTAAAGTTGAACTCGGAGAAAAAAGAGGTGCTGGTAGTGGACCCAGGTGGTCGGATGGAGAGGCCGGGTATTGGTGCATCATCTGGAATTTTTCTTGGTGGAGTATCTCTCCTGTCCTCAGGACGGGTGCTTAACCTTGGGTTCATTCTTGATGACAGGCTGACTCTTAAATCTCAGGTGTCAACCGTTGTCAAGACTTCCTTTTATCATCTCAGGAATATTGCCAGGGTTAGACACCTTGTCCAATCTGACTCCCTGTCTACTTTGGTCCACGCTTTTGTATCTTCACACTTGGACTATTGCAACGCCCTTTACTTTGGGCTGTCTGGGGTAGAAATCCATCGCCTACAGCTGGTGCAGAATGCTGCAGCTTGGGTATTGACTGGGACAAGTAGGTCCTGTCATATCACTCCCATGCTGCGTGAACTGCACTGGCTTCCTATGCGGTGGTGGATCACCTTCAAAGTCATTTTATTGACTTTCAAAGCCCTTCATGATCAGGGTCCTGCCTATCTGAAAGACCTCCTGGTTCCTTACTGCCCTGATCGATCACTCCGCTCGGCCGACATGGGGTTGTTAGAGATTCCAAGAGTGAGTTTAAAATCCTCTGGCAGCAGAGCATTCTCGCATGCTGCACCCACTCTTTGGAACTCTCTACCTTGCCGGTTATGGCAGTGCACCTCCGTGGAGATATTTAAGAGAGACCTGAAAATGTATTTGTGGAATATGGCCTTTTTAGATAATTAAGTTATTTATTAATGTCTGGTTTTTATTATAAATATGCTATTTTGTGGATATGTTGACCTTTTATGGATATTTTATGTTTTTTATTTAGAGTTTTGAATTGTTTTAAAACTGTTCAGCACCTTGATACACTGAAAGGTGCTATACAAATAAAATTATTATTATTATTATTATTATTATTATTATTATTATTATTACAAGCGCCTTGGTTGTAGAAAGGTGTTTTTTATAAATAAAATCTAATTTGATTTGATTTGATATAAAATAGGGGAGATTACAGCTCGGGGAAGAATACAGAGCAGGTTCACAAAGCATATAATAGGTCTTCAAAATGTCCCATATGTTAACCGTCTGAAGGAACTAAATCGTATGCCATTATCACTTAGGCATCTCCGAGGTGATCTCATCTTTATGTTTGATATAGTCCATGATCCATATCTATTTACAGAATTGGGTTTTGAGTTCAAAAAGATGATATACATAATACCAGAGGACATCCCTTTCAGATTACCAGAGCCAAATTCCATCATACATCCCTCAAACATTTCCATAATCAGAGAATTGTAAATCCGTGGAAAAAGAGATTCCAGCCATATTGGTCCTTGCAAAACAGGAGAAGATGGAAGGTTTGATACCTTTTATTGGACCAACAAGTGTCTTGTACAAAGATGGAATCATACACAAGCTTTTGGGGCAACACAGGTCCCTTCTTCCAGTGAATAGCAAAACTGAGCAACATAAGCAGCATTTATATCCACTGTGGAACAACTAAAAATCAGGAAGTGAAGTAGGAAGGTGACAAAGGAGACTAGAGATGAAAGTCTAAGATGCAAAATAAAAATATGACAAGAAATGGGGAGGGGGCTAAGTAGGAACAGATCAGAAGGAGATGAAAGGGAGCTAAAGGTAAGACACAAGCACACAGATAAGATCTGAGATCAGAGACTAGCTTTAAGGGTAGAATAGACAGATGCTGCCTAAAAGATGTAAGGAAATCAAGAAATTAGGAGAAATGAAAGATCAAAAATCAAAGGCCTAGATAAACAGAGTGTGAGGTACAGGTCTTACATCTTGCACCCACATATGTACACAGGCCACCATTAAGACAAGCCAGAACAACATAATACAAATTAATGGATCCTACACATGTCAATCCAGCAATATGGTTTACCTAATTCAATGCAAGAAGTGCACAACTGGTTGCTATATTGGGGAAACAAGCCAACCACTGAAAACCAAGATGAATCCCCACCGTCACACAATAGTAAACCAGATTATCAGCACTCCAGTAGGAAATCATTTTTCACAAACAGATCACTCTCTCTCTTGGATTTATCTGTCTTGATACTAAGAGGCAACTTCAGAAACACACAGGACAGAAGGACATGGGAATTGAAATATATTAAACAATTTAAATCTAACATTTCTGGACTGAATCGGGACATCAGTTTCATGACACATTACGGTAAACTGTAATTCTTTTTTATTGTGTACTAAATCATGTTATTATTTATCACACTTTGGTTCTATATTTCTCTTATTATAATTTTGTTCTCTGAGTTCTGCCTGATCTATTTTTTCACCTGTACCTCACCATCCTCCCTACCTCTCCCACTAACTCTTTAGCTCAGTCCCACCCACTCCATCTTGTTTTCACAACTCTGTTTATACTACTTCACACTCTGTTTTTCTAGGCCTTTGATCTTTTGTTTCTCCTAATTTCTTGATTTCCTTACATCTTTTAGGCATCTCCTGTCTATTCTACCCTTAAAGCTAGTCTCTGATCTCAGATCCTATCCGCATGCCTTTGTCTTCCCTTTAGCTCCCTTTCAACTCCTTCTGACCTGTTCCTACTTAGCCCCCCCTCCCCATTTCTTATCATGTTTTTATTTTGCATCTTGAGACTTTCATCTCTAGTCCTCTTTGTCACCTTCCTACTTCACTTCCTGATTTTTAATTACTCCACAGTGGATATAAATACTGCTTATGTTGCTCAGTTTTGCTATTCACCTTAAGAAGGGAACTGTGTGGCCCCAAAAGCTTGTGTATAATCCCATCTTTGTACAAGACACTTGCTGGTCCAAAAAAAGGTATCAAACCTTCCATCTTCTCCTAAACCCATGGAACAAACTCTCATTCAAAGTTATTTCAAGTGATTCCAAGTTAGTATTAAAAAATTGTCTGGATAATGTGATCCTTAATGAGGACTGTATTGGATATTATAATTAAATAGGTGTGGTTATGGGCCTTCGAGACCCCTTGCACCTTAACTACCTTAGTATGAACCTTAGTAAGAACTGGACTCCATAATCCAAATGTGGTCTAACTAGATGGGTGTACATGGGTACTGTTACCTCCCTTTTCCTACTGGTAAACCCCCTTCCCATGCAGCCCCGCATTCAGCTTCCCCTAGCTTCTGCTCTCTCGCAGTGCCTTTCTACATTCTGGTCCCTTGATACAGTAATGCCTAGGTCCCTTTCCTGTTCTGTTGCTTTCAGGTCTCTTCCCCCATACAGTACCCTGCCCTCTGGCTCCTGTAACCAAGATGCATGATCTTAACACTTGTCTGTGTTGAATGAAAGCTGGCACCTCTTTGACCATGCCTGGAGCCTCCCCAACTCTCTCTGCATTATTTCTACCCCTTACTGCAGATTTTAATATCATCTGCAAACAGACTCACCCCCCTCCTTTCAAGGCATTGAGGCATTGAGGCCCTGTACATTCATATTACTCAAGTTATTTACAAGTTTACGGCACAGAAAGACATAGTACAAGACAATTAAACAATTCTCAGAAATGCCTGTTATCTAACAGGTATATACATATTCACTGTAAGCAAATTTCACAGAATGTATGTATGTACAGTGTACCCCATAGCTCTTTTAAAATCCCAGCATTTCTTAACCTACACGTATTTGGAAGAATCCAAGGATAGGTTAATTCAGTTAATTTGTACTGTAATTAGTATCATGTTTGTAACATTTATGATGTACCTTCTCCAGTAATTTGTTGTATGCAATTGGAATATTGACTGTTTGGTTGGATGCATGTTTTGGTTTTGTTCTCCAACTTTTTACCTCAATAAAAATGATTAACTGAAAAATATGATATAGTGCATCTCAAAGGGAGAAACATAATCTGCTTGAAGCACTGAAATAATTCCTATACATTTTACTAATTTCTGGAAAAAAATCTGTGTTTTTGTTTTGAACACAGCAACCCAGTGCTTACATTATTGTATCTAATAATTACATTAAATTGCTATTAAATAAAATATGATGTATTATAAATTGATAGATGTAGTGAAAAAAATATAATGCAGGTGACATCTGAGAACCTTCAGATGCCAGTATACATTAAGACACTGTGTGTCACTGTTTGCCAAAAAGGTGGAACACTGCAGCAGAAGATCCTTTATACCCATACCTGAAGACTCAGTCAGCAGACTGCCAACAAAAAAACCCTAGTAGACCATGTTACAAAAGTGCTTTGTTGTCAACTCTGTGTTAAGATTCCTTAAACCAGACAGAGAAAGCTGGAGTTCTGTAGGTGTGTTTAATAAGTGGGATCTTTGGTAAGCTGCTTGATTTCAGAATGCAAATCACTATGAAACAAAAAAGGGATATCAGCAGGTGAGTACTATTTTTCTGCATACTATTTTCACTTCAGTGTTTATCTTCAGGGCAGATCCGGTACTCCATTCCAGAAGAAATAGAATTTGATTCTGTTGTTGGAAACATTCTCCAGGATTTAGGGTTAAATGTGAGGCAATTGTTGGATCGTAAGCTTTGCATCACCTTAGCAGCAAAGAAACAATATTTTAAGATCAGTCCAGATAATGGAGAGTTATATGTCAGTGAAAGAATTGACAGAGAACAAATATGTGGAAAGATATCTCCCTGTTTGTTGAACTTTAAGGTACTAGTTGAAAATCCACTAACTGTATATCGAGCTGAGCTTGAAATTAAAGATATCAATGATAATGCACCCACATTTAGCACAAATAGCATGTTTTTAGAAATCAGTGAAGCTATTTCATCTGGAGTGCATTTTCCTCTGGCTACTGCAAAAGATCCGGACCTCGGTATAAATGCACTTCAGGGTTACAAACTCAGTCCCAATGATTATTTCAGTTTGGATATTATGACAGACAGTGGTGGAAGTATGAATGCTGAACTTGTTCTGGAGCATGAATTGGATTACGAAAAAGAACATCATTACTTCCTAATACTCACAGCTACTGATGGCAGAAAACCCCTGAGATCTGGTACTATACATATAAATATAACTGTTCAAAATGTTAATGATAATATGCCTGTGTTTGGACAGGATGTCTATAAGGTTAGCTTAATAGAAAACTCTTCTAAAGACACGTTAGTGGTTAAAGTGACTGCCACCGATGCTGATACTGGGTCAACGGTAACATAACTTACACATTTAGCAAAATCACAGACAAGGTCAATCATATTTTCAAGCTAAATTCTAAAACTGGAGAAATCAGGCTTGAGGAACATTTGGATTTTGAAGAAGCGAACACGTATGATATGCAAATAGAAGCCAAGGATGGTGGTGGTCTTATTGCATGTTGTAAGGTGCATGTTGACATTCTTGACCACAATGATAATGCACCGGAACTGATAATATTGTCAGTATCTAGTCATATTCCAGAGGAGTCTGCAACTGGCATAACAGTAGCTATTTTAGATGTCCTTGATCAAGATTCTGGGGTGAATGGTGAGGTATGTTGTTACATACAAGAAATCAGTCCTTTTAAATTAACACCGTTCATTTGAGAATTATTTCATATTAGTGACGAACAGCATGCTAGATAGGGAACAGGTCTCAGAGTACAACTTTACAATTACGGCTACTGACAAAGGAGTTCCTCCACTCTCTACCAGCAGAACAACCCACCTACAGATTTCAGATATAAATGACAACTCACCACTGTTTTCTCAAACCTTTTATGTAATGTACATCAATGAAAACAACCCCCCAGGATCTGTAGTGTCATCTGTGGAAGCAAAAGATCAAGACAGCAAAGAGAACGGTCGAGTTACATATTCATTACTTAACAGTAACGATGGAAAATTTCATGGCTCCTCATACATTTCCATTAACTCAGCCACCGGGATTATTTATGCAATTCGATCCTTTGATTACGAGGAGTTCAGAGCTCTTCAAATCTACATTCAAGCCAAAGATGGTGGCATCCCACCTCTCAAGGGCAATGCCACCATAAAAATATTCATACTAGATCAAAATGACAATACTCCTGAAATATTACACCCACCAATGAAACATGATGAGGTCTCTGCTGGGACTGAAATAGCTCCACGCACCTTGGATGCAGGTTATCTTGTGACCAAAGTGGTAGCAGTGGATGCTGACTCCCAGACAGAATGCTTGGCTGTCTTATCAACTTCATCAGGCTACTGAGCCAAGTATTTTCAGTGTAGGATATCACACTGGTGAAATCTGGACATCTCGTGTGATCCTGGACAAGGATTATTTCAAACAAACTGTGGTCATCTTACTTGGTTACTTGGTTACTTGGTTACTTGGTAAAAGGGACAAAAGAGAGCTCGAAGCCCATAAACATTGTCCTCCACATATGTGGATCATTAGTAGTAGCCCCTATTTAGTTAACCATTTGTCCAATTTGAGTTTGAAATTAGTAAAGGAAGGGGCATCAACAACATCCTGAGGAAGTGTATTCCACAGTCTTGGTGTTCGTATTGAAAAAAATTTTGTCTTTTTTTTTGTTTTGCATTTAGCTATAACTAGTTGTTTGTTGTTTAATCTTAATCCAGTTTTCCTATTAGCAAAAGAAATTCCACATTGCCTCATTAATATCGGACTTTGAATAATCTTAAAAAGCTGAAGTAAGTCCCCTCGCTGTCTTCTTAGTTCCAGAGAATGCAGCCCTGTTTTATATAATCTAGTTTTGTAGTCCAGTTGCAACAGGTGAGGTATAGATTTAGTAACTCTTTTTTGTATCCTTTCTAACCTAATCACATCTCCACAAAAGTAGGGACTCCAAAAAGGTGAACCATAATCGAAATATGTGTGATCTATACAGTGATATAATACATTGCTCAATTCTGGAAACGAAAGTACCATTAATTCTACGAAAGAGTGAATTTGTCAGATTAGATATCTTGTTACAGTACGAAACAAATGTAAGTTTGTTATTAACTAAGATCCCCAGGTCTTTTTCTAGGGATGAAGCCTTAATTACGCTGTTGTTCAATGTGTACGTCTGTTTGGGGTTATTTATCCCAAAGTGCATAACAGCACATTTAGTTGTATTAAATTCCATTTTATTAATAACAGCCCAGTGTTCTATGGATATAAGATCGTTCAGTAGGATTTGCTTATTTTCAGCAGTGTTAACAGCACCACCCAGTTTGGTATCGTCTGCAAATTTAATAAGTATGTTAGAAGAGTGAATTTTCATGTCGCTAATGAAGATGTTAAACAATGTGGGTCCCAGGACCGAGCCCTGTGGCACCCCACTTGTAACCCATCCTGTGTCTGATAGAGTACCGTTAACCCTAACCCTCTGAGATCTGTTTGCCAACCAACTTTTTATCCATGAAACTAGAGTCTCAGAAAAACCCAAATGAGTAAATTTAGAAATGAGGATACTGTGGGACACTTTGTCGAAGGCCTTGCTGTAATCCCAAAAAATAACATCGGTAGGGATATTTAAATCCAATTTTAAACTTATAAAGTTATAAAAGGCCAATAAATTGGTGGTACATGACAAGCCCGATCTAAACCCATGTTGGGAAATATCTGTGAGTTTTAGAGATGAAACTCTGAACTCCTCGTAATCAAAGGATCGAATTGCATAAATAATCCCGGTGGTTGAGTTAACAGAAATGTATAGTAATGGATAATGGGGAACCATCTCTTTCTTGTACTGTAACTCTTACTGTATTCCTCACAGACAGCATTCCAGAAATCCTTTCAGATTTCAACAATATTTCCAGTCAATCACATAACAAATATAACCTTACAATTTATTTGCTAATATCTGTAGTTTCAGTTTCTATTCTTTTTATCCATTTTATAATGATATTGCTGGTTATTAAGTTTTGAAGATGGAGAAATTCTAGACTGTGTGAGAATTCCAATGCTAACTTCAGTGTTATGCCCACATCAACATTTTTATACATGGAAAAAGCTAGAGTTCTCTCTCAGACCTATTCCTACGAGATTTGCTCAACAACAGGCCCAAGAAATAAAGAGTGTTTATTTTCACAGTCCTACATGGAAAATACTCCTGTGTATGACAAATCTACCAAGAAAAAAGGAGTAAATATATTGGAAGAAAATTTAATTGGTGACAAAACAGAAAGCCATGGATTCACTGAGGTGAGAACTCTGGCTTACTTTAATGTAATTTGTTTTATGATCTGCTATACAGAACCACACCAACAGTTAATTGTACTCTGTATAACAGTATTCAAAGAAACTTATTCCTTAAGTTCTATCTGAAAATGTTACATTGACTTCACAAGCAGAATTTCCTATAATGTAAATCATGGGCATTTCATTTTAAATGAAAAACAGAGAAGGCATAAATGCCTATGGTTACAAAGGACTGTTAGTGCTGCAAATCTGGATAACAGGTGGTTGAGAATCAATAAAACCAGAACCACAGTTGGCAATAGTAACAGCCTCATGAGAAACATCAGAATAACAAAATTAAAGCAACTGCTAGGGATGTGTGAATAGGCAAGTGAAAAGGGCTAGGTTTTAAGGCGCGAGTTCAATAGGTAACTGTGACCACTGCATGCATGACTGAGTGTGCCATTTATTCTGGGAGACTTTGCATTTCTTGTTGTCCTTTCATTTCACTTTGTCAGAAATTATGGGTTTTCTGGACACAAGACAGTAGCACTTTGGGGATGCACATCAATTCTGGTAACTGTGTGGAGGACTGCCAATATTGTTGTCACTTCACGTTAATAAGGGAATGGTAACCCGAAGTAATAATTACAAGGGGAAGTGAGCCTTTCATATTGGCCACTCCACTTAGTGGAGTGACAATGCAAAGTGCTCACTTCGCATGTGAAATTTAAATTTGCTGCATCTCTATGGGTAAGGGGATTAGTGAGGTAGGGACAAGGAGGCTGCTCCAGACAGTATGAACTAGAGATACTCAAAGATCAACCACCTCTGACTGAGAGGGAGCTATGCACTGACAGAAAGGAGACTCTAGTGCTTTGGTCAGCATGTCTACCTGGGTCTCAAAGGACCACTTTTGATCTATGGTTATTCCTAGATATTTTATGAAATCCATTAGCTCCACACTAGTGCCTTTGAAGAGAGTGGGTGGAGTGATCCATCAGGTCCCAGGTTTTTTAGGGCCAAAAAGTATGGCTTTTTTTACCATTTAGAAGGAGTGTGTTGTTTTCTAACCGGCCCTCGAGGAGTGATAGGTCTTTCACTAGTGACTCATTCAGTGAGGTTTTGTTATTTGCTGTCATGTACAAAACTGCATCGTCAGCCTATAGTGTCAGATTTACTTCACCACAGAATTTTGGCAAATCATTTATGAATAAGGAGAATAGTAGTGGCCCCATATAGACCCCCAAGGGACCCCATCAAGGATTTGACATTCATCAGATAAGACACCCTGCCATCTGACAAATTGGGACCTTCCCTGGAAGTAGTCCATGAACCAATTCATGGTCAGACAATCTAGGCCAACCAGTTTTAGTTTAATAATGAGTAGTTGGGGGGTCTACCAAATTGAAGGCCTTGGTGAGGACAGTAAAGACAGCATCAGTTAGTAGGCCATTGTCTTGGGCTTAGTAGATGTCAGGGGTGAGGCTAACTAGGCCCTTTTTTTCAGAAACCATGTTGCTGGGTGGTGAATAATTTGTGTTCCTTGATGTAGTCTATCACCTGATTATACAGGATCCTCTCTTACACTTTGCTCAAGAAGAAGTGGAGCAATATGGGTCAATAATTTTCTACTTGTTCCCATGATCCATTGTTGGCAATGGGTGTAACCAGAGCCACTTTCCAGAGTGCAGGGACTTTCTCTTCTAGTAAGGATCAGTTAAATAAGCATGTGACCAGTGTGGCAATGGCTGGGCCTGCGAGTTTGAGTAATCTGGGCTCCAATTTGTCATGTCCAGCTGATTCCAGGGTTTTGAAATTTGGAAGTACTTTTAGGACCTCTTTTTTTGTAATTAACTTAAAATGGAAGTTTGGAGAGGGGGAGTTGTGTTTGCCTTACATTGTGCAGGTTGGATTGTCCCTGGGTGGTGTGCCTTATATTTGTTTAGATCTGTGAAGAATGCATTCATTGCCTTGGCTGCATACTCTGGGTTCTTGTAACAGACATCATTTCCTATTATGTCACATACATCCTGGGTAGGACAGCCCTTTATTAGGGTGTTGAGTTGTGACCAAAACTCTTTGAGGTGGAAGAAATTTTTCTTCTGGAGATCCCTGGGGTAATATTTTTTTTTGCTAATTTCAGTTTCTTCTTGCATTTGTTTCTCAGTTCTTTCAAGAACTACCAGTCCTTGGTCTGACTAGTGGATTTGAATGTCCCCCATGCCCTGTCTCTTTACCTCATGAGTTTTTTTAGGTCTCGGCATAACCACCTGGCTTCCTGTCCTTTAACCCTGAGTTTTTTCAATAGGGCATGTTTGTTTGCAGCAGACACGAAGTTAATAAAAAAGTTTAGTGCTGTATCCTAATTTGGGGCATGTTTAATGTCTAGCCAGTTTGTTTTGGCTAATGTTTTGAGAATGGATCCTTTGTCAAAGTTAGAATAGTCCCTCTCCCAAAATATTCGGGGGGGTGTTTTGAAGTCATTTTTCCATATACCGAATATGGAAGAGTGATTGCTGAGGGAGTCTGTGAAGGTTTTTGCTAGTGTGAACCTATCAGGTTTCGAGGCCAGGATCCAAACCAGTGTGGTATGGTTGACTGTCTTCATATTTAACCTTGTTGGGTCATGAATTGTTTGAGTTAGAGTCACCTCCTGTAGGATGGTCCTTAGTTCATCGTTAATTATGGGCTGCAGTGTATGTTAAAATCACCTGATATCACCTTCTCCCCCTAGGTGAGATGGGATAATGTAGCTATGAAGGATGTTAGGTCTTCAGCTGCTGCTTTGGGAGGGTTGTGCAAACACCCTATTATCAGGGGCTTAATTCCCTCCAGAACAAGTTGTATGCGTATTGTCTCACAATCAGAGTTGTTTAGGACCATACTTTCAGTTATGCAGTGCACTGGTTAGCAGCTCCCTCACATTGCTTCAGCCTCCCAACTCATCCTACTTGGAATTTTGACTTAAAATACTGCAGAAAACCACCTGAGCTTTCTACTGGGCCATGAGACAACCCTCAACTTTCAATCGGAGCAATCAGAAACATCTATGGATGCTGAAATGAAAAAGGCACTGCCTAGACATACCCCGCCAGTAACTCCAGAAAAGGCCCCAAAGAAGCTACAGGCCTCCAGCACAATCTCAGGACCTAGCACCAGGCCCACACCTACAGATTCCAAACCGCTAACTCTACAATGATTTCTGGAGGAGTTCAAACCCTTCCGGGAGGACTTACACAACATAACATCCGAAATCCAGTCTCTCACCTAATCTCTGGAAGGCATTTCTCAGAGGGCTTCAGATAATTCTGCCAGAATCTATTCCCTGGAGAAGAGAGTCGATAAAATAGACCCAGAGTTGGTGGATTGCTGCTGAAAAATGTCCTGACTGGAGTTAAAAGTGGAAGAACTAGAGGGCCGCAGTCGCCAAAACAATGCAGTCCTTATAGGTCTCCCAGAAGGAGAGAAAGGCCAAAATACTGTGCTCTTCATACAAAAAATGATTGAAAAGATTATCAGCTGCTCTCTTTTTGGGCCTAATTATATTATTGAGAGAGTGCATAGAGCCCTCCGGCCAAAGCCACTGAGTGGGGCACCTCCACTTCCCCTGATCTTTCACTTCTTAAATTTTTTTGAGAAACAGCACTTCCTATCTAAAGTAAAAGAACTCCAAGAGGTACATTGGGGAGACCATAAAATTCAAATTGCACAAGACTTCCTGATTTTGGTGCTGCTAAGAAGAACAGCTTTTCACCCTACGGTATCAAAGCTAATCGCAGCCGGAATAAAGTTTAAAATGATTTATCCTGCAAAGCTTCAAGTTTTGGCAGCTGGGGCTTGTATCTCCTATGAAGACCCTGAGGTAGCAGCAATGGGCCTTAAATCCACCCTTCTGGACTTATTCCATGACACCTGAGCAAGATCTGTAAGGGGAGTACAGCTTCTGCCCGGGCAGTAAATAATAGGATTGATTCCCTCCTGTATATTTTGTGCAATGCAGGACAAAAAGAGTTTCTATTATCTACTGGCAATACTAACTCCACAGGCCGTAAATTTCCCTCAGCAACTGCTAATTGAGTTTTGGGATGGATGCTAATCATTTACTTTAAGAAGTGGTTTCCATGGAATTTCATAGCTGGCAAAATATTCACTTTTACTGAGCGACCGGGGACCCACAGTCATCCTCATCCCTTCTCGGTAGTGTGCACCATCGAATAGTAACCTCTATGAATCTTTCCCTCTCCTGCAATGTATCATTAGCACCACTAGAGAGAGATAAGGCACATCAATTCTTCTTCAACTTGTGCTAATTAACCAAAACTGTTTGAATGTCGCAGATTTTTGTTCACAACGGAATGTGCTATATTATACATTCTCAGTTACCTTCTAGTTCCACTTTTGTTCTCTAATATGTCAGACAGACTATTGTGTGGCTGTTTCCTAGCTCCAATTTGCAAAAGGGTGATATTCAGTAGTTAACCTCCAAAGAACTACAGTTTTGAGCCGGAACTATATCTGTTTGTTACTGCAATCAAGATCAGTTTAACTATTTGCTGAATGAAAGTCACTTGCTACTCACTTGGCTTTGGGCATTTCTGACAGATTTTTTTTGCAAGGAAAACCACCCGCTATTCAATTCTTATTTTGTAACTAATGTCTGGCAACCCCGCCAATGGTCTGCATGGGACATGACCATATCCCTGTTCTAGGTACCAATGATACTAGGATCCATGAGTGGTTCTATACGGCTCCTTACCTTGATTTACCCTTAATTACCAAGGCTGTTGGACTGATTAAAATACTCTCTGTAAAAAGGGCACCATTGTGACTCGAACCTCCTTGTGCTGCACCAGGCGATGGGTTTAATTTTTATTTTTAAGCCGTGATTAGTCGAGCTTGATTTAACTTTATACTCTCTGCAGTTATGGACACGAGGCACAGACTTGCCTTGAAGGACTCATAGAGTCTGCATTTGTTTTCTGGTGTTCTTTTCCTTTTTCCATTTCCTTTTCAGGCAATTTTAAGTTTTTTATTTTACACAGGGTGTCTTTAGTTGCCCTAATTCTGGCTAGGGGGTTCTATAATTCAGGAATACACCCCCACTTTAGTTATTTGACCCTGACATTTCTGAATATTTGTTTCCTATCAGATTAGTCAATATATGTCAATATAGGAACAAGACTGCAGTGATTTTGGATCTTGTTGGGTCGACAGATCTGGCTTGTATCATCGAAACCTGTCTGGATGATAATACAGGCCCAATATTTGAGGCCGCAATTCCAGCCGGGTATGCGGTGATACATCGCTCGAGGTTGGACTGCAGGGAGAGGGAGGTTGCAGTCTGTTTCAAGACTGAATTGGAACTCACCAGTGTTCCAATTGAGGAGGCCAGTTTATTTGAATGTGCTGTAGTAGCAGGTGTGGGCTATAGAATTGCTCTCATCTACTGTCCACCCGGAAATGGGAAGCAATTCCTTAAGGAAGTGGCGGACTTCCTCATCGATATGGCATTTGAGTTACCCAGGCTGATGGTCCTGGGTGACTTCAATGCCTGGATCGACAACGAATTCTCGCAATTTTGACAACACTTCTTCCAGTTGATGAACTCACTGGGCCTGACACAGGTGGTTACCACTGCTACTCACAAGTGTGGCCATTCTCTTGACCTGGTCTTCCTCCTGGGGATTGAGACCTCTGACGTGGGGTTGGAACCAGTCAGATGGTCTGATCACTAAATGGTGAGGTTCAATTTTGGCACCCCCCTTGTAGGCCAACCCTGTGGAGATGGTCAAGTACCGACCTTTACAGAATGTTACTTCTGGTGGCCTTGCTGAGGTGCTTGACCTATCACAATTTATTGCAATGATCTAGAGGCTTTGGTCTTGGCATATAACAATGCCATTACCTCAGCCCTGGATTCTATTGCACTAATATGTGTGCATCCTCTCTCCCTTTGCCCTTGGGCTCCATGGTTTGATGGAGTCTTGAGGGAGTTGTGGCGACTAGGACGCAGGTTAGAATGCTGTTGGCAGAAATATGGCTTATATACCGACCATCTTAGACTGTTAGAATACTGTCAGTTCCGTCAGTCAGAAATTTCTCATAAGAAGGCAGAGTTCCTGTCCGGGGAAATTTCTGCTGCTCAGAATCGACCAGTTCAGCTTATCAGAACTGTGGACAGGCTGTGCAACCAAGCCTTTCTGCAGCTCCAAAGAGCCTTTTCACAATTACAGTGTGATGAACTTGCTCGGTTCTTTGCTGATACGGTGGATGACATTAGGTCAGAGATCTACTTGACACATTCTGTGTGAGTTTCCAAGGATCAGGGCCTGGTTACTATCGCTCCATTTTCCTGGAGTACCTTCGACCATCCAGAAATTGTGGATGTTATGTGGATTGTCCAGGGGATGTACACTACATGCTGTAGTTTAGGCCCGGGACCTACATCCCTGATTATGGGTTGTAGTGATTCTATCAGCCTGGTTCTGGCACAGATAGTCTGGTGCTCCCTTGACTCAGGTGAATATCACTGCTCCTTGAAAGAGACAGTGGTGACACCTTTGTTGAAGAAAGCATCTCTGGACCCAGACTCTCTTGCAAACTACAGACCTCTCTCGAATCTCCCCTTTGTGGGTAAGCTAATTGAGAAAGTAGTGGCTGCTCAACTGGAGAACCATTTGACCATCCATAGCATCTACAAACCTCTCCAATCAGGTTTTTAAAAGAGGCATAGTACCAAGACTGCACTGGTTCAGGTGCTCAATGATCTCCTGATGGCGAGAGACCAGAGAAAATGGTCCATTTTGGTACCTTTAGATCTGTCATCAGCTTTTGACACCGTTGACCATGGGGTTCTTCTTGAGCACCTGAGATTTATCTGTGGACTTTCTGGCTTGGTCCACAGATGGTTTACTTCCTATCTCACTGGAAGAACTCAGAGGGTAGTGTCAGGGTTTTTTTCCTCTGACCCTACTTCTCTGTCTTGTGGGGTCTCTCAGGGCTCAGTATTGTCCCCCATCTTGTTTGCAGTGTACATGCTTCCCCTCAGAGACATTGTGAGAAGGTATGGGCTGAGGTTTCATTGTTATGCTGATGATACCCAGCTATACCTGTCTTTTTCCCCCGACTAGGAAGGAGCAGTCTCGGTATTTAATAACTGCCTCAAGGAAATCCAGGATTGGATGAAGTCCAGTTGGCTGAAGTTGAACTCTGGGAAGATGGAGGTGATGGTTTTGGATCCAGGTCACCAGATGGGGGGACTGAAGGCAGGCTGCCCCCTAGGATTGTTCCTTGGGGATGCTGAGCTTCAGGTTTCTGAACAGGTGTGAGATCTAGGGGTGATGTTGGACACGGGGCTGACACTTTGGACTCAGGTGTCAGCTGTCTTTAAGTCATCTTTCTACCATCTGAGAAACATCACTAGGATCAAACACCTTGTTCTGTCCGGCGACTTGCCTACATTAATCCATGCCTTTGTGACCTCACATTTAGATTACTGCAACTCACTTTAATTTGGACTCCTGGGGGTTGATATCCGCCACTTGCAGCTGGTGCAGAATTCTGCAGCCCGGTTGTTGATGGGGACTCCTAGATCTTCCCATATCACACCAGTGCTGCAGGAACTGCACTGGCTGCTGGTCCAGTGGCAGATCACCTTCAAAGTCGGGTTACTGATATATAGAGCCCTACACAAACTGCGCCCTGACTACCTGAAAGAGTTTCTGATTCCTTATCACCCTCTGCGACCACTCCACTAGGCTGACGAGGGATTGCTGGAGATTCTGAGGGTGACTTTAAAATCTTCGGGGGCCCATGCTTTTATGTTCGTGGCCCCATCCCTCTGGAATTCTCTACCCTGTCGAATTAAGGAGTGCACAGCCGTGGGGAGTTTTAAACAGGCCCTAAAATAATTTCTTTGGATAAAAGTATATAGTAGTGATGACTGTTGATCTGTACTGTATATTTTATATGATGATGATTTTGTTTTAACTACGTCAATTGTTTTAACTGTACTGTGCCTTGGTATTTGAAAGGCTCACTATAAATAAAGTGCCATTATTATTATTATTATTATTATTATTATTATCATCATGTACTAGCAGATAGAAAATCAATGCCTATAATGTTTTTGATTTCTGCTATCTGTTTTAAACAACAGCTTAAAAGGTTAATAGTTATATAATGGGAGTTTAAATTGGGTGACTGGAGAAAGGGGGAAAAGTGATGCACTGTGATGCAATGTGTGAAGCATTGTGATAAAGGTAGGGGGTGGGCTGGGGCATGGTAAATGTTGGGCTTACCACTAAATACAGAAGGGTATATGGGTTTTGGGTTAGGGGAGGGAGGGACGGTGGGGAGGTTGGGGGGCAACACAGAGACATCTCAGACAGAGGGGCAACAGATTCCTAAACATATTCCCATATCGAGGAATATTCATTGGCACATTATGGTTTAATGGCTAGGGCATTGAAGCTATTTACATGGAATGTTAAAGGGGCTAGAAATAAAATCAAACAATACAAAATCTTGAAATACCTTAATCTCCTGATGGCTGATGTCATATTTATATAAGAGTCCCATTTGCTCAATTCAGAGGCTGTCAAATTGAGAAGACAACAGATAGGGCAATGTTTCTCTGCAGAAGGTAAATCACTAAGTCATGGAGTCAGGATTTTAATGAACAGGTCCATCCACTTTTCCCCATTCAAGCTATTGCTGATTCCCAAGGTAGATATGTACTAGTGAGAGGTAAACTTCATACACTAGAAGTTATACTAGGGAGTGGGTATGGTCCTAATATTGACTCTCCTGAGTTTTTTATGTAGTTACTTTATGCTCTGACTCCCTTCTTATCAATCCCGATTGTTACAGGGGGAGACTTAAACTTAACCCTTGTCCTAAACATGGACTGCTCAGGAAACCACCATAAGGGGCTCTCCCCAGCGCAAAGAGCGATCCGAGACTTGCTAGATCAAATAGGTCTATGTGACATCTGGCGTGTCCTTCACCCCCCGGATACAGAATATAGTTTTACATCCCCGGTACATAAATCCTCTTCTAGAATTGACTATCTACTTATTTCCCAAACACTCATCCCAGGGGTGCTGGATTCCTCTATACACCCAGATCCACCCATGGATCATTCCCTAGTCTCCTGCTTGATTTCCTTTACAACCCCCCCCCTCAACAAAGGAAGGTGTTGGAAGATTCATAACCAACTTCTAGAAGACTCAGGAACTGTCAAATATATATCAGAGCAAATTACACAATTTGTCTCTTTTTTAATGCTGGCTCAACAGGTAAACCGGGCGTAGACAGTTGTGCATTGAAAGCTTATTTAAGAGGGCTATTTATTGGACTAGCTTCCAAATAAAAGAAAAATCAAGAAAAGCAACTTAAGGCTTTTTTATCCCAAATCTGGGGAAAAGAAAAAGGAAGCTTAACCCTCAATCCACCAAACAATACAGGCAGGCTCTGGTGAAGTTGAGACTCCTATTTAGACTTATTGAGAGAAAAAGCCGAATTCACCATATTGAAGGCCAAAGCCACCTACTCAGATCAAGGGAAGAAGGCAAGCCATCTGCTTGCCCTCAGACTCAAACAACAGGAGTTTTCAAGGCTAATTGCAGCCATCCATCCCCCAGAAGGGACTGCCTTAAAAACTTCTCCAGCAGACATAGTATCAGTGTTCAGGGATTATTATAAAAAAAGGTATGGTCCCATGGATAACCCTCCCTCAATATCTCAATTAGTTTCCTATTTAGCAGAATTCCACTTGCCTTCCCTTCCAGAATCACAGAAAATGTTTTTGATATCCCCTCTTTCCTCAGCAGAGTTAGCCAAAGTAATCAAAGATCTCCCTTCAGATAAAACACCTGGGCCAGATGGTTTTTACCCTCATTTTTATAAAGTTTTCACACAGCAATTAATCCTGATCCTCCTTCCACTTTATCAACATATCCTCTCTGAACTTGAATAAGAAAAAAACTTGTTTGAAGCTCTAATTGTACTCTTGCCCAAACCGGTTAAATCCCAAAACTTAGTATCCAGTTATAGACCAATCTCGCTTCTTAATCAAGATTTCAAAATATTGATTAAACTTCTGGCCAATTGGGTTGGCACCATCCTTCCGGACCTTATAGGGCCAGAGCAGGTAGGCTTCATGAAGGGCAGGTCTTCTATCGATCACCTACGTACCTTGGCTCACATCTCCTCTGCATTCAGGGATGCTGATTTCCCTGCAGCACTTGTCTCCCTGGATGCCGAGAAGGCCTTTGACAGAGTCAACTGGAGCTTTCTGCTATGTACCTTGAATGCATTTATTTTCCCTCCAGAATTTCAAAAATGGATAAGTGCACTATATCAAACCCTGACGGCTCGGGTCATCAGTAATGGGGCTGCATCTGAGACTTTTCTTCTGCAAGCTGGAACAAGGCAAGGATGCCCTCTGTCCCCACTCCTTTTAAATATTTATTTAGAACCCCTCATATGCAGGCTGACAGAATGTCAAGAGGTGCAAGGCATAAGTATTCAAGATCAAATTGTCAAAGTCTCAGCTTATGCAGAAGATCTGCTTCTCCAATTGTCTTATCCAGTTATCTCTATCCCACCGATTTTGGCAGTTATCAAGAATTTTAGCAATATGTCTAATTACAAACTAAATGTGGAAAAAACTGTGGTGTTTCCTCTTAACTACAGGTTTTTGAAACACACTATCTCTGCCCTGGGTCTTACCTGGAAATAAGACTCCCTGAGATATCTGGGGATTGAACTTACTAAGAACCTGAACAAGCTTATAAAACTAGACTCCCTAGTGGCCTCCGTCAGTCAGGACCTCAAAAGATGGTCTCTCCTGCCTATCACTACTTAGGGGAAGATCAGCCTAATAAAGATAAATGTTTTTCCGTGTCTTTTCTACCCTCTAAATCTCCTGAATATCTGGCTCCCCTAGTGTGGGTTAAGAAGATTCACAAGCTAACCGCTGATTTTATCTGGGCTGGTAAAATACTCTGGATGGTGTACCGCAAACTAGCTGCCCCTAAAAATAAGGGTGGGTTATGCCTCCCACATATTGGATTGTAGTACTGGGCTAGCCATGCTGCTAAATACCTCAGATGGCTGTCTGTGGAAAATACATTGGCTCCTTTGCCCTTTTTCCCGGTCTGACTAAAAATAGAATTAGCTCTCATAAAGACACAAGGTCTTTCCCCTTCGGCTTTATTGTACACCACAATAAGCTCTCTCCATGCCTCCTTTAAAACTTTCTCCCATAGTAGTCTCTGTTAGGACCCACTCTCAACTTTGCTCATTTTTAAAATACAAGCATACTTGGGACGTATCCCAAACCTGGTGTGGAAATCCAAGTCTCAAAGTAGAGGGTAAATCTCTTCAGTCAAAGTGGCTTCCCCAATTAGGAAACCATCCTCTTACATATTTTGTTAAGGAGGACACACTCTGGCTCTCCTCCCCAGAAATCTTGGATAAAGCCAATATCCCAAAACACAATATTTTTAGAGTGTTTTAACTATGCCATTTATTAATAAAGGTCTTCGGTACTACCCCACCTCAATCCCCGAAACTATCTTTCCATAGAGAATTAGGCCCCTTAGCAGGCTTACCTCAAGCAGCATCCAAGATATATATTACTTTATATGATTGGATCTGCCCAGACAGTTTCGGCCTGACACACTACTGGTCCTCTCTTTTCCCTGACCAAGATATTATTTGGCCTTCTTTAAGACAAAGCTGTCACAAATGTGTTAACCAAGACAGGCTTCAACTTACACAATTCAAAATCTTACATAATCTCTACTATTCCATTTACAGAAGAAAGAGTCCTGAAAGAACTCCTAAAACTCAAGGTGGACAAAGCAATGGGGCCTGACAGGATTCACCCCAGAATCCTAAAAGAACTAAGGGAGGACCTAGTGACACCACTGACCAAGCTTTTTAACAGATCATGGGAGGAGGGCAGATGTGATTCCCCTTCACAAAAGTGGGAGCAAGGCAGAAGCAGGAAACTACAGACCTTCAAGTTTGACCTCAGTGGTAGGGAAAATGATCGAATCACTTCTGAAAGAAAGAACTGTTGAGTACCTAGAGGCCAGCGGGGCACAGGACCCAAAGCAGCATGGATTAACAGCAGGAAGGTCATGTCAGACAAATCTAATTGATTTCTTTGACTGGGTGACCAAAGTAATAGACCAGGGAGGGGCTATGGATATGGCCTACCTAGACTTTAGCAAGGCATTTGATACAGTCCCACACAAAAGACCAATAATCAAGTTAGCCAGCCTGGGAATGGGTTCCAGGGTGGTAGCCTGGATAGCAAACTGGCTGCACAACAGGACACAGAAGGTAATAGTGAATGGAACACATTCTGAAGAAAAGGGGGTTACTAGTGGAGTACCTCAGGGCTCAATACTCAGTCCAGTGCTCTTTAACATCTTTATAGGTGACATTGCAGAGGGTCTGGAGGGAAAAGTATGCCTCTTTGCAGATGACACAAAGATCTGTAAGAGAGTTGATACACAAGGGGGGGTAGAAAGGATGAGAAGGGACTTGGCAAGGTTGGAGGAATGGTCAGACATATGGCAACTTAGATTCAATGCAAAGAAGTGCAAAGTAATGCACCTGGGAAACAAAAACCCAGGAGAAGAGTACACAATAACAGGGGAGGTACTAACAACAACAAAAATGGAAAGGGACTTGGGGTAGTTATATCAGATGACCTAAAGGTGGGTAAGCAAAGTGAGAAGTCAGTAAGGAGAGCCAGGGGGATACTGGGATGCATAGGAAGGAGCATCACAAGTCGAAAAAGTGAAGTGGTTATCCCTCTGTACAGACAGTTGGTGAGACCCCATCTGGAATACTGTGTGCAGTTTTGGAGACCCCATCTATGCAAGGACATAGACAGGATAGAAGCAGTCCAGAGGAGGGCAACTAAAATGGTGCAGGGTCTGCATCAGAAACCATATGAAGAAAGACTGAGAGAGCTTAATATGTATACCCTTGATGAAAGGAGGGACGGGGGGACATGATAGAAACCTTCAAGTACCTCAAGGGAATCAACAAAGTCCAGGAGGGTAGCATCTTTCAGAAAAAGAGATGTGAAAGAATAAGAGGGCACAATGTAAAGATGGGGGGGTGGCTCAGGGGTAATGTGAGGACATTTTTTTTCACAGAGAGAGTGGTGGATGTGTGGAACCGCCTTCCTGGGGAGGTGGTTGGGTCTAAAACAGTGGGGGAATTCAAACATGCATGGGACAGACATAGTGCAATTGTAGTGGGGGGTTGCAGGAAGTAGGCTGTTGGTTAACTAGAATCTGCAGCTTATCCAAAAGGTAAGGAAATGGGCAGACTGGGTGGGCCAAGTGGTCCTTATTTGCCATCAAAGTCTATGTTTCTATGTTTCTATTCCCCTCAAAAAAATGGCTACACTGGGAATGATTCCATTTTCAACCAGTATCCGATGCCTTCAAGAAGAGGGCAATTTACTTCATATCTTCTGGACATGCCCAAAAGTAGCCGCCCTCTGGAATAGTATTAAACAATGTGTAGACCTTCTTCTAGATTTAGTTGATTTATTTACAGCAAACTTGGGGATTTCTCTACTAGTCCGGTCTTAAACCAAAGATATTATATAGCCTTGATTGTCATGTCGGTTAAAAAAATTAGTTCTGAGGCATTGGAAAGACAATGCAGAAATTGCATACACCAAATGGCTCCAGGAGCTCCTAGCAAATCTTAGAACAGAGAAGGCCATAGCTAACTTACATAATAGGTTCAAAATGTTCAATCAGCTTTGAGGCCCCTTACAAATCCTTTACTCCCTCCAATCAACTACTGATGCCTCCTCACTCTCAATTTGATATGGTATAGATAGGTGCTCTGTGTGGGTTGGTAGGGGAGGGGAGGTAGGGGGGATAGGGGGTGGAGAGAATGACAGATCCGCTGTTTTCACACTGTATAATCCACATATTTTATGTGTAATAGGGATCTCCTCTCTGTAATTTAAAATGGTTAATAAACTTTGAATTGAAAAAAAAAGAATGAAAGAGTTGTTTAGGGCCAATAATGACACCAGGAAAGCATTCAGGGAAGACCTGCCATAGATTAGGATCCCTCATCCCTTTTTCCCTGGTCTGTCCTGTCTAAAGGTCTTGAACCCTTTTAACTCAATCACTTGCCTAGTACAGTATATATGGTTTAAGCCAAGTTTCTGATATGGCAATTAGGTCAGGGGAGTACAAGCTCACCCAGGCTTCCAGCTTGTGCATCTTGATCCTTAGACTATTGATATTCATGTAGATTATTTTAACCCTTTTGTACTTGTCCACTTTGAATTGTTGGAGGAGGTAATACTGATGTTAGTATATGGGTGGCCTGGGTTCATTTCTATGTCACCACAAAGTAGTAGTTTTAGTTTGACTAAGCTTTTGACTAGTGACCCTGGTATTGGGAGGGGGGAACCATCATTTTTGTGCTTTAACATAGAATGCTAAATTGTAAAGATTCCCTCTTGATCTGAGACCCTGCATGGTGATAATCCAAGAACTTAGTCATTAGGGGGTAACATGTCAATCCTCTGGTAATAAGGCATGCCACCCATTTGTTCGGGGTCATGGTGTACACAAGTAGAGACTTAATATGAGCCTTGGACTACCAGGATATATGCAAGGGCAAAGAGCACTCCCTGAGCCATTTTTGTTACATGGAATTTTTAGGTTAGAGATAGATCTATTGTGTAATTTATATGAGAGCCCTCGTAGAATATGAATATCAATGTGAGAGATAGTTTCAGTGACTTTACTGTACGGTTACTGGGCAGTTGCAGTTTGTTACAGGATTGGGGGGGTTCTTCTTGAGGATTCCACTGCATTGCTGAATTAATCTGTCTGTATTGGCTATACCACAGTGGGTGTCCTACAAAGGTAACTCAGGTACTGAGGTACTGCTGAGGTATGCTTGCAGAATCACATTAGAGCCAATGTGAAATGTAACTTTAGTGACTCAGTGCAGGGCAGCAATGGCATTACCTCAGTACTGGTCAACTTTTGTAGGATTACCACTATACATGAACATAAATTAAAGTACATTTAATACTTTAGATAGGGTTCTGGATTACTTTGCAGATTCACAGAGTTAAGGGTACTTTCATTTATTTTTCAGTAATGCAGATATGTCCAGGACCAGCAGTCCAAATAAAAAAAATGCATAATTATCTGATTGTTGTTGGATGGCATTCTGTAGATAAACAAAGTTATGGTAGTTACCACCCCAGTTCCTCGTGGACTATTGTTCACATCACAAAAGCTACCAACACACAGATACTAATTAGTATCCTTATTGGTACTCTCACATGAGAGACCAAGAACTGAATGGGCATGGCATCTGAATGATCCTCCCTCATACCAAATCAAATCAAATCAACTTTATTTATAAAAAAGTGCCTTTCCAAAACCAAGGCACTTATACATAATTTATAAAATAAATCAAAAACAGTTAATTAATACCATAAATAAACAAGTTAAAAGTCATGGTTGCAGCATTAAAAATCAGCGTATGCCAGACTAAACAGAAATGCCTTCAATGCTACTTTTAAACTTTGGACGGTTGGGCAATCTCGCACCTGACGAGATAGAGAATTCCACAGGATTGGGGGCCATAAAACTAAAAGACCTGGCCCCAGATGTCGTTACATGAACCCTGGGAATCTCTAGCAATCCTTCATCAGTGGATAAGAGAGAGTGGGAGGGACAGTAGGGATGAAGGAGATCTTGCAGGTAACCAGGTCCCTGGTTATGTAGGGCCTTATGGGTCAGCAAGCTGACCTTGAAGGTGATCTGCCACCGTACTGGCAGCCAGTGCAGTCCGCAAAGCACAGGCATTATATGACTGTTCCTAGATGAACTGGTCAATAGCCTGGCTGCCACATTCTGCACTAACTGCAGGCAGCAGATATCAACCCCCGCTAACCCAAGGTAAAAAGAGTTGCAATAGTCAAGGTGGGAGGTAACAAAGGCATGGACCAAAGTTGGAAGATTGTTGGAAGGAACCAGGTTCTTCACCCGGGTGATACTCCTCAGATGGTAAAAAGAGGTTTTGACAACTGCTGCCATTTAAGTGTCAAACAGACATCAAACATAATGCCCAGGTTCTGTACCCAGTCTAAGGTAGTTAGCTGAACACCCCCAAGCCATAGAGCTGAAAGGGATCCCATCAACAAACCCGCCTGCTGATGACCTGGGTCCATAACCAACACCACAGTTTTTTCTGGGTTTAACTGCAGCCAGCACACATTCATCCAATCCTGGATTTTGGTGAAACCATTGTTAAAAACTGAAACAGCAGCACCCTGACCAGGCACAAAGGACATGTACAGTTGAGTGTCATCTGCATAGCATTGAAAACTCAAGCCATACCACCTAATAATCACTCCCAATGGCAGCATATACACTGCAAACAACATGGGTGCCAAAATGGAACCCTGCGGCACCCCACAGGATGGAGGAGTGATGCCGAGAAAAAAATCCCAGACACCACCCTTTGAGTCCTACGCTATAGGAAAGATCAAAACCATCCAAGGACCATACCAGACAGTCCACAGATGAACCACAGGCACTCTAATAGCACACCATAGCCTACAGTGTCAAATGCCACAGAGAGTTCAAGAAGGACCAAGATGGAATGGGTCCTTCTATCTCTTGCTATTAGAAGGTCATTAAGTACCTGGACAAGGGCTGTCTCAGTACTATGTCTCTTCCTAAATCAAGTCTGGAGAGAATCATAGACATTGCAGCTGGTCAAATGATCATCCAGCTGTGACGCAACTACCTTCTCAATAACCTTACCCACAAAGGGCAGGTTAGAGAAAGACCTGCAGTTTTCCAGACAGTCTGGGTCCAAGGAGGACATTTTAAGAAGGGGCCAAACCACAGCCTCCTTCAGGGGATCAGGAAAGATCCCCCTCTCCAAATACATCCAGACTATCTCAGCAAGAACTGGACCAATTTTATCCACACAGCCCACTAAGAGATGTGTGGGGCTCAGGTCCAAACTACAGTTGGTCGGACCCAGTGATTGGACGATCATCACAATGTCACTGATCATGGGGAGGTTGAAGTCACATCACACACACTGGGTGTCCAACATCTCCTGCTGACCATCATAGCTCCCATTAGGGAGGGTCAAGCAGATACCAGACCTGATTGCGACAACCTTATCTGAAAAGAATCGAGCAATCCCTCCACGATAGACTGAGGCACATTTTTGTCTAGTGCACTTACCCTGTACACAAAAGCTAAATAAATAATAAATAAAAACTAGTTGTTTCCACTGATGAGTTGGTTCCAATCCCATTTATGGTTGGAAGTAAGTGCTGAAGATTTCTCTCTGATAATATACCAAAGTGTATAATACATTTAGAACAATTCTGGCAACAGCCCAAGAAAAATGATTTCAGAATCTGGGATCAGAAGCAGGTGCTGATTGCACAAACACCCCTACTTTTATGTAATCAGATAATCTCAACAAGAAAACATGCTTGATGTGGTTGCCATGTATGTGAAACCATTGGATAGGATCAGCATGCACAAACCACAAAACCTTCTTCAATCTCAGTGGTCTCAGCCATTTCAGCCAAATATGCATCAACTCTAAAAATTATGCACTCTTTCAATGAGAGTTAAACTCATATCTTCTCACTGGTCTCCCATTCTGGGAAAACATTCCAAAAAAACATGTACTTCCAGATCTATCATGTTCTGAAGGATACACTTATTTAGAGGGAGGAAGAGTCCCATTTCATGGATTGTCATTACTGTCAATTCCCCAATCATCTAATCTGAGTTATAAAAGTCAGACAAACTCAAGCAATGTCACAGAGTCACAGCAGACTCCTCACATTGGACTGATGCTATATTGTTTGAAGGTGTTCACCTAGCGACTGTCAGCATCTCAGATATTATGCAAATTGACAACCCATGTATGACGCTCTACTTGAACTTTCAGAGAAGAATTCGCTCGTACTCACTAGACAGATATACACTCAGAGTCTGAGAGTGGGTTAGTCATCGGAATGTCCATCTCTCATTGATTTAACTCACAAGGCCACAACGCACAACATTTCCATTTGTTTGCCTTGAGTTACTTTAAACTGGTACATATACACAAATGGGATTTACACTCAAAAGTGATGATAGCGCTGTTGAAAGGAGCAAACCAGAGTTGAACCTTTCTGCATTCCGCTCAGAAGGAGGATAGAACGTTGACCATATTTATTCAACAGATGCAAGGCAAATTATTCTTGTCTGCTCATCAGAGGCTTCAAACTCCCATTCGTACCTTTCTTGATTGATGTTTATTTGCTACAGTAAACTGCTGCATATTTCAATTCATACTTTAATGCGTCTGATGTACATAGATGTTCTCCATCAGATACCCAAGATTATTCTAGGTCAGCTAACAACGAGATTATCTTGCCTTCTAATGTTAATTTCAAAACAGTTTTTTAATCAATATATGTCTATGGGTTCCGTCTTTTTTTTTACCAGCATGTAACTGAGGCGGATGGCTGTGGTTTAAAATATTCTGCTAAATCAAAACAATGGAAATCGCACTCTTCTGTCGCACATCCAATATGGCTGTGCACTTTTAAAACACTATCGTAAAATAATATATAAAATCTCGAATCTGTACATTCATATTACTCGAGTCATTTACAAGTTTACAGCACAGAAAGCCATAGTACAAGTCAATTAAACCATTCTCAGAAATGCCTGTTATATAACATATGTATAAATATTCACTCTAAGCAAACTACACTGAATTTATGTATGTACAGTGTGTGTCCTGTAGCTCTTTTAAAATGCAGGCATTTCTTAACCTACACGTATTAGGAACAATTCCGGGATATGTTAATTCAGTTCATTTGTACACTAAGTAGTATCATGTCTGTAACATTTATGGGCAGACTCGATGGGCCAGGAAGATAATTTTCTGCCGACACATGTCTATGAATCTATGATGTACCTTCTCCAGTAATTGTGTTGTATGTAATTGGAATACTGTCTGTTTGTCTGGATGAATGTTTCGACTTTGTTCTCCAACTTTTTATCTCAATAAAAATGATTAACTGAATAAAATTACGATATACTGCATCACAAGGGATTGACAGATAATCTGCTTGAAGCACTAAAACAATTCCTATTCATTTTACTAATTTATGAAAATAAATCTGTATTTTTGTTTTGAACACAGCACCTCAGTGCTTACATTACGGTATATTTTAAATACATTAAAAAACTATCAAATAAAATATGATGCATATTAAATTGATAAATGTTGTTTAAAAATATAATGAAGACGAATTCTGAGAAGCTTCTAATGCCAGTATACATTTAGACGCTGTGTGTCGCTGTTCGCCAATAAGGTGAAACACTGCAGCAGAAGTTCCCTTAGACCCATACCCGAAGATTCAGTCAGCAGACTGCGAAAAAAAAATTAGTAGACTGTGTTACACAAATCCTTTGCTGTCAACTATGTATTAAGATTTCTTAGACCACAACCTGAAAGCTGGAAGTTCTGTTGGCGTATTTAATAAGAAAGAGATATTCGGCAAGATGTTTGATTTCAGAATGGAATTCGCTATGAAACGGAAAAGGGATATCAGCAGGCGAGTACTATTTTTCTGCGTACTATTTTCACTTCAGTGTTTATCTTCAGGTAGATCCGGTACTCCATTCCGGAAGAAATGGAACTTCATTCTGTTGTTGGAAACATCCTCCAGGATTTAGGGTTAAATGTGAGGCAATTGTTGGATCGTAAGTTTCGCATCACCTCAGCAGGAAAGAAACAATATTTTAAAATCAATCCAGATAATGGGGAGCTATATGTCAGTGAAAGAATTGACAGAGAACAAATATGTGGAAAGATATCGTCCTGTTTGTTGAACTTTAAGATAGTAGTTGAAAATCCACTAACTGTATATCGAGCTGAGATTGAAATTAAAGATATTAATGATAACGCACCCACATTTAGCACAAATAGTATGTCTTTAGAAATCAGTGAAGCTATAATTTCATCTGGTGTGCGTTTTCCTCTGGATGCTGCAAAAGATCCGGACTACGGTATAAACGCACTTCAGGGTTACAAACTCAGCCCCAATGATTATTTCAGTTTGGATATTACGACAGATAGTGGTGGAAGTATGTATCCAGAACTTGTTCTGGAGCATGAATTGGATTACGAAAAAGAACATTATTACTTCCTAATACTCACAGCTACTGATGGCGGGAAACCACCGAGATCTGGTGTCATGCATATAAATATTACTGTTCAAGATGTTAATGACAATATGCCTGTGTTTGGACAGGACGTCTACAAGGTTAGCTTAAAAGAAAATTCTTCTAAAGACACTTTATTGGTTAAAGTGATTGCCACTGACGCTGACACTGGATCAAACGGTAACATAACTTACACATTTAGCAAAACCACAGACAAGGTCAATCATATTTTCAAGCTAAATTCTGTAACTGGAGAAATTAGGCTTGAGAGACCTTTGGATTTTGAAGAAAGGAACACGTATGATATGCAAATTGAAGCCAAGGATGGTGGTGGTCTAACTTCGCGTTGTAAGGTACATGTTGACGTTCTTGACCACAATGATAATGCACCGGAACTGATAATATCGTCAGTATCTAGTCTTATTCCAGAGGATTCTGCACCTGGCACAGAAGTAGCTATTTTAGATGTACTTGATCAAGATTCTGGGGAGAATGGTGAGGTATATTGTTACATACAAGAAGTTGGTCCTTTAAATTAATACAGTCATTTGAGAATTATTTCATATTAGTGACGAGCAGCCTGCTAGATAGGGAACAGGTCTCAGAGTACTACATTACAATTACGGCTACCGACAAAGGAGTTCCTCCACTCTCTACCAGCAGAACAGTCCACCTACAAATTTCAGATATAAATGACAACTCACCACTGTTTTCTCAAACCTTTTATATAATGTACGTCACTGAAAACAACCCCCCGGGATCTGTAGTTTCGTCCGTGAAGGCAAAAGATCTAGACAGCAATGATAACAGTCGAGTTACATATTCATTACTTAACAGTAACGATGGAAAATTTCATGGCTCCTCTTACGTTTCCATTAACTCAGCCACCGGGATTATTTATGCACTTCGATCCTTTGATTACGAGGAGTTCAGAGCTCTTCAAATCTACGTTCAAGCCGAAGATGGCGGTATCCCACCTCTCAAGAGCAATGCCACTGTAAAAATATTTATACTAGATCAAAATGACAATACTCCTCAAATATTATACCCACCAATGAAACATGACGAGGTCTCTGCTGGGACTGAGATAGCTCCACGCACCTCGGACGCAGGTTATCTTGTGACCAAAGTGGTAGCCGTGGATGCTGACTCTGGACAGAATGCTTGGCTGTCTTATCAACTTCTTAAGGCTACTGAACCAAATCTTTTCAGTGTAGGATATCACTCTGGTGAAATCAGGACATCTCGTGTGATTGTGGACAAGGATTCTTTCAAACAAACTGTGATCATCTTAGTAAAGGATAATGGGGAACCGTCTCTCTCTTGTACTGTAACTCTTACTGTATTCCTTGCAGACAATATTCCAGAAATCCTTACAGATTTCAACAGTATTTCCAGCCAATCACAAAACGAATCTAACCTTACCATTTATTTGCTGATATCTGTAGTTTCAGTTTCTGTTCTTTTTTATCGGTTTTATAATGATATTGCTCGTCGTCAAGTTTCGAAGATGGAGAAATTCTAGACTGCACGAGAATTCCAATACTAACTTTAGTGTTATGCCCACATCGACATTTTTAAACATGGAAAAAGCTAGAGCCCTCCCTCAGACCTATTCCTATGAGATTTGCTCTACAACAGGCTCAAGAAATAAAGAATGTTTATTTTCACAGTCCTACATGGAAAATACTCTTGTCTATGACAAATCTATGGAGAAAAAAGAAGCAAATATATTGGAAGAAAAGTTAATCGGTGACAAAACAGAAAGCCATGCATTCACTGACGTGAGTACTCTGGCTTACTTTAATGTAACTTATTTTATGATTTGCTATACAGAACCACTCAAACAGTTAGTTGTATTATGTATAACAGTATTCAAAGAAACCTATTCCTTAAGTTCTATCTGAAAATGTTACCTTGGCTTCACAAGCAGGATTTTCAATCATCTAAATCATGAGCACTTCATAAATGTAAACACAGGAAACGTGTATCCTTACAAATGACTACTAGTGCTTCAAATCTTGATAGCAGGTGATTGAGAATCAACAAAACCAAAAGCACAGTTGGCAAAATCAATAGCCCCATGAGAAACATCTGAATAGCAAAATAAGAGTAACTGGTATGGATGTCATGAATAGGCAAGTGAAAAGGGCTAGGTGTTGAGGCATGAGTTCAATAGGTAAGGGGATCAGTGAGGCAGGGGCAAGAGGGTTGCTCCAGACAGTATGGACTAGAGATGCCCAAAGATCAACCACCTCTGACTGAGAGGGAGATATGCACAACAGAAAGAAGGTTTGGGGTATAGGATGAGAATGGCTGGGGGTGCATCCTAGAAATAGGGAAGGACAAAGCAATAAACAATCATCTAAACAAGCAAAACAATCATACAGTGGATGTCTCTTCTGCTGACAGTATTGATGTGTTGGAGTAAGGGAAGTTGTTTTATTTAGATTAAAATAACGTATGTACAGTAGCTACAGGTACTGAGGCCACCATTTGATAAAAACAGTGCAGTGGGTGCCAGTTACAAGATGGCAAGGCAAGGCAAATTTTATTTAAAAGATGTTCATCCCATAGGCGCTGGGTGCTGTACAATAAATCAAACAATAGCAGAAAATAAAATGCACAATACAATCACATAATAAATACTACACATTAAATCAACACAATTAAATAAATCAGAATGACTAGAATAACTAGTAAATAAATAGCTAAAAAGGTCAGGGACAAAAATAATCTCAGAAGTCAGGCTAAGAAAGCTCATAAAACAAAGTCTGAGAAGACCTGATTATACACAAAGGCCTTAAGGTGGGCTTTAAATACCTCTACTGATGGGGCCTCTCTTACAGCTGGAGGTAGAAAGTTTCACAGTACAGAGACAGTGATGCTAAATGCTCTGTCACCAGCAGTTTTCAACTTTGTCCTAGGAATCGCTAGGAGGCCCCTAGAGGAGGAGCGGAGGGAGCAGACTGAGACAGGAGGTGTTAGAAGGTCCATTAGGTAGCTAGGGCCCAGGTCATGTAAGGCCTTAAAGGTGAGTAAATCCACCATAAAGAGGACCTTCTACCTGACTGGCAACCAGTGCAGTTCATGCAGCACTGGCATGATATGGCAGTACCTAGACTGCCCCACCAACAACCTGGCAGCTGCCTTCTGCACCAGCTGCAGCTGGAGGAGGGTAATTCCAGAGACCCCAAGATAGTGTACATTACAGTAGTCAAGCCTAAACATCACAAAGGCATGCACCAATGTAGGGAGGTCCAGGGGCAGAACTAGGGACTTAATCCTGACAATATTCCTCAGATGGTAAAAACTGGTATGGACAATGGACGACACCTGAGATTCAAGCATCAGTCCTCTGTCAAGAATAACACCAAGATTCTGCACCTTAGGGGAGGCCTTCAATGGTACAGATCCAAGGAAAAGTCCCATCTCTGCAACAGAGGCCAGGCTATCATGCCCTCTGTTCAACTCCACCACCAGCACCTCTGTCTTATCGGGACTGAGTCACAACCAGCTGGAAGCTATCCAATCATTGATCTCAGCAAGGCAGGTGTTTTGCACATTCACAGCATTGGATGTCCCAGGGGCAAAGGAAAGATGCAGCTTGGTATCATTGGCATAGTAATGAAAACCCAAGCTGTACTTCCTAATGAACTCTCTTGGGGCAGCATGTACATGGTGAACAACATTGGTGACAAGACCGAACCCTGGGGTACTCTACATGACAGGAGGTTAGGGGAGGTGAGAAATTCCCCATCACTACCCTTTGCCTCCTGTTGGTGAGAAAAGACTCAAACCAGCAGATAACAATGCCAGCAAGTCCACAGAATTCCCTCAGGTGGACAAGCAACACACGATGGTCAACTGTGTCAAATGCTGAGGAGAGATCAAGAACAGCAAGAATTGTCCCATTCCCTCAATCTCTCGCCCTAAGGAGGTCATTATGCCCCTGAACTAACACAGTTTTAGTGCTGTACCTTGCATGAAACTCAGATTGGAGGGGCTCATATAGCTCATAGGCCATGAGGTGTTCCTCAAGCTGAAGCACCTCAACGTTCTCTACAATCTTACCCAAGAATGGAAGATTGGAGATGGGACAGTAATTCTCCTTGACGTCCGGGTCTAATGATGGCATCTTCAGAAGGGATCTCACCAATGCCTCCTTCAAGACATTGGGGAAGACCCCATCCAATAAAGAACACTGTACTATCAAGGTGAACACCAGGCCAGCGGACTCAACACATCCCATCAAGAAATGTGTCGGCACCGGGTCCAGTTCACAAAACATGTACCTCAGTAGAGAAGCCACCCCAATGACATCAGCCACCTGCACCAGTCTAAACTCATCTCAGCAAGGCAGAATGTACTCTGAACACCCATGGCAACCACCGCCAGCCACAATGTGGCTCACTGGCACAATGCCTTGCCGGATAGCAGACACCCTGTCCAAGAAGAATCGAGCAAACTCTTTACATAAAGAATCTGACAAAGCTTTTTTTGGCTGTAGACATGCTGGATAAAGAAGCCTGTCCACAGTCCAAAACAGCACAGTTGGTTGGTTCCTCCCAGTTGCAATCTCCCCAGAGAGGAACTCTGCCTTCTTTCCATTGATTGCTCCCTGGTACACACCATAATGTGCATGCACAGCCAGTTTGTTCACCTCCAGCCTGGTCTTCTGCCAGCAGTGCTCTAATCTCCGACCCACAATCTTCATCACCTTGAGCTCCCCATCAAACCCAGGGGACCTCAAGTGAGAAGATTTGGGTCATACACGAACTGGTGTGAGGGAGTTGGGCGCATCAGTTAACACCTTATTATAGGCTGCAACTGCAGCGCATGTACCCACAACGAATGCACTGTCCACACTAGATAGATCAGCCATCACCAGAAAACCCTCAGGGTCAGACTCCTCAAAGGGCATGCTCTAACCATCTCCACAGAGGAGGCTCTCGGGGAGGTTCCCCAAACTGGAACTCCACCGTACAAAGATCGGACCAAAGAACCCAATCAGTCTTGAGATTATTTATCTCAAGCCCCAGAGAGAACACCAGATACAACATGTTGCAGCCCTGGTGGCTCACGGAGCAAACTTCTGGCAACAGGCCCAGAGATGACATAGTCTGGAGAAAGTTGTAACCAATCCAAGATGATTTGTCATTGGCCCAAACATTAAAGTCCACCAGCATTAAACATCTAGAGGCCTCCAATGTTTCACTGATGATGAAGGTGGCTACTTCCTGCAGGAATTATCATGCTGTCCCAGAGGGCAGTAAATCAGGAGAATCCTGCAGCCTGGGCCCACACCCCCATGAATGGCCACACATTCAAATGAACCTGGTGTTCTCACCTGGTGCAGCGTAAAGTCCAGTTCAGATCTAAATCAGATGGCTACCACCCCATACACCTGTGTTCCACTCTGGGGCAGTGCACTATGGTATACCCAGGTGGGACAGCAGCCTTTAAAACTGGGCCAGCATCATCACCCACCCAGGTCTCAGTAATGCAAGCCAGATAGACTCAGAATTCAAGTCCACTATAATTGTGATCTTGTTTCTAATCGATCTAGCATTACAAAGCACTGCCCTCAGGGGATTTGTGGTCAGTGCAGCCCCTCTGGCTGCCTGCCCACTCAGTCTGTTGGGAACCCTGATGACGGGCACCAACCATGTCTGGTCTCTCTCTGGGGCTGGTCGAAGTCCAGGGTGCCTTCTGCACCTAACAACTTCAATCCTGTCCCCTACCACAGTGTACGGGGCATCCCTCCACAAACAATCAATGCACTTCCTTTTAATCCTGACCTCCCGACAGTGTCTTGCTGTGATGGAAGAAACTGGGATGTTGGGAAAAGGCTGCAGATAGAGCAGCTGGGATGCCCCGTGCACTATCCTAGCCTGCCTAGGCCCCTATCCTTTTCCAGACACATCCTGCCTGACTGAAATGTTCCTGGCTACAATACTCACTATATAACCACACACACCACAAACATACACTAAAATAACAACCCTAAACTATACACACCTCATATACACATTCACTAACCAAAATGTTCCTCACCCACACCAAAAACACCCCACCCACAACCCAAAAAAGTAGGAAGCCCCCAATTAACTCTAAATACAGATCAGAAGAGCAGTAAGTAGCTCAAAAATAAAATCCAAATGCTCAGGATTATTTCAAATTATAAGTAAAACAGGAATCTGAAAATGATGCCAGTCCAATGCCTAGGCTACATTCAGGCAAGGGCCCTCTCACTGCTCCAGTCTTAGTAGACAGATATTTATGGCCAACAGTAAAAAATGCAATCAAGAACATACTCCCACGGGTGCCCCAGTGCTTCTCTCACTAGCCACTGGAACCCCGAGGGACATTACCAGAGTTTGGAGATCTTCTGACCCCTAAACAATAATCCACAGGGGCCCAAGTTCCAAGTCCCAGATTACAAATCCTACAGGCATCACAGACGGGCCTCTCATGACTGCAAAGCAGCCAAAGATCCCACACAATGCTCCTCAGAACCAGCCAGGAAATTGACCGACAGTCCACCCTTTACCTTGGGGTCAATGAAGTGGTAGCACCCTCAGCAACCACAAACCCCAGAAGGTGCTTCCAACAGCCCAACAGATCAGGGTAAACATCACTGGCCCTCTCATAGAAAAAGATGCACCAGCAAGTTGAAAAGTTCCAAAAAACTGGTGGCAGTACACATGGTGGACTGTAAAGTCCTGTCATCCAGGCCTGCAGACCTCAGGTGGAAAGGGAAATTCCTCACAGTCAGCCTCTCTGCTCTTCAAGGGGACAACTTCCCATAAAATACAGTGCTGCCCCTGCTATGATAATCCAGCCAGGAGGAGAGGAAAGCCTGAGAATGGACACCAGTACCAACACACTGGAACCAGATCCACTGGGAGCAGTTCAGAAGAGATGGGTGAGCTGCAGCCTGTTCTTAAAAATAAATAAACTTAATGCCTAGGCTATAGTAACTCACTCTCCTGCCCTGCCTATGCTAAAACACCCTAACTAATGCTCTAATTAAAACTAAGCAAAAGTAATTTAGGTTCTCGCCATCGTATTAAGATGACTTGAGAACTCACACATCGAATTTATTAATCGCTCTCCAAAAATCTTAAAACAGGCTTGCAAACAGATAGAAGAGGAGGAGTTGCTCTCTCAAGGAAAGCCTAGCAGCTGCAGTACAGCTCTGCTGCCATCTTGCTTCCCTCCTCCTCCCACTATGCACTATTTATGCACTACATATCTGGATATACCAGAATGTACCATTATTGGGTAAATATCAATGGTTACAATTGAAATGAATGAGAATTTCCTGTGATATATTGCCATATATCTGGATATTATGCATCATGTCACTGGTTACCACTGCATTCTCAAACCAATGTGTATGACAGTATTAACATTTACCTGTCCTTAACCATCTATTTATCAGTTTATTTTATTTTGGTAACCGGGTAGGTCCACTGGGGCCATTATAATCCCTCTTTCAGGGGTTAATTACATAAAATGGAATTTATACAGTTACAGTATTCACAATATCCACAGCAATTACACTAATCACAGTGCAGTTATTATGCAGTTTACAGTGGCCAGCAGCATTTACATTTGTTAGTCCATACTCACCAGTCCTGGTTATGTACAGTACATTTTAGATTTTGTACATTTTTAGTGTTGACTTTCCTGGTTACATACTCTTTTAATATACACTGTTAATATAGTAAGTGCTATTTTGAGGTGTCACCAGTAGCAAGAGCAGTGATTAAATCCCATCAGGTAATCTTTGAGTCCCTTTTTGAATCCCACAATGGAGTTACTATTCTTGATATTTTCTGGAAGCCCATTCCAGAGGGGTGGGATATAGGCAGATAATTACCTCAGCCCTTGGGAGGACCTAACTTTGGGTAATTTAAGGAAATGCTGGTTGGATGATCTGAGAGTTCTTCTGTTGTTTTTAGCTGACAGCATGTGTTCCAGGCTGGGGAGGGGGAATTTTCCTGCCTAAGTTTGTAGGCCAGGCACATTGATGGATAGCTTAGTCTTCCTTCTAATGATGGGCAGGAGAGGGTTTGAAGCACCTGGCAGTGATGTTCTAGGAAAGGGACCCCTGCAGCAAATGGCTTACCCTGTGATATAAGGTACAAAGCTTTTGCATCTCTGCATTTTTAACAGCGTGTATTACTGGAGTGCCATAGAACAGGGTGGGTAGTAGGGCGGCAGTTACCACCTTTAGCTGGGACTCCTCATTGAGGAAAGGGATAAGACTATATAATAGACCAAGTTTTTGATTCAGTGATTTGGTCAGCAGGTCTATGTGCATCTTAAAGAAGCAACTTTGATCTATGGTTATTCCTAGATATTTTATGGAATCCACTACCTTGACACTAGTGCCGTTCAAGAGAGTGGGTGTTAAATGGAGTGATCTGTCAGGTCCCAGGTTTTTAGGACCAAAAAGTATGGCTTGTTTTTCTTTTTGCCATTTAGTATGAGTTTGTTGTTTTCTAACCAGCCCTTGGGGTATGATAGGTCTTTCACCAGTGACTCATTCAGTGAGGTGGTGTTTTTTGCTGTCTTGTACAATACTGTGTCATCAGCCTATAGTGTCAGAATTGCTTCACCGCAGTATTTTGACAAATCATTTATGAATAAGAAAAATAGTAGTGGCCCCAATAAAGACCCCTGAGGGACCCCATCACGGACTGGACATTCATCTGATAAGGCACCCTGTCATCTGACAAGTTGGGACCTTCCCTGGAGGAAGTCATAGACCCATTTAATGGTCAGATAATCTAGACCTATGAGTTTTAGTTTCATGAAGAGGATTTGGTGGTCTACCAAATTGAAGGCCTTGGTGAGGTCGATAAGGACAGCACCGGTTAGAAGGCCATTGTCTAGGGCTTAGTAGATGTCAGAGGTGAGGCTAACTAGGGCAGTGTGTGTGCCATGTTTTCTCAGAAACCATGTTACCGGGTGATGAATAGTTTGTGTTGCTCAATATAGTCTATCACTTGACTATACACGATCTTCTCTAACACTTTGCTCAAGATGGAGAGGAGTGATATGGGTCGATAATTTCCTACTTGTTCCTGTGATTGACTTTTGTCTATGGGTTTAATCAGGGCCACTTTCTAGATTGCAGGGACTTTCCCTTCTAGTAAGGATATGTTAAATAACCATGTGACCGATGTGACAATGGCTGGGGCTGCAAGTTTGAGTAACCTGGGCTCCAATTTGTCATGCCCAGATGAACCCAGGGCTTTTATGTTTCTAAGTAGTTTTAAGACTTCTTTTTTGTAATTAACTTAAAATGGAAGTTTGGAGCAGAGGTAATTGTGTTTCCATTACATTGTACAAGTTGGGGTGTCCTTGAGTGGTGTGTCTTGTATTTGTCTAGATCTGTGATGAATGCTTTTATTGCCTTGGCTGCATCCTCTGGGTTCGTGTACCAGACATCATTTGCTATTATGTCACATACATCCTGGGCAGGATGGCCCTTTATTAGGGTGACTAAAACTTTTGGGGGTCAGAGAGATTTTTCTTCTGGAGATCCCTGAGGTATCATTTTTTAGCTATTTTTAAGTTCTTGAATTTGTTTATTAGTTCTCTCAAGATCTGCCAGTCCTTGGTTTGACTAGTGGATTTGAATGTCCCCCATGTCCTGTCTCTTTCCCTCATGAGTTTTTTTCTTTTTTAGGTCTCAGGATAACCACCTGGCTTACTGTCCTTTCAGCCAGAGTTCTTCAATGGGGCATGTTTGTTTGCAGCAGACAAGAAGTTATTAATAAAGAAGTTTAGTGCTGTGTCCAGATTTGGGGCATGCTTAATTTCTATCCAGTTTGTTTTGGATACTGTTTTGAGGAAGGATACTGTGTCACAGTTAAAATAGTCACTGGCCCAAAATATTTGGTATGGGGGGTGTTTTGAAGTCATTTTTCCATATACCGAATATGAGATTGTGGTTGCTGAGGGAGTCTATGAAGGTTGGTGCTAGTTTGAACCTATCAGGTTTAAAAGCCAGGATCAAAGCCAGTGTGGTATGGTTTCCTGTCTTCAGATTTAACCTTGTTGGTTCATGAACTATTTTAGTTAGATTCACCTTCTGTAGGACAGTCCTTAGTTCACCATTAGTTATGGGCCCCCAGTGTATGTTAAAATCATCTAGTATCACCTTCTCCCCCTTGATGAGATGGGATAATGCAGCTATGAGAGATGTTAGTGCTCCAGCTGCTGCTTTGGGAGGGCTGTACACACACCCTATTATCAGGGGCTTAGTTCCCCCCAGAACCAGTTGTATGACTACGGTCTCACAATCAAAGTTGTCCAGGGCCAGTAATGATACCAGGGAGGCATTCAGGGAAGACTTGACATAGATTAGGCCCCCTTCTCCCTTTTTTTCCTAGTCTGTCCTGTCTAAAGGTATTGAAACCTTTCAACTTGATCTCTTGCACCAGTATATGTGGTTTAAGCCAGGTTTCTGATATGACAATTAAGGTCAGGAGAGTACAAACTCACCCAGGCTTCCAGATCATGCATCTTGGTCCTTAAGCTATTGATATTCATGTGGCTTATTTTTAACCCTTTTCTACTTGTCCAGTTTGAATTGTTGGAGGAGGTAATACTGACATTAGTATATGGGGGTGCCTGGATTCATTTCTGTGTCACCACCAAGTGGTAGCTTTAGTTTGATGAAGATTTTGACTGGTGACCCTGGTATTGGGAGGGGGAACCATCATTTGTTTGCTTTAACATAGATTGCAAAGTTGTAAAGGTTCCCTCTTGATCTGAGACCCTGCATGGTTATAATCCAAGAATTGAGTCCTTTGGGGGGTAACACATCAGTCCTCTGGTAGTGAGGTGTGCCGCCCATTTTCTCGGGGTCACAGTGTAGATGAGTAGGGACATAATCTGAGCCTAAGACTACCAGGATATATGCAAGGGCAAAGAGCACTCCCTGAACCATTTTTGTTATGTGGAACTTTTACCTCAGAGATAGACCTATTCTGTAATTTGTGTGAGAGCCCTAGTAGAATGTAGATACCAATGCATTGGATAGTTTCAGGGACTTTACTCTGCAGTTACTGGGCAGTTGCAGATTGTTACAGGATTGGGGGGGAGTCTTCTTGAGGATTCCACCACATTGCTGAATTATTCAGTCTGTATTGGCTATACTACATTGGGTGTCCTACAAAAGTTGCCCAGATACTAAGGTACTGCTGAGTTATGCTTGCAGAATCACATTAGAGCCAATGCAAACTCTAACTTTAGTGACTCAGTGTAGGGCAACATTGGCATTACCTCACTACTGGTCTATCTTTTTAGGACTGTCTACCACTATACATGAACATAAATTAAAGTACATTTAATGCTTTAGATGGGGTTCTGGATTACTCATTGGATTCACCAAGTTAAGGGTGCTTTCATTTCTTGTTCAGTAATTCAGATATTCCATGACCAGTAGTCCAAATTAAAAAAAAAAAAATTATCTGATTGTTGTTGGATGGCATGCTGTAGGTAAACAAAGTTATGGTAGTTACCACCTCAATTCCTAGTGTACTATTGTCCACATCACAAAACCTACCAACACACAGATGTAAATTAGCATCCTTAGTAGTAATCTCACATGAGAGACCAATAACTGAATGGGCATGGCATCTGAATTATCCTCCCTCATATGTAGAAATCCCTCCATGATAGACTGAGGCACATTGGTGGGTAATGTAAGCTCACACTCTTATCATCCACGGTGTACATCACAGGACATCAGCCTCCCTTGTTGACAACATGAAGCTTTGAAAAAAACAAGCAATGTAATACAGACATTGAATGGATCACTTTAAATATATGTGTTTAAGTAATAAATGAATTTTTTTTCCTCAGTGAGAAACAATGTGTAGAAAGTAGTAATTTCTCAAACTTACTAAACTAAGAGAAACTTTAGGGTGATGGAGAATCGCAGTGTCATTCCTCTACTAAACACAGTTCTGATCTGTTTTTTGATGTTAATAGGCATTTCAGAAAGAAGGAAGAACTATGATATTCATATGTTTTAAAGGTTCTGAAAATTTTAATTATTTATAGAGGTACTGTATGGTACCTGTTTTAAAAACATTGCAACCAAGCTGAATACAGTTATTTTGTATTGTTTATACAACTGGAAAAAGTCAGAACAAAACTAAGACAGATCTTAGAGTTTATGAGTTTATGAGGACTTGCCATGACATCTCTGGAGTGAAGACTTATGGCAGTGCCACGAATCATGAAAAGAAAGAGAACTGTGAGATTGTAAACATATTTAGTATGGTGCTTTCCCTTCTTTGCATCTGAAATATTTGACTATTGCAAGAAGCACATGACAATGACTACAGACAGCACAAGGACGCTAAGGCATGCTACAAGCACACCATGTAGGGCTCCAGATTATTATTTGAACCAATTTATTAAAACACAATTGCAACCAACCCAGAGCCTAGGAGGCTAAAGATCAGTGTATATCATATATTAAAAGCAATCAAATCATATACCAAAATTACATTATATATGTCAAACAGGAAAAATATGTAACAGACCATAACATTTCAAAATTACATTTCTATAATTTATATCAATTAGAGAAGCTACCATTTGTTCAATCAGTCAAAAGGCCCCAAGCACATCTTAAAATATTTTAATATGCCATCAGTCATGGTTCCATATGAGATCTGGTTGTTAAAAAGGCTAGATAACCTAGCCAGAATGAGTAGTCATCAATTTTTTTCACAGAAACATAGTTTCAGTTTCAGTTAGTTTAATCTTTTTTCTATTTAAATAACCTGGAAAGAATATGAGCAAAATGTCCATTTTCATTGCCAACCATGCTAAGAGAGTAATTTAATGTGTATAGGAACTCTAGGTCCATCATGTCTTCCCCCACCTCACACACAAACATCATGAACAGAGATTAAGACATAGTACAATATTTAGTGCAAACATATACTAATAAATAATAATGCCCACTTTCTCTGCTACCATCGCAATCAGAACTTTCTCTAGATTTACTGTGAAGGTTTGTACTCTTTTCATATACATTGCCTTTGCAGGGAAGTGATTCCATAGATTAAGCACCCTCTTGGAGAAGAAATGGCTTTTAATGTAACCCCTGAATTGACCATCTCTGAGCTTCAGAGTGTGTCCTGGCATACCTCTGGAACACATCATATCAAGCAGTTTCAATTAATTTATCTTGCTGGCACCTCTGAATATTATTAAGGCTGTAATTATGTCCCCTTTTAGACTTGTTTTCACCAGGGTGAACATGATAAGGGCACCCACCCTCGATTCATAGCATGTATCCCTCATACCATTGATCATTATGGTGGCCTAATATTGCAGCCTCTAATATAGTATAGTGTATCTTAAAACTGAATATGCGACTTTGAATGTGATCTTACCAGAGCCTTGAAAAGTGGCAGGATTATTTTTCCTGCTCTGCTAGTCAACCCATCTATGTGCACCAAGTTTTCAGTGGTCCTCTTGATAGTGAATGCACACTGATTGTCATGCTTTAGCCTGTAGTTTATTATGATCCTGTTGGGGAAGAAGTCTACATGGTTAGTAGGCCCTACTTCTCTGTTGCTCCCTAAATGAAGCACACTGCATTTCACTAAATTGAATCTGAGACTACAAGAGTCTTATCAATTGTCTATCTTGTTCAAGACTTCTTGAAGTCTGTGCATTATCCAGGGAATCCAACACCTTGGATAGCCTAGTGTCATCATTGTGAATAAGAAGCATGCTGCAGATCAAAGATTCTAGATAGGTCACAGAAAGTTTGAGCAACCACGGCCCTTGCACCAGTCTCTGGGAGATGTCACTGAGCATCCAGCCCTATTCAGAAGTTTCTATCCATATAACACTCTTCTCCTGCCACAAGCCAGTTAGAAACCAACCTTGTGTACACCTCATGTATACCACACTGGTGTACAGTTTCCCAGAAATGTATTGTGCACCACTGTGCCAAAGGACTTGTAGATGTTCAGTCCAGATAGACTACCTCTATGACCATGATCCTGTCCACTGGTTCCCTGGTGTCCTCTCAAAGATGACTAGGTTGGTTTTGCATGATAAACCCTCATAAAGCTGTGCTGAGGGGATGTGAGGATCTTAACTTCAACCAAGTGCTTCACAATTGCATCCTTTGTAATGGCTTGCAAGACATTGCCCAGCACTGGTGTCAGGTTGATAAACCTGTTGTTACACGGCTCTGACCATGCCCATTCATGAAGATGGGGACAACAATGGGCACTGTCAACTCCAGAGTAAAATTCCAGATCACCAGGGCAATGGCTACCCAGTTTAAAGACCACTACCTGCCACTCCTTTCTTGACAACAACAATTAAGATGAGCTTATATCCACTGCTGAGAACACAGCTGGGGGGGTGACTCAAACCTAGCCCCTGCTAGACATGCTGTTCCCAGAACCAGTCATTTATGGAGACAGGAATCCAGCCTCAGCTGTGCCATTAGCAGGGCCAGATCAAGCTTTAAGGGGGCCTGGGACACTCATAACTTGGGTGGCCATGTAAAACACCCAACTTTTCATACCAAAATGTTTTATTTTGGGCAACATTTACTGAGCACATTGTTTATTAACCATAACAACCACCGTATCGGGAGACTACCCCCATCATTCACGGAGAAAAAGTAACTTGAAGTACAACACCCTGTCATGTTGTCATAGTTTGTAATGTTATGTTTATTGTACTGTACAAGACATGAAAGCCACCAGGCTCCAGATGCTCTGGGGGTCTAGATGCTCTGTGGTGAGTTTTGGGGCTTTATTAAATCTCTCCTCTAGACCCTGTTCAGAAAAGCAAAGTAATCTTTATAACCTCTTTAACCACAAGTTTATTTTTAAGGAAATAAATTAAACAAAAATAAACAGTGCTTTACTAAGAGGTATGCATCCTACTCCAAACAACAGTAAGTTACTGTATGTACCCATTGTACAGAAGTGTGCAGTAACAATGTACAAATGCTATGACTCCAAATAAACAGACTGATGTCATACCTTTATCTGCTCATGGGATATCAAAGGAATGATTAATTCCATTTATTTCAGAGTTAGAGGATCCATGCATGTATACACACACATCCAAGTCCCTTTATCTCTTCTTTGAGCAAGCTCAGATCAATTATCTCAGCATAAAAATAAAATACAGATATCAACTTTCTAAGCCACTTACTGAACTCAAGCTGTCTGCTGTTGCTTAGCGCTCCCTTTGAAACTCCTTAGTTTAGCAGCAGCAGGCAGTTTAGAACAGTGCATCGATTAATCATGCTGCTAGCGATAGAGTGGCCGTGGCATACAGATAGCGAGTGCAGGTGCTGCCGCTGGCAAAGTGCATGCTGAGCCTCAAAAACCGCCAAGAAAGAGTGGTTTAAAAAATGCTGCCCAGATAGATTGTATGCAAAGCTCCTGGTCCTGGTGCCGCTCCTCCTATTTTGCAGCAGCAGCCCAGGTATGGTCTCAACTTACACCGGTCCAGGTCCAGTCCCAGACTCAACAAAATGGAAAACCTGTCAGTATCATAAGGAGGTAGATCACGGTGCTTGCATAGTTAGCCTTCTTCACTTCTTGTGCCACACAGTGCCAGTTTGTTTTTCTAGCAAGTCACCCGACCCTAGCTGCAGGCTGCAAATAACGGAGGAGGAAGGTGGGGGAAACAAGAGAAATCTTCTGCAATGTTGGCTTGCCGGGGGGCCTATCTGTAGCAGGAGGGTCCGGGGGGGCTTGTGTTTTTGTTTTCTTTTAATTAAAGAAAGCCTCTCCAAAGTAATTTTTTGTTTGTTTTGTTTTATGGAGCAAGCTGGGGGTTGATTCACGCTTGACACACGGGGAGGAGGCATGATTTAATACAAATCCTTACCAGTACTGTACCACCTGAGGGAAGGGAGCAGAGAAATCTGCAATGTAGGCTTGCCGGGGCTATCTGTGGCAGGGGCTTGTGTGTTTTTATTTTATTTAACAAATGTGCTTCTTCCGAAGTCACGCTGCTTTCACAGCATTTTTAAGGGAGCAAGCTGCCGGGGGCCTATGGGGGGAGGTTGACTTGTGCTTAACTCGCGCTTCGGCGAGGGGAAGGTGGCATGATTTACAAACCACCAGTCCACCTACTAAAAGTGTCTCTCGCTTCCAACTACTGGGGGGCCAGTCTATGGTGGGGGGCCTGGGGCATTTGCCCCATTTGTCCCCCACTTAATCCGGCTCTGGCCATTAGACATCTCAAGATGTCAGTCTATGCCTGAGGGTATTGAAGTTCTCAAGGATCATGACTGCATCCATTGTGGCCACTTTTATTTTGGTATGTCCAGAGATAGTTTAGTCTATTTGTTTAGTTTTCTGAAACCATTACCAAAAGTGCATAACAATAATTACATGCCACTGTCATAATTTTCCAGTCAGCTACACATCATATTTTGCTGAGCAGTCTTGCAGGGTGACTCTTTTGGCTCCCTTTCTCTTAGCTAGACAAAAATGAACTCTGTAATAATGTTTCCACTTTCTTCAGTCTCCTTCACAGGATACTCTCCCATGCAAAGAGTGCCATACAAAGAGAATCACTGCACCCATTTTTGGTCAGGCCTTTCCTCTCAGAATTACTGGTATCCTGATATCCATATAAGGCTGTCATTTCCTTACTCCACTTATTGTAAGGGATTGCCAGTGAGTTCTGGCATTCAGAGTACATCATGCCTGAGAGCCCGCTGATTTGCTGGGTACTCTGTTTATATTGGCCTGTATGTTAATAAGAACTGATAACCCCTATGCTGCCACCCCCACCCCTACCCACACTCCTCTACTGGTATTCTACTGCTCCAATGTCCTTCAGCCAGTTACACCAATATGTCTTCGGTCCTTGATGATGTCCTGTACCAGAGTCCCCACTAGTCCTCTAGTTTCTATCACATCTAATTGCCCTGTACATTCTCAGAGTGAGTACAACAGTTCTCTCTTGCACAGTTGTGCTGAAATTATCCTAAAATAATTTGGAGAAGAAAAAAGAGCATTCCAAAAAGAAAATTAATGGCCATTACTGCATTTCCAGAACTCTACATTTACTTAGGTATCATACTGCTGTTTATAGAACAAAATGTGTCTGTGCACCTTTATTAAAGTCTATGGGCCTGATTCTAGAAGGTGCCTGAGCCAGATGTAAAGTGCAGCACAATGGGGGACTGCATCTGGCGCAGGTGTGACAACATAAAATTTGATATTCCAGAAAGTTTTAAACTTGCAGCAAATGATCTGGAATAGCTGCAGAATGTGGGCCTGCACCAGAAGGAGTCACACAAAAGGCAGCATTGTTGTTAGTCCAAGACACAGCCAGGGACAAGATCATAGTACCTGCCCAGGTGGCCCAAGGGCAGGAAGAGTGGAATCCAGGCACAAACTGGGTAGCCATTGCAAGGCTGTGGCATGGGGCACTGTGCCACACCTGCCTAGGCACCCATGTGCCAATAGGATGGCATGCCTGCTGTGGCAGGCTATTGCCAAAACCCAATGTCATGTACAATACATATAGTTTCCACCCTCCCCCAATGCACAGAAAGCCCTGATCCCATAGTTCAGTGCTGAATAACAATCTCTGGTCCCTGTCCCCACAACACACAATCAGCCTGATCCCTGTTATCCATTCAGACATAAGAAACCCCACTCCCTGTCCACCCTCCCCATGCTCATGCCGTGCCTGCACTTAAGTTCCAAGACCCACCTTGATGGTCTAGTGGCCCCCACCCTCCCCTCCTTGACAGACAATGTTCAAGCACCCCGCTCCCCCATCACTGACCTGCTGCTGAGACTGGCACTTTCCTCTGCACACCACCACAGTCAGCCGCAGAATGTGATCACAGACCCAGAATTCTTATTTCACACCGGGCTATGGGGATCAGAGCTAACTGTGTGTTGGGGAAGGGGGAACTGCATGTACATGGCATTGGTTATTGGCAATAACCTGCCATAGCAGGCATACCATCCTATTGGCACATGGTTGTCCAGGCAGATGTGGTACAGTGACTTATGTGGGGAAAGATGCCCCCTGTTATAACTTTAGGGGGCCATAGCACCTGTTTCCCTCCCCACAATACTGGCCCCTATGGCTCTGCTGCTTCACCACAAGATGACTGCTCCCTGGCTTTGCCTATCGTATGCCACTTAGACCACCTTGAGGCTGGTCTAAGTGGTGAGTCCTCCTGCATCCATGCTGGGGCTTCTGAAATCCCAAAAAAGGGGATGTAGCAGCCCTGCAATGGTGCTAGCCCCCTTGTGACCTAATGCACTGGGTTGTTAGATGCAACCCTGGCACATGGGGGCTTTGGTGCAGCAAATCTCTAGCAGTCCCAGGTTGCTTTCCAGAATTGCAGTTTGACATAAGTGATAACGCAAGTCACCACTTGCATCAAAATCTTTTGAAGCAAGTTCCTTGCATCATTCTAACCCCTTTTAGAATCGGGCCCTAGCAGTTTAACAAGTAATACAGAATATGATTCCATTACTTAACTTTATATTTGGAAATCTCAGTAACTGCCACATTTGCCATGTCCCATTGCCTTGCAACAATTCTGACAGTCCACAAATTTTAGAAAAGGAGACATTCAGAATATTTGGAATCTACTTTTGTGGATTATAATGTTCAACTCAGTTTGAACTGTGTGGAATAGAAAGAAACAGAACTGCTCAACTAACATATTCTGAGGTTTGCTTAACTACAGGTTCTGGCATGAGCAAGTTTAAGTTCCTTAAGCTTTATGCACCAGGTGAAACTAGGCTTGGAATGACACGTCAGACATCTTTCAGGAGGAGGTAATATGTGCTGGAAGTGAGTTTCCCAGTGAGGAGTGGACTGTTATAAAATAATTTCATACTGTACTATATGTTGTGTTCTGTTCCTTTGTGTCCTACAAAGCATGTGTCTTCTGAAAACTTCAGATTGCATATTCCAGGTAACAACAGCACAAATGGAACATTAGCTTGTTGCTGTATAGATAGGTATATGACTACCTGGCTTTTTGTGCTAGTACTGTGCTATCAAGTCATATTAGTACAGGTTCCTTAAAAAACATATCCAACTTTTAGAAATCTAATCACTCATTCTACTGTACAGTTGTATGATGAAAGTTTTAATAAGTTGAAAAGACATGCATAGTATTTGATGTGAGTCCTGTAATCAGTTACATTTTTAATGGAAACAGCTATTTAACACCATACAGACTTGGGTAACTATGGCATAGGGTAGTAAGAGATTTATTTAGTATCACAAAGTCAGTTTGTGGCTATAATGGGAAATTAGAACTACCTGTACTGAATCTCCCTGCTTGCACTGTTGTGCCTTAACCACTGGACACTGTACCTCGCTGTACTTCAGTTTACTTGTTGAGGCATTTGCCAGCTAAAATCAATTGACTCCTATACAGACCATTCCACCAAAGCAATATTTTGACCAATTACAGTGTATGAGGCAACGTTTCTTTACAATGTAGGCATTTGTGATGCACGTAGAGTGGCCATGCTAGTCCTATGCCACTAGCCCTATGTTTAAAGGGAAACTGAGGGGAACCTACCTTAATTTCTATAGTAGCAGCTGTTTTTAAATACTGCTAACCATTCTGTTGTTTCATAGTTACTGGACTCTGAGTCACTGTCATAGGTATTCTTAATTTGCACACTTCTAGCCAATACCATTTCAGAGCTGTATGATGTACAGTAGGCCATGTCCCTTTCAGCCTCAGTTTTCTATAGTGTAACATGGATGCATTGTGCAAACGATGGAAGAGCTGATCATGGACCATAAACTACATTACACAATTCTAAAATAGTCCTTACCTGCATTGTGTAAACTGAAAACACCAACTGTATTTACTAAAAGGCCAGAAAAGATGGAACAATAACAGAATCTGAGCTAGTATCTGAAAATTGTCTTCTAAAGAAAACACAGGCTTACAATTACATGCTGTTCTTATCTATAATCATCTAGATAATAGTAATTTACTTATTATATTTTACAAGCTAACAGAGAATCACAGTTCAAACACTTTATGTATTAATATTTGGTAAAGAATGCATGGGATTGTAAACTTGGAACTATGTGTACAATACAATAACAATTCACAAAATTGTGTAAGGAAAATGTGAAGGAAAAACACAAACTGCACAAGAAAAATAAAGAAAAAATGTTAACAAGTATTAAAGGCTATGATAAAATTATGTATTAGAGTCTAAACAACATACAATATTAAGAGGCTGATTAATCCATACATGGACAACACAGGGAGTAGGTAGTAGGCTGTGAAGGTAACAGGTAGATATTCTGGGCAGACTTGATGGAAATTAACTCTTTTTCTCCTGTTACTATTATGTTTGTACTGTATGTTTCTATTGCTGTAGTGAAATGGCTATTTCAAAGGTGTGCATTTAGTTATTTTTCCTCCACTTCACTGACGTGCATTTAAACAATATAATAGTTTTGTTGAGTGGTGGACACATACTGTATTGTGCAACTCCGCAAGCAACATATGGAAACAAGTTGGTGACTAGTAAAGAAATGTTCAGGATAGATAGATAGATAGATAGATAGATAGATAGATAGATAGATAGATAGACAGGCAGACAGATAGACAGAAAGATAGATAGATGGCTTGATATGGCATGTGTTCTGGTGGATAATGTCATACCGCAGAGGTTGGGCATGAGGCCATAGACTGAGTGTGTCCAACACCTAAAAAGTGATATTATCCTAATGAGATATGCCCTGTAGTGTATTTCTGTAATTACAAAATAGTTTACTTGTAAACAAAAAAGGAAAAAAGGTGACAAAAATACACTTTAGTTGCTTTTTGAATAAACATGATGTGCTGGAAAAACATCCCTGCTGAAGGTCATGACTGACCAGTCAGAGACCGGGATTTATTCCTGCCATTTTATAATTCTTTTTTTACTCACTATTGAGTAACAATGGCCTTTTTAGAAAGTCCTATTTTATTTTTCATTCTTGTCCCTCTTCTTCAGGTTCTTAAGTTGGTTGCTCTTTCTCCCCACCAATCTAACCCCTCATGAAGATAATAATTGCAACCAGGCCACAAAATATTCCTAAACAATGGTACATAGTCTAGCTCTCAGTGTGGTACTTTCTCCTTTCTGTTGCCACTAAAGAGAAGAGAGAAACACTATATTGTCTTGGTGTCAAGACTTGGTAGCAATCATGCACCCATGGAGGACAAGTTGCTGTGGGGAACAACACATAAATGTTATCCCCCAAAGCACTCCAGATGGGACAGTTTCCTATACTTCCTCCCAACTCCTAATGACCAAGCACACCATGGTGTGGCATGGTGATGGCAAATGTATATTTTCACCCATGCCATCAAGGAATCTACTAGCACCCAACCACCAGTAACCATCAGTATTGTACATCACTCTATTCCAACATGTTACAGTATCCACATGGATAGTCTGAGTCCTTCCTACAAGCCTTAACTTCTGACATTTCAGGATTGGGGTGTTAGCCTGGGTCACTAGCATGCCAGATTTATACCCCCTCCTAGGTTCCATTTAACCAGCTAGAAACTCCAGTTTAATTTCTTATCCATCAATGAATTTTCCTGTGAATAAAATAAATATTTAGTCACATTCATAATGCAGTTGTATCCCACATGAATAATAACAATTCTAGAACTGGCAAATCTCTGTCAAGATTATATTAGTTTTTCTCATCTTTGGAGTCAGAATTGTATGCTTAATTTGAGGATAATATTGAGGATTCAGAGGCAGGATAAAGCAGTGATGTCCATACAAAGCCTGTCCCTTAAATGTAGATAACTTTTTTGACTTCTTCAGTCAACCACTTGTCTAATTTGATTTTAAATGTTTCCTGATTTTTACAATTTACAACATTTCATGGTAATGAGATGAAGGGGGAGGGAGGTGAGGGGGCAACTGGGGAAAGAAAAAGGGTGTTAAGAACTTATAAAAGGACATAGAGGGAAGAGGACAGGGAGATTTACAGGGAGAAGCTAAGGGTGGTGAACAAGAGGATTAGGAAGTCAAAAGCAGAAACAGATGATATAATTGCCAGGCAGGTCAAACATGGTGATAAAACCTTTTTTTTTAGATATGTAGGGGAGAAGAGGAAGGCAAGGTAGGGGATAGTAAGAATGAAGGGAGAGGGGGAGTACAAGTGGAGGGGGACTTTGAGAAGGCAGAGGTGCTGAATAGGTACTTCTGCTCAGTCTTCACAGTGGAGGGGGAAGGAAGGGGACTGGAGTTAAGGGAGAGGGGAAGGGGCATAAGGGTAGATCCTAGCATGTTCAGTGAGGACAGGGTAAGAGGAATTGGAAAGGTTGAGGGCAGACTAAGCTATAGTACAGACACCCTACATCCTAGGGTACTCCAGGAACTAAGGGAGAAGCTGGCTGCACCTCTGTTGAGGCTATTTAACATGTCCCTGGATACATGGTGGGTACCTAAATACTGAAAGAGTGTGGATGTGGTGCCACTTTACAAGAATAGGAGCAGGGAGAAGGCAGAAAATTATCATCTGTTTTGTCTCACTTTGGTGGTAGGTAAGGTGATGGAGGTACTATTAAATGAAAGAGTGATCAGGTACCTTGTGGACTTCAGGATGACAGACAGCATGGCTTCACACAAGGGAAGTCATGCCAGATGAACCTAATTGAGTTTTTCGATTGGGTGATGTGGGTGGTCGATCAGGAAGGGGCAGTGGATATGGTGTATCTGGACTTCAGGAGGTCTTCAACACTGTCCCCTACAGAAGGCTGGTAAATAAGCTGGAAAGTTTGGGGGTGGGACCTAAAATAACAAGGTGGGTGGAAAACTGGCTGAAGGACAGAAGCCATAGTGTGGTGGTAATTGTGATGCATTCCAGGGAGGAGGAGGTGATGACCTGAGTGCCCCAGGGGTCAGCGCTGGGACCCATCCTTTTAATATCTATATCTATATCAGTGACATAGGGGAGGGACTGTAGGGGAAGATCTGCCTATTTACAGATGATACGAATATCTGCAATGGGGTGGACACCCCGGGGGGGAGTGGAGGCAATGAGGGAGGATCTAAAGATTCTGGAGAGGTGGTTGGAAACTTGGCAGCTGAGATTCAATGCCAAGAAGTGTACAGTAATGAGTAATGCACATGGGGCATAATAACCCATGAGCCATCTACACACTGGTGGGGGGGAATTAAGGTAACAGAAGCAGAAGAGGAATCTGGGGATTTTAATTTCAGATAACCTTAAGGTGGTGAACCAATGCAGCAAGGTGGTGGGCAAAGTGAATGAAATGCTGGCATGCATAAGGAGGGGAATAACTAGCAAAAGAAGGAGGTGCTGATGCCCCTTTATAGATCCATGGTGTGGCCTGATCTGCAGTTCAAGGTCAAGTTCTGGAGTCCTCACCTGTGCAAGGACATAGATGGGATTGAAAGAGTTCAGAGAAGGGCTACCAAGATGGGGCACAGTATGTGTGGGAAGCCCTGTGAAGAGAGGTTGAGGGAGTTGTATCTGTACCTGCTGGAGGTTAGAAGGGAGAGGGGGGACATGATAGAAACATTTAAGTATGTGAAGGGGATTAATAAGGTAAGGGGGAGCTTATTCATAAGAAAAGTAGGTGCTAGAACTAGAGGTCATAGTTTAAAATTAGAAGGATGAAGGTTTAGGATAAATGTGATGGGACGTTACTTCACTGAGAGGGTGACGGAGTCCCAGAACAGTCTGCCAGAGGAGGTGGTGGGGGCCAAGATGGTAGAGAGATTCAAGAAGGCATGGGACAGACACAAGGGGTTGACCGGTGGGTGGAGTGGGAGATCTCTGGACAAAAGAGACAAGTAGGGAGGGAGTGGTAAGGGGCTGATTTGAAGGGCCAATAGGGTGCTTTTCTGACACCAGATTTCTATGATTCTATGTAATCTATTCCATGTGTTCACCACCTTCCATGACAAAAATAGTTTTCTGGTGTTTATTCTGAAGTGTAATGATTCTAATTGTTTATTATGTCCTCTAAGACTGCATTTGTTTTGTCACCACTTAAAATTTAGACTATCTAAAAATTCTTTGTCCAGGTGAATATTAAATAATAAGTCTCAATTCAATATCCTCTGTTATAAACTATGTTGTTCCAAGTTTTCAAGCCTTTTTCAAATGTTAGATTCTCTATGCTTTATATCATTTTAGTTAATTCATGCTGTATTTTTTCAAGTTAATGTTATCCCCTAATGATAGCCTTCCCCATATCAGTGATTCATAATCCACTAATGGTGTGATGTATGTGTGGTATACAGGAAAAATAAACTGCTCTGACCTATTGTATGTGACAAATATCTCCTTATTGTATTTAATAACTAATTTGTTTTCTGGAATATTCCATTAACCTGTTTCTAGCTGATGAAGTCATTAATTATGTATATAAGAGTAGAAGAAGTTGCAGCAGCAGCAGCAGCAGTCTGATTGCATGAAATACCCATGTGTGTCATATTCTAATACCCAAACATCCTGTGTAACTGTTAGAAAAAAGTTGAAAAAATGGGAAAAAAGCAAGCAAAAAGGATTCTTGAACGTGGATAGTGGTAGATCAGTTACAGTAGCCATGGGTGATGTGACACCTGGATAGTATAGTTCCCTCACAGCAATAGGGGAACTACCACAGGGAGATTTTTTTCATATATTTCCTACTGTAGACCTTCTATGAAATTGTGAAGATACTGCAGGGGGCAACAGAAGGGCTGTAACATAGTTTTTGGGAGACTGTAACTCCAAGTTGTGCAAAAGTGCATAGCACTACCATGAGCCTACTTAATCACCCTACTGTATACATAAGTACTCCGCCCCTAGTGAGCAGACCTAAGCATGAGTAGTGGTAACATGTGCAGAGGCAAGCGCATGATCTGTGCATGTCTGTCATGTCAGCCAGAACAGCTGGGATAGAGGGGCAAGGTAATATAGATCTTTTAACTCAGATAAAAATCTTGCTGAAAGATTAGAAAATGAAGAGAATTGAGTAGAATGTAATAAATGTAATATGTACACAAAAGAAGCAATAATTAGTTTATATGCAATTTTTGTCCATATAATAAAACTTGAACTGGAGTTAAAGAGTGCAAAGATAAGCTTGCTCTTCAGATTAAAATCAGGAATATAGAACAATTTGTGCATAACACAGGTATCCTTTTTGACAAAACTGTTGCAATCTAAGATGAACAGCAAAGTTCAATTACAGAAAATCAAACATGTGAAAAGAGTCTAAAGAAGGAATGAAACCCTGGGAAGGATTCAAATAATAAAAAGTGAACTACTATACATGGAAAGGTATGGTGGAAAGGTATGGTGTTTAATTAAGGGAAGGGAACAAAAGAAAAGAAGAGGTGGGGATTTCAGTCTGTTATCTATTACTAATAGATTTGAGGTTCTGCAAGCTATACAAGTGAAGATAGATACTGCAAGCCAGAATAAACAAGTGAGTCTAACATGTTTCAATATAAGAAAAATAGCAGGACAACAGGACACAGCATGAGATTAGAGGGAGGCCAATTAAGGAGTAATGTGAGGAAGTTCTTTTTCACAGAAAGGGTGGTGGATGCATGAAACGGCCTACCTCAGGAAGTGGTAGATATGAATACAGTGCAGGGCTTCAAACAGGCTTGGAATAGGTATAAGGGAGCAATACAGACGAGTACGAATAGACAGGCCATTGACAGAGTAAAGGCCTATGGTACATTCATAAAGTAGAAAAAAATAGGCAGACAGGATGGGCCTTGCAGTTCTTATCTGCTGTCAACTTCTATATTTCTATGTTTCTATGAAATTGGAAATGAGAGAAAAAATCAGAGAAAAGGGGATCAAGGGAAGATACCAGCTGTAATCAGTGAATTAGATTTAATCAATACTTGGGAAGCATGGGCAAATCAACTAATGATACAAGGAGCTAATGTCCCAAATCCTCACTGTATGCATCATCAAAGATTTAATTGTGACCCTGCCAAAGATATAGTAGTCATAGGTGACTCTATTATTAAATATACTGACAAAATAATATATAGAGATAGAAAGTAAACCACAACTGTCAGCAGTCTCTCAGAAGTAGGAATCCAAGATATTAAAAATAAGTTAGAAGGGCTGTTTAAAGGTACAAAAGAGCCAATTGTGATATTCCATGTGGGGATAAAAGATGTAGGGAAAGAAGAGAGGTAGATATCCAGAGTGATTTTGAGGAACTAGGCTTTTTATTAAAGCAAAACAATTGTACTGTAAATATTTCTGAAATGCTACTGGTACCAAGGGCAGCACAAGCAAGAATAAATTCAACAAGAAGTCTAAATGGATATTTAAGGAGATGGTGTATGAAGGAAGGTTTTCATTTTCATAGAAATTGGGAAAGATTTGATAGAGATAGGGCACTGCTTGCAAATGACATGCTCAACTTAAATAGGAAGGGGACAATGATACTTTCCTTGAGAATAAACGGTACAATAACGAGATATTTAAACTAAAAATGAGGAGGATTGGGGTGGAGATAAAATACTTATCAGAGTGATTAATATAAAGTGAAACTTGACTAACAATAATGATACAGAAAATGTGAAGTTTTTATTAATAAATGCAAGAAGTCTATGAAAAGAGGATACATTGAAAAAGAATAAATGGACAATGTATAGTGGCAAAAATACTGCAATGTATTGATACTTGGTTTGATAGCAGAAGGCAGAGAATTGTGGCAAATAGTAAACTTTCATAATAGCATTAGGAAAGTAGTGGTGTGCCTCAAAAACCAGTGTGAAGATAATTATTTGAACATACACACAAGAGGCTAAGAGGTAGGTGTGAGTAGATGAGTTTAAATATATAAACAGGCTCACAGCATTGAGACAGTAGTACGTTTACCGTAATGTGTAAATTAATTACATTATAATTAAAACAAATTATGAAAAGGACAGAAAAAATCTATAAACCTGACTAGCTGGAAAGCCGAGAATCCTGCAATGATACCCCAGCACAACAGCACAGGAAGAAATTCAGCAACCCTTGTGCCCTCTGCACCAAATGTGTATCACTGTGCTTCTACAACTCTAAACACTCTGCATAATAGGAACGGAAATAGGCTTTGAACTAACAGTGGACCCTGCTGTGAGATACTTACTGTTTGAAGACATCAGGATGTAAACTCCTGTCTCTTCCCTCACAAACAGCCATCTGAAACAGCAACAGCAGAACAGAACAGAACTTGTCATGGCACAGTAAGCAAAAATGAACCAGATGTTATATAACTAGACAGAAATGAAGAAAGCATTGCAAGGTAAACAACTTAGGCAGTCAAGGTTTTTACAGATTGGCTGGCAGAAAAAAAAATGACTGTGTACTTTGCCACAATTTCTAAAGAAAGACTGAAATGCATACCAAGAGAACTGTTTGCCGCTGTAAAAAAGCAATCAGGAAGAAATGTATGGAATATCCTCATATGTGTCACTGAGGGCAGGCATAGATTATCACTTGAACAACCCTCCCTTCAGTCAAAGCTTTAACCTCAGTAAAGACGCAGAATTCAATGCCTGAAACATTGTTTTTGTGACTATCTTAAAAAAACTCAGATGTGAAAGAAAATATCAAACTGCACACCAGCCACCAAAAACAAATGCAGACATAGGAAAAAAATTAAAAGAAGTGAGTCTCTGAACTCAGAAACCATGGCCAGGCCAGTGAGAAACATCTGGTTAGACATACACATTTTCTTTGCCTGCCACAGCAGAGAGGGTTTACATTCCTTAAAACCTGACTCATTCAAAATCTGTGTAGATGAGAACGGCTTTAAATGTGTAACAACAGCTTACAATGAAGCCACTAAAAATCACAGCAACCCATTTGAATAAACAATACTGGAACTCCATGGTTACATGGCTGAGCTACGTGGAGATCTACTCTATCCAGTGCAACCACTAGAAAAATACATCTCCAAACTGTCTCTAAAAATCCCTCACAAGCATTATATCTATATCTCAGATGCCTAGACAGCACAGAGCCTTCTTTCTACACCTCCAATGCCTAGACAACACAGAACTATGTAAAACTGCTGCGTGGTATATGAGGAAGCCCATGGAACAGAACTACTTTTACAGCATGCTCCCTTGTATATGTAAACTAGCTGGGCTTTCCACAACATACATGAACCACAGCTTGAGAAGCACTGCTATTCACCTCCTAGCAGCTGTTGGCTAAGAAGCATGTAAAATAATGGCCATAACTGGCTACAAATTGGAAGCCTCACTCTGGAGTTACTGGGGACAAACTATGCAATAAAGGAAACTGTGGTCTGAAATTCTGGAAGACAACAGCAAACAGACACCAACAGCAACACAAAAAAGACCAGCAAACTGTTCTACTCCAAGCATGTCTTCTCAGAAGCAGACCACAAATACACAACAAACAGAGTCTACTGAAAAACAGATGTACAAGTCTCCTACCCCAACACATTTTTTGACAGAGTCAGACAATATAGAGATGAACAAGCAAGTCCTCAGAACAACTCTGCAAGCAGTGTTATGTCCACCACATCTTACCAAACTCTCAACCCAGAACAACAAAATGAAAGCAGTCCTAGCAGTTCAGTTACAAGCTGTTCTCTTTCTGGCATGTGTCCAGCAAATGGCAGCCCATGCAGCAAAACATAACCTTCTTCCAACAAAAGCAACAGCAGTCTCGTCGCAAGCCAAGAATGGTACCTACCTGACTCAACATCAATCCTGTATGCTTTCCTAAAAGAAACACCATCTGGAAAACTTGTAATTCTGCACACAGTTGACTGCTCAGCTCAGCAAGACTCCCTATGTTTTTATTTATCCATTACCACATAACTTTGTAGCATAATATAAAGACATTGTGGCAACAAGGTAACAGATTAGCAGGGACAAAAATCATACAATTCAGTTCTAAATGGTGTTTAACACCAGGGAACAAGTCAAAAACAATCAAGGAATGTTTTCAAAGGCCTGTAAAGATAGGATGGTAACAGAATGTGAATTTGTATAAAAAAAGTTTCCACAGATAATACAGGTTTGTAGAATAAAACAATACTCCATTAAAGGAACTCATAGGACATACCTTTTCAAACAGATCCATACAGTAATATTTTTTAAACATCTGTATGTAAACATATTCCTATCTGACATTCCAAGCAAAAGGTTACATTTTTTTTTTCAATTTATAGTATTAATGCTGAATTTGTACATAGACAGATGGACCTGATGAGGTGGAATAATAATTTATTTATGAGGACCATATAGTCATTTACAGCAAGCTACAGATGCCTGCACCTGGTAATTGCAAAGCACAGTTTACATACAGTAGATCAATTTAATCAAAGTTCAGCATTTATTGAGCAAAGGAAAATGACTCCATTACATGGGGTACAGTTACAACAACAACAACTGCAATGCAGCACAGAAAACTTCCAAATTTATTTTACACTCAGTAGGTGAGATCCTTGAAAAAAGGCCACCAATTGGGTATGGAACTTGTTGGGCAGTATAGAGTGTGGTGTTGCAGTCATTGTTGTACTGGTCTTCCATGCAATGGACATGCTTTCTTTCTCTCAGAAATACTGAACATTTATTTATTATAAGAATTCTATGTGAAGAATACTTAGTGATTACTGGGTGGGTGCATAATGCTACATGTTTCTGTATGCTTCATTTTGCCAACACTGGTGCCTATTGCTTTTTTTTTTTGCTTTGTCCATCACTTAGAGCAGCAGAATACATATGGAATAGTTATTAGTTGATACAAATATATAAATGGCATCCAAAACAGGATGCAATCTCTGATGAATATAAATATACACGTATCCAAGATCACTAGATTTGATATGACTAGCAACAATATCTTTAAGAGCTAAGTTGGAGAAAGAGAATCATTGGGATGATGAAAACTGGAGTGGATGGCTGGGAAACATGGCTTACTGGAATGAGGAGGTTATGACACATGATAATTTCTTAGTCACATAGGCTGAAGGCTGGCAGTGCAAGCCTCTTTGAAGGCTGATACAGTAGGTTTTGGGATTCTATATTAGAATCAGTGAGTGATTGATTCCTCACCAAAGAATGGGTGCAGACTTGAGACTTGTAAAATGTTTCTAGGTTGGATCTTAGGTGCTAAATCACCATGGTTCTGGTTAATAATAGATTCCAGAAGTAGGGAGGAAAAGTGCCTTGCACAGACTTGCAGATAAGTGAGGATCGGGAGCGGTGAGTGGTGTGAGGGGAGTCCTAGGCTGGTACATAGTAGGTAATAATGAGTGTTTTTTCACAACCCTGGTCAAACCTATATAGGTTTCTACTGGCTACTATGACTTTTTGTAGAGTTATTTGCCAATCTAAAGTGTTCACTACCAAGCTCAAGGGCATGGAGAAAGGATTTTCATTTGAGTAGCTATCTTGTGCTTAGCTTTGGATAGTTTCTGTGTAGAAGAGTAGTCTGAACTTCAGGTGCATGTTTATTGCAGTCCCAACTGATATGTTCTGAGTACGCTAGCTTTAGATCTAGCCATATGCTAAGGTATTTAAAAACTGTAATTAATTCTGTTAGATATCCACATTTTGGGATAATCTGTAGTGCCCCTGAAGAATTTGATTTCCCATTGTCGAGCATAGTTTTGCTTTCTGTGTTGTGAAGCAGATGGCAATTTGTATTGATTTAGGTCTGTGTTGCATCAAAACTGATTGTAATGAAAAATAAATTGTGATAATGTTCCTTGGTTTACAATAGATGACAGTGTCATATGTGAAGAGGTGAATGCTGGGATTTCAGTTTTCGGTGATGGACACAGAGTTGTTTGTAAACAGGATAAGGGGTAAAGGACACTGAATATAAACCTGTGATATGTTGAGTGTGAAAGGTTTTAGAATACAAACAACACCACTGGCTCATTAACTGCTTCCTACCTATTTGAAATATTTTCCTGGATCTGAGACAATATCCCTATCATGAAGCATAAAGAAAAAATGTTCATTAGTGAGGAAACAGATCAGATTAGATTTATTTCACAGCGTTTGTTCATGTTTTGAGGATGACTATTTCCTCAATGAGTCATAGCAGCAGTATGATCAAGTACACTATTGGAATGTACTAGATAATATATTTATAGCAACTGCACCTGAATTTCTAAGGTTTTGCAGTCCTCTTTTTGGCAGTGTATGTAATTTGCTTTCATTCGAAAATTGAAACGACAAAGCATTTTGTCAGACATCATCGTGCTTACTGTGACAGCAAATTGTGACAGCCCAGATACAAAAATTATGTAATTTGTTTGGGATACTCAGATATTCTGGAAACAGACAATTGTACTTGTTCATTTATTTATTTTATTATTTTATTTAAGTCTTTGATTACCAGGTATGTGCACTGATCTGAGGAACTGTTTTCAGGCACGAGCCAGGCCAACAATATGGCACAATGGAATTACATATTTATTTATTTAGTTTTTGTTTACTGGGTAGGTGCACTAGCCATAGAGATGACTATTTTCAGGAATGACCCGGGAGGTTACAGGATACAACAGTACAGAGATACAACAATAGGAAGTTACAGCAAGGTATATACAAAGGTGGTCCATGTCAAATTCACACAGTACAAATAATAAACAGGTTTTTAGTGGGTAGGATACAAGATGGTAAAACAATATTGGCAATTGGATGATACAATTATGGCAGTAGACCAAAACAGTGTAATTACAGAGTATAGGGAGTATATAAGAGATACATGGGTATAACAACAAAATAAGAAAGTAGCCAAACAGCAGATATGACCCTACAGGAAGACAAAATTTTAAGGCAAACAAGGAAGATGCAAGACATGATTATTGATAAGTGCACAGGTGGTTAGAAAGCAGGGGATGGGAAACACAGGGTTAATTAAGTTCATGGAAGGGCAAGCTTCAGAGATATATCAGCTAAGGCAAGAAAAAAGTGGTTGAAGGGCAGGTTAGACAGACTACACAGGGGTGGGTGGGTAGGCAAGTGTGTATAGTTAATAGGAATAAGATAACAGAGCCAGATAAGAGCAGGGGGTAGTAAAATGCAGGGGGTAGGCAAGCTGAGATAGATAAGGTTAGGAGCTGGGAATAGTATAGGAGATGCAGGCCCAACAGAGTAGTGGGTGCACCTGGGGAGAGGCATAAGAGAAAAGAACAACTGAAAAATAGAGTTAGCAGAGACAGGATAGACAGCTGAGGCCAGGGAGGAGGATAGGGAGCTAAAGGGGTTTAAGACAGAAGCATTGGTCAGCTGAGATGAGGTGGAGATGGAGTGCTTTTTTAAAGGTGTCATGAGTGGGAGTTTGGCAGACATCTAGGGGAAGGGGGTTGCACAGTCGAGGAGCTTGATGGGTAAAAGCACTGGAACCTTTGATGGTTGTGTATTTAGGCACACACAAAATGGATTTGTCAGCTGAGCACAGTCCATAGCTTGAGGTCTGTGGAGTGAGCAATTCTGCCAGTGATTTAGGTGTTTAAGACCTCGTAATACTGTCTATGGTAGAGCCAAAGGAGTAGAACCTGGTGGCATTTGGAAGTAGTGAGTTGAGATTGGAGTAAAGGATGAAGTGGTGTTTCCGCCTGTGGGACAAGGTGGCATACCGACATATATTATTGTAGGCAATGTCCCACCTATGGAGATTCATTTTAGGTATGGCTGCATAAGAGGATACTCCATAGGTTAGTGTAGGTAGGAGTATGCCCCGGGCAATAGCTAGTCCCACTGAGGGGGTAAAAGCATAGCTAGTGCAATAGGCTACACATAGCTTGGAGTTCACAGGATTACATGTATTCAAAATGTGATGCTCAAAGCTTAAGGATTGATCCAAAGTGACTCCCAGGTACTTAAATGAGGTAACTGAGCCAATAAATGAGCCATCCAAGCAAGAGACCCTAAAATTGTTTGGGTGTGATTTGAGTTTCAAGAGAGTTTCAAATAGCATGGACTGAGTTCTGGTCTTGTTTAGTACAAGGTGATGATCCAAGAGCCAGGCTTGGATGCGTTGGAAATCAGCAGAAAGCAATAGATTGGTGTCAGATACATTTTTCATACTGGTATAGAGGACTATGTCATCTGCATAGAGTAAGGTGGAGGTGGAGAGTTTGGAGGAAATGTCATTAACAAAAACAGAAAATAGAAGTGGTCCCAGGATAGTGCCTTGAGGTACTCCAACATTGACTGTAGCCTTCTCCGAATGGGATGATTTGAACTTAACAACTTGGACTCTGTTTGATAGGTAGCTGTTGAACCAGCTAACTACATTTGGTGCAAAGCCCATAGATTGCAGGGTAACAAGGAGAAGGGAGTGGTTAACCAGGTCAAAAGCCTTCATCATATCAATGAAGACAGTCCCTGTTAGGAGACCCCTGTCCATAGCTGTGAGAGTATCTGTGGTAAATTTAAGCAGGGCAGTAGAGGTGCTATGACCTTTTTGAAAACCATGCTGGGCAGTTGTTAGAAGGTCATGCTTGATAAGAAATTCTAGTTTGAGTGGCGACTAGCTTTTCTAGGATTTTGCTTAGCATTGATAGGATGGCTATTGGTCTGTAGTTCAGGGGGTCACTGGGATCCCCCTTTTAAAGGACAGGGCAGACTTGAGCTATCTTCCATATGTCAGGGACACTGCTTTGACACAAGGAGAGGGTAAACATTTTAGCCAGAGGTGCAGCAATGAGAGGGGCAGCTAGTTTTAGTAGTCTGGGCTCAATGCAATCAGGGCCTGTGGCAGAACTATCAGAGATCAACTTAAGAAGTTTTGTAACCTCAATCAGGGTAATGGCTCTAAAGTTAAAGGGGGGACAGCAGATGCTTTGATTGAGGGAGATGGAGGAACTTGTTTAGAGGTTGGGAAGAAGGATGTTAATTTAGTTAGGTCAGAGAACTGATTATTAAGGAAATTTGCAATAGTCTGAGGATTGTTACAGTGAGTACCATTAAGAATCATATCCCTAGGGGTAGATGATTGAGTAGATCCTAGGAAGGATTTGATGTGGGACCAGAACTTTTTTGGGTTCTCTCAAGCATTGGTTAGAAGATATTTGCAGTAAGAGCTTTTTGCAGATCTTATATCCTTTTTGCAGGCATTTCTTAGCATCCTATAGGTGTTATAGTCCTCTGAGAGTCCAGCGGACTTGAGGCAGCACCAGCTATTGTCTCTCTCTTTTATTTTGGTAAGCAGATCCTTTTTAAGTCATCTGGTATGTTTACACTTGACACTGCAGGTTTTAAGAGGGAAGTGATGAGCCTGCAGAGTAGAAAAATTAGAGATGAAAATGGCCAGTGCGAACTGGACATCTTGAGCATTGTAGAGATCAGACCAATCAATGTTTGCCACAACCTGAAGAAAATTTTGCTGATTCAGGTTGGCATAGTCGCGAAAGGTGATGAGGCGAGGTTTTACTTGAGAGGGTGGGGCCAATCCCCAGATGCAAAAAATAGGGCAGTGGTCAGAGATGGCATCGGCAAGAGTACCACAGACTGGATGTGCTCGGGGTGGTTAGCTAACAATCAGTCAATGAGAGTGCCAGAGTATGAGTGAGGAGTACACCGAGTTGGTTCAGTAATGAGCTGATGGAGGTTATGGCTCTGGGTCTTGGTAAGCAAGGTAGACTGGTATTTCCCTAGCCAGTTTAAGTTGATGTCATCTAGGATGATCCTTTCATTCTTGCTGGAGAGTAGGGATGTCTGGTTCAGAAGTTTATCCAGGCCAGTGTGGCACTGTTAGGTGGGTTATAGGCACATATGATATGTAGTTTTTTATTCCCAAGTGTGAGGAGTGCATGTAGCGACTCACAGTGTGTCATAGGATCAGTGTTTAGGGCAATGAGATGAAGGTGACTTTTATAATAGATAGATACACCCCCCTTTTTAGGGGATGGTCTGTCCTTCTGAAGGAGGCTGTAGGATGGCACCAAACAGTGAGAGTCAGATATTGAGGATTTTAGCCATGTTTTGGACAGGCACAGTATGTCCGGCTTGTAATGGGAGATCCAAGCTTCAAGTTCCTCAAAGTTGTGATCAAGGCTTCTGATTTTATGATGGGCTATAAGAAGATTTTTGGGGAACCTTTGGGTACATCAGAGTGGGAGAGATGTCCTACAGGGCTGGGGTTTTTCTCAATGTCCCCGGACAGCAGAATAGCCAGTAGTAGGAAGAACCATAGCTTCCGTTTGGTAAGTGGGGAGACAATTAAGCTGTGAAGGAGTCATTTTTTTAGGGTTATGTATAGCTTGGTAGATAACTCCCTTTTTTAATAGCAGTGGGGATGAATCCCAGGGTGAGTCATGATGGAGAAGGAGGTTGGAGAAATGGAAGTTGTCAAGAGATTGGATGATGGTAGGGTGGACCCTGTTAACATCATAGTTAGCAGTGGATGCTATGTAGAGCAGTGAAAGAACTATAGTAGTGGAGAGTATGTGCATTAGGTGACCCATGATATAGGTAGTATTTGTACCATGTGGGAGCCTGAGTTATGGAGGAGCAGAAAAGGCCCTAGGATTGATTGCAGCCTTGTAGTTTTTCTGCAATAAAAAGGTCTAGGCAATGAGGGTTAGTCCATTTGAGGAGACCTTAGATATTTGGCCCATAGGGGCAAAAAATGCAGTGACAGAATAAGGCTATGAGAAAGTAGGTCAGAGATAAGGAAGTGGGCTTGGAGTGAGAAAAGAAACTCAGGGGACGGGGGAGTAGGGAATAGTAAAGTACTAGGGGAAAGTATAGAGTAGAGAGATTAGCCACAAAACAGGCAGAAGTGAAAGTTTTCATATAGCCAAGGCAGTATCTGTGAGACGGAAGGGCAGTAAGCCTCAAAATAGAGAGAAAGAGAGGGAGGACCAACTCACTGAAAAACAAGTGTAAGTCAGAAGCAGATAGAGGAAAGGATTGCAGCCAATAGTGGTTTAGGATGAGGTTGGAGGGAGGAGCAAAGGAGCATTTAATAAAGGCCGGGATCGGGCAGGTAGTGTGGGACAAAATTACACACTACACAGCTAAGCAATAGTAGCTGGTGAAGTAGCAAAAAAAGTCATATGCTGAGTCCAAAAACTGCCAGCAGCCAATAGTGGGCCAGAGGCAGACACAATAGACAATGGTAGAGTAGGCAAGAGGTGGCAGGGACCAATCCAACTGGGGGCTTACAAATCCTTCCTGGAGCCATACCTGTGAGCCAGAGAGCCGAAGAGGAGAGCAGGCAGCCAAATGGAGCTCAGCTCCATGCCACAGCTGCTTGCAGCGGTGGGATCCCTGGGTTTCAGGTCCTGAGCTGGATGGCCATGTAGAGGAGGGTGGGTGGCCAATGGAGCTCTGCTCCCCAACAACTTGCAGCAGTGAGGATTCTGTGAGCTGGAAAGCTGAAGAGGAGAGCGGGCAGCCAAATGGAGCTCCACTTCATACCACAGCCACTTGCAGTGGTGGGGATCCCTGGGTTTCAGGTCCTAAGCCAGACGGCCGTGTAGAGGCAGCCGGTGGCTGATGGAGCTCCGCACCACACTACAACTGCTTGCAGCAGTGAGGATCCTGTGAGCCGGAGAGCCGAAGAGGAGAGTGGGCGGCCAAATGGAGCTCCGCTCCGCACAGCAGCAACTTGCAGCAGTGGGGATCCCTGGGTTTCAGGTCCTGAGTGGATGGCCATGTAGAGGAGGGTGGGTGGCAAAGGACTACAGTTAAATACAGTACAGTTTACAATGTGTTGGAGGAATTCAATAAATACACTACAGTTTTCAATGAGTTGAGGGGCAAGGTGACAAAACACACAGAGGGGATAATAGGACACATTGAGCAAAATAAAGAGAACATACCATAATGATTCACAGTCAAAAGGTAACAGCCAATAACAACCAGAAATAACAGGTATTGAACATAAAGAGCAGGCACAGAGTGCTATATGAGGCATGACAACTATAAGAGCAGAGTTGGATTTGTTCATGTGGAATATTTATAAGCTAAACAATTGGACCTGGCCAGAAAATTGTGAAAACTCTAAAGAGGAGCACCATTCACACAAAATAATTTGCAGCAAAGTTCAGTTACAAAACCTTCCAAATCATGTCTAATGTTTTCCTGTAGGATGCACAGATGATTTAGCTTTGTGCAGTACACATATAAACACAAGCTTCAGTATCTCCAGGGAAGTGTCTGTTAATGTGTATTCTAGGTGATTGGGGAAGAGGGGTCCATAAGACAATAGAAAGGTGCCTGTAAGTGCGTATTATGGGCAATTGTCAGGAAGGCATCTTCTAGACACCAGGGAGGTATCTGTACATGCATATGCTGGGCAATTGAGGGAGGCTTCATTGGATGCCTAGGGATGTTGGCTGCTGTACAGCCCCAGTACAGTCCCACAGCTGCCTAGGTGCATACTGTGTGATCCTGAGCAAGTCACTTAACTTCCTTGTGCTCCCGGGTCACTTCTGGAAATAAGCTTTGGCTTAGTGTGCTACTCCTGGTTAAACGGTGTTCCCATTCCCCCATTACCCACAGTCACCCTATATTCAGGATAATGTGGCCTCTTTATTTCTGCAAAAAAACTCTGAACACACTGCTGCACTGTTATGCATGAGGGGTCCCTCATTTGCAAAGGTACAGCAGTATAGTTAGCACAATCACCCTGCCAGGTTTGGGCAGTGCTCTGGGGGCCTCTGAATATAGCCCCACTGGATGTGCTGCCACTACTTCAGGTTAATGTGGCACTAAGCCAGTGACTTCCACACTAACTATTTGAATATCAGGGCCATGAAGTATTTAGCACTTGGGTGGTATATTACACCTAGCAGATGGTGTAGCTGTGTTCTACAGCTCCATCTTCTTCAGCTAGGTAGCATGAGTTGTCATCTTTATTTCAGTCTTCCACAAAATATTCTGAATAAACTAGAAAGGATTACTGAAGTAAAAACAGAGTTCAGTACTGTATTTCATAAAATCTACATTCTGGAGCTTTGCTTACTTTGAATGGAAATGTGACAAAGTTCCTGCAATAAAGTAAGTATGGCCATTAAATGTTAGTTCTATATTATGATAATGAAGGCACTAGAAAGCAAGTCTCATTACTGTGATACAGTGATTTATTAATTCAAATACATATTATTTCAACCCTAATGGTCCAGTCTTGCTACTCCATGCCTCCAAAAGTGTAATATATAACAAAACAGGAACACTGTTTTAACAAAATAATCCCATCATTTGTTTAACAAGAATGATTGCAAAAATGTCAATGATATCTTCCAGAACCAACAGTTTTGCACATATATTTTTAGATACTGTTATTTGGGGACAATGCAAGTATTCAGCCTGGACATTACCCAACATGCAACAATGATTACAGAAAAATAATTCATTAAAAAATGATATAAACATAGGAGACATAGCAATAAAAAATGATATAAACATAGGAAACATAGCAGTTCAATCCCTCTGATACTATGATGGATGAGGCTTCTCTTCACCCACTTAATTAGGACAATTGTCTTCATGTTTCAGACATTTTTACAAATACTGACATATTTTTCAGGATTTTTAATGGCATACCCTGTCTGCAGTCATAATGAAGTTCTCTGCAATTAGATGTGACAGCTTCCTGCATGACAAGTTGAAGAAATTAACATTGGATTATGTTGCTTTTTGCTGTATTCAGCAAGATATTACTGGCTGAAACTGATGATGTACTTCATCCTGGCAGATGACACTGCACCCAACTATAAGTGTGAAAGATAATTGGGGGTATGAATAAGCTACACCTATGGAAATAATATCTAAATAGACAATAATGATAGTATGATCCTGGAGGCAGGATGGAGATATGTGCAATCACTTTAAAAAGTTATATATCAAGCCTAAACCAGTCATGTAAACATCAATCCCATGGAACCGATAAAAACAATTATCAGAGAGTGAAATAATGATTGCTGCAAAGAACACAACTTACATTCAGCCTATAAAAATGGATTTTGTAAATGAAAGTCATTCTGGATCATTTTAATTTAGTTTTCATAAGAAATAACTAAAATCTTAAAGCAGAGCAAAATATAATGATTGCTGCAAGGAACATAATTTACAGTACATTCAGTCTGTGAATATGGAGTCTGTAAATGAAAATCATGCTAGACCATTTTCATTTCATCCTCAGAAACAAATAACTAAAATCTTAAACAGGGAAACATATCATGTTTATATGATCATTAGTAAATCTCATGATGTTATTCCACAAGTGAGGATCATTTCTATAATGGACAATATTTGATGGCATAAGAACTGCAAAAGAATGATAATTGGTTGGGTGTCAGAAGGCAGTAGTAATTGTAGTAATTAGTTACCTTTAGTAATGACATCAGGTAATAATTGGTATGTCACAAAGGTCAGTGCTAAGACCAGTGTTGGAATATATACACACAAAGCTAAAAGTTAGTATTTAACAGCTGAGTTTTAAAATGTAAACAGAACCCCAACATTGAGAAAGTAATCAGTTTACATGAAGTTGTAAAATAAATACAGCATAAGTAAAACAAAATAGTGGATTGAGCAACTGAATGTCAAACAGATTATTAGTTTTGAATTTACAAATAAAAGTTATGAATCTCATACATGAAGTTATGGATCACATCATTAGATAAAAATTACAGCAATTACTACAAGTGAGGAAACAATAACCAGTGCACCAATATAAGAAATTAACTAAATTATGAAACTGAAAGAAAAAATCTAGAAGGCTAATTACCTCACAAACACAGAACTCAGATTTGATGGTGCAGCACAACCATAGTGGAACAAGTCCCATCCCCTGGCCTGACCTTTTCACCAACAGAATAAATTCACTACATGAACATGAGCTCAAAATGCCCACAGTAAGTATGGCTGCCCTGGTATCATGTCTCAGGGATTAAACAAAGAAGAAGAAAATGTTGTTGTCTGAGTTCTATAAAAAGCAAATAGAACTGCCTTTATACTAGCACTGCATTCTAGTTTACTTGGCTTGCTTCTGTATTGGTTCTCTCCTGACTTAGGTCTTTTGCAAGAGAATACTATTGACTGCATGCTGAAACCATAGCTGAGGTTGCCTTTTTTTGTTCTAATAGACACACCAACAACTAGGATGCCAAACACAATTTTCATCAAAGAAGGAAGACCAACTTAAAACTAACACTGAGCAACACTGAATACGGCACTGATACTGCTGCCAAGCATGGCACTTTTTGAGAGATGCACACCACAAAGCACATTTTTGTTTTTAGAGGAGTCTGTCTGCTGAAACTGCCACTGAACTAGCAGCATAGGCAATTGCTCCACAGAAAATGTCCTTACCGACAATAACTAAGTGCAGCCCTTAGTTTTTCAGCAAAAACTTATCACTTTTATGTACCATTAGTACTGTACAACCTTCTCACCAAACTCCAATACATCACCACCTCCAGAACTACTTTTGTCTTCTATCCCTTTCCCTTTTTTACTCATTTAAAAAGGGCACTCCAGGGGCTGCACTGGATAGAACAACAGCACTACTCCAGTGGTGAAAGTATTTGGCATTTAGCCTCATGCTTCAGTCCACCAAGGCATGTTGTTATACCACCACAGTGTACCTTCTGTTATGCCTTATTGCTTAAACAAGTGCCCCAATATAAATCTGTAAGTAATACAGATTAGCCTTAGTGCAAATATGTAAGTAGTACCATACATACATCATTTCTGTATTGAAAGAAATGTTACAAGTAGATTAAGAAATAGCATTATTCCGTTGCCTACCTATCTTGATAGGCCCCAGCAAGTGTATAGTACATATTTTTGTTCCATAGAACAGAAAATATATAAATATACTACAGAGAGTTCAGATATTGCCAATAAATTCTTAGATGGTAAAAAGATTTACACTATGAGGACAATCTGTCTGGTCAATGGTTGTTTTGAATGGAGAAAATACAGTTAGGAAGAGATTCTGTATGATAACTATCTTCAAACTGCAGAAATAGACAACCATCTAAGTAACAGCTGAAACCATACGTGCCTTTACACTAAGGCTTGATAATAATCTAGACAGAAATGATTATACCTACTGAATGTAATGGGGCAAGATCTTGATGAATGGACAAAATTCTGTCTTTCCTGTTTTCACATGTTAAAATTCTAAATATCTATGAGAGTTCTTGTTTGTTCCCTTGAGAAAAATGTATTCTCTTGAAAACAAATGTTCATGTATACAGTGAAACCCAAGAGGATGCAATTATATTCTGTAGTATTCTGCAGCAGAGTTACTCAAGGAAGAATTTAATTTCAATGGCTGTTAATACCCTTTCTCATGTAGGAATCTGTGACACTGTGTTGCATCATGCAGGCTCCACTGTGCATGCCATGCACTTGCCACCTTTATGTACAGTAGCACCAAGTTAACATACTGATATAGTAACATAAAAAGACAAAGAGCTTCATCATAAACACACTGAGGCAAGGGTTACCTAAAAGGGGCATTGACAACAAAGAGGGATTTCAAAGAATTACAAAATAACACATGATACCCCCAAAATTCAGAGCATCAGGGGATGTAAAGCAGGGATAAATTAGAATGCTACTTTAACATGTACTAATTCAAAGGAATTTCCCCACCCACTCTATTAACCAGGCTATCTTGTGATTTCCATGGCAAGAAGAAATTTGCTCAGGTTTACCTTGAAGGTCTAAACTGACTTCATGTCCATTGTCTCCCCAGATTGGCTATTCCATTGGTGCAACACTTTCTGTGAGAGAAAGAGCCTTCTCTCATTATCCATAAATTATCAGCAGTGTCAAGTGTCAGACTCCTTCATGAGTAAAGATATCCAGAAGCTGGTGTCACACTGTTCTCAGTCATAACTATTTATAATGCTTGATGTCACTTTTACTTAGTGTTTTGTGAACACTAAAATGCACATCATCAACTGCAGTGTTGGTAAAGAGTCAGAAAATGGAATTGTACATACAGTATTCTGTGTTGCAGGTATGTGTGGCTTCACAAGTCCTTTAACTTGCATGATCTAGTAGTCAGCTGGCAAATGGAAAGAAGTTAAGCAATTTGCAAAGTGATTGTTGTGACTCATCTTCACTCAGAATGATGTCTGACAGGTTAACTTGTGCTAGACACTACTGTACCAAAAGGGAGCATGTCTCTATGTCCTGCTGTAGAACACCAGACTAAATATCTCTATCTGTTCAAACTTATTGGTACACTTGAGTATGCAGAAGTCTGAATTTATGTCCCCTCTCATCCTTTTTTTCAGCAACTTGAGCATGTTAGGGCCACCAATCTCTCATCATAGCTTTTGTTCCCAAAACCACTTATTATTTTGATGGCCTTGCACTAGTTCTACGTGCTATGAAGGTTTTTCTTTAATACAGATAATGGAATTAACACTGTACAACTCTTTTACTATGAACTAGGTGGTATTCATATCCGATATAAAGCAAAAGACAATGTCTTGTTAAAATTCATCAACTGCATTATACCATAAGAGACATGTTTGGTGAACTTCTTTGCCAGGAAGAAACACATGCTAAATACAAAAATGTGCGTGGTAACAATAATACCTTCATTACATTTATGGATATTTTAAAACACACAATGTTTCAAAATCCCAAAAGCCTTTTCATTTGGTACAATCCTCAATAAAGCCTTACATTTGATTCATAGGGACTTAAATAAATGTTGCAGTATTCCAAATAGATTGTATGCAAACTGTATCTGAATTGCAACAGTATAAAAAAGCAGATGTACAACGATTTAGACTTTACATACATATATGTGTTGGCTCTATCATCTTTCTAACTTCAGTAAGTTAATCCCAAGGGAACTGTTCAATGGTAAAGTTAGATTATTTCCAATTTGACAATTGAATGTGGATCTAGTACCTTTCTTTTGCCAAGGATAGGTGCAGTATTTTGAATGTTGTAGTCCTCTCAATTTGCATGTTGGCAGTCTTTATCTAATTTAATGTTCTCCTGTCAACATGTCTTATTTACAAAACCTTGGAATACAGAAGTTTTATATTTCTACTACACAGTTTCAGATTTTGAAGTGTCCCGTTACCTTTCTTATTGATACGTTTAGTTTTCTTAGGTAAGCTTAATTGGTGAAGCTAAAACCAAAGGATTATTGGATTTGTTGGTCCTATTTTGCCTGCAGTGCTAGGATTGCATATATTTAATTCAAAATGGGCACTTGTGTTCCATCTCTTCTGGCAGGCAGTCTGGCCTAATGGTTAGAGCACAGAGCTTTGAGTCCAGATGCCTGGGTGTAAATACCATAACTGACATTTATTCACTTATTGACCCTTAGCAAGTCAATTATCCTCCCTGAGCTGTACCTCTCCCCTTATTTTGTTATTAAATCACTCCCCCGAAACTCTCTACTCACTAAAACTGTAAGTATAATTTTCTTCCATTTCAGGCTTGTAAATTTTTTTGAAATACATTGCAGTTTGTATGAAAGGCCCTAGGTAAAATCAAACAGCATTTCTTTTATCTGGCAAAACTGGTGAAAGGATGTCCTTGATTTTATTGTCTATCCTGTATTTGGTGATGAGGACCTCTGCTGACAACCAGTGTGAATTGTTTGCTAGAAACCAGAACATCTATTTAAAAATATCTCATTTTAGGAGAAAAGGTAAGACTATAATATCAATAAACATTCAGTGGGGAAATTATTTTTTTTACAGAAATAAAGTTTGGCAGTGTCCCTTTCCAGATGCATGGGAAGCTTAGAGGTGTCCTTTCTGGTACAGCATGCTACTGTATGGAGAGAGTTGCCTGTCTCATCTGCCTGCCTTACAGAATGTAGGTGTTTACTTGTTCATTCCTGCAGTGGAGAAGGTAATAACTAAAGGATCACTTTGATTAGTGTTTATCTGCCACATATAATTTCCATTAGTTTCATACATCAAGGCATAGGAAACAGAACCATAAAATAAGGCATCATTTTCAGTTTTACGCAAAAAGTCTACTCTACAAGCCTAGGGTATTCTACACGTGTTTAAAATAGGTTCTATTTTTTTTCTTATTTTGTACCCATTGATTTTACAACATTGATCTAATGTAAACAAAATATCTTAACTGTGCTTTAAAATTCATGAAATGCAAGATATAGTAGTCTATACTTCAATAGCAGTCAGCTATGCTGTAATAATAAACTAAGTCTCAGCGTGTCGCTCTTTGCCAAAAGGAGACAAATGCTAAGAGAAGAACCATCAGGCCCATCCCACGAATTTATGGAGAATAAGATGGAGTCGAAAAGAGCAACACGCTGCATAGATACCAACAATCTTAACTCCTTACAACCTACCAGGTACTTAAACATTTGTCCAGAGATGGATATCGCAAGCAAACTGCAGTGCGGAGTTGCCATGCAAGTACTCTTTTTCGGCACCTTTTATTCTCTTCTGAGTTTAACCTCGGGGCTGATACACTATGAGATTCCGGAAGAAATGGAACTTGATTCTTGTGTAGGGCATATCGCAGACAATTTGGGTTTAAATGTGACAGAAATAGTACCACGAAGACTGCGGATTACTTCAGCGGCCAAGATCCAATACTTCAAGGTAAATACAGAGAATGGTGATCTATGCATTAGTGACAGAATAGACAGAGAACAAATCTGTGGAAAGAGCTCACATTGTCTCCTGAAATTTGAAGTTATTGTTGAAAATCCATTACATATACGCCGTGGTGAAGTTGAAATTATGGATATTACGACAACCCCAGTATTCGCCAGAAATCACATCACATTACAAATCAATGAAAATACGTTTCCTGGTGCTCGTTTTCTTCTGATAAACGCAGAAGATCCGGACATTGGCATGAACGCAGTTCAGAGTTATGAGCTGAATCCCACGGAATACTTCAAGCTGGCCATCACAGAAGGTGGCGAAGGCAGTAAATATGTAGAACTTGTACTTGAGAAGACATTGGACCGTGAACAAGTAGGTGAGCATTTCTTAACACTGGCCGCAAAAGACGGCGGAGTTCCTAAGAGATCAGGCACTGTACAAATACGTATCAACGTTGTAGATGCGAACGACAACAAACCTGTCTTCTCTAAAGCAGTTTACAGTGCTAGTCTAACCGAAGGCACATTTAATAATGCGTTCATTGTTAAAGTAAATGCCACTGATATGGATGACGGCTCAAACGGAGATATAACCTATAGGTTTAGTAAAACAACAGATAAAGCTAGTGAAATTTTCAGACTGGATCCTGTCACTGGAGAGATATGGGTAAAAGGGATGCTAGATTACGAGGAAGAAAAAACTTACGAGATGAACATAGAAGCTGAAGATGGCGGTGGTCTGACTGCACAGAGTAAGGTACTAATAGAGATACTCGATGAGAATGACAATGCACCTCAAATAACAGTCTCATCTGTGTCTACTGAAAATACCGGAAGATGCCGCACTGGGCACAGTTATAGCTCTTATAAACGTCTTTGATCCGGATTCCAGAGAAAATGCTGTAACAAGTTGTTATATCCAAGACAAAATTCTCTTTAAGTTGATATCTACATTCGAGAATTATTATACCTTGGTGACAAGCAACACACTAGACAGAGAAGACGTTCCAGAATACAACATTACAATTATAGTCATTGATCATGGTTCTCCTCCTCTTTCTTCATCCAAAACAATACGCCTATTGGTTTCAGATTTAAACGACAACCCGCCACAGTTTTCTCAAACATCCTACTCTGCTTACATACCCGAAAACAATCCAGTAGGATCTGTCATAAATTCTTTTCAGGCAAAAGATAATGACTGGCACCAGAACGCCCACATTAGGTATTCCATAAAACACAACTATATTGGTGAATCGCCCATCTCCGCCTATCTTTCAATTGATCAAGTCAATGGAAATTTATATGCACTGCGTTCTTTTGATTATGAGGAATTCAGAAATTTTGAAATCACACTTCAAGCCCAAGATGATGGCTCACCACCCCTCAGCAGTAATGTTAATGTGAATGTATTTATCGTCGATGAGAATGACAACCCCCCTCAAATTTTATACCCATCAATGGCAGATGGCAATTCAGTTGGAACTGAAATAGTGCCTCATTCTGCCGATGTAGATTATCTTGTGACTAAGGTTGTAGCAGTGGATGCTGACTCCGGGCAGAATGCCTGGCTCTCGTTTCTCCTGTTAAAGTCTACAGAGCCTGGTCTTTTCAGTGTAGGGTTTCATACCGGTGAAATCAGGACATCTCGTCCCATTCTAGACAGAGAATCTCTCAAACACACCTTAGTTATATTAGTGAAAGACAACGGGAAGCCAGCTCTTTCATCTACAGCCACTCTAACAGTAGTTATAGCAGAGAACCTTCAACAGATTCTTTCCGATTTTAGTAGTTTAACAAGTGAATCAGAATACGCTTCCAATTTAACATTATATTTGGTTATCTCAGTAGCGTCAATTTCTACCATATTCATTTGTTTTATAACAGTTTTAATTGTATGCAAAGTTCGAAGATGGAGAAGTTCAAAATTGTTGGAATCATCTTGTGTGGATTTCAGCATTGGACCTGCTTCCAACTATATGGGAATAAAAAGAAATATAACTGAACCAAGGAGGTACCCTTATGATGTTTGCTTAACTACAGATTCTGGCATTAATGAGTTTAAGTTTGTAAAGCACTACGAATCAAGCACACTTTTTGTAAGTAAGAACATGGCTGTCCATGATGGGGCAGAAGGCTTTAGGGAGGAAGTATTACCTGCAGCAAGCGATGCCACCATTGAGGTAAGAACGATTATTAAACAATTTCTTACTATGGGCCTATGCCTGGCAAAGAGGTAGTTCTGCCGTTCCCGATACCCAGCACATACCTCTCACATGTCCCTGCTTTTCAGGAATATCCCTGATTTTGCACAGAATGTTCCTCTGTCCCTCGTCAAACTTGTGTTTTTGAAACAGAACAGTGAGGTTTGTAAGCGAAAAACAATATCAAACATTAAAGTTACAGATTTGTTCTTCAGAAAATACATCTTACACTAACCCCCTTGTTATATCAGCTTTCTGAGCGAATATTACTAATTGTTAAGATGTATCCTTGATTTGGGGTCTTTGTCCCTGATTTTGTTCTGACATGTCCCTGATTTATGATGAAAGAGGTTGAGAGGTATGGACCAGCACCGGCTGAGCCGGTATCCTGAATAAGCGGGGGCTGCTGGAGGACTACTGTCATGCAAGATCAGTTTGCAACAGAGGTGGAGAAAGAGGTTGTGTGCTTACCTCTTTGAGGAGCCAGGCCGACTGTTCTAGCCGAGTTGGGTACATTTAAGGTTACACCACCTATAGTGACTAGTAGGAATGTCAGTCTGGTACTATATGGAATCACCTGGTTTATCCTTCAGTGAGCTAACCAATGACTGGACATCAATACCTCAAAATGTTTCAGTTTCCTTTTAATGCACATGGCAGTTAAACAGAATGATTCATCTCTAGATTGGAAGCTGAGGGGAAACTATTGACTTATCACACAATAGGAGATGATGTTTCATTTACACCCTGGCCTTTGTAATGCCCTAATAGTGGCAATGGTATCCAGTACAAGAGGTCTTATGTTTAAAAGTATGAAAAGTGGCAACATACAGATCATGTAAAATTTCCAAATAGTTAAATAATAATTGAAGACCAATGTGTAGTTAATGAACAACTCAGAAGTGTGAATCAAAAGACAAATGCAGAGTAGGCTTGCTCTCTGAAAACTGTGTATTAGTCACCAGATGTAGCTCCTCCAAGTGTGTGTGTGTGTGTGTGTGTGTGTGTGTGTGTGTGTGTGTGTGTGTGTGTGTGTGTGTGTGTCTGAGAGAGAGAGACAGTTGTCAACTCACCTAAATAACACATCTTATTGTGTTGGTGGTGGAAAGAATTCCTTGGATCTTTCTTTCTTTCCTTCTTTACTTCTTTCTCCCTTCCTTCCTTCCTTCTGCTTTTCTGCTCCTAATGTTCCTAATTTGGAATATATATATATATATATATATATATACACACACACACACACACACATACATATATACATTAATGCAATTATGCAAGGGAAATGTGGAAGCAATGTAAAAATAGGTTGGTATAAAATAACTAACAAAGGCTGTGGTCCTTTTTTATTTAGTATGACTAGCATCTCCCCATGCATCAGTCAATATTATATAATGTGTCCTCTCCCTCCATGGAGCAAATTGGTGCCTAGGGCCTGATATAGAGTTGCAGATGAGAGTGATGGAATTTAGGAAGCAAAGACACATCCTATTCACTACATATGAAAACTGTTATACAATATGGCCTGAAAGCCACTGGACATGGTGGAGTCTTTTTTTTTTTTTTGCCATTAACTTTTTATTGAAAAAAATAAGATGAACAGAGGCGATACTCCACATATACAGTAAGTCACAAGGTGCATGATACAACATAGTTTCCGTAAATGTAAATATCGAGGAATAAATGACACCTAATTAAGCGCCTCTCCTCCCCACCCCAACCTCCCACCCCTGGGACCTCTAGACACCCACCCCTCCCCCGGACACAGAAAATTCAAGAGCAATAGCAGACAAAACATATATAAACAAAGGAGTTTGAGACATACCAATCATAAATAGGCACAGACTAATGGAGACCAGATTTTCTCAAACCTAGAGAGCTGATCGTTCAAAATTGCAATCTGTTCTCTATCCTAAGCAGAGCTAATAACAATTCAGATAGCCATTCAGAGTAATGGATTCTATTGGTTTCCTTCAATGCCTAAGCATGAGCCTTTTAACTGAGATGGAGATCAAAGAAATATGAAATTTTCTCTGTGTAACAAAGACCTCAGGCATATATCCTAATATGCAAATCTCTGGCTTAAACAGTTCGTCTAGGCCCAAAAGTGGATTCACCCTCTCCTTAATGTCTGACCACAGTGGGGCTATCTTGGTGCAATGCCAAAATATATGCAGTAAATCTCTCCCTCTGACCCACAGCTAAAACAGCAAGAGTCCAGTAACATTTTTAGATTGAACAACTTCTGGGGGGAATAATAGATATTGTGTAAAATCTTGAACTGAGTTAATTTAAGAGGGTCCTGCTTCAAATATCTATGACAATTAGACCATATCTGAGCCCAATCGAATTCTAGATTCGAAAAAGCACTGCTCCATACTGATGGAGGAGTAAAACCATCTGGGAAAGCCCAGTTCAAAAAAACTGCATATATTTTGGATATTGCATGCGGGGTGCCCACTAAAGGTCTAATAGTATCCCAAAAGTCTATCCTAGAAGGTTTAAGACCATTCAGTCCCAGGTTCTGGAGTATGAGGTGGCCGCATCTGATCGCCTTAAAACACTGAAACACCGGTAGAGCTCAACCTAGTAAGAATCTGGGGGTCATATAGAGCTTGCCATCTACATCGAATAGATCACCCAACCTAATCTCTTCTAAGCCTGGCAACCATCTACACCCAATCGGTTTCCCTCCAATCAGCCAATAAGGGCTGCCTATAAGTGGTTGGAACGGATCTAACCTGTACTCATACTTCAGAAAATTACAAACTTGGTCATGAGTCTTGAGGGAAACCCAAATGGGGAGTTCCATCGAGATGAGAAACTAGTCTGGGGGAGAAAACGGCAAGGCCTCATGATTAAGACCCAGTCTCTTGATAATAGAGAGTTCAAGATCAAACCAGAGAGGAATATATTCGGTATGCCCTTCAGAAACAGAAGAGCCCATCCATCTGCCATACTTGTTAATCTGTGCAGCCCAGTAATATAGTGCAAATTGGGGAAGCCGTAGGCCCCCTTGGGTTTTAGGCGCCACTAGCTTGTTGTAAGACATCCTAGCCTTCTTGGAGTTCCAGATGAAATTGGCTATTAGTTTATGAATTCTATTGAACCAGCCCATCGGGAGTTGGATATTTAACATAGTTAGTCGATAAAAGAGCCTGGGAAAGACATTCATTTTAACTATGCTAATCCTACCCCAGAGTGATAATGGGAATTGAGCCCACCTTTTCATATCCAGATCAATTTTACGAATTAGAGGGTCTAAATTGAGGTACCGCGAAGGCGATCAGTATTTAAAGCTAAAGAGAGCCCCAAATAATTGAGAGATTTAGAATTCCAACCCAGACCCATCTCAACAACATCCTTTTTAAAAAACCCATTGGAAAGAGGGAACACTACTGTCTTATCCGGGTTTAACTTATAATTAGACACTTGACTAAATTCTTTAATGACATTTAACAAAACAGGGATAGAGGAGACCGGATCTGATAAATAAATCAAGAGGTCATCCGCGAAAGCGGTAACCTTGATGGTCTGGTCACTCACCTTGATCCCATAGATCATGTCATTAAGAACAATATATCTAATAAGAGGCTCTAAATAAAGGTTAAAGAGTAAGGGAGATAAAGGACAACCTTGCCTTGTTCCAGTCTTTAACACAAAGGGATCAGATATAACACCATTACAGGTCACTCTTGCCGTCGGGTTTGAATACAAGGCCTTAATCCAGCCGACAAATTGGGCCAGGAAACCTGCCCGTAGCATCACTTGGTAAAGATATGGCCAATGAACTCTGTCAAATGCCTTCTCGGCATCCAGGGAGACCAAGGCCTGGGGGTGTCGGCCTCCTCGGAGGCCGCGAAAACGTGAGACAGCATCCGAAAATGATCCGCTAAGGATCTGCCCTTCATAAAACCCACTTGTTCCTGTCCTATCAGTTGAGGCAAAATTTTGCCAATGCGCTCAGCCAGAATTTTTGCCAATATTTTAATATCGTAATTAAGTAAAGATATGGGGCGATAACTACTGGGGTTTTCAAGCGGTTTATTAGGCTTAGGAATTAACACTATTAAGGCTTCAAAAAGATACTTATCCACTTCTTCTCCCGATAAAATATACAGGAATAGACCGGCCAGCAATGGGGTCAGTTGGGGAGAAAAGGTTTTGTAAAAATTAGGTGAAAACCCATCAGGGCCAGGGGTTTTATGTGGTGGTAGAGCGCTGATCACATCTTCTATCTCCTTACAAGTAATATCTGCCATCAGAACCTTACTATCATCCCTCGTCAAACTAGAAAGTGGTATTTTATCTAGGAGTTGCTGGATGTCACACGGCTGTGGGGGGACTTGCATACCTCCATACAATACCTCGTAGTAATCTCAAAAAACAAGGACAATGTCCTCTGGGGTGGTTTTAATCAATCCATCTTTACCCGATCTAACACCCTCAATGATTCGAGATGTTTCCAGCTGTGCTAACTGCTTTGCCAATAACCTGCCCAGTTTCTCCCCTTGATCCGTGTACAATGCTTGGGTTTTGATGATGGCAAGTTCAGCTTGATCCCCTAACATTTTAAGATATTCATCCCTAACCTTAGTTAACTTTAACTCAGTTTCCTCTTGCGGGTTAGTGACCAATGAGGCCTGAAGTTCTTTGATCACTCTCAGTTTTTCTCCCAATAAAGCATTAGTCTCTTTTTTCTTAATAGTAGCCTGCTTGATAAGAAGGCCCCTCATGAAAACCTTTAGAGTTGCCCAGAGAATATCCGGCCTAGTTTCATGGGTAGAATTTAATGCTAAGAATTCCTCAAGCTGAGAAGATAAGCACTGCAAAACTTTGGGTAGGCGAAGTAACTGGTTGTTAATTTTCCACCTATTACCCCTACCCAGAGCCGCTGGAAACGAGATTACAACCTCTACAGCCAAGTGGTCTGACATGGGGGCAGGCACAATTTCTCCGTAAAAAACCCCTTTAAGCAGGACTCTAGAAAGGAATATGTAGTCTATTCTTGAGCCCGTCTTATGCACCGGTGAGAAAAAGGAGAATTCCTTGACTTGTGGATGTAGAACCCTCCATACATCGGATAGTCCCAAACGTATCAATAAGTCAGCTAGAGCTAAGGCAGCCGGGGAGAGGTACAAGCGTTGTCCTGAAGACTTATCCAATGTGGGGTCCAGAACCATATTGAAGTTCCCACCTAAAATTATAGGTATATGGGCAAAAGGCAATAATTTTATGCAGTAATTTGATAAAAAAGTCTTTATTGTCCGAGTTCGGCCCGTAGACCGACCCGTAGTACCTCTCTCTATATAGCTTCCCGACAGTAAGTATAAACCTCCCATCCTTATCTGAAATAACCTTACTAGGTACAAATGGTACGCCTTATGAACTAAAATTGAGACACCCTACTCTTGTGGAACCCTGAGCAGAGAAAATTTCGCTAAACTGCCTTTTTCTTAAACATTTACTTTCCTCCATTAATAAGTGTGTTTCTTGTAAAAGGCTATCTTAACCTTAGCCATTTCAAGTATTTTAATAGTTTATATTGCTTAACTTGATGTCTAGCTCCCTTGACATTCAGGTGCAAAACTTTATGCAGGTATCAGTACCCATAACCTGCAGGCCAACTGGGAGACCTAGTCTACCTTGCTTAATCCATATAACCCCAGTTCTCGTGTCCGATACCCAATACCCCAAGTCGAGAGGCCCCCATTCTCATATAGAGACAAACCCACATGACTGTCCCCCCACCACTCCCATCCCACCCAATATGTCGTGGCCCATGATTACAGCGCACATAACCCCATCTCCTCCGCCCGCCTCCCCTACCAGTAAATCTAACATGTGTAAATAGCTTTATGAGCAGTATAACTATTTTAACCACCACCAGTCCATTATATATAGGACATCAAGAATAAAATTATAAATCAGAGATGGATTACAACATCGAAAGTGGATATAAATATAGGTGCGAGCCGTGACATAGTTTTGAGACTCTAGTCCTATGCACCCTTGTAAACCACCTATATCAAAAAAAAGAAAACTTTCTCTAACTTTATAATGTGAGAGTCTGATTGGTCATATAACAGACCCAGTGTCTTAATTGCCTAAAACTATAGGCTCTTCCTGTGGGCATCATGTTCTCACCCTGGATAAAAAAGACAACGAAATAAAGAAAAAAAAAAAAGGGGTAAACCAGAATACTGCAAGATGTCCTGGTAATTGAGAAGCTTCTTACTACAGGTATGTAGTCAAACAGAGATTCTTAATCATAACACAGGTACAGCTGGTATCAGAGAAAAGCAAACTAGTCCCATGGCAAGCCTTTAAGATTCATGTGTCCTTCAGGAGGTTTGGAAAGGCCGCTCTAATGAGACAGTCGCCGCTTCCACATCATCGAAAGAGCTCCAACCTTCTGACGCTCGACCTGCAACCTGGCAGGATAGCCCATTTGAATTGAATGCCTGCTGCCACAAGCTTGCTGACCAGGGGGTGATAAGCCTTCCTCTTTTGACGGACCGACAGGGGTAAGTCCTGGGTAATCCTGATCTTAACTCCGGCCCATGTGACTTCCTTAATTTCTTTAACCTTTAAAATAAACAATTGACGCTCCTGGTAATTAAGGAAACGAAAGATAAAGGAGCGTGGCGGTGCAGATACTGGTGGGGCTGGGCGTAGAGCGCGATGAGCCCTCTCGATCATGTGGGTAGGACCAAAGGGAGAGGGGCCCACAATCTTTTCTACCAGCCTCTGGACAAATTTGATGGGGTCAGAGCCTTCCTCCCCTTCAGGCAATCCAATTATAACGGCGTTGTTTCGCCGACTTCTACCCTCCAAATCCTCAACTTTGGACTCGAGCTTAGCCATGCGTTGCCTCATCTGTGCCAGCACCGGCTCAACTTTGGCATTGTGCCCCTCTAGCGAGTGGATCCTTGCTTCGTTGTCGGAGGTCCGCTTAGTTAAATCTTCCATTGCCACCGAGATCGTTTAATCTCGCCCCGAGATCTTGCATTGCTGCTTGAATGGGTGAAATTCTTCCAGGAACTGGGTTAATGTAAGCGGATCTTCCTCCTTGGGGCTGATAACAGGAGCAGGGTGGTGCGAGGAACTCGAGGCCCTGGATTTTTTTGCGGCCTTCCCTGGTGAAGCCGGCGACGTGTGTTTGGGGGGGATTTTGCGCATCTCCTCATCCATTGGGTAGCGATTATAGCAGAACTACTGTCCGGACATCTAGGGCTGAGTCTCCCGATGATAAAAGGCGGTGTAGGCAGTAGTAAGCAGTGTAAATAAGGTAGGGGAGATCGGAGCATCTGGAGAGAGCAGCTAACTCATGCCCTGCATCACGTGACTCCTGACATGGGGGAGTCTTTCCCAGTGGCTATGTTGCAATGTATAAGATGTTGTTCATCACAAATGGGTTTACTTCCACAAACATCCTACTGTAATTGCAACAACCAAGGTCTTCTGTGTATGGATTTGTGCTAAAAGCATGGTGAAATGCTGTGGCCAGAGGCTGTGCTGTGAGGCTACTGCCTCAGTTGTCTCTTCACCTTACTCCACCCTATAGCTTATGATCCACTTAAGGGCTGTGAAACTAGTTATCTACACATCCTAGGTCAATTATTTCTGGTTGTCTTCTGGTACTGACTGCTCTTATTTATTAAACATTTTGCCATTATCCAGTAGAACCCCCTCCTAAGCCCCTTTATCACCAAACATGTCATGTATAATATTGGTCCCTTACTGACCTTTGCCCAACAATGGGTCCTTTCAGTCCAATGACAATCCGTGTTGCAGCTGGTGCATGACAGCACCTCCCCAGTAGAACTGCTTCACACAGTTATAGGGTTGGAAAAACTGAGGTGTGTTTTCAGCTGTACAGAGGTCCAAAGCCATATTTCCATAACACAAATTGTCTCTAGCAATGCTGGCCCCATCCCTTTTATATGTGCTGGTGCACTGCCCTTTGTGATGGCACAGGTAAAGGCTTGCTGCCCCTTTACATACAGAATGTTTAGCTATTTATTTGTGACTGTTCATGGGTCCCTCCATTTTGATACATTTTAAAGCATGTCAGTTCATTTGAAACATTAATATCTTCTAAATTGTTTTGCTAAATTTCAAAATGTACTGATTTATACTATACAGAACTGGCAATATGAAAATGGCCAGATAGTCCCAATTCTCCTAAAATATAATACAGATGTGGTTATGTGGTTATGTAGAGGCAAGCCTGGCGGTCTTGATGGTTTAACTGTCATGTTTAATCCTGGAGATGCACTGATGCTTTTTGCTAAGAAATATTCATGAATTTCAGTTATAGTCAAACCCTCCACCTTTCTCTTGTCTTTTGTCTCTCCCCCCTGCTTTACAACTCTTCTACTGGTATCTGGAATTTAAGGATGTCAGAATATTACATTATCCCTTTTGGTGGACTGAGTAAATACACATGCTTCTGGAATTTGCCACCCTTTTAATCTCTATCTAACCTTCTTCCTCAATACCCCATCTGTAAAATAAACAGTAGTGTTAATATGTTCCCTGGAGCCCTAATCCATACCTCAGCCCTCAGGGGCTCAATACATTAGCTTTGCTTAAACTTTATAGCATTTAGAGCTCTCATATGCAGTCAAGAGAGCCTCACCTAGGGGATACAGCTGGATTGTTAGATATCTGATCTCTGCTACTTTGTTTAATATTTGTCTCCTACTTTTATACTTGAAATACTCTTGTCCTTTTGTGGAATACTGCTAGGAGATTATGTTTTTTAAAGATTGTGTTAAATAGCTTGCTCTTGTAATTGCAATGAAACTTTATAATTTTTTACATGTTCATGTATAAGCCATTAGTTGGGATATCATGTTTGTAATGGCCAGTTGTTAGTGTAGGCTTCATCCTTATGCAATTCTCTTTCATTGTTGTATGCAAATCCTAATGAACATCTTTATGGCAAAAAATAATCTTAAATTACACAGTTTCTGATACTACATCATCTTTATTACACTCCTCATATGCTTCTTAATATTAAACTCTTGTTGCATGCTCAGTGTGTATGTCGTGTTGTTCCCAAAAGAATCTGTGGCATCTATTGCTTACTTAGCTTAAAATTCAGATATTCTGTAACTCCATCATGCAAAATCTAGAGTCCTTATGGCAACCTGCTCATTCATTTCATTTACTTTGCTGGGAATTACTCTGATGTGTCTGTGTAGTATTTGGTATATTAAAATGGGTTGGAAAATTTCTGTTTTCTGATTAGCTAAATTCTGAGACCCATATGTTACTCAACCAGAAATGCACAAATTAGAACAATTTCAGCAGTGGGATTAAGAATTTAGGCACCACTCTTGCAGAATTAACAACCCACTTCAACAATCCCTGAATGGCATCACAAGCATGGTTGCTACTGTTTCTCACTGAAAATTCTTCCACAAGACCATAAAAAGTAAAACTCACTGACAGTTGTTCAGCTCACTGAAGCCCTGCATTTGCAATGGCGTATCCCCTCTGCCCTCTATATCCAATGAATGACATTGTTCTGTCCTCTTGATTATTTGCAAATTTACTTTGCTATCAGCACCTTCTTGCATGGTGTTAATCTGCACTGAACATTTATATTTTATTGGCACAAATGTTACTTTATTGTAGGTATTGCAAATTACTTTATTGTCTACTCTCCTGCACCACTCCCCCTGGATGCATCAGGAAACAAGCTGTCACTAGCTCAGTGTGTCTCTTCAGTTAAACATTTGAAATAAACAAAAGAAATATATTATAATTAATTAATTACTATTCTTTCCTCTCATGACCCCCTCCTTACACATATAAAACATTTGTTTTGAAATGAAGAACTACAGTATTTGCAGTTTTAATTCCTGGTGTTTCCTTAGTGATTATGAAAAAAAAGTTGTATCCTTAACAGGCAATCTGTTGATTACCATGTCATAGATGCAACTGAGACTTGGCTTCATTCAAGGTAATCTGTTGGTTGTGAGGGGTGAACATTTTGCCAGAGCAATTCAGCAGAAGTATGAATTCCTGTATTGCATGATAAACAAACATTTCATCTATTGAATGTGTACACAGAGAAATGATTGGCAGATGAAGATGGCCTGTATTTTACTAGTTATTTTTAATAAAATCAAAGCATCTTTACATAAAGCATCTTTATATAAAGAATGTCAGTTTTTGTGTTTTGAAACGGTTTCTCAGTTAGCCCATGGTATAAACCCAATTATGCATTCCAGGACATTGATAGTCTGGAATAACGCATGTCCATCTGCAACAGGCACTGGGTGCAAGTGTTCAAACTTACTACAGACATCAGCATGCATTAACTGCTGGCAACCAAACCCTGTCTCATATTAGTGTTTACGCTGATGCCATTGTATTGGTTGCAATAGCAGTAAAGAAAATGATACTGAAGTTTTTCCAGGACCATTTGAACTGCCCTTCCCCACACACTGACGTACACACACATATTACTAAATAGAAATATTTTCTCTGAAAAAGTCTTGGGCAGGCCTGGGTCTGTCCTGGGCTGGCATCATTTAGCTATATTTTAGCATACTGACAGAACATTATACATCCTAATGACTTTTTAGATTGAGAGTTTGTCATTCCTTACACAGCAGTTCCAGCCCGGATGCAGCACAGTAATGCTGCAGTATATAAGCAAATGTTGCAGTAGACTGCATGGAACAGAGTAATTCAGTGGTGATTAAGGCCTTTTGTCATTAAATATTTTGTGACATGTCATTTACTGGAAGTTACTGGGTGGCATGGTTGCTGGTTCCACTGTACATTTCAGATGTACTTTTCCCACTGCAGACGCTCTTCCTGTTTTACTATATTAGGTGATATATTGTGTGCAGTATTTGTTTGATGATGCTTATAGCTGATACAAACATTCTCAGGAGTCTATATCCAAGAGGGAGTATGTTAAGGTAGCCAGGAGGGTCATCAGGGTGGTAAGGTCAGTCAAGGTGGGGCTGGAGCTGAGATTGGCTCAGGGGATTTGAAGGGGAGAAAAGGGTTCTTCAGGTATATCAGGGCAACAAGAAAAGGGAAGGGGCAGATTATTAGGCTGAGGATGGGGAGTGGGAGTGGATGGGTGAAGGAGGTGGGGAAGAAGGCAGAGGTACTTTCCAAGCCTTTACCAAGGAGGATGGGGGTGGCATAGCAAGGGGAGAGGAAAGGGGGACTGGCAGATGGAGTGGAGGAAATGGATGTTGAAATCCCCAGTGGGAGGGTGTGGGAAGCCCTCAAGGTCCTAAGAGGGCATAAAGCACTGGGCCAAGACAGGATCCATCCCAGGGTGCTTAATGAGCTGGGTGATACCCAGACTGCACCCCTAGTGGACCTTTTTAACTCCTCCCTGCAGTCAGGGTGGGTGCCTCATGACTGGAGGATGGCCCATATCATGCCTATACACAAGGGTGGCTCACAAGAGGAGCAAGAAAACTATAGGCCAGTTAGCTTGACATCAGTATTGGGAAAAGCAATGGAAGTCATCTTGAAGGAGAGGCTGGAAGAGGTTCTGAAGGCATGGGGTCACCTAGATGATCACCAGCATGGCTTTCTTAAGGACAGATCATGTCAGACCAACCTAGTGGAGTTCTATGAAGGGGTGATGAGTGTGCTGGATCAGGGCAGGCCAGTGGATGTCCACTTTCTGGACTTCAGCAGGGCTTTTGACTTGGTGCCACATCCTGGGCTACTGGGGAAGCAGGAGGATATGGGGGTCAGGGGCAGATGGTCAGGTGGATAGGAAACTGGATAGCAGGGCATGTACAGAGGGTGAGGGTGGGGGGGAGGTCTCATCCTCCAGAAGAGTCATTAGTAGGGTCCCACAGGGGTTGAAATTGGGCCCACTCCTGTTTAACACCTATATCTCAGACATCCAGAATCAGCATTAGGAGTGGGATGAGCCTCTTTGCTGATGACTCAAAGCTGTGGGCAGTGATGGATGGGGAGGAGGGGAAGCTGACTCTCCAGAAGGATCTGGAGACTCTGGGGAGATGGTCATGAGCCTGGAAGCTAAAGCTTAATGCAGGCAAATGCAGGGTTGTGCACCTGGGGGCCAAAAACCCGGCTCATGTACACATCTTGGAGGGGAGGCACTTCAGGTTTCTAGGGTGGAGACGGGCCTCTGGGTGGTGGAGGATGCCAAAATGAATAACTCAGAGCAGTGAAGAAGAGCTGTGGCCCAGGCAAATAAAATGTTGGGGTGCATAGCCAGGGGGATAACCTCAAGGAGTCAAGGGGTGCTCCTTCTGCTGTACTATTACCTGGTTAGACCACACCTTGAATACTGTATGCAGTTTTGGCATCCCTACTTAAAGAGGTACATTGCTGTAGTGGAGAAGGTACAGAGGAGGGTGACCAGGATGATACTGGAGCTAGGGAAAAGGCCCTATGAGGAGAGACTGGAGGAGCTCAACCTGTACTCACTGGAGGAGAGAAGGAACAGGGGGATATGATAGAGGTCTTCAAATATCTCAAAGGAATGAATAGGGTAGGCCTTGAGGGGGTGCTTTAGCTGAGGGAGGTGGGGGCCACCAGGGAACACTCAATGAAGCTGAACAGGGGGGAGACTGAGAGGGGAAACAAGGAGATACTACTTCAATGAGAGGGTGGTGGAGTCCTGGAATGTGCTGCCTGGGGAGTTGGTGGCTGCTACAACTGCGGAGGGGTTCAAGAAAGACTGGGATAGGTGTAGGGGGAGGGTGCATCCCAGAGCCCCACTGGGAAATGGGGAACCTAGTAGGGAGGGAGGGGGGCTATAAATGGTGCCCTGGGAAGGCACTGATCATCAAGTAGACTCGATAGACCATATAGCCTAATCTGCTAGATTCATAGTATGTTAGTGTGATTGCTAGCAAATTCTCACTCAATTGCCCTAGACATAGGAAATATCATTGAGTCGCAGCAACTCCACACATAAGGAGGATGCCATATGGTCTGAATGGGATCACCTGGCAACTTTCAAGGTTTCAATACTTATACAAATTGACAATCAGTGTTTGATGTTCTGCTGAATCCTTCAGGAAATAATTCACTCTTACTCACTGGGTAGATGTACACTCAGAATTGGAGAGTAGGTGATTCATCTGAGAATCCATCTCTTAATAATTTACCTCATAAGTACAACATTTCCATGTGTTTGTCTTGAGCTCCTTAGTGAGGTATACACACATAAGGGATCAACACTCAGAACTGATGACAGTGCTGCTCGACTGCTGGAGCAACAAGAATCAAAATATTCTACATCTGCTCAGAAGGAGTCCAGAACTTTAATCTTATGTATTCAACACATGCAAAGACCATGAATGTAATCAGATCATCTAAGACTTTAAAATCCCATGTGTACTTTTCGTATTTTCTGTCTATTTACTAAACTGCTGCATACTTTAATTCATACTGTAATGTGCCTACTGTCCAAAGATAATTTCCCTTGCGTGGTAAAAATCCTTCTAGTTCATCTAATGATAAGAGTATCCCGCCTTCTAAGGTTACATTTAAACGAGCCTTTAATCAATGTCATACTGAAGAGCTCACTGTTAACCAGTAAGCAACTGGGTAAGTGACATCTATTTAAAATATTCTGCTGACTCAAACCAAAGGCCTTTCTGTCACATACCTATATGGTACACCCTTAGGGCGCAGTATTTTATAAATACGAACCTGTTATAACGTATGAAGTCCCAAATCTGTACATTTATAATATCCAACTTATTTACAGTACAACCTTATTGCATAGTAAAGCATAGTAAAAGACAAATAAACAATTCTTAGAAATGCCAGCTATGTAACTGAAGTATAATTATTCATCGTAAACAAATTTTATTAAACTTATTTTTGTACAGTTTACTTTGTACAGTAGCTCTTATAAGATGGGAACAATCATCAGTGTACTGAAACAATCAAAGACTATGTTAATTCAGTTCCTTTATAATGTAAGTAATATCTTGTCTGTAATATTTACAATGTATGACAACAGATAAACCTTTCCAAATACTACTGTACAACAATTCTGTTTATTTTTACACAAGTCTTGGAATAAGCCTGTCCCTTATTGAACACAGTGAGAGATTACATTACGGTGTCTAATCACTACATTAAAAAAATTGTAATAAAAACGACTCTGTCTATTTATGTAATAGATGTAGTGAAAACTATAATGAAGACAAATTTAGAGAACTTCAGATACAAATATACATTTAGACGCTGCGCGTCGCTGTTCGCCAATAAGGTGGAACACTGCAACTGGAGATCCAAAAGCCCCATTTCCGAAGACTCAGTCAGCAAGCAGACTGTGAAGAAACAACAACCAGACAGACTGTGTTGCATAAGCCTTTTGCAGACAATATTTCATAGAATAGTTTCTGAAAGAGGATCTTGAGAAGGTGTGTTTAATAACAGGAGATGTTTGGTAAACTGATTGAATCCGGAATGGAAATCGCGATTAAACTAACGCCGAATTTCAGCAAGAGAGTACTATTTTGCTGCGTACTTTGTTCATTTCAGATTTTATCTTCAGCCTCAGGGCAGATCCGCTATTCCATTCCTGAAGAAATGGAACTTAATTCTGTTGTCGGAAATATCGCGCAGGATTTGGGGTTAGATGTGAGACAATTGTTGGATCGTAAACTCCGGATCACATCAGCAGCAAGGAAACAGTATTTTAAGCTAGATCCAGATAAGGGGGGGAACTGTATGTCAGTGACCGAACTGACAGAGAACAAATATGTGGAAAGATATCTCCATGTTTGCTGAATTTAAAGGTAGCAGTTGAAAATCCATTAAATGTCTACAGAGTTGAGATTGAAATTAAAGATATCAATGATAATGCCCCCACATTTAGCACACATAGCATTTCTTTAGAAATCAGTGAATCTACCTGGCCAGGGGCACGTTTTTCTCTGGGAACTGCAAAAGATCCAGACATCGGTATAAACGCACTTCAAGGTTATCACCTCAGCCTTAACGATTATTTCAGTTTGGATATTAAGACTGGTAGTGGTGGAAATGTATATGTAGAACTTGTTCTGAAACATGAACTGGATTATGAAAAACAACATTCTTACCTCCTAATACTTACTGCTACTGATGGCGGAGAACCTCCGAGATCTGGGACTGTACAAATAAATGTTACCGTTCAAGATTTTAATGATAATATGCCTGTTTTTAGACAGGCTGTCTATATGGTCAGCTTAAACGAAAATTCTGCTAAAGACACGTTAGTGGTTAAAGTGACTGCCACTGATGCAGATACGGGGTCAAACGGTGACATAACTTACACATTTAGCAAAACAACAGGCACAAGCAATCATATATTCAAGCTAGATCCTGCAACTGGAGAAATCAGACTTGAGGGACCTTTGGATTTTGAAGAAACAAACATGTATGAGATGGAAATAGAAGCTAAGGATGGTGGTGGTCTAACTTCGCATTGTATGGTGCAAATTGAAGTTCATGACAACAATGACAATGCACCGAACTGGTTATATCATCAGTGTCTAGTCATATTCCAGAAGATTCTTTACCTGGCACACAGTTAGCTATTTTAGATGTCCTTGATCAAGATTCTGGGAATAATGGCGAGGTATATTGTTACATAAGAGAAACTAGTCCTTTTAAATTAATACAGTCATTTGAGAATTATTACATATTGGTGACAAACGGCACGCTAGATAGGGAACAGGTCTCAGAGTACAACATTACTATTACGGCTACTGACAAAGGAATTCCTCCACTTTCTACCAGCAAAACTATCCGCCTACAAATTTCAGATATAAATGACAACCCACCACTGTTTCCTCAAACGTTCTATGTTGTGCACCTCACTGAAAACAACCCCCCCCTGGATCTTTAGTTGCTTCAGTCGAAGCAAAAGATCTAGACTGGAATGAAAACGGTAGAGTTACATATTCAATACTCGAGGGTAATGTTGGAGAATTTTCCGTCTCCTCCTACATTTCTATTAACCCAGCATTGGGAAATATTTATGCACTTCGTTCCTTTGATTACGAAGAGTTCAGAGCTCTTCAAATCAAGATTCAAGCCGAAGATGGCGGTGACCCACCACTTAGGAATAATGTCACTGTAAAAATATTTATCCTAGATCAAAATGACAATGCTCCTGTAATATTATATCCACCAATGAATCACGTCGAGGCCTCTGCTGGGTTGAGATAGCTCCGCGTTCATCAGCTGTAAATTACCTTGTGACCAAAGTGGTAGCCACTGATGCTGACTCAGGACAGAACGCCTGGCTCTCGTATCAACTTCTTAAGGTTACTGAAACAAGACTTTTCAGTGTAGGATATCACACTGGTGAAATCAGGACTTCCAGGGCCATTCTGGACACGGATTCTCTTAAACAAACTTTGGTCATCTTGGTAAAGGATAATGGACAACCATCGCTTTCTTGCACGGTAACTCTTACTGTATTCCTGTCAGACAGCATTCCAGAAATCCTTTCGGATTTCAACAGCATTTCCAGTCAATCACATTATGAATCTAATCTTACCATATACTTGATAATATCTGTAGTTTCAGTTTCTATTCTCTTTATCGGTTTTATAATGATATTGCTAATCATCAGGTTTCGAAGATGGAGAAATTCTCGACTGCTCGAGAATTCCAGTGCTGACTTCAGTGGTATGCCCATATCAACATTTCTATATATGGAGAAAGCTAGAACTTTCCCTCAGACCTATTCCTATAATATTTGCTCAACAACAGACTCAAGAAAAAACGTTTCACAGTCCTGCATGGAAAATGCTCTTGTGGATGACAAATCAAAGGAGAAAAATAGCTCAAGGATACTTGAAGAAAAGTTAATGGGTGACAAAACAGAATCCCATGCATTAACTGAGGTGAGAACTCTTGCTTACTTTACTATAGTTAATTTCTTGATCCGCTTTGCAGAAGCACACACCCAAGTTTTATGTGTACTGTATGCCTAGTCAGAAAAAATATGTTCCACTGCTTATGTCTAAGAATGTCACAGTGCTTTCAGAAGCAAAATTTGCAATACTCTAATTCATTAGAAGTTCATGAACAGAAAACAGAGAGAGTGGTAACCTTTAAAATTAGATTGAACACTGGTGCAGCAAATTTTGCTAGTGAGTGATTGAGAATCCATAAGACCCCAAAACGCAGTTGGCAATATCAACACCCTCATGAGAAAGCAATAAACAACATTAGAGAAACTGATAGGGAGATCACAACTCATAGGCAGGTGAAAGGAGTTGGGCTTTGAGGCGTGAGTTGAAGAAGGAAGAGGCAAATGAAAGGAGCCAGGTTTTGAGGCATGTGTTGAAGAAGAAGGCATATTCGTGATGCAGGGGGAAGGAGGCTGTTCCATACAATAGGGACCAGAGATGCTGAAAGATCCCCCACCTGGGGTAGAGAGGAAGATATGAGCAACAGAATGAAACTCTAGTATAGGATGAGAAGGGCAGTGATGGGTCCTAGAAATAGGAAAGAACAAAGTTTTAAACACTCCTCTAACCAGCCACAAGAAAATCATACTGTGAATAGTTATGTTGTGCTATGAGTGTTGATGTGCTGGATTACAAGGGACACTTTTTTTATTTACATTAAAATAACTTATGTAACCACACCCACAGACATCCCTATAATCGGGCCATGTGTTAAAGAAGTAGTATATAATCATACAGGGGTGTAGCCAGGAATTTTAAACTTGTACTCAAAACTGATACACCTTTGCCCCCCACCCACCATTATGTACACATAAACCAAAATATTCACTGCCATGCCACACCAACAATAGCCCCCACTCTCTGTTTGCCATGTCTGAGTTCAATTAATGTTTCTTCCTGTAATCCTCCATCCTTTGTTGTTCTGCCTGCCTGGTAAGTTGTTTCTAGTTTGTGTATTTGGCTGGTGGCATCAGTGCCCTATAGCGAACAACAAAGGCAAAAGGGCTCAGCGTGACACAGATACAATGTTACTCACAATGTCCTTGCTTTTCTCTTTTTGTTGCCCCTGCCTGATTTTTTTTTACTGTACTCTACTGAGTACAGTGCGTATGCCTGCCGACACCCGTGCAATCATATCTTGTAAACGTTATTTGTTTCCTTGGCAACAGATAACTCTTTCTGTGTAGCTGTTGGGGATATGTGATTGCTTTAGTTAGTTTTCACTGCTCACACCAGCCCCTGTAACTAGTCTCCATGTTATGCTTTTGCACCTTTACTGCAGCCACATTCAGAGCAGAGTCATTCTCGATGTCCAACATGTGGCATGCCTCAGACAGCTAGTGTTGGAACCCACTCAGGAAGGAGCAATCTTAGACCTGGTACTCTCAAATGGGGATGGAGAGAGGATCTCAGATTAAGAATTGGGTAGCCATCTGGAAACAAGCGGCCACCAAACAGTGTGGTTCACAATCAACACAGCTGTAGAGTCAAGCCATACAAAAGCAAAGGTGCTGGACTTTAGGAGGGTTGACTTTGGCAAAATGGGAGAGTGCCTCAGAAAAGCACTAGCAAATAGGCAAGAAGAATGAGTGGAAGAACAATAGGGGGAAATCAAAACTTCCATCATAGAGGTAACAAGCCTTTGTGTAAAGCAAATCAACAAAACAAAATGAAGGAAAAAGCAAATATGATTCTCAAAAGAGGTGATAGGGAATGTTAAGGAGAAAAGGATAGCATTCAGGAAATATAAGGAAACACAGGATGAGCAGGACAGAGAACTGTATCAGTTAAAGCAGAAGTAGACAGGGAAGGCAGTCAGAATAGCAGAGGCCCAAACTGAGAAAATGATAGCCAACTCTGTTATGAAGGGGGATAACACCTTTTATAGGTACATTAGGGAGTGAAGAAAGACCAATGGAGGGATACTGAGGCTTAATAAAGGGGAGGGAATGTGAGCAGAGGGTGACAGTGAAAAAGCAGGGATACTGAACAAATAGTTCTGCTCAGTATTCACAAAAGAAGAGGTGGGAAGGTACCTAAACCAAACAATAGAAGCACTCTGGATAGGGGGGTGATACCAGTTCATTCACAGAAGAAAGGGCTCTGAAAGAACTCTTAAAACTAAAGGTGGAAAAGGCTATGGGGCCTGACAGGATTCACCCAAGAATTCTCAAAGTACTAAGGGTAGAACTAGTGACATCACTGACTACCCTCTTTAACAAATCATGGGAGGATGGGGTGGTACCTGAGGACAGGAGGAGGGTGGATGTGATTTCACTTCACAAAAGTGGGAGCAAGGCAGAAGTAGGAAACTACAGATCTGTTAGTTTGACCTCAGTGGTACGGAAAATGATGGAATCTCTTCTGAAGGAAAGAATGGTTGAGTACCTAGAGGCCAGTGGGGCACAGGACCAAAGGCAGCATGGATTCACAGTGGGAAGGTTGTGTCAGATGAATCTAATAGATTTCTTTGACTTGGTGACCAAAATAGTAGACCAGGAAGGGGTTCTGGACATAGTCTACCTAGAATTTAGCAAGGCATTTGACACTGTCCCATACAAAAGATTACTATACAAGTTTTCTAGCCTTGGAGTGTGTCCCAAGGTGGTAGCCTGGGGAAATAATTGGCTGGACAACAGGATGTAGAGGGCAATTGTAAACTGAGTCCACTCTGAAAAAATAGGGGTTACTAGCGGGGTACCGCAGGGTTCAGTACTGGGACCGGCCCTCTTTAATGTCTTTATAAGTGACATTGTGGAGGGACTGGAAGGAAAAGTATGTCTCTTTGCAGATAACACAAAGATCTGCAACAGGGTTGATACACAAGGTGGAGTGGAAAGGACAAGAAGGGACTTGGCAAGGTTGGAGCATTGATCAGATGTATAGCAGCTTAGATTCAATGCAAAGAAGTGCAAAGAAATGCACCTGGGAAACAAAAACCGAGGGGAAGAGTACACAATGGGGGGTGAGATACTAACAACAACAAAAATGGAAAGGGACCTGGGGTAGTGATATCAGATGACCTAAAGGTGGCCAAGCAATGTGAGAAGGCAGTATGGAGGGCTTGGGGGGATACTGGAATGCATGGGGAGAGGCATCACCAGTAGAAAACAGGAAGTTGTTATCCCTCTGTACAGACAGTTGGTGAGACCCCATCTGGAGTACTGCATGCAATTCTGGAGACCCCATCTCCGCAAGAACATAAACAGGATGGAGGCAGTCTAGAGGAAGGCAGCTAAACTGGTGCAGGGTCTGCACCAGAAGACATATGAGGAGAGGCTAAAGGAGCTTAATATGTATACCCTTGAGGAAAGGAGGGAGAAGGGGGACATGATATAAACTTTCAAGTACCTCAAGGGAATCAACAAAGTTCAAGAGGGCAGCATCTTTCAGAAAAAGAGATGTGCAAGAACAGGGGAGCACAATTTGAAGATTGGGGGGGATGGCTCAGTTGTAATGTGAGGAAGTGTTTTTTCATGGAGAGAGTTATGGAGGGTTGTGGATACATGGAATGGCTTCCCTGAGGAGGCTGTGGAGTCAAAAACATTGGAGGAATTCAAGAATGCATGGGATAGACATAAGGCAAGTCTAGTGGGGGGGGGAGAGAAGTAGGCTGTTGGTTAACTAAGATCTGCAGCTTATCCTTTAGGTAGGGAATAGAGATGCAGCGAATTTAAATTTCACCGGTGAAGTGACTGTGAAGTGGGCATTTTGCATTGCCACTCTGCTACATGGAGTGGGCAATGCAAAGTGCTCACTCCGCCTTGTCATTACCACTTCACGTTAAGGCAGAATGGCAATGCGAAGTAAGGCGAAGTCATTGTTTTTAATGGACTTTGCGTTCCTCATTATGATTCTAAGTGATCCACTTGGTGTTTCAGATTTAGCAGCCCCCCACACATCACATGGCTTACAGTACTGTAAGTCACATGCTCTTTAGCTAGGCAGGAAGAAAGTGAATCATGCAAGCAGACACTTTTACTTTCTCCTGTGCAGATGGAGAGATAGAGGAATGTGTTTTGTGACTGCTGATACTTTGAGATCAGAATGAGAAGGAGATTTAAACTTTGATTTAGACCCAACAGCTTTTTTAAAAGCTACATTTTTTTGTCTTATCTGTCTGTACTCTTTTTTACTTAATTTGTTCTTTCTGTAAATTTTATTTTTCTTACATAGAAGGACATTAGTTGCAAATCATGTCCATGCTGGAACTGCTGCTGGATCACCTTGGGATCCCACATTAGTTTTTTTTTTCTCACACCATGTGCCCCCCCACGCCTTCCGTGCTGTGTTATAAAATGTATTCCTCCACCATCCCCGACCCTTGTATGTAATTATACCCTTTTTTTGTTGTCTTCCATATGTATTCTGAGCAGTGGAAGTATACTGTGCTAAACTGCATGGGTGCAGTTTTCTTTCCGGTCTGTGTATGTACTGCAGACACTGTCCAACTCCCTGACTTAAAAACAATTATTAATGACTACAATGGTGGGGTGGTGAAGCCTGGAGAGATACTACAAAACAGGCTTACAATACATCCAAGTAACTAGTAAAAAAAATGACTGTTGTGATTCGTGACGTGATCGTAAATCGTAATTTGTGACTGCATTTGTGACCGTGTTGATGAAGAATGTGATTCGTATCACGAGTGACTCCTGATGATGGTCCTGACTTAAAAAAGCTTATTAATGAGTACAATGTTCATGCTGAATTATGTACCACACTTGTCCAGTACTCTGAAGGGAAGCCAAAGAAACAACTGTGACTTAAGTTAGAGATGGAAATTTGGCCCTAAAGAGATGCAAATGTACAGACAGATTAAGATTGCGCTGTGCACTGAAGAGATGCAGATGCAAAGGCATAATACCTAACCAGTGCTCACCATCAGAAATTCAAATCTGGAAAAGAATATCTTTGCCGGTTGTGGTGGGCCACGGCGGGGGCAGTGTACTGCACTGCTGCAGTAAGAGTCACTAGTACAAGTACCAGTAAAGACATCACAAAGAAGTACAAAAAATTACACAGCTGCAGTGGATAGCAGGTTCACATTGCTGAAATTATGTGGCACAATAAAAGGTGTCTGATTTGATGACACGTGTCACACACATACTCTCACACAAGCACTAAGTAATGCATAGCAAATTGAAAACTTCAGTAATTTAACCACATATTTTAAATAAACTAAAATTATGCACTGCTGCACCACAAAAATCAGCAAAAAAATGGCAAGAATAATTGAAAATATTACTGTGTGTACATTAACACAGTTATACAAGAAAAATATCACCAAAATAGAAAGCACTGTCTTTTTCTCCAAGTTAATCTACCTACACCACAGATATGCCCTTCCCCCAAAGCACACTTCCACTGTCTCTCAGTGCACAGACTGAATGTTGTACATTAACATTCAAAATACACACACAAACGATAAACGCTTGATGATATGAGCACAGGAGGGTTTCCTATAATCGATGAACTAAAGTTTCAGCAAAAATAAAATGACCCAAAAGGCTTTTTTAACAGCTTTTAGAAGGTTTGAATCACAGAGAGCTCTCAGAGCAGATTGTCTCCTACAGCTTCCTACACACACTACCCCAAACTGAGGCTGTGCAGAACAATCTAGAGCCCATGTGACCTGAAATCCCATGAATCACTGCAAAATTCAAGTAAAGCAAAGTACATTGTTTTCAATGTACTTCGCCTTAAGAATTAGTGGAGTAGTGGTTTGGGAAGGCGGAGTAATGCAAAGTCATTGTTTTCAATGGACTCCACGTTACCCATTAATAATGCAAAGTACTCCACTTCACGTTGCAGAGCACTCTGTGAATTCACTTTCACTCCACGTTCCCCTTCGCGGAGCAAATTGTATCCACTTCGCCCATCTCTAGTAGGGAAATGGGCAGACTAGGTGGGCCAAGCAGTCCTCATCTGCCATGAAATTCTATGTTTCTATGTATGGCTGTTGAAGTCTCATTGTCCCTGGGAGCGGTATTAGCATGTGAGAACATGATGTTAAAGCACCCATTTACACCATGTATTTCCATGCTGAAAGTACACATACCAGAAAAAAATTCCTCTAGAAACACATAGATTGAATGCAGTTTAAAGGGGAAGCAAACTTACATTACATTTAAGACAGTTTGTAAAGCTGAGAAGGTAAATATGGTATTTCACATGTTATTGCAGTTTGTTTTGTTGAATTCTAAGTAAGTAGACAGGCATACTGTGGAGTCCTAAGGGGTGCTGACACATCATGCTCTCATATGCTAATGCAGCTGTCAGGCACAACCAATTTCAACAACCATACAACTGAGACCCCCCAGGCTAGTTACAGGGGCTGGTATGAACAGTGAAAACAAAGTAAAGCATCTATCTATATCTATCTATCTATCTATCTATCTATCTATCTATCTATCTATCTATCTATCTATCTATCTTCCCAACAGCTACACAAAAATAATTGTGTGTTGACAAGGAAACAAATAACATTTACAAGATATGAGGGTGTACTATTCCTGTAAGGGAGTGACTGTTGATAAGCACAGTTCTGTGGGTGCCAATGACAAGATGCACTATATATCTGGAAATATTACAGATTCCAATTGAAATGAATGGGGATTTCCAGTGCTATATTGTGATATATCTGGATATTATGCATCACGTCACTAGACTCCACTGCATTATTAAGTTCCTCCCAGGGTTAATACAATCAAAGATTATTTACATACCACTCAATTTCCCCCAAGCAGCTACAAACCATATTTTGCTGAGCTGCCTTTGAGTGGGTGACTGTTTTTACCCCTTTACCTAGCTAGACACATTAAACTCTGGAGCACTGTTTGTCCCTCTCTTCTCTGTCTTCACAGGGCCCTGTCTAATACAGAGAGTGCCATACAGAGAGAATCACCACAACAATTTCTGGCTTGGCTATCCTTATACAGTATGCCAATCATTTTCTTTCCCCACAAGGTGTTAGTGATTTACAATAAGTCCTGATATTCAGTATGCATAAGGCCACTGAGTCACCCATTTGCTGGGTACACTCTTTGTGTTTGCCTGCATGTAAGTAAGAATTGATATCCCTTATGCTGCCGGCACTCCACCCACACTCCTGTTCTTGCATTCTCCTGTTCCAGTGTCCTTCCAATCAGTGATATCATTCTGTGTCCTACCCTAGATTATGCTTTGAACCAGAGCCACCACTAGTCCTCTAGTCTTCTAGTTTGAACCCACCTAACTGCCCTGCACATTCTCACAGTGAGTACACTACTTTTTCCTGGTGTATTTGTCTTGAGTCATCCAAAAATAATTTGGAGAAACAGGGAAGCAAAACAAGAGACAAGTACTGTATTTTCTGAATTCTACATTTACCTAGGCATCATACTTGGGATTATAATAAAAATGTGGCAGAGTCCCACAATTATCTAGTATCTACACTATCTGCATATCAATATATAGTAGACAGATGTGTGTCAAGAAAATTAATCTAGCAGAGAATTACTCTGATGAGATGTAATGATCAATTAGATTACATATTTTCAGTTCTTAAAGTGTTAATTTTGATGAACTGGCACAGTACAATCAAAATGCCATTAACAAGACATAGTCGTTTTTTATAGGGGGGGCGTGGCCAGCAGCCGAACGGAATGCACGTATAGTTGGCTCACTCCCAAGTGTAACCCCTAAATCCAGCATTATTCTCTATATTTCTGCACAACGGAAAAGGGAAACTGTTTCGGTACTCACCAGCGGCTAGCCCGAATCTGTTAAATCAATTGGCGTGGTGCGAGTTACCGTCGTTTTGACTGAGTGCTTCCTTGATCATGGAGGGCTCCCGCCTGTGCAACGGATGCCTGATCTATCTATGCACAACATGGAGGCCCCAACTACGCACTCCCTGATCGTGACTGAAGGTAGTCTTGCAGAAATCAGACAAATGTTTGCTGAGATTTTACACCGCATTGAAGGAGTGGATGGGGCTACTAGAAAGAACACTGAGGACATTGTGGATTTATCGCAAAGGGTGGACATCCATGATCACAGGCTAGTTGAGGTAGAGAATGGCTGGCATAAAGTGGGGGCTAAGTTGCATGAGCAAGGACATATGATTCAGCAATTATGGGCCCGGGTGGAAGACTTGGAGAACCGCAGCTGCCGAAACAATCTTAGATTCGTAGGGTTTCCTGAAGGTTGCGAGGGGAATGACACAATTGGTTTTCTCCAAAAGGAACTGCCTTTACTGTTGGAATGCCAGTGCAGGTCTCTGTGGGAGCTGGATAGGGCGCACAGAACTCTGGCCCCACGACCTCCCCCCGGGGGGGCGCCCCCGAACTATTCTGGCCCGTTTTCTCCGATTTCAAGACCGCGAACGGGTGACGCAACTGGCACGACAGAAGGGAAAATTAACCTGGAATGAACATAAAATACAAATTTTTGTGGACTATTCATTGGAGGTCATGAACAGGTGGAAGGCCTTTACAGCTGCTTGGAGGGCCTGTGCAGAACTGGGTCTTGAATACTCCCTTCGTTACCCTGCATCTCTATGGATAGTGCTTAATGGAGCACCATGGGTTTTTGATAATCCGTCACTAGCTGAGGATTTTATTGCTGCACAAAAAATTAAATTGGGGCAAACTGCGTTCATCCTATAGCCCGAGACCCTCGCCTGCTCAGCCTGCACTGATGGACACTGGTGGACCCATAACCCCACAGGATATGGCCGCTTCGACTTCTCACCTTTGTGGGTATATCTCGACTCCCACCTGGTCTACTCCTCATAAATCCCCAAGGAGTAAGAAGAAGAACCAAAGAAGGGACAGGATTGAAGGAGGTCACGTAGACAAAACCCCTCGGCTATGCTTCAGAAGTAGAAGCAGGAGTTGCAGCCCAGAGCCGAACTCCTCGCACGACTCCTGTGCCCCAGATATGAGTAATAATCAGTACAAAGTTCTGATGGATCTCCCTACTGAGGACATTCCTCGCGATCTCCCTCTTCCTCCTAGGTGTCCCAGTTTGGCAGGTTCAAAATCATCTGCAGCCAAACAACTGCGTTGGGCAGAAGGGGCAGCAGATACCTCTGGGAGAACTCCGAGGCCCCAGCTGCTGTACAGGCTCTTTAGAACCTCTGCAAGCAACACGGACAGTCCTACCTCTGCAACAATAGCAAATGGTTGATGGTTAATATTGTATGGTTTCTCTCCTTTTGAGCTCTATAATGCCAGGTGTGCCGTGGCTTAACAGCCATTGCCGTGTTCAAGGTACAACCACTACGTATCACGGTAAAGGTGTCTCTCCATTAGAGGATAGCTTAGAGCTGCCCTCTGACCTTACTCGAGCAGGCTGTCTATATTCTCATTTGCTGTCCTTGTTTATTCGAGGTACAGATCTGAGGATCCTAGTGCCTGTACTGGCTGGTACTCTTGTCCAATGAGCCCAACAGGGGCTGTTTTGGGCTTAATTTGGGGATCTGTTCTATTGTTAACTTGCCTTGGTTACTAATACAACTAATAAGTGGTCTGTACTGTGTTTACAACTGCCCCATTTCAATATGCCGGAGGACATTATTCTGGCCACTGTTGTGTGGAAGTATTTTTTTTATTACATATGCTTCTCCTTCAAAGGGGTTACCAAGAGAAGTGTATCCACTTGATTATGATGGGTCCAATGGGCCACTTACCTCCCAGTGACCTCCACTAGTGTCTGGGCTTGCTTCTATGCTTAGCCGACGCGTATTGTGGAAGCTGGTCCTTTGTGGGTTTACAAAGGTACGAACAAAGGGGTGGGGGGTGGGGGGCAGGTTTTGTTACTCTGGGAAGGTTGAATTATTTGCTATTAGTAAGGATAGTATCTGTTAATACATATCCCTGTCAGATTATAATGTTGATACTTAGGTGTTGTGTTTATATTAATATGGCAATCTTTCTAATGAGATTCGGGGGTGTTCTGTCAATGTCTGGTGGGAAGGGAGGAGGGAGTGGGGGGGCTTACTTGGACCTGCCATCTAGTGTTTATAGGCATAAAACCCAGTTAACATGCTGTATTTTAGGTTTGAATGGAGTCTAAACTAATAACATGGAATGTGAGGGGACTTAATTCACCCATTAAATGAAAGAAGGTTTTAATTCACCTTAAGAAGCTAGCTCCTACAGTAGTCTTCTTGCAAGTGACTAAACTCTCCTCCAAAGAGGCTACCAAGCTTAAGCAAGCCTGGGTGATCGAAGAGCTTCATACTGTGGCCCCCACCCATAAAAGGGGAGTTTCCATACTCTTGCACAAAAATTTGGGATGGAAGGTGAAAAACTTCATAAAGGATCAGGAAGGGAGATGGATTATTGAGGAAGTTGAAACCCCTGAAGGTCCTCTGGTGTTGGCCAATATATATGCTCCTAATCAGGATTGCCCTCAATTCTTCCATATGGTAAATCAGGCTATACTGGACTTCAACAAAAACAGAGCCCCAATTCTTTTAGGAGGGGATTTTAACTTAACACTGGATCATACCCTAGACAGAAGCAATAAATCCCCTGAACTCCATCGACAGGCTAAGAAAGCAGTCGGGGAACTTATGTCCGAACTTGGTCTACTAGATGCTTGGAGGGTATCACATCCAGGCGTCCATGACTATACTTGTTTCTCCCCTACCTATAACTCCTCCAGTAGGATAGACCTTTGGCTTGTATCTGCAGGGATATATGAAAATGTGGTGGGGGTTTCAATTCACCCAATTTATGTCTCTGACCATGCCCCACTTGAGCTGGTTCTTAAAAGGGGACTGGACCCCCAATATTCCCAATCCTGGCAGCTAGACCCATTACTGTTAGAAGACAAAAAATGTCTTAATTGGTTTGGACAGGCTGTAACAGAATATTGGATGGATAATGATAACGGTGAGGTATCTGATTCAATTCTGTGGGAGGCCTTTAAAGCCACCATTCGGGGTAGGATAATTTCCTTTGCAGCAGCCAGGCGACGTACCCGGGAGGCTAATCAGAGGGTTTTGGAGAAGAAACTATATTGCTTGGAAATGGAATACAAAGCCCTAGTTGATAAACCTCCTTCCCCTGAATTATTAGCACAGTTAGCCAGTACCCGTATCTCCCTCAGTGCTCATTTATCACGGCAGGCTGAGCTAAACCTTAGACGCATGCGCCATGCATACTGGGAAGGGGGAGAAAAGGCCAGCAAGTTATTGGCCTATTGTCTTAAACACCAACATGCTTCTAAAATGATATATGCACTGGCAGATTCATCTGGCAACCCTTGTCGGGCTAATTTAGGGATAAATTCGATCATGTCCCAATTTTATGAAAGGTTATATGCTTCACCAAACCCATCTGACCCAGCTCAGATCCAAGCTTACTTATCCTCATTATCTATCCCAGTATTTCCTGTAGGGATACTAAATTATTAGAATCCCCCTTTACAATTGAAGAAATTGCCCAAGCAACTTTTGCTTTGAACTTACGTAAATCCCCTAGGAGAGACGGACTCCCTATTGATTTATATAGACTCCCTGGTGTTAACTTGGCCCCTTATCTGGCCCGGGTTTTTCGGCATTCCCTAACAGTTGGACAATTACCGCCCTCAATGAGAGAAGCTGTTATTACAGTACTTCCAAAAAAAGGGAAAGACCCGCTGTCTCCAGGTAGTTATCACCATATTTCCCTAATCAATGCGGATGCTAAGATATTGGCTAAGGTTATCGCCACCTGGCTGGAACCTCTCTTGTAAGACCTGGTCGGTCCCCTCCAAGTGGGCTTTGTGAAAGGCCATTCAGGATCCGACCATCATAGAACGCTGGGGTCATTGATGCATTTTGCTAAACTTTCACCAATCCCCTCAGTTGCTATGGCCTTCAATTTTGAAAAGGCTTTTGATTCGGTTGAATGGGCCTATTTATTTCATACTCTGTCCATTATGGGTTTTGGCCCTGAATATATTGCTTGGATAAAGTTGTTGTACTCTGCCCCCTTAGCCTCGGTGATGACCAATGGCAGCATGTCTAGGCCCTTTCAATTGCAAAAAGGCACGAGACAGGGCTGCCCCTCTCTCCAGTATTATTTGTTTTAGCTATGGAACCCCTTGCTATTGCACTAAGGTCCTCCTGTGACACCCCCGGGATCCAGGTGGGGACGTTAATTATAAGACCTTTCTTTATGCAGATGATCTGCTTATTACGACTGAACATACTCAATCGGGGATGCAGACTGTTTTCCGAATTCTGAATGAGTTTACCAAGATATCAGGGTTAAAGTTAAACCAATCCAAAACTGAAGTTCTTCCGTTAAATTCCTCAACCCCAGGATTGGATTTTACTGTCTTAGGGCTAAAGTGGTCCCCACTGGGTATTAAATACTTGGGTATTATTCTACACCCAGACTCTCTTAAAATGCTTTCGGCCAATTTCAATTCCCTGATTGACTCACTCAGGGTTGATATGGGAAGATGGAAGGCATTAAAGCTTTCATTGGCCGGGAAAATTGACTCAATCAAAATGATGGCTGCTCCAAGGATGCTCTATTTGCTGGCTCACTTCCCTTTGTCTATACCCCTGAAATGGTTTCAGAAATTGGAGACCCTTATGAGGAATTTCACATGGGAAGGTGCCCCCCCCAATTTAGCAAATTGAAACTCCGGCAGCACTGGAGGGGGGGATTGGGGTCTTCCCTGGTTACAGCGGTACCATATGGCTTTTGTGCTGGCCCAGACCCTTAGATGGTTTTCCAAAATTGGACAAGGCTCCCTGCAGTGGCTTCAGATAGAAGCGTCCCTAATTCATGCTGTTTCTTCAGCGGTCACTTTATATGCTAAGAAGAAATTGCCCATGAACCTTTCCCCTCCCATATTACTTTCTGTTAAATATTGGAAACAAGCTATGACCATGCTGGGTTATGATCCAGCCCCATGGGAATTCATGCCTTTATGGGACAATCAGGCTCTGAAAATAGGGGAATCTACCCTGCATTGGAAATTGTGGGAAAAAAAGAGCTTAACCTCAATACATAATCTTTTCATCCCGGGGACAACTGTTATGGATTCTTTTGAGTCTCTGAGGGCCAGGTATCAGCTTCCGTCTTCTCATTTCTGGAGATATCTTCAGTTAAGAGATGCTGTATTTCATCTTCCAAAGTCATCTTTTGGTAACTCTTCACAAAAACTAATGCATCCTATTAGCACATGGACTAGAGTTACCAAGAGTAGAGCTAGTAATATATACAGCACACTCAGGGACTCCACTCCGGACCCTACTCAGTGCGCTAGGCTACGATGGGAGGAGGATTTGCAGACCCCGATTTCAGAACAACAATGGAAGGATGGGTGGGTACATATTCATTTGGCTTGTCAAGATGGCCGCACGAGGCTTATCATGAACAAAACCCGTCATAGATGGTATAGAGACCCGGTGAAATTAGTCAAAATGGGACTTATCCCGGTTGATACATGTTGGAGATGTGGCAACCAAGGAGCTCATCTTCTGCATGTTCTCTGGGACTGTCCGAACCTTCTACAGTTTTGGAATTCCATACAGTACATGTGTCAGCAACTGTTCCCTGATATAGTCCTGGGTCCTGGCCTACTCCTTTTGGGCTGCAGCAATCCGGAGACCCCTAAGTATAGCCCAGGGGCACAGTGGATCACTATGGTTGGGGCATTGGCCAAAAGGCTCATCCTGATGAGTTGGAGAACCCCTGACAGCCCTACTTTTCATCAGTTTCTTTTGGCCCTAGCCCAAGGGGCCAAATTTGAGAGGATCTCGAGCTTTGCCCATGGTTCCCTATTTCGATATGACCAATGTTAGCAACTGTATTTAAGGTCAGAGTACTGTCATAATACTGCTTCCAATCACACTGCCCAGACTCCCTCCCTTCATTTATAAGGTGGAGACATTCTCGTGCTCTCTCTCTCTGCTTGTAGAGTCCCCTTCTTCCCCCCTCCTCCTTTTCGCTTCTCATATCTCCTTTTGACAGACTTATATATGAAGAAAGATTGCCTATGTTGTAAATAGTTGATATTATAATCACATGTGAGTTCAACACACTTATGGTAGCATGATTAGATAGTACTGATTTCTTCTATTATATCCCTAGTTAGGGTGATCGTATTTCATAGTAATCTATGCTCTCCTTGGTGGATAGTACTTATTCCGCTACAAATTATCTTCTTTTTTTAGTCATCTTTTAGGGGGGTGACAACTTATGTGAATGGATAACTTATATGGTCACTACAAACTGAAGGATTGTTCTGTCAATTATTATTATTGTTTAAATCCTAACTTCTTGTCATGTATGATTCTCTTTATGTTATACTCTGCCATGTGTGTATGACCTGCCTTAAGTCAACAATAAAATGTTTAACAACAAAACAAGACATAGTCACTGTATATTTATTTTATCAAAAATTATGCAATATGAACATTTGGCAACAATGTAAGCACAACAGGAATCACGAGCTGTACTGAATGGGGATTATATTAGCTATTGATAATTTGTATTGAGGTGATCAGCATTGTTCTTCTTAAACAGAAGGTAGCAATATAACTTATCTTTAACTGGGGTGGGACATGGAGGTGATCAGAGTCCATTTTTTTCAGATATGGTAATGAACTGTCATTTCCTCACACTGCTGCACCAGCAGAAAGCTAAACTATTGCCTGAAAAGCATACTGGGAATGTGTGATCTATTTAAAGCCTGCCAGCACAATGGGACTGAACCCATTCCTTGTAAAAAGAAATTAAAAAAAGAAACACAAATACCTTCCTGTTCTATCTCTCCACAGATAGGAAGAAATTTAAGGGTCCTAAAGTAAATAGGACTGCAAGGACTACTAGATCAGCTGCTCTTGGTGGCTGTTTTAGAAATTTGATAAAATGCTTGTTGAGGACTCATGTTTTTTATAGGAGTTTTTGTCTCTCCTTTTTTAGAAAATACCAGCATTACTATTATCTCTACAGTTTTATTGCCTATTTCCCCTGAGGTGTTCTCCAAGAATTTGGGTATAGTCCGGCAAATCACTTCCAGGTTCATAGCTTAGTCTGCTACAAACTAAACAAGCTACAAACAGTATGTGTCAGTAGGCACTGGTGGAGTTAACACATGCAGACATGATGTTTCTCAGTGTCAGCCAGTAGGGGACAGTGGACCAGAAAATCTACAAAAAAAATATTAGGCCACATCTGTATAGACTAGTTTTTACCTTTATTCAGTATCTCACATTCTCTCTTATAATTACTGTTCATACATAGTTTTAATTGTCATCAAGGGATTTAATAGATTTCACCTGCATGAAGAGTACTGAAAGGCATATTGTTTTATCAAACGGTAATATTGGAAATCAATTTAATACATACAAAAGATTCTGTGCAGATTTAATTACTGAGTTTGTTATCTATATATTTGGCCAATTTAAGAATATCACTAAACTGGAACCCAAAGCTCAAGAGCTTGAGAGTAAACTAAGACAAATAAAGTCTACCAGGGAGGTAGAATACTTTATCAATCAATCCCTTTAAAATTTAGGTCTGGCTATAGCATAATCTCTGAACCCATGAGAACTAATAAATCAAGTACTCATGTGTGTGTCCCACAATGTGATCAAGTTACAAATAGATGACTGAAAAGGAAAAGGCCAAATGATATTGGAGAAGGTAGTGGTGGTGATGAGTGGTATCTGGTAGGTAGAATATGAAGTTTAAAAACAAAGAAGGGAGGGCAAACCATTTTGAACTCCCAATTTAATCTGTATGTCCCACTTGTTAAACTCTTAAAGTCACGTATGGTAGCACCACTGATGAATAATGCACCAACCCTTAAGAACTTCCCCCCAGCTGTAGAATCAGAATACCAAACCTAATCTGTGCATCAATTATTTGTTCTAGGGGCTGCCATAATCAAGTATGTAGACAGATACGTATGTCACCTGGACAGAATTAACATAATAGCTAGTTGCCAGTCAGGTGCAAAATCTTAAGACTTTGCAAGCATGATAGGTACTGTACAGTAATGGTCTGATAGTACCATACTGGTACTAATTACAAAGGTTGGAAGGGGTTGGTGAAAGTTGCGAATTCCACTTTTGCTGAATTTCTGCAAAAATGCAGAAATTTCATAGAATTTTCCAAATTCCCGTCATTGGCGAGATCGGAATCTTCTGAATGTGTTTGGTAGATTTTCACAATTTTCTGCAGAATATTTTGTCTGAACTGCAGAAAAATACACATGAACTGCAGAATAACAGTTCTGAGGATTTTTTTTCTGCAGTTTAATGAATTATTCTGCAATTCATGAAATTATTCTGCAGTTCAGTAAACAGTTCTGTGGAATTTTTTCTCCACAGTTTAGTAGAATAATCCACAATTTATACATTTATTCCATCAGTCTAAGTCAGAATTTCTGTGAAAGTTGCTAATCTGAATTCTGCACTTTGGCAGAAGCAAAAATCTGACTTTCGCAGAAATTCCACCAGCAGAAGTTTTTTTTTTGCACACCTCTATAGGACAGACATTAAACAACATTAGAAAGGAGTACATATAAATGGCAACATTTCTATTTAACAACAAATGTCAATTACTTTTACTGAAATTCTGCTGCTACTAAAAGCAGGTAAGGGAAAGCAAATGATAATTAGCCCAATGAATACTTAAGCAATAAACCACAAGAGGGTGTGGGTTATGGGGGGATTTGCCACAGCTGCAGACTGAGTGATCAAATCCTCGCCAGCCATGGTAAATGCCCCACAACCCACACCCTTTCATGGGTTATTGTGATTATACCATGGGCCACTTCACCTTTTCTATCCAAAAGTAAAAAAAAAATGATGTTTTCAGGTTCTTCAATTAATTTTTGTTGAATTAATCATTGCACAAGAAAAAAAAAGTTCCCTGTTACTAGGTATGGTACTCGTCATCACCTCCCTCTCGCCATCAGGCTTCAGTTTTTTTAATCCATCTTCCCTCAACCCCATAACTAAATTCTACCTGTTTGTTTCTTTTTTGTGTATAAAGTTGACATGACTCATGGTTCAGTTTTGTGTATGACTGTGTGGTGCGAGCTGTGATGGGGTACGCTCAGTTACCTTGTGCTTCTGGGTTCACTGGGCAGTCCAGAGAAGATATTAGTGAGACCTCAGGGAATACTTCTTTCTTTTTCATTTTTTTTTTTTTGGTAGGGTTTTGGGACTGTTGGCCTCTGTAACTTAAGGACATGAAAATTCTGTAGGAACGGTATCACCAACAGTGACAAGGTACAGTGTGAGGTGATATTGTGGAGAGAGTGAGAACTGTAACTACTATGGAGCGTGAGGTGTTGTAAAGTAACCTTTTTTAAATTATTGTTGTTTTCTTATGTTGGTTCTTTTAAGGGAGATGTTTCCCCTTCTGCAGGTTGGAAACTGCTGCTTTAGTGTCGCACTTAACAGGGACAGAACATGGATATCATACAAGCTTTATTGGGGCTAAGATGGGTTTAAAAACAGGATATTCTACATGCGGCTGACTGGCATCTTTACTGTAGGTATATTATAGGATTTACCATGCCAAAAGGATGCCTGCCAACCAATCACAATACAGTATTTTCCATTTATTTTTATGTCCATGGTATAATGGCTAATAATCTGGACTACTGAGAATAGGTACAGTATAGCTTTCTGAGACACTGATATACATTTTTAAACCCACTAGATTTAAATAGCTGTGATGGCTTATATGTCAGTTTGAAGAGCAGTAGGATAATGAGATTGAACCTGAGAGAAGCTGCAGAGATCATTTTAAATGAGTAAGAAAGGTGGCTTGAGAAACAACTAATGGAACTACACCACTTTATGGAGTACAAATCCATTCTACTATGAACAGTCACATTTCCATAGTGACCAAAAGCCCTTACGGCACTCTGAGCACCAGCATTGCTGAGTCAGGTCATTATGGAGCCAAATTATGGATTTGCCACCCCTTCCCCGAGGTCCACTCCTCCTGGAGTTGATATCATTAGAAAAGGTGGTGTGGGGGTGCAGGGACCACAGCCCCCCCACTAAAAAAGATGATGGTGACCTATGCATTTGGCACCATAATGACCGAGTGCACTACTGCTGGCACTCTACATAGGTGGGACCAACTAAAAGAAGGATGGGCAGCAAAACCAAATAAGATATGGGATCAACATTTTACTTCTAAAGGCACACAGCCTAAATGCTAAGAAATATGAGTTTGAAACTGTAGTCATTGAGGACAGTAATATCATGAGAATCATTGAAACATGGTGGTGTGAAACTGATGATTAGTTCAATCAAGGGACACAAGCTTTTCCAGAAGGACAGACAGGAAAGGAAAAGAGAAGAGGCAGCAAAATAAATGAGTGACTAGATATTGGGTACTGACATCATCAGTACTACTAAGGATAGTTGTAACTGTGGAAATGTACTAAGGAAACACCTTACTAATGGAGTATATTACAGGCCTCCAGGAAATAAGTTTGACTTGGATAAGGTCCTGTTTAAAGAATTAATAACCTCAGATGCAACAGAAGTCCTGGTACTTATAGCTGGTTTTAGCATTCCAGATATTAATTGTAACACACATAGGACATTAGGAACTCTAGAATCTTATTTCCTCATTATTCATTATAGATAACTTTTTTGGTGATAATAACCATCACTAGAGGAAATACTGTTTTCAACTTCCTGCTCAGTAACATACTACTTGACATAAAGATATAAAAGCTCTGCACACCAGCAATGAGGCAATGGTTACCCAAAAAGGGTGTTGCTTGGCAACAAAGCCATGTTTCACAGAAATACAAAATCACACATACCCCTATATGCAAGGCATCACGGGATGTATATGCAAATTATCATGAACAATTAGGATGGTTCTGCTTGGAATTTATGGTGCCAAAGGGCCTCGCACACAGTCTGCAATGGTTGAGAAGAGAAGAAGACACACACAGATGATTATTCCTACTCAGGACTCACAGTGTGCCTCATCTGTATCTCACCCCAGGGAAAAAACAAACCAGCCTTTTTGTTGTCTTACAAATTGGGTCATGGTGGGCTCAAAAAAAGAAAGCAAGCTGAAGAGACAAAGAACCTTAGCACAGAAGCAATGAGGCAATGGTTTGCCAAAAAGGCATTGGCAACAAAGCCAGGTTTCAGAGAAATGCAAAATCAGATACCCCCACCCATAGTGTAAAGCATCATGCAATATACATATATGAATATCACCATGAACATTCAGGCTGGTACTGCTTTAAGCAGGCATGTATGGTGCCAAAAAGGGTGTCTCTCACAATCTCAAAGGCTGAGAACAGAAGAAACAGGCACATGTTTTGTCCTATTCATGACTCACAAGAAAAAAAATACACACCAAAAAGAAAGCTGTACAACAACAAAGGTGAAAAACTGATGTGGCTAATGCATAAAGTCAGCAAAGTCATAGTTGTTAAAACCAGGCTCTACACCAAACAGAAAATGTCAAGTAATATAGAAACATAGAAACACAGAAGTTGACGGGCAGATAAGGAAATCAAGGCTCATCCAGTCTGCCCATTTCTTTTTCTACCTTATGAATGTTCCATCGGCCTTTGCTCTGTCATTGGTGTATCTATTCATAGTCATCTGTATTGCTCCCTTATACCAGTCCCATGCCTGTTTGAAGCCCTGTACTGTATTCCCATCCACCACTTCCTGAGGTAGGCCGTTCCATGCATCCACAAGTACTCCTGCTAGCCAATCCCAATTCAAAAGGGTCCATAGAAAGTGTAAGACTGTGCTAAGATTGGGAAATGCCAGAACTGAGCTCAGACTGGTACATTTAGAAACTGATCTCAAATCCTTCTGCTAGTAGGTAAACAGCAGTCAAGGAACTGACAGATCAGTTGGCCTATTTTACATACTGTAGAACATGAATTAAATGAACCTACTTAAGTGACAGTTGCATTGAACAAGCATTTCTGTTCAGTGTATTACACAGGGACAAATACCACTAGAATCAGAACACCACCCATTGCCACAAACAAAACAAAAGTTATGGACAAAATTATATCAAACTCAAACAAAAACCAGTTTCAAGGAACAGTGCACACCAGTCCCATGTTCAAATAAAGGATTCTACCAGGTGCTTATCTATATAATCCAGTGTTTTATTCAAAATAATAACAAAACAACACACCCTGAGGAAGGCTAACACCAAAGCGCTGGGGCTGGGACAGTGAGCATATTATTAACTTCAATGGATTTCTTGCCAGATTTAATGGATGACACAACTGCTGTTTTGTTATTATTTTGAATAAAACACTGGATTATATGGATAAGTACCTGGTGGAATACTTTATTTGTACATGGGACTGGAGAGCACTGTTCCTTGAAACTTGTTGAATGTTATGGGTGGCCACCCATCCCTCAGTGCACCCCATTCATACTTGTGAGTGCAGGCTACAGACTCATTTGGACATTCAAACAAAAACAATGCTGTATCAGGAAATCTGTGGCTGCATCAAATGCATCTAAACTCCTGAAACAACAAGCCAAGGAGCTGTCATACCATTACTGATTATTTTTGAAAATCATATGACATGGATAATGTGCCAAGTTACTGGGTTATGACAACAGCTGTACTAATGTATTGCAAACACATCCACAAAACTCCCCGGTGAGCAAGGCTATGGAATCTTTTACACTGCAAAGGTCAATCTCATTACACATGCTGATAAATGAAGAACTAAAAGGATATGACTTAACACAGGTTTGTCAAAGATGCAGTAGATCCTTTCTCATGAAGCTGCTTTCCTTCTAAAAGAACCTAGCTACACCATGGAGACAAGTAAACCACTCAACATAATATCATCAACTCTAGCACAGCCTTTGCCTGAGTGCCACACTTACCACTAGTGTCCACATTAAATGTTGATACTAAATCTACTGGATGGATCAAAAATGTGTAAACATGTAGACCACAGCAATTATGTATAAATGCAGGCCTGCCCACACCAGAACAGTTAATAACAGTGTGCCACAAAGACCTGTATTGTGGTCAGCATTGTTTACAATCTTTATCAGTGATATGGTAGGACTATCAAGTGATGGCTAAACAAACTGGCTGATTACCGGAATCTGGGGAGACATGCTGATGCTGGTTAATCCATAAGTCAAATTCAAATAGACCAAAAAGCTTCAGCTACATGGACAATCTTAAATAGCATGGTCCTGATATTGAAAAGGTTTGCACAGTGCTTACAGAAAAATCACTATCATAACCAGATATAGCACAGCAGAACATGTTGAGTGCCATATTCAAGGGACCCCATAATTAGCTAAATACATCACTTTGCCAGTGCAAATGAGGGCACCTTCTTGCACACAGGGCACAGTGTTATATTTAGAGCATTGTAGAAGTGCTTAAAGGCTAGCACTGCAGTGCTATTTACCACTTCCAAAACCCTACTTTTTACAATTGGCACAGTGTTGCATGAATTGCACCCCCCTCTCTGCATACTGGTGCCTGGCAATGAGATCCCCACTACATACCCTGACCCCTGTAGTGAGAATAAATGGTCTCTGGTAGTCTAGTGTTACTTCCTCTCACTCTGGTATCCTGTAGTAAGACAAAATATTTTCTGGTAATCTAGTGGTATCCTCTCAAATCCTAGTCATTATTATAGGATGTTAGAACCCCTCCCTAGCCCACCAAATCAACACCCTTCAGCCCACTCCCTCCTCCTGTCCAGCATTTGACTCACCCTACAAACCTGTGGACAGCTGTGAAACACATGGTGGATGAGAACCAGCAAAGACAGTTATTTTCAATATATTCACATCTGAGCAGAATGAAAGGATAATTATCTGGGTTTCTAGTTTTGCAGATGATACTTTGCAAACAAGGAGACCATGCATAATTAAACTTACATATTTTATTCAGTGAGCTTCAGTTTGACCTAATGAAAATGAAAGAAATGGCAAATACATGGTAACCAAGTTATTAATTTTTGTCAACGAATAAGGCATCTCACTGGGAAAAATAAAGCTCAAAGTGGTAAAGAAATTAAATAGTAGCAACCAAGAAAATGGCCTTTACATTACTGTAAGAATCAATCTAAAACGTGAGCCACATAACAGACATGCAGTAAATGAAGCAGAAAATAAAGAAAATGAAATGTTTTTATATACGATGAATTTTAAAAGTTGATCAACAGATATACTGTAACAATGACATTTTATTGATCCTTGTCTGAGCACCTCCTACACTAAAATATACTGTTTAGTTTGCTATAATAGAAAACATATACATTTGCTGCAGAGTTCTGAGCAGGATGATAAAAAATACAGTAGCCCAACTTATTTACAAAGAAGACAATAAGGTTAGGTGGAAAATACCATATGGCAAGTCTTCAAATTAGTTTAATAATTCAATCTTATCATAAAAATTAGGTGTCAGTATGGCTCAGTTGGTGGTAACTCTGCCACAGGCTAGAAGGTCATTTCTTCTAGTACAGCCCCAGAAATGGGCTCATATCATAAACACTGCCCCAAGTGCAGTCCTGAGGGGATGCTGTAAAGCTAGCACATGCTGAACTTAGTTGAGACATTAATCTGAGCCTTTTCTCCTGTTTCTGGAATCTATTCAGTTGAAATTAAAGATCTAATGGCATTTCTCCAAAAATGTAGGAGACTTTCTCCAAAAATGTAGGAGCAGTGCCCTAGACAAATTCCCCATTCACTAAAATACCATCAGCAGCTTAATATGCTTCAGTTTCAGTTGGTTTGCAGATGTTCCTCCCCCTCTCCCTTGTAGGAGGATGAAAATAGGCAGTATTGTCTAACCTTTCATTCTCAGGGAAGAAAAACCCAGTAATTAAAGCTTCCAAATATTTCAAAAGTTTATGGAACTACAGCACATTAGTGGCAAATAAGGGATTAAAAGTTTAAAAAGAGATCAGAAAATATATTTCAGAGAAAGAGCAATGTAACTTCAGAAAATAATTCTATTGAAGGTAGTGTCAACTGAAACTATTCATTTCTTTGAACTAAGATTTGATAGAAACACCAGTAAAAATGTATGGAAATATTGTGTCCACTGAATTGGTGGAGAAGCATCATGGTGGAAGAACTAGCTTACCTTTTAAATATTCACATTCGTAATGTCTTGTATTTTTGTTTGTTCTCTGGAGGAATATCACAGACTGGTTCTCTCCCAGAACTCAGTCTGCACTGCTACCAGATGTCCCAATCACTCAGATATCTGAATGATCATCTTGGTTTCTCATAGAATCTCATAAAAAAGAACAAGTGTTGAAGGCCAAATGGCCCATGTGTCACTTGCCTCCTTGCTCGAGGGGATATCTGGTAGAGTCCCTTTCATAGAACTGGTCCAACTTCTTCTTAAAAGATTCCATATCCTTACATCCTACACCTCATGTGGTAGGTTATTCCAGACTGATATTACCCTCTGGTTAAACCAAGAGACTCTGTGGGTGATATTGCATGTTTTGCCCTTTTTAACTGCAAACTATGAGCTCTTATATTATAATTTTGTAACTGTAGTTCAATAACCAAGCAATCCCAAAGCTCATTGTTGGTCAAGGATCTAAACAGTAAACAGATGTTCCCCCTTAGTCTTCTATACCATAGTGTATACAGATTCAGATTCTCCAGCCTATTCCCATAACTTAAACCCCTCTGCCCAGTAATAATTTCAGTAGCATTCCTGTAGACCTTTTCAAGGGAATTTGCCTCTAAGATGGTACTTGGGGCCCACAGCTGCACACAATACTTCAAATGTGGCTGCACCATTGACGCGTACAGTGGCAATATCACCTTAGCATCTCTAGATGCAATATGTCTTCTGATACTATTTAATATTTTGGATTCAGTAGAGGCACTTGAATGACACTGACTCTTAAATTTTAAGTCATTTGCAATAAAGACACCTAAATCCCTTTCCTCAACTGTTTTCTTTAGATTTGCCTGTTTAAAACGTAGGTGGCCATAATGTTGGATCTACCAAAGTGCATAATTGTACATTTCTCCAAGTTGAACCTTAATTTATGTGTTTGTCCATTGTTCCAACAGAAATAAGCTATCCTGTAGTTTAGTGGCATCATGAGGTGTATTAACTACATAGCCAATCTTTGCATCATCAGCAAATTTAGAAACCCAAGAGCCTCCCCATAGTTCATTGTGAAGATGGAAAAGTTGAGCAAAGTATGCTCCACCACTCAGCTTGTTTCTCACTCAGAGTATCTCTAGGCCTGAATCCCACAGCTCACACAGCACAGTGATCTTTCCCAAAAGGGCAAATGACTCACCCTTTAGTCACACCTGAAACACTTCTGTTTAGATACTGTAGCCTACTAGCCTGTCACTTCAGGAGTGGGTGATGGACATGAAAAGTTTCCCCAGGTTATCTACTGTATATGTTTAAAAACAGTCACAGAAAGCATGAAGTATATGAAAATAATATTTAGCACTCCACAATATTTACATATAGTACATGATTATACACACTAAAGACTGAGGAATTCAGGATACTATAGAAAAGAAAAATAACACTTTTGAAAAAAAATCACAAAAGAAAAAAACTCATTAAAAGCTAAGTAAATTTCTAAGCAGTCAACGTTTACCACCAGCAGGGATTTGTTTGAGTTATGGAAGACTTGAACATGTGATGTTACAAGTTCAATGTCCCAAGTCAACTGATCTGCTCAGAAAACACAAACGAGAACTATCTCGTGCAGGCCTGCCCACTCACCCACATCATCAGCCCGGCATCTCTGACTTCACACCCTGGACATTTCATATATGAGACAACCTCCCCACAGAAAAGTAGTCTGAAATAGTTTTGTGCATTTAAACCCTGTCCTCTTGCTTCTCCTGCTCATTGCCTAAGAAGGTGACATCTAACTTGACCATCAGTTTGTTCATGATCAAAACATAGCCTGTTTTAGATGAAAGGGGCTCAGCCCTTTGCTATTTACTTAAAACAAAGAACCTTTTAGACGACAGGAACTCTTGCTCTCCCAACCCAACTTGCTTTTCTAGCCAGCAGTTTTGAAAGACTCTTTCATCTCTGTTCCTACCAATCTCTCACATCACTTACATATTTTACAAACAACATAACCAATACAATAAAAAAAAAACTTTTCCTGTGTGTTACATCTGTTACATTTTTGTTCCTCAGAGGAATAAACAGGGCATCTTTTTAGCCACTCTAACTGTTGTGCTTTCATGTTAGCCAGTTTACTCTACCCACTACACCCCAGTCATCTCCCTGGTTTAACAGTTCAGTTCATTCTTTGAGGCACCCCTCTTTCCTTACTGAGCTACTGGTTATTGCCTAGATAAACCATCTGCATTGCCCCGCTGTGATGTACTGCCATGCCTAATGTCCATGTTATAAGAATGCAGCATCGGGCTCCATCTTAATTGGGGGGGGTTCTCACTAGTCATGTGGAGCCACGTGAGGTGGTTGTGGTTTTTCACCATAGTCAATGCCCTGTCATAAAAATATGGCTGCAGATTTTTCAGAACTGACACTATAGCAAGGCAATCTTTCTGAGCTGTGGCATAGGCACCTGCTTTGGGCAGAAGCCCCAGGCTCAGGCACATAACTGGCTGTTCTTCCCCACTGTATATGACCATACTCAGAACCACAACTAGTACATGCTCAGATGCATCCACATGCATAGTAACATGTAATGAATAGTCAGGGCTCATGAGCACAGCTGCACAACACAATGACTACTTCAACTGGTGGAATGCTGCCTCACAGTGATCTGTCAACTGAACTTTTTCTGGCATTGTCTTCTTAATGAGATCATACAGGGGTTTGGCTATACTACTGAAGTTTGTCACAGATTTTGGATATTACCCTACCATTCCTAAAAAGACACGTATTTTCCTCTTGTGTGGTGGGCATGTCCCATCCCAGTATGGCCTCAATTTGTTTTTCAGGCCTAGGCTGTATGTATTCACTTCCTACCCTGTGCCACAGGTATGACACCCCTGCCATCTCTGTCAGACCTGTGGCATTCAGTCAGCAGAGCACCTCAGTAATGTGCCTGATGAGATCCTCCCATGCTTGGCTGTAGATGGCAATGTCATCCATGTACACAACACAATGTCTCCTGCCTCAGACACAGTGCAGTCCATGAGTTATTAAAAGGTTGGTGGCACATTCTTCATCTGGAATGACATTACTCATAATTCAAATAGGCCAAATAGAGTGATGAAGATCATCCTCTCTTTGGCTTCAGGGGTCAGGGTACCTGCCAATAGACCTTTGTCAAATCTATAGTTTTCAGGTAGAGGGCTCCACCTAACCTCTTTAGGACCTAATCTTTCCTGGAAATAAGGTAGGCATCTGACCCTGTATAGCTGTTGAGCTTGCAGTAGACATTGCAGAAGCTCATGGTCCCATTTTTGTTTGGGATCACACCACTGGGAAGAACCAGGGATTACTGGGCTTCTGGATTACCCTAAGAGCCAGCATTTCTTCCCCCCTCCATGCCCCCACAGTGGCACGTTTAACTTCCTCTGGGACTCAGTAGAGTGACTACTTAAGCATAGCCTGGGACCCTGTGTACATTTGGTGCTCCATCAGGGTGGTATATCCCAGTTTCTCTGTGAACAATTCACCAAATGTCTGCAACACACCCTGCATTTCAGCAGCTTGCATTAGTGCCAGCTATTCTAACAAGCAGACAAGGTTCTCTAAGGATTCTCCCTTAATTTCTCTAAGGATGTCCACTTCTGTGTATCCCATCAAGGTGCTGATTGAATGTTGGTGTCATAATTAGGGTGCTGCAACAAGGGAGACAGTGAATGGGGCAATCCCTTTGTGCTCCCACAGTTTGTACCCCCTCCAGGGCATGCATGCCCCACAGGAGGTTATATTTATTTTGGGGTGGTACAAGGCAAAGCCCCCCACCTTGGGATGTGCAGGGATCAAAGCCCCCTGCAAAAGTGACTGTTTCCTGGGAAGATGCTTTGGTGCTGGAACTCCTGGGAGAAGTAATGCCTGGCACTGTAATGCCAGGTGGCATTTTGTCTGCACAATAATCAGTGTCAGCAAAATTCATGTCACTGCAGCATGGGTGAACCATTTATGTGGTAGGAGTCCTATGTCATTAATATCATTCACCCTCCTCACCACTGAATAAGGATCTACCCAAGCTGCCTGCAGTTTAGTCTTTCAAACAGACATGATTACCATCACCCATTGCCTGACTTTGACTCCCAGGCTCTGGCTCCATGGTCATATCACATCTTACGTCTCTGTTGCACAGTGGCTATGTGATTCTAGGCAAACCCCATGAGCTACTTGAGTTATGACCTGAAATTCAAGATATACTCCACAAAAGATTCTCCTTGGGGAGCAAGCTCAACATCCAGTTCATCCTTTATGAAATTAAGGGAACACCTTCCCCAATGGTCAGACAGGAGCTCAAAAGGTAAGAACCCTGTGGACTCCTAGGGAATTCCTTATATGTGAATATGAGATGGAGTAAATACTTGTCCAGCTCTCGCTCATGCTGATCAGTGAATGTCCTTAACATGGACTTAAGTGATGCATTTAAATGCTCAACCAGACTATTAGTCTGAGGTGGTATGGAAAGGTCCTGAGCTGCCACATGCCACACTTCTCCCACAGACTAGTCATTAGGGCAGACAAAAAACTGGTTCCCTGGTGTAACAGAATCTCCTATGGAAACCCCACCTGGCTGACTATCACCAGCAGTTCATTGGCTATTTTTTCTGCCTCAGTGGAGGACAAAGCTGCAGCCTTCATATGCCTTGTGGTATAATACATGACCACAAAAATGTAACTCTTAACTGGATGACTTGGGAATTCCGAGTCAGCCCACAATGTCCACAGCAACTCCTCAGAATGGCTCATCAATTACAGGCAGAGAATCAAAGCTACATTAATTTTGATACTAACCTTTAACCCTCTGGCACTGCAGACAAGTCTGGCAGTAGTTTGCCACATCATTTGAGAAACTAGGCCTGTAAAAAATGTTAGTTTGTTGTATTTTTTACAGCTGGCTTACAAGTGTCCAGAAAATGGTATATCATTGGCTATGGCCAGAAGCTGTTTCCTATACCTCATAGGTGCTACTATCTGCAAAGTATCCTTTCCTACAGTCCTTCCTTCTGAACCCACTCTCAATATAGCACCCAATTCTCACTGTGTACCTGTCTTTACTCTGAAGCTTGAGGATCACCTTCCACCCTTCTGGCCAACTCCCTTAATTTCAGTAAGGATGGGTCAGCATGGAGAGCTCTCCCCAGTTTGGAATGCCTGACCATCCTTAAGCACACTCTCCCTGTATGAGAGCAGCCAACAGCTGGGCTCTCCTCCAGTCTGTAGCTGTAGCTATAGCTTAGAACTGCTGCTCCCAGCTCATTTATCAGCTACAACTTTATCTGCTGCTGATGGAGGTGCTGTTTCCAGCTGCAGAGGCACCTCTGTGTCCACAGGAGTTGCTTCCTAAACTTTACTATGGGTAGTGACCCAGACAGTGTTGGCATGAATGTCAAAATCATTCTCCATGATTACATCACCAAGAAGGTCTGGAACAACACCCACCTCCCTTATACATATGCCACCTTCCCAGCATAATATGATCCAGTCCACTGGCGCTGAGTGGAAAACTGACCCAACAGGATCTGTTCCTTGTGATGTAAATCCTGTTTTGCTGTTGATTTGGAGATCCCAGTGTTTCTCAGTTCCTGGGTTACCATCTCTTCAACTAACTCAGGGTGCATGTATGCAGTGCAGTTAGTGGGGACTGCACTCTGGCCACAGACATTAGTTGCTGGAAGTTCCAGAGCTACCCCCTCCACCTGTAGTTGACCTGTTTGCTACATTTTTCAGACAGTCATATAAGAGGTGTCTCAGTTTTTGGCAAATACAACAGCTGCATTCCCCTGACTACTACCTTTTGAAACAATTTGCATCCTTTTTGTTCTGGTACAGGCTGGCCTCCCTTAGGTACCGACCAGTGTTCCCTTAAAACCACCTGATGTCCCTCCCCCATTGTCTTGTGCTGAGTGCATTGTCAGTTAGACACAAACTAATCAGCCCTCTCAGACAGCCGCTGTCATGGAGGTAGGAGTCTGATCCAGTAGCCATGTCCTCAACTCCTCTGGTACAGTCTTTAGAAAATGTTCCATGAGGAAGAACTCTTTTACCCATTTCATGGGGCTAGCTTTTGCACTCTGTAACCACTGCTCTAAAAGAATTGTTAGTTGTACACACATTTCTGAATAGCAATTTCCCAGTGTCTTCCTTAACCCACTACATTTTTGTCTATAGGCCTTAGGAGTCAATTCAAAACATTTTAACAAGGCATTTCCCCTTTGTTACAGTTCATACAATCCTCATTGTCTTTCAAAGAAGATATATATATATATATAGATATATATATATATATATATATATATATATATATATATATATATATAATTATATTGTTCATTGTTATTTGAAGTTTTATAATATAGCTCCAAAGAGATACAAATATATCAAAATGACAGTAATACAAAACAAAAAAACATTATTGGTTCATTATACGAAGTACAGTCATGTTACTAAACTATATTTCTTATTTAACTCAAAATCACAAAGCAGGTGGTAGCAATAATAACACTCTGTTCCCAAGTAATATCACAATTATCATATGGTTTCATATAATTTATTTTAAAGTGCTCTTCAAAGTATTAACCACTTATGTTGAATTACAGTAGTTCTGGGGTGTTTCAGAATTCTAATAGCATACATTTTGTAGTCAACATGATACATGCCCCAAAAATATTTTTGTTTTTTTGTTAATTTGTGAGTAACAAAATGTGCACTTTGACTCCCTAGATAGGACCTTTCTCAGACAGCTAGTCAACAAACCCACTAGGGATGAGAGAGTGATGGACCTGGTGCTTACAAACAGTGACAGCATTGCAGACATCAAAGCATGCAGTCCCTTCAGTACTAGTGATCACCATACAGTGTGGCTTAACTGATTTAACACTAAGACAGGAGCAGAGGCAAATCACATGAGGACTAGAGTCCTGAACTTCAGACATATCTTAAGGAAATGGAAGACTGCCTTGAAAACTGCCTAATAGCTGGGGAATGCCAGAGAGAGGTAGAGAAATAGTGGGAAAATATAACATACTAACATACTAAAAATGCCAGCAGAATAGGCCGCTCAGTCTATCGAGTCTGCTTGCAGGTCAGCACCCTAGCAGGGCCTGACACCATACCACATTGCAGTAAATATAAGGGAAGTTATAATTAAGGCAAGCAGCCAGTGTGTGAAAGAAGTGAGTAAATCAAAGAGAAAAAGAGACAGTTGTGGAAATCTAGGGAAGTGACCACAGTAGTGAAGGAAAAAAGTGTGATATTCAGGAGGTATAAGGAAAGAGAAAGATAGACAGTGAAGTGAACATGGTGAAACAGAAGGAAGGAAGGAAGCAAGTAAGAAAATAAGGGTAGCAAATGTGCTAGACAAGGAAAGGATAGCCAAAAGGGTAGCAAATGGGGATAAGACTTTCTTCAGGTGCATAAGTAAGAAGAGGAAAGCAAGCGAAGGGATAGTGAGGATAAGGAGAGCCATAGAGAAGGTATATGCAGAAGAGGACCAAGAAAAATCAGGCATCCTGAACATGTATTTTTGCTCAGTCTTCAAAGTGGAGTGAGAGGGGATAGACCACCAGTGAGGAACAAAGGGTGAGGGAAGGTGGACTCAAGTCCATTTACAGAGGAAAGAGTCCTGAAGGGACTTGCAGCTCTGAAAGTGGACAAGGCTATGGGACCAGATGGGATACACCCAAGGGTACTAAAAGAACTCTGGGAGCTGCTGGCTGTCCCACTGACAACCTTATTAAACACCTCACTGGAATCAGTCATGAGGACTGGTGGAGAGCAGACAAGGTCCATCTACATAAGGGAGGCAGCCAGCAAGAGGCTAGTAGTAACTATAGACCAATCAGCATCACCTCAGTGTTTGGGAAATTCATGGAAGCACTGCTAAAGGAAAGGTTGGTGGAGTACCTTGAATCTAGTGGGCTACAAGATCAAAGGCAGCATGGATTCATGAAGGAAGTCATTATAGATGAATCTGATTACATTCTTCAACTGGGTGATGGGGGAACTAGATCGGGGAGGGCAGTGGACATGGGCTATCTGAACTTTAGCAAGGCCTCTGACACAGTGCCACACAGGGGACTGATTATGAAATAGAACAGCCTATGGGGTGGGATGCAAAGTGGTGAATTGACTAAGAAACTGATTAATAGATGGACAACAGAGGGTGGCGGGTAATTGCTCTACTCTAAATATGGAAACATGATCAGCAGGGTGCTGCAGGGCTCCATATTAGGACTAGTCTTCTTCAGCGTCTTCAATGTCTTCATAAGTGACCTTGTAGATGAATTGGAAAATAAGGTATGCCTTGTTGCAGATGATACCAAAATCTGTAATAGCATAGAAAAATAGAAATTTGCCAGCATAAAAGGACCTATTGGCCCATCCAGTCTGCCCAATACTTCCCGCCCCCGGTCTGGTTTATCTTATCCCCTTCATTCCATGCCATTTGAACTTTTATTTAACCCCATGTACTTGTCCCAAGCCTTCCTGAATTTGCTTACTGAATGACCCCCACCACCCATTCTGGCAGCCTGTTCCAAGAACCCACCACTCTCTCAGTGAAGAATTTCCCCCTCGTATTTCCTCTAAATCTGCCTCCACTCCAGCTTGAATGTGAGTCCCCAGTTGATTTCTTTTCACACATTCTGAATATGCTACCCTCCCATACCTTGTTTATTCCCTTCAGATATTTGAAGGTTTCTACCATATATCTCTTTCTCTCCTCATCTCCAGTGTGTACAGGTTTAGTTCCTCTAACATCTCCTCATATGACCTCCTGTGCAGCCCTTGAATCATCTTGGTTGACCTTCTCTGGACCCTTTCCAACCTGTCTTTGTCACTCTACCAGTATGGTCTCCATAACTAGACCCCCGTATTCCTGATGTGGTCTGACCATAGTTTTGTACAGTGGCATGATCACCTCCTTCCTCCTGCTTGTAAAGCCCCTCCCTATGCCTGCTAACATTCTGTTAACCTTCCCCATAACCTTATTGCATTGGTTCCCCACCTTCAGGTTATCTGAAATGATGATCCCCAGGTCCCTTTCCTGCTCAGTTACCTCAAGTTCCCCCTCCCCAGCCAGTATTTTGCCTTGGGTTTCTACTCCCTATGTGCATAATCTTAGATTTTTTTGTGTTGAATTGTAATTGCCCCTTTTCTGACCACTCCTCCAGCTTGACCAGGTCTTCCCTCATTTCCACCCCTCCCATTGTGTCCACCGTGTTGTAGATCTTCATGTCATCTGAGAACAGACACACCTTCCCATTCAGGCCTTCTGAAATGTCTCCAATGTATATGTTGAATAGTATGGGACCCAACACAGATCCTTGAGGAACCTCACTCAACACCCCTCCCTCTATGGAGTGTATCCCATTTGCCACCACCCTCTGAGTTCTACTCTCCAGCCAATTTTCCACACAGTTTAGTATTTTGCTCCCCACCCCTAAGCTACCCAATATGCTTATTAGTCTCCTGTGAGGAAAGGTGTTGAAGGCCTTTCTGAAGTCCAGATAGGCCCCTCCCTGATCCCATATTTCCATCATGCAATCAAACAATTCAATCAGGTTGGTCTGACATGACCTACCCTTTATGAATCCATGATGGTTTTCATCTATGAGAACCTCCTCCCCCAGATATTGTGCCAGCCATTCCTTTATAAGTGCCTTCATCAGCTTACCCACCACTGAGGTAAGGCTAACCAGACAATAGTTTCCTGGCTCTTCCTTCCCTCCTCCTTTGTGCAACAGCACCACATCAGCCCTTTTCCAATCCTCTGGGACTCTCCCCTTGCCTAGAGACAGATTAAATAACTTTGTGAGTGGTGCTGATGGCTCCTCCATTAACTCCTTGAGCACCCTGGGGTGGATTTCATCGGAATCCATTTCCTAGTCATCTGCAGGTTTCCTAACCCCTCCTACACCCTATCCTCTGAAAAGGGGCTTGTGTCCATCTCATTGCCCCCCTTTCCCTGTTTAGCTCTGGTCCCTGTCCTTCTTCCTCAGTCATGAAGACTGATGTAAAGTATTTGTTCAGCAGATTTGCTTTCTTCTCATCTTCCTTTATCAGAGCTCCCCCTCCCCTCTTAGCCTCACAATCTCCTGATTGCTTTTCTTGTGTGCATTTACATACCAGAAAAAAATTGTGTCTCCCCTTTTGGTCTCCCTCACTATTTTCTCCTCTATATCAACTTTAGCTCTCCTGGCTATTTTCCCCACTTCCTTTAGCTTCATCCTGTAAGTTTCATTATCCTACATCATCTGTGAAGCTTTGTAGGTCCTGAACATCTTCTTTTCTTCTCTGACTGCCCTTTTCATTGCTATTGTGAACCAAAGTGGTTTTCTCCCTCTCTTGCATTTACTCACTCTCCTGATGCACTGTTCTGTCACAGCTCTACCACGCTGGTTTGACATCTCTAATGTCAACTGGCATTACAGTGACAGGAATCATGTCGACTGCAAATTGTGGTCAGCATGATTCCTTGCAGACTCCTGGTCCTGTTTTTCTATCAGGGGTCTCCACCCCTGCACCCCCAACTAAAGGATTGTTAACTCCAGTTGGAGTTAACTTGGTGCAGGGGTGCAGGACCAGGAGCCAGCATGCCCCTGTCTTGGGCACACCAACACAGTGAGCTGTCAGCAAAGTGTCGATTTTGCCAACAGGAGCGTAGTTGGCCGTGTTGGTGTCACCATACATGGGGCATACATTCTGTCACCATCAGAATTCCCCTCTTTATTGCTCCCCATAATTCCTCCACTCCCTCTAGATTCCCGTTCCCTTCAAGTTCCTTCTTGAAAATGTCTTTCTTTTTTTTTTTACAAATATGCTTTCCTGAAGTCTGGTACCATAGTGGAGGACCTATTATTATCTGCCCCAGTCTGAAGACTGAACCTTACCATCCTGTGGTCACTGTCTCACAGATTATCTCTGATCTCCACATCCTCAACACTATCCCCATTGGGCATTACCAGATCAAGTATGGCCTCTCCCCTAGTTGCTTCCCTGACCAACTGTTGAATAAATGCCTCCTGTACTGACTTCAACAGCTCCCTACTCCTTTCAGATGCTTCTGTTGGGATCCCCCAGTCCACATTGGGAAGATTTAGATCCCCACCACCAGAATTTCTCCTTTGCCTGCCATTTTTTGTATTTCCCTAGCCAACTCCTTATCAGCCTTTTCACCCTGGTTTGGTGGTCTGTATGCTACTCCTATCCTTACTACCTCTCTGGTCCTCTTAGTTATCATGACCCAGAGGATCCCTGCTGAGCCCTATCCTACCCCACTAAAAGTTGCACTTATCCCATTCCTTATGTAAAGAGTTACTCCTTCCCCCCATTTTCCCTCTCCTGTCCCTCCTGTAGAGATTATACTCTGGTGTTTCCACTTCCCAACTGTGGTTATCAGTCCATTACATCTAAGTTGCCACTATCAGGTTTAGGTCCTTCACCCTCACCACTGTCTCCAGGTACCCCATCTTATTCCCCATGCCCCAAGCATTTGCCAGCAGACCCTTCCATTTATCCCCTCCTCCTCCATTCTCCTTCTTCTATTGTCCCCTGCCCCCATTTGTAGGGGAGTACGAGTTAGGCAAGTCTGACTAGCTATTTTTCCTAGTCCACCCCTAGCTTCATACTCCCCCTCCATAGTTTAAATCATTCCCCAGTGTTTCATCTGTATACCCCTGTAGTGTCCCCTGGTACCTCAACAATTCCCTTAACAAAGTGGGCAATGAGGAAGGGGCAGAAAGAATGCATTGAAATATTGGGAAACCCAAAGAATTTTCAAGAGTTAGTGCTGGGGGGGTCTTGGGAAACCCAAGGACTTATCAAGAGTTAGAACTGGGGGACTCTTTCAGCAGATAGCCTGAGTTAACATTGATTGTGTTTACTTATAGTTTACTGCAGTATAACAAATTGTATTAGATTGATTCTGTTGACATCCAAACTGACATTCACTGTAACAATAAATCTCAGAATCTCCTGTAGCTGAGAACAGAGCAGGTCTGCAGCAGCAGCAGTTAGAGAGCAGTGCAAGTTAGAGATTGTAACATCCATCCGCAGACCCTGGACTTTCCATTTGGTGGTCCACATGGCACCCAATACAGTTGTACAGTTCTTTATTTCCCTGGTAGTCTAGTGACACCCCACCTCTGTAGCCCTACACATAATGTTTTCCATCAGTGGCCTGGTACCTCACCAATCTCTGTATCCCGTGCTGGCACATTGATTCTGCACACATGTTTGTGATGACATTACTGCCACACTGTTAATGTTTTACAGGCACAGGCCATCACAAAAGTTATTCAATGCATTAGTGAATAGAGTAGGAGGTTAGTAGTGCTTATGTGCTGTAGTTTACTTTTTGGCTTTTCTCTATTCCCACCTTTGTTAGGAAAACTGGGTAGTGAGTAGGGAATAGAAAGCCTAGTACCAAGGGTGAGCAGAGTGCCAGAGAAGGAGGAGGCAGGGATGTATGGTGGCCATTTCACAATGTGTTAGGTGGGAACTGCCATAGGAGGTTGGCCGTTTTAGGGGATGTGGGAGGAGTCTTCCCCCACATTGAACCTTGGGCTTTAGCCCTCCCATTCAATGTTTTGGTGAATAGAGTATGGGGTTAATAGTGCTTATGTAACTGTAGTTTACTTTTTGGCTTTTCTCTATTCCCACCCTTGGTAGGGAAACCAGGTAATGAGTAGGTAATAGAAAGCCTGAAAAGATTACCAATAGAGAGCACAAAAAGATTATCTCCTCTAACTCACAGAGAGTATGGGCAGTAGCATGCAGCAGAGAAAAATCCCCAAGATGGAGGAAACCTCTGAGAACCCATGGCCACTGACCCACCTGTCCTGTGGGCAAACTTAGATGAGATGAACCTAGGTTCTAGAAACCATTTTCTAAAAGCTGAAAGAAGTGAGCTGCTTGAAGAGATCACATTCCATCTTCAGAGTCCACTGGGTGATGTGTTCTGAAAGGATCATTCTGAAGCTGAAGAGGCAGGGCCATGCTGAAGGAGCATCCAGGTCCCAAATATGGATTAGGTCCACCTGTAAAAGGGGTTAACATGGTCCAGAATTCCAAGGTGATAGTCATTGATATTCAGTGGGGTACAGAGACAGTGTGAGCATGAAGAACATGAGTTGAGTAAACGGGCTACCAGATTCAGAACTGTGGGAAGCAGAATTGGTTATAAAAAATAATAAAGTAATCTGTCAGACTGTATAGAGAGCTTGACATTCAGATTAGAGTTTGACTGCATGGAGTTCAGCAGTGAGCGATATGTTGCGATGTAAGCATCTGTGGAAATGATAAAGAATTCAGACAGAAGCTGCAGGTACCTAGTAGAAAGGGTTAACATGGAAGACTGCAGACCAATGAATGAAGGAAAGATGGTATATGCTGTAGAGAGGGTAACTGGATATCGATGGGACTAATTGGAAAGTTTAGTACAATGGATTCAAAGGTTGAATAGAGTAAATGTTGTGATGATGCAATTCATATAGGCTCATATGAAGGAAGGACTGCTAATGGTAAATGAAGGATGTGGTTATCGCTGTGGCGTTATTGCCAGAGGCAGGAGCTTGTGTGGCCACTGTGACTTTGCAGTGCTGGAGCATCCAATGTCTGAATGTTGAGGGGAGCCTGAGAATGGGTCATCAAATAAGTCTATGGACTGATATGGCAAAGGGAAATGAAGAACAGTGTAGAATGCAATGGGTGCCTAACATGCTTAGTCTGATACAGGGCCGTTGTGAGGCATAACTGGGATAATGAGACAGCCAGGTCAGCTGCAAATGTGCATATAGAAGAATCAATGGAAACCTGCTCATGGTGATGTTATTTGCTGGAGGCAGCTGGCATGATTTAAGGTAACATGATGAAGAGGTGTAGATAACTTTTATGAACTATGGTGATGTTCTGCAGCCAGGGACCGGTGGCTCAGATGGAGGAACTTCAGCAAGGCAGCTAGGCACCAGATATCCAGGAATAGGTGTTCCAAGGTAGTAGCCAGAGAAGGTCTTAGGAACATCCGATGCCTATTCAGAGAATACGAGTTGAATAACATGGTCAAACTGAGGCATTGCTTTTAGAAGAAGACTATGAGGAGAAGGTATAATGGATGATGCCAGTACTGCTATGAGATATCTTGATGTTCCTCTTATCCTAAACAGTGATGGATAGTATGGATTTGGTACATCTCAGAAAGAATTAGGGTCATGTGTCCAGGTGAGAAGGTAGGAGTGAAAGAGACTCCACTAAATCTTGGATCCTATGAAGACACTGGGTGGTAATGATATCTATACTCCTTGAATTAATAGAATATACAGTATAAGGAAACATTCTGCAGAGGTGGTTGAGAGATGAGATCTTCTATAGTCCAGTTGAATGGGATTCCAGAAATGGGTCCTGGGGATGATATTGGGAAGTACTGATGATTATATGGTGTTGTAAGAGTCTATAGGGAAAGCTGTTAAAGGGATGTCACTAGAATAAGGTATCCTCAGGTGAGATGAACAGGTACTCCATACAGTGTTGGAAGGGAGCTGTTACAATGGCGGAGGTAGGAGTTTGAGACAAATAAATAGGTAGGAGTAGTTGTTCAGGCAGGGATGCTGGGCATCATTAGTCATAGGAATGTCCAAAAGAGACATGGCAAAAGTGCAGGAGCCCTGAGCCACCAGGGCAGTGAGGAGGAAGGTAGCAGTCCAAGGACAGAAGGAGAAATACAAGCAGAAGACCATAGACTGAAGGATGAAGCTGGAGAAGATGGCTGACGCTAGGTAGTATCGACATCAGCAAGTGCAAGGAAGGTATGGGACCAGGGCAAGTGCCACAGCATACCAGAAGAGAATGTGGGAAGCTGAATCAGGCCTCAGGAGGAGATCCATGTCAAAACAAGGAGCTAATTCATGTACAAGGTGCTGCAGAGTTGAAGTGCAAGGGTCCCATGTCTGAAGGAAATGGCGACTGGAAGAGTCAGTAGCAAGGTGTTGCAGAGAAGGAGAATGGGTTCCCACCTCCAAAGGATATGGTGAACTGGAAGTGCAGATAGCAAGGTGCTGTGGTGATGGGGAATGGGTGCCCACCTCCAAAGGAGATGGCAAACTGGAATTGCAGGTAACAAGATGAAGTGGCGATGGGGAATAGGTTCCCACCTCCAAAGGAGATGGTAAACTGGAATTGCTGATAGGAAAAAAAGTCCTTGAACCACCAATTGTAGACTTCTGACTGGAGATGAGGGCAGCTGAAGGGGAAAACTGTAGAAGGCCTCAGGCACACTTCCCCGAAGACAAGCAAATGTCACGTATCCAGCAGGAAACAAAAGGGGATGCAGGCAGACATGTCCAAGGGGAAGGCATGTGTGAATCAGAATCATCTGGAGCAGCTATGAGGGAGGATATGGCCACATGGAGCTGAGAGTGGAGGTAGTTGAGCCAGACAGCAAGCCTCAACAACAATGCACAAGAGTAGAGGAGGAGGAGGTGGAAGGCAAGCAGCAAGGAAGTCCAAGAGTCTGATGGACTGGGGCAGTTGAAAACTGAACAAGCTGGTGGGGTCCAAATCTTGACCATGAGGAGGCCAAAGGCAAAGGGAAGTACATTGATTCCATGGAGGTATAGGATATAGTTGGGTGAGATAGGAGATTGGAGGCAAATGGTGTTCAGTGGTCCTGTTTCCAAAGGAAGTGGAAATTGCATATCTGGTATAGAATGTATTTGGTTGAAATGATAGATTAGAGATACAGTCTCCCATGCCTGGCAATCAGGGCAAACTAACCATCACTCGATGCCATGCCAGCAGAGTTAGGGACAGAGACTGCAGGCAGATGATGAGGAATAGAATCGGTTGGAGCTGAGGTTGAAGAGTCATGCTCCTTTCTCTGGTAGACAGGAAAAGCCCACCTTCACTTAATACCACAGAAGGCAGAGTAAGGGATAGAGGATGTTGGGATGCTGGTACAACTGGTAGTTGTTGCTAGAGAATCCAGCAGGGTAAGATGGTAAATGGATTGAAATGGACTCCCATGCCTGGCAGACAGGGCAAGCCTACCTCTACTCAATGCCTGAAAAGGCAGAGTTAGGGATGGAGACCAAAAAACTGATGGTATGGGCTGAGCAAGGAATGGGCAGCTAACTGCTGCATATTAAGCAAGCAGCAGAAAAAAAGAGGACGTAGGGAATGCAAGCAGGGACCGGGGGAGGATGAGCACAGTGAAGAAGAGGAAACTGATGAAACATATGAAGCACATAGAATGGACAATGGCACACAATGCAAGAAAGATATGGGAAGGAGCACTGTATTAGAGAGAAACAGACGAAATGACCACTTCCAATCCGGAGGGGAGGTAGGAGTGTGCGGGAGCCCAATCAGCATGGTGAAGGAGGCACAGGAGATTATGAGAGCTGAAAAGGAATGAAGTACTAGGGGTACCATAGAGTAAATTCAGAAGCAATATGCTTAGCAGGATATATGAATGCTGAGACAAGGAAATGGAGCAAATGGGGTAAAGCATGTGTAGTATCATTGGCAGTCAAAACTGCTAGGGGAAGGTTGCTTGCAATAAATGATGGAGCACAGTAATTACTGACAAAATACAGGCACTAGATGAGAAAAGAATGTGACGGAGGGCTGTTGAGTTAGGAAGGAGCAGTGATGGAGATGGAGTGCTGGCAGGAAGAGCGAGAAGCCCAAAATAAAATATCAGGGAGCAAGGGACAAGGACAAGAATGAGTAACGGGGGTGGTGGAGGAGACAACAAGGAGGAGAGTTTTTTTTTATTTAGTAGTTCAGGTTTGATTTGTGAGTGGTGTGTCACTTCGGACAGCAAAATGTAAAATGGAAGTAAGGTAGTGTGAGGGGGCAACAAAAATGAGAAGAGCAAGGTACAACTGTAAGGGAGAAGAGACACAGGAGGATGGGAAGGGAGGGAAATGTGGCAGGACTGTGGGGTTGGAAAGTGCAAAGCAGGAACTAAGACTGAGGATCCGTGGAAATGCTAGCATGAGTGGAAGGAAGGCAGGGTGAAAGAAAAGACAGGAGGAAGCCTGGTAATTAGGAACTAGAGGGGCAAGCTGTAAAACAGCACCAGAATGGGATAAATGACTGGGGCTAGGAGACATGCATGCATAGAAACCATAAGTGCAGGCTGTCAGGTATCTGCAGCAGAGCACATAATGGCATGAATAGTGAGTGAAAAAACCAAGGAAGTGGTAATGCAAAAAAGAGCATTGCCAGGAATGGGCAGGAACACGGAAATAAAAGAAAATGCCAGCACCGAACAGCCGGCACATATCAGCAACAGTAGAAAGGTCTGGGAGCAGGGAGGGCATAACTCCAGAAGTCAAGCAGTTGGTAAACAAATTGAAAGGTGGCAAGAAAGAAGACACAGCAGGACATGGTATGGCAGTCAGAGGGAAGGGGTCCCGGGACTGCTGCTGGAAGTGGAGTGCCTGTGAATGATATCAGGCTCTGGAACACTAGTGGAGGGATGGAGCCAGTGCAAGAAAGGGAGCACAGAGAAATCCCTAAAAAAGGAGGGAAAAACCAAAAGGAAGAGGAACACAGAAGTCAAATGGGCATCATAAGGAGAAAACAGGAGGAAGGAAGGAAGGAAGGGGTGGAAGGCAAGAAAATTCAGGTAGGGCAGGAATGAATAAAACAAATGGGAAGGAAGGGACTAGCAGAAGAAGCAACAGACAGGAGGGGTGGGGGAGGATGGAAGAAACAGGGAGAAAGTAAATGAGGCTCAATCCATGAGCCACACAGGAGCCAGTGCTTGCGAAGACGGAGGTTTTTGCAAAACACGATAGGTGGGAACTGCCATGGGAGACTGTCCTTTGCAGGGAATGTGGGAGGATCTATTCCTCTACATTGAAACTCGGGCTTTAGCCTTCCCATTATTAGTCCATGTTTGGTTGCCATATCTTATTTAGGGCACTGTGTAACATTAGCATGGCGATGCTGCCCCCCTCCATACACCAATGTACTTTGATGTGTGCTGCTGTGGAATGAGTCTATTGCCTTCTTTGAGCATAGTTGAGGGGTTGCATGCAACTAGCTGTCACACAGTCGGCAGTGGCAACAACTCAACATGATCACGGCACATTGATACAGCTTTTTTGAATGTAAGTATGGATATGTCAAGCTGTGTCAGTCTGCTCCCTCACATGATTCTCAAATACCAATGTGTAGTGATGCATACAAACTGTTTTATTGTCACTAGTGTTAGTTGACCAAGTTTTCAATTAAAATAATGATACTTCTAGCCCTAATTGTGCAACCATTAGAAGTTGTTATAAATTATTTATTAAAAAGTGCTACCTTTAGAAACATCATAGTTAGGAACTTTAGTGTTAAATGAAAGTGAGGAATCAGTGCAAAATACAACTTCATGTTGACAAAGTTTCTATATATTGATATACTCTACACCGATACACTTTATAACATGCCATCAGATGGCCCAGTGGGTAGAATGCTGTGCTCCAGTGTTGGCAACTTAGATTCATGAGTAGACTTAGGTCTTAGACTTTGCGGTGTATATGCTACCCATCGGAGACATTGTAAGATGGTATGGGCTGAGGTTTCACTGTTATGCAGATGATACCCAGCTTTACCTTTTATTTTGCTCCTGACCAGGATGAAGCTCTCTCGGTCTTTAACAGCTGTCTAAAATAAATCCAGGAGTGGATGTATTCTAGCTGGCTGAAGTTGAACTCGTAAAAAACAGAGGTACTGTTGTGGACCTGGGTCAATAGATAGGGGGGGGTCGGGTGTTGGTGCGCCTTCCAGAATTTTTATTGGTGGCATCTCTCTCTCTCTCTCTCTCTTGACCTCCGAACAGGTGCGTAACCTGGGGTGGTTCTTGATGATAGACTGACACTGCAGTCACAGGTGTTGGCTGTCATCAAGACTTCCTTTTACCATCTTAGGAACATCACCAGGGTTAGGCGTCTGGTTCAGTCTGACGACCTTCCAACTTTGGTCCATGCCTTTGTGTTCTCATGCCTGGACTACTGCAACTCTCTTTATCTAGGGTTTTCAGGGGTTGAAATCTGTCACCTGCAGCTAGTGCAGAATGCAGCAGCCTGGCTTTTGATGAGCTTGAGTAGATCCTGTCATATTACTCCGGTGCTGCGCGAACTGCACTGGCTGCCAATATGGTGGCAGATCACCTTCAAAGTTGGCTTGCTGACTTTTAAAGCCATACACGGTCAGGGTCCAGTCTATCTGAAAGAACTTCTGGTACCCTACTGCCCTGATTGATCACTCTGCTCAGCCAACGAGGGGTTGCTAGAGGTTTCAAGGGTGAATTTGAAATCATCTGGTGTTAGACCTTTTTCTTATGCTGCCCCCACCCTTTGGAATTCTCTACCCCATCAGTTACAGGAGTGTACTTCTGTGGAGGAATTTAAGAATGGTTTGAAAACTTTTCTTTGGAAAAAGGCCTACTTGGAAAAGTGAATTGTTTATTTGATTATGATTTTGGCTCTATTGAATATTTTTAGTGGTTGTTTTTAATTGCTTTAATTGTTTTATATGTAAGGCACCTTGAAAACAGAAAACTACCATATAAATGAAAATTATTATTATATTATTATTATTAAATCAGGTGGCCATGGTGCTGGTGTGATGCTGCCCTTCCAGCCATCTCTGTGCTGGTGGCTGTACACCTGTAATTAGGGCATCAACTTTGGGAGTTCACCACCCCCTCCCCGAGGTCCACCCCCGGAGTTAGTATATATAGAAAGAGGAGATGTGGGGTGCACAGCCCCCCACATGGGATCACAGAGGGCACAGCCCCCCATAAAAAACTCAAAATGTGGCTCCCTAATGACTGGGTGCACTGTGCTGGTGCCCTAAATAGGTGGAACCATGGCAGTGCACTGTGGGCAGTGCTTCCTGTCAGAGAGAGTGGATTCTGTAGTTCCACTGCCACAGGAATCCCTAAAGTAGTCCATGAAGCTTACCTGTTCCACAAAACATTGAAGTGTACATGCACAAGTAGAGAAGCAACAAAATGTAATTTTGCCAGTGAAATTCAAGCAAAATCACAAATTTCACTGTGCAAAATATTTTGCAAAATTTCTGCATTCTGCAAAATACTTAACGGATGTGAAATGCAAATTCGGCATTGAAATGCAAATTTTCTCTCAAATAGTTGGAATTTCTTACAGTGGTGAAATTCTGCCTTCAAGGCAAACTTCTGCATTTCACTGAAGAATTTCACATGTCACACCCGCAAAATATTTTGTGAAATGCGCAAATTTCACAAAATATTTTGCATAACAAAATCTGCATATTTTGTGCATCTCTATACATAGGCTGACAGTGAGTACTGCCCAGTATGTGGGAGATGAGAGGTGTTTCAAGAGGACATACAAAAAACACATTTCACTGCCACCATTAATGATGGTTGCTGGTACTATCGGCCCTCATCATTTATTCTTACTGGCCTCAAGGGTGGGAGAGTAGCAGATGTGGTTGGAACAACACCACAAGGAATATCCAAAGAAGGAGTAGCTGTGGTGAAAAGGGGAATAAAGCTGAATAATGTGTATACATACATATATATATATATATATTTAATAAATTTACAAATAATAACAATATACATTAATCATAGCTGTTTACTTTTAGAATGAAAAACAATATGATTTACTTATTTTAATGTGTATTGATGTGTGGCTGTATCAACATGATTCAGGCATGTCAAGCTGATTGCAAGTTTTAATATAAAAAATATGATTCCTACATCTGTCATAAAGTTAGCACTTATCAAAGTAGTACTGGAACCATTAGTGACTTGCACATCTTTTTTTAGTTGGAGCTAGGAATTATGTCAAGTTGAAACCGGGTTGACACATCCATGGAAATAGATACTCATTAATAAACCCCAACATACATTTTCCCCATGGTATATTTGAAATAATATTTAAGTACAATTTAAAATTTTCTGAAAACGTGGGTCACATTCTTGGCATTAGAGATGGACACCAAAGCAGTTTGTCAGCACCAATGTACACTGCTGAATGTATCAAGAAAGACTGAAAAATAATATCTGGCATCTGGCGAAGACATTACTATTTTGTGCAATCCAGTATGGAATCCATGATAATCATGTTGGTTTATAATAGATCCAAAACAAGAGATCTGGTTGTTAATCAGGGCTCACTACCAAGTCTAAGTTATGCAAACTGCCTATTGTATACAGTATTAGTAATAAGATTAAAGAAGCATTAAGTTTTGACTACTAAAATGTGGTGCTTGCACTGAGAGTTCATACTGATATGCACTATTGTAACTGGTACAGGTTATTAAATATTCTTTGACTAAAACAAAGATTTCTCAAATTTACACAAACTTGCATTCAAAATCAAGCAACCTACATTGAGTACATAATTATTTATGGATGATGTACGTGTATAATTTAGGAAAATCAGTAAATAAATTATATTTGATGAAATGTTGTAAAATTGATTTTGACGCATGATCAGTTGGCAATTCTGGACCTAGTCTTTCAAACCAACTAACTGTTTACATAGATTATACAATGGCAAAAAAGAATCCTGGGCTCTGATTGGTCCATCTGAGACTGCACCCATGATGCCATCCCAGCATAACATCATAGATCAAGTCCCAGAACACTCATGACCACATTAAATGTAAAATAAAAATCATTCCACAACCAACTTTGCTACTGCTCACAGGGCATTCCACAGCTTTCCATTTTTACTTTCACTTACTGAGCAATTTAGATTCTTGTTTCACCTTCTGCCATTTATCTCACAGCACTTGCAATAGTGTCTTCCAGCAGTGCAGCTTCCAGCAATGTCTTCCCACAACATTATTAAAAAATGAGTAAAACATACGTTTATTTTATTTATTTATCTATTTATTTAAACTTTGTGTAAGGCACTCTGAGCCAAAGCTTATTTCCTGGTGTGACCAGGGGTGGTTGGGGTAAGTAGGATACATTACAAATAAAAACTGTGACAAATCTGAAATAGAACAAATTGAAATATTTTAGATAAACAAATGACATTTGGTATCATATAAAAAATATTTACAGCAAAATAGACAAACACCGGGAATTATAAACATTTGTGTGACAGTTAAGGTAGCCAAGGTATGGGCTCAATTTGTCAGAAAAAGTTCTAGGGGACAGTTAAGGGCAGAAGCTAGGAAGGGTAGGAGTAGCTTTAAGCATGTGTTTGAAAGTTCTAAATTAAGTGAAGTTACATCAGCATTGGGCCTCTTATGGTAACAGTTATGCAAGGAGGGGAAGGACTTCACATTTTCTGCCACCCAAGCCAGTTTTATTCCATACTGGACCACTTTTATGTTTCATCCATTGCTAGACACAGGATTCTTTCTTGCAATGTACAGATGACATCCCTGTCTGACCATGCACCAGTCACCTTATTGTTATGACTAATGATGAGCCTCATAGGCACACATGGAAGTTTAATACCTTTGTCTACAAAATCTGAGAAAACAATTACAGATTACCTCACATTCAACTCTGGCACTTAGCTAGCCATTATATTTATTTGGGCAGCCTTAAGGCAGTCATTCACAGAGAAATTATTTTGTATGTAGACATTGTAAGAAAGACACCTGCTCCAGCTCATTAAACTCAGAGATAAAAATTACAGAATTAGAAACCCCACATATGGAGACATGGTGAAGATGTACCTCGGAAACCTGGTATTGTCCAGACATAAATACAAGGAGCTTGTAACATACCAGGTTCAAGGCCCTTTGAGATACTTGGGCCACAGGTACTATAAACAAGATGACAAAGCTGGCTACCTACCGGCAATCCAGCTTCAAAAACAAGAGGTGTTTGATCTGTAAGAGAGATTAAAGTAAGTTGGCAAAAAGGAAATACAACACTACTCCCTCCCAGATTGCAATGACCTTCAAACAATCCTATGAAAAGCTTTATGCTAATGAACCTGATATTGACTCACCTGACTGTATTCAAAAATGTTCACAAAAAGTGATCTTGCCAATGCTCTCTGATAAAGAACAGATAACATTAACTGCTCTGTTTACAGTCTTGGAGCTAAGCCAAGCTATCAAGGAGATAAATCACAGAAAAGCCTCAGGCCTGGATGGCTATATGAGTGAATTTTATAAACAGGTTCACTGCTCAGCTTTCCACAGTCCTTTTAGAAGTATTTAATATGGTACTTTAAGGCCTCAATGTGTCTAACTCCTGGAGGGAAGCATGTCTCTCTGTGATTCATAAGGAGGGAAAGGATCTCATGAATTCTTGTGCTTACAGGACTACTGCACTCCTGGATCAGGATATCAAGCTATTTGTGAATATCTTTGCCAACAGATTATAGGCAGTGATCCGGGAGTGAATACATCATTACCAAACAGGGCTCATTGCCAACAGAAATATATGGTACATGTCTGGAGATTCCTGAATATAATCACAGCCATGAGAGGGGCCTGGGATGAAAGGTTGCAATAGTGGTGGATACTGAGAAGGCATTCTACAGCCTTAACTTGTCCTTCCTGCAGGCTACCCTAAGTAGGATGGAATTTAGAGAGCAGTTTAGAGGTTGGGTAATAAGTCTATACTCTGGGCCATCATCATTGGTGAAAGTGAAAGAAGCCCTGTCTGATACATTCCAAATCTTCAGGCATATGATAAAGAGTCGCCTGCACTCCCTCCTTCTGTTTGCAGTCAGCATGCAGCTTCATGTGGAGGTAATTCTTGGCCATCCAGAGATAGAGGGGTTGAGAGTGGGTAGAAAAGAGCATAGAATTTCCCATTTCCCCTTACATTGACAACACCCTGCTTTCCTAAATAACCCCACTAGATAATGTCCATGCATACCAGCCTTACTGCATGGATATGGCTTGACCTCTGGCTTCCATATCAATAATAATAAATCAAAAGTCCTGTTCCTGAATAGGATGTTAACACCAGAACTTAAGGCCCTGGTTCCCCTTAATTGGCTAACCAAACTGATTAGATAACTGGGGTCCATATCTTTGCAAATCATCATGACCCTTTTAAAAATAATCTTGAATCAAAATATAACCAGGTGGTTCAAGATAGTGCTAAATGGGAACTTTTGCTTATCTCTCTCTTGGATGAGGGTTGACACAATGAGTTACTGCCAAGTTTTTACATTTGATGCACTTGCACACCAAATGTTACTGTCAGTCCCTTGCGGACCACTATGCTCAAGTTCAGCTAAATATGTTTCCAAGTTCTAGAAAGAAAGCTGAACTCAGGAACCTAGTTAGTTTTTTGAAATGAGGCCAAAAAAGTACTTTAAGTGCACTCCAAAAGTAGAGCCATAATTCTGGGCATGCGCATATGCATATTTATATGACTATGCATGCGCACATGTCCAGTATCATGGTTCCACTTTCAGAGCTCAGTTAAAGTTCTTTTTAGCTCTCATTTCTAAAAAGTAACTAGTTTCCTGAGTTCAGCTTTTTTCAGCTACCTAAAATCATATTTAGCTGAACTCATGTACAGTAATTCCTGCATGAGTATGGGACTAAGTAGGGGACTGACAGAGTCCCTTTAATGTAAGCAGAGTGGGGTGTCCACCCCCACTACTGCTTCTTTCTTCCAGTCCACTCCAGGTGGCTTGACTGCCCACCCTTCCCATCTTAATAAATGTTTTTTTTGTAATGTAACTGGATCGGGGTGCCCACCCTTGCTATGGCTTCTTTCTCCTCATCCCCTCCAGGTGGCTCGCCTGCCCACCTGCCCTTCCCACCTTTATATATATTTTTATGTAAGCAAAGCAGTGTGCCAACCCCTGCTACCACTTCTCTTGAGCCCTCTTCTCCAGATTGCCCACCCTGGTTCCCAATCAAGCTTGACACTGGGGTGCCCAATCCCAGTGTCAGAATGGATCTGTACCTGCCCTTCTGCTTAAATGCTTTTTTATTAAAACTCTGTAAAAAAAATCCATCAATGTCTGTTGTGCTGTTAGTCCCCCCCACTCAACTATCCCACTCAGCACTTAACACCACCACCCCCAAGCCCTTACCCATGGGGGGCAATGCTGTAATCCTTTCTGGACTGTAGACAAGTCTTCACTCTTCAAAGCTGGGCCACAAACTGAGGAAATCAGGTATGTGGTTCAGTGTATTTCACTGGGGTTTTGAACTTAGTGGCATAACCAGGCCATTTTTAAATATGTTTGCCACAAATTTTCAGCATGCCTTTTTTAGGACTCCTACTCATGAACAACATCAGTAAAATTAGGCAAATCTGTCCAGAAAGATGATTTTGCAGTTACTGCACAAAAATTACCTTTCAGGCAGGCCTTGAAAATGTTCTCCAACCTTATTCATGAGGTGGGTTCTTAAGAAGGCTATGTTGCAAATTTGGTGTAAAAATATTAAAAAACAACAAAGTTATGAGCCTACATTGAAATTTGCAAACACAGGCTCATAACTTAAGTAATTTTCAGTATTTTGACCCAATATTTTCAGCATACCAATTTCTTTTCAGCACCTCATGAATGTAATAGCTGTCATTTTTCAAATTCTGCTCAAAATGTGTTTTCATAACTGTGGTGCGAAATGATGTTTCAATGGCACGGAATGACATTTTGACAAGGGTTTGAACATTTTCACCTACTGGGTTAATTAGGTGGAGTAATAAGAGGGGTATGCTGAAAAGTTGGTGTACAAATATGGCAAAATGTCCACGTTATGACTGAACATTACACTATTTCAGCGTTCACTCATAACTTCACTAATTTTCAATATTTTGACTCCAAACATTCAACATAGTCATTTTTCCACACCACCTCATAAACATACCATCTGTCATTCTCAAAATCCTGAATGAGATGTGTTTTTCCACCTCTGGTGTGACATGACATTTCGGCCAATATACTATAAATGGTACTTGTCATGTCTATAAGGCGAATCCTACAACAAGTATCTTCAAAAGTTGTGGTCAAAATAAAAAAACAAGAAAATTTCTTAACACGCATCAAAAATTCAGCATTGACAAAAGCTTGTTTGCTCTTGTTCCTGATGCTTCACCTCATAGTAAATAAAGGAAAAACTTTCTTCTGTAAGGTACAAAATATTCTATCCCAATTTCTCTGGGGTGTATGAGACCAAGACATAAATGGGTGGTACTCACTGCAGCTAAACTCCATGGTAAAATGGACACCCCCAATCTATTTCAATATTATGTAGCAGCCCAAGTTATAACTCTGGTTTCCTAACTCTCAAAAGGGGAAGCAGAATCTGTATGGGAACAAACAGAGAGCCTTGCTGTACCCCGTATCCACTAGACACCATCCCAACCATGGCACTTCTAATTAGGAATGTGGGGTTCTACAGAATCCTTGGGCAGGGGCAAACTTAGGGGTATGGATAAATTATTTATGGTGTCAATCCCTGGGTGCAAATTGTGCAACTTCTGTTCTGATGGCTTATTGTCCAGACTTTCTCCCAGCAAGGATGAATGCTACTTTCCGGAACTGGCAGACCATAGGTTTATTTACATTGGGCTAACTGTTTCAGGGGAGAGAGTTAAATGATTTCCAGTCTTAGCAGGTCGAATTTAAATTTAGACAGGAGGACTTCTATTGCTAGCAACAGATTCAAGGCAGAATCTTATGTTCCTCTTTAAAGGAGCTAACTACAGCACAGTATGAGCCCCTTTATTCTTTCCTATGGGGAATGGACAATGAGGTACAGCATAAAAGACTGGTATTGCAAGTGATATTCAGACTAGATCAGGTAGACCCACTAGTGCACATCTGCTCCAAATTGCTAGATTAATTGCAACAGCCTCTGACAGGCCACTAGCTGGACAGGGTATAGACTGAAATGCATAGAACCACCACCAGTAATCAGTGTGGTGAACTGAAGTGAATGACAATCACCAATTATTTCTGCACCCCCATGATTACCATGCATTATAACCCTGTGAATACAGGCCACTACTGGAGAGAATGTGGAATCCCAGGTAACCACTTACATGTCATTTGATCATGCTCACTCTTGGCATCTTATGTGCCAGGGATGAAAAGCACCACCCAAATGATTTTTGGTGGTCTGGTTCTATAGTGCACCTCCCACTCCCATCTTCTGCTGGGTCTCCCTCCTAATGGACTGTCTAATACACATGCTTAATATCTGTTCAGGACTTTCTCAGCAGTCTTTACAAAGGGCATTACCTGATGATGGCCTGATCCATTCACCCTCCCCCCATCCTTATCTGAATGGTTAGGGCACTTTAAATCATTCTTAGCAAGGAAAAGATTACTCATGGCCTGTGGCTGCAAGCAGACTTCTTTAGTGATAGATGGTGCCCCATCTTTAATTATTTGAGTAGATGGAGAACATTCTTGTTTTTGACAACCTCCTAGTCACCCAATGTGGAGACTCTTAACCAGTTTTATGGCATTTGGAGATGTGGGCTTCATCCATGAAGATCAATTATTCTGACCTGTTGTACAGTTTATGTCCTGCAGTTTCATGATTATATGTGTGCATGGTTTACTTTGTTCTCTTCATTCCTATTTTCAGTCCTTCCACTTTCACCCTTTCCTCACAGGAAGTGTTGTAGCAGTGGAAACTTCACACAATTTTCTGTGTAGCATGTATTATTTTTATGTAGTTAAAATGTGCCTGTATACCAATATCTGTACAAATTATAGAACACTGTATTGTTTATTTTCTGTCATCAAATGGTTCTTCCTGTACCTTTGTTAAAAAACATGAAAAATACAGTAAACTTCATGTTTAAAAATAATGTGCAAAACACAAACAACAGTGTATGTGTGTGTGTGGGTGAGAGCTACATAAGCAGGCCCCCATCTTATTACTTTTCTACATAGCTGCTACGGTGCCACCTACTGACCTAAATAGATAAAATACAGAATTATGTTCTTCTTGCACCAATTTGAATTTAAAAATTGATTAGCAAAAAACATTACCAAAAATTGTTATAATTTTTAATAAAAAAAAATTCAGTTCATAATAGCAATAATACACTGCATGGTATGGTATATTGTAAAATATTATAACTTGTTGGGTACATAAGACACTTGTACTGTAGCCCCCTGCCATGCAATGCACCCCAGGGTGATATATCTCATGATCTACCATACCCTGTTGTATATTATTACTGAACTGTACTTGTCTAAATTTAATATATGGCTTAAAATAGTATTTTTTTGTAACTCTGTACATTTTCAGGTACAACATATTAAATGCTAAATAAAAAATTCACAACACATTAGTTCATGAACACTGGGTAAGGAATCCAGGAAATCATAAAACATTGTAAAAGAGGATTCATTTCAACTTAATTTGGGATTGGAAGTAGCACTCGATAAAGACTACATATGGCAACACTGACACATGGCTAAGGAATATTTCCACAATCCTAGTAGAGAACCAATAATATGTAAATAAAAAGCAGGCCTTAGTAGTGCTTGTAAAGGACATGGAAGTCAGTAAGCCTCTGTGTAAAATAGTATAGCGCCTTCAGCACTGTGTGCCACAGCAATGATTGCCATGCATCATCACTCATGGATTAGCACCATCTTTTCAAAGAGAGATACAATACACTGTCATTAACTGTGCCTTTCTAATAGAAGAGCATACTGGTCTTACACAGGAAATTATTTTAATAAATGTGAAGACGTTCAAGCAACAACTCCATTTCATGTGTACGTTCTTCACCTTCTCTTTTCTAGACCACAGCTGGAGTCTTTCCAGGCCAAAATGGCTTGCCAACTTAAATAGCTTTCACCTCAGTTTTGAGTGTATCCAAATTAAAACTGAAGCATCACTTGACCCTTTCCTCTACTTACTCAAATTATATTGTTCTCTTCCCAATGTTTGTACTTATGTATATTGTAATACTCTATATTGTTGTAAATTCTGACCATACATATTGCTATTATGTTATTAGTGTAACTTTACTGCTACCCTGTTCTTCCCATTTCTCCTTTTCCACCCTCTTCTCTTATCCCTTGTAACATGTCACATATGTAAACAAGACTTGCATTATTCTCTGTACTGCATACCTGGTAAAATTATTTCAATAAATAAATAATATGTAATTCAATAGCTTGTTGTAGGTACTCAGTAGAAGTTTTAAAACTTCAAATAGATTGACCTTCATCCACAAGCAGAGAGTCTACAATGCAAACATTTCAAGTTCTCCAGGAAAAAGAGAAGATCTTCTGCACACAAGCATTCCAAGAGATTACAGAATATGCATTTAAACAAGGGTTCTACTTCTGGTATTCTTTCTTACCAAAAGACATCGGAGGATTCTAAATGATCCTAGCTCTTCAGCGCCAAACAATGTAATTGCAAACATAGTTTAAGATTCTGCCCTTTGGAGCTCTTCACCACTCCTAACACAGGGGCACAGGTTCGGCTTACTTAATATGCAGGATGCATATCACCATATCAGGATATGAAAGGCTCCCAAGTGCTATGATCATTTTGTGTCAGTGTCCAGGACATTCAATTTAGGGTATTGTATTTTGGACTTGTTACAGTGGTACATGTCTTTGCTAAGTGTAACTCAGAAGTGGCAACTTTTCTGTGCAGACAGAAAGGATACATATCCTCATACCATGGTGACTAGTTGCAGAAGGAGGTGTCTCAGGAAATTACCAACTAGTTGGTTCCACTGATGAGTTGGTTCCAGTCCAGTATATGGTTGAAAATAAATGCTGACAAGTCCTCTCTGATAATATACCAAAGTGTAAAATACATTTGTAACAATACTGGCAACAGACGAAGAAAAAGGCTTTCAGATCCTGGGATTAGAAGCTCATGTTGATGGAACAAATGCCCCTACTTTTATGTAACCAGATAATCTCAACAAGAAAACATGCTTTGATTTTTGAGTATCATCCTGGCTGCCAAGATTGTGAAACCATTGGGCAGGATCAGTATGCAAAAACCACAAAGGTTGCTTCAATCTCCATGGTCTTAAGCATTTCAGCCAAATATGGCGCCTCATCACAATGAACCAGCTTTCAAATTTAAGCACTGTTTCAGGAGAGTCAGACTCAGATATTCCCATTGTCCTCCATTCTTGGAAATGCATTCCAAAAAAATTAGGTACTTCCAGAAATATGTTCTGCTGGATACACTTGTTTAGAGGGAGGAAGAGTCACATCTCATGGATTTTCATTATTGTCAATTCCCCAACCATCTAATCTGGGTTAAAAAATTCACATACACTTTACCCAGACTGGAGCAATGTCCACTGACTCACAGCAGACTCCTTACACTGTGCTGATGCTATACTGTCTGAAGTTGTTCACATGGCAACTGTTAGCATCTCAGCCATTTTGCAAATTGACAACCACTGTAAGATGTTCTACTTGAAAATTCAGGGAGGAAATCACCCCAACTCACTGGATAAAATCTGAGAGTGGGTTATTCATCACAATATTCATGTATCCTTGATTTACATCAAGGGGCACATTCCCATGTGGTTGTCTTGAGTCACTTACTGGCCCATATACACAAATGGGATCTACACTAGGGCATGATAATAGTAGTCAAACTTGAACTATTCTGCATTCCTCTCAGGAGGAGAGAACATTGACCATATTTATTCAACAGATGCAAAGCAAAAGATTTGTATCCAGTCATGATGGTTTAAAAATGTTTGTTTATTCTATGTACAAGCGCCTTGGTTTTAGAAAAGTGCTTTTTGTAAATAAAGAAATCAATCAATCATCAATGGCTCTAAATTTCAATATGTACTTTTCGTGATTTCTGTTTCTTTACTAAACAGATGCATATTTTAATTCATACTCTAATGTGTCTGATATCTATGGATAGTTCCCAGTAGATAGCCAACATCCTTCTAGAACAGCTCACAACGCGATTATCCTGGCTCCTAATGTTACAATTTAAAACAGTTTTTAATCAATAAATTACTGAGGAGTTCCTTCCTTTTAACCAGCCGGTATCTTTAGAGGGTGACTGTCATTTAAAATATTCTACTAAATCAAAACAAAGGAAAAAAATGCACTGTTTTGTCGCACACCCATATGGCAGTGGACTTTTAAAACACATTGTGAAATAGCATATACAGTCCCGAATCTGTCCATTTATATTACTCGAGTTATTTACAAGCCTATAGCATAGAAAGGCATAGTACAAGACAATTTTTTCTCAGAAATGCCTATTATGTAACTGATGTATACTGTAAGTATTAATTGTAAGCAAATATCATTGAACTTACGTATGTACTGTATACCTGCAGCTATTTTACATTGCCGGTATTCCTTAACCTATTGGAACAATCCAAGGGTATGATAATTCAGTTCATTTGTATTGTAAGTAACACCATGTTTGTAACATTTATGTTGTACCTCCTGCATTAATTTTACTGTATTTAATTGGAATACTTGTTATGCTTAGTGGGATGCATGTTTTGGTTTTGTTCTCAAACTTTTTTACCTCAATAAAAATGATTAACTGAAAAAAGAAAAAAATGCTTACTGTATCACGGTTGATAATTGGATAATCTGCTTGAAGTACTACGACAATTCCTGCACATTTTACTCATTTCTGGAAAGAAATATGTATTTTTGTTTTGAACACAGCACTTCAGTGCTTACATTACGGTAGCTATTCATTTTATGATGTACATTAAATTTATAGATGCAGTGAACAAATATAATGAAGGTTAATTCTGAGAACCTTCCGATGCCGGTATACATTTAGACGCTGTGTGTCGCTGTCCGCCAGTAAGGTGGAACACTGCAACAGAAGCTCCCTTAGCCCCACACCCGAAGACTTAGTCAGCACTCAGCAGACTGCGAAAAAAAACAACCTGGCAGACTGTGTTACACACGTCCTTTGCAGATGAGACAACTCAGTATTAAGATTTCGTAGACTACATTGTAAACGCAAGAAGTTCTCTAGGTGTGTTTAATAAGAGGGGATGTTTGGTAAGCTGCTTGATTTCAGAATGGAAATCTCTATGAAAGGAAAAAGGAATGTCAGCAGGCGAATACTATTTTTCTGTGTGCTGTTTTCACTTCAGTGTGCATCTGCAGAGCAGATCCGGTACTCCATTCTGGAAGAAATGGAACTAGATTCTGTCGTTGGAAACATCATCCAGGACTTAGGGATAAATGTAGGACAATTGTTGGATCGTAAGCTTCGCATCACCTCAGCAGCAAAGAAACAATATTTTAAGATTAATCCAGATAACGGGAAGCTGTATGTCAGTGACAGAATTGACAGAGAACAAATATGTGGAAATGCATCTCCCTGTTTGTTGAACTTTAAGGTAGTAGTTGAAAATCCGTTAACTGTATACCGAGCTGAGATTGAAATTAAAGATATCAATGATAACGCACCCACATTTAGTACAAATAGCATGTCTTTGGAAATCAGTGAAGCTATTTCACCGGGGGCGCGTTTTCCTCTGGGTACTGCAAAGGATCCGGACCTCGGTATAAATGCACTTCAGGGTTATACACTCAGCTCCAACGAGTATTTCAGTCTGGATATTAAGACAGACAGTGGTGGAAGTATATATGCAGAACTTGTTCTGGAGCACGAATTGGATTACGAAAAAGAACGTCATTACCTAGTAATACTCACAGCAACTGATGGAGGAAACCCACCTAGATCCGGTGCTGTACGTATAAATATTACTGTTCAAGATTTTAATGATAATATGCCGGTTTTTGGACAAGACGTCTATAAGGTTAGCTTGAAAGAAAATTCTTCTAAAGACACTTTAGTGGTTAAAGTGACTGCCACTGATGCAGATTCTGGGTCAAACAGTAACATAACTTACACACTTAGCAAAACCACAGACGAGTTAAATCATATTTTCAAGCTAGATTCTGAAACTGGAGAAATCAGGCTTGAGGGACCTTTGGATTTTGAAGAAAGGAACATGTATGAGATGCAAATAGAAGCTAAGGATGGCGGTGGTTTAACTTCGCATTGCAAAGCGATTGTCGATGTTCTTGACAGCAATGACAATGCACCGGAACTGATAATATCCTCTGTGTCTAGTCATATTCCAGAGGATGCTGTACCTGGCACACAAGTTGCTATTTTAGATGTTCTTGATCAAGATTCTGGAGAGAATGGTAAGGTATATTGCAGCATACAAGAAATCAGTCCTTTTAAATTAATACCGTCATTTGAGAATTATTACATATTAGTGACGAATAGCACGCTAGATAGGGAACAGGTCTCAGAGTACAACATTACTATTATAGCTACTGACAAAGGAATTCCTCCACTCTCTACCAGCAGAACAATCCGCTTACAGATTTCAGATATAAATGACATCTCACCACTGTTTTCTCAAGTATTTTATGTAATCTACGTCACTGAAAACAACCTCCCAGGATCTGTACTTTCGTCCGTGGAGGCAAAAGATCTAGACAGCAATGAGAACGGTCGAGTTACATATACAATACTTAATGATAATGTTGGAGAATTTCCTGTCTTCTCATACGTTTCAATTAACTCAGACAACGGGAATATTTATGCACTTCGATCCTTTGACTACGAGGAGTTCAGAGCTCTTCAAATCTACATTCAAGCCGAAGATGGTGGCATCCCACCTCTCAAAAGCAATGCCACTGTAAATATATTTATACTAGATCAAAATGACAATACTCCTGAAATATTATACCCACCAATGAAGCTAGATGAAGTCTCTGGTGGGATTGAGATAGCTCCACGTAAGTCAGATGCAGGTCATCTTGTTACCAAAGTGGTAGCCACAGATGCTGACTCTGGACAGAATGCTTGGCTCTCTTATCAGCTTCTTAAGGCTACTGGACCAAGTCTTTTCAGTGTAGGATATCACACTGGCGAAATCAGAACATGTCGTGTGATTCTAGACAATGATTCTTTCAAACAAACTGTGGTAATCTTAGTAAAGGATAATGGTGAACCGTCTCTCTCTTGTACTGTAACTCTTACTATATTCCTAGCAGACAACATTCCAGAAATCCTTTCAGATTTCAAAAGCATTTCCAGCCAATCACGTAATGAATCTAACCTTACCATTTATTTGGTGATATCTGTGGTTTTAGTTTCCATTCTCTTTATCGGTTTTATAACGGTAATGTTGGTAATCAAGATTCGAAGGCTGAGAAGTTCTAGACTGCGAGAGAATTCCAATGCTAGCTTCAATGTTATGCCCACAACAACGTTTGTATATATGGAAAAAGCTAGAGCTCCCCCCACAGACCTATTCCTATGAGATTTGCTCAACAACAAACTCAAGAAAGAAAGACTGCTTTTTTCCACAGCCCTACATGGAAAATACTCTTGTGTACGATACATCTACCGAGAGAAAAGAAGCAAATATATTGGAAGAAAAGTTAATGGGTGACAAAACAGAAAGCTATGCATTCACTGAGGTGAGAACTCTGACTTTCTTTGCTATAATTCATTTTATGATGTGCTATACAGAACCACAGGAACAGTTAGTTGTATTGTGTATAATGGTATTCAAAGTAACCTATGTGCTAAAGTCTGTCTGAAAATGTTACAGTGACTTCACAAGCAGAATTTTCAATAACCTAATTTATGGGCACTTCATAAATGGAAAACAGAGAAAGTGGAAAGGTATATCTTTACATAAGACCACAAGTGCTGCAAATGTTGATAATGGGTGATTGAGAAACAATAAAACTCAAAGCACAGTTGGCAGAGCAATAGTCATTAGAAACAACCAGTGGAAACTGGAAATGTTCAGATGGGGGAACTCTCATCTGGACTTCTAGGTGGTGGAACTGTCCTTTTAGGTGATGGAACTCCCCTATAGTAGTGAATGAGAAAACTGACAGAGGTGGTGGAACTGTCATACAATTTTTCAGATGGTGGTGGAACTGAGTTCCTGTGGACTGCTGCTCAATTTAATTCCTGGAAGCAACTGAATAACAAAATTAGCACAACTGGTAGGGATGCTATGACTCATAGGCAAGTGAAAAGGGCTAGATTTTGAGAGGTGAGTTAAGTAGGGAGATCAGTGAGACAGGACCAAGGAGGCTACTCCTGACAATATGGACCAGAGATACTCAAAGATCAACCACTAGTTTTTGAGAGGGAGATATGCAGGACAGAAAGAAGACTCCAGTATAGGATGAGAATGGCAGGGACTAGTCTTTGAAATAGGGAAGGGTAAAGCTATAAACAATCCTCTAAACAAGCATAACAACCATACTATGAATGATTTTGTTATGCTAACAGTGTTGATGTGCTGGAGAAAAATTGACACTTTTTTCTTTTAATTTAGATTAAAATAATGTATGTGGCTTACACCTACAGAAATCCTGTAAATGGCTGGGATGGGTCTTAGAAGTAGAGAAGGGCATATACATAAACAATCCTCCAAACAATCAGAACAATCATGCAGTGGATGACTCTGTTATGCTAATTATGTTGATGTGCTGCAGTAAAAAGGCCAGCTTCTGATACACACAGTACAGTGGGTGTCAGTCACAAAATGCACTATATCTGCATGTATTAGTAAATATCATGGATTGCAAGTGACATGAATGGAGATTTCCTGTGAGATATTGTGATAGATAGATAGATAGATAGATAGATAGATAGATAGATAGATAGATAGATAGATAGATAGATAGATAGATAGATATTATGAATCATGCCACACCCATAGTTATGGTAGTATTAACACTTATCTGTCCTTAACCAGTACTGAATTATTCTGTCTGTACTGGCTATACTACAGTTGTAGTTCTAGAAAAATTGACCAGATACTGAGGTACTGCTTTGGTATGTTGCGGCAGACTCACATTACAGCCAATGCAAACCGTAACTTCAGTGACTCAATATACTGCAGCATTACGTCAGTACTGTTTAACTTTTGTATGATTGCCACTATACTGGAAGATACATTAAAGTACATTTAATACTTTATATGGGGTTCTGGATTACTCAGTGGATTCACAGAGTTAAGGGTACTTTTATTTCTTGTTCAATGATTCAAATATTTCCAGGGCCATTAGTGCAAAACAAAATCTATAATTATCTGCTTGTTGTTCGATGGCATTCTGTATGTAAACAAAGTTCAGTTTTTGGAAGGTTATCCATTCCCTTTTCTCCCCTCAGACTCAGTCACACCCTCCCACTGTAAAGGTTGGTGATTCCCTTATTTCTGACCCTTCTGCTGTTGCCAACTCTTTAAATTCCTACTTTACTACCTGTGCCCATTCTCTTATCCATTCCTCCACCAATCCCCCTCTTTCCATCTCCCTGACTTCTTCTCCTCTTCTTTTCTCCTTCTCTCCTATCATTTCTGTTGTTTCCCTAAAGGACCTGCTTTCCCTTAATCCATTAAAGGGAGGTATTTATGATGGTCTGATTCTAAGCTTCTTCACTCTGCACCTGCTATTGCTTTTGCCATTACCTTACTTCCAAATCTCTCCTTTTCATCTTCTACGGTTCTTGATGTCTGGAAACAGGCTACTGTCATAACCATTCACAAAGGTGGTGATCATACTTCTCCTGGTAACTTTCATTCTATCTGTCTCCTTCCTACCATGGCTAAGTTACAGGAGCACATTGTTCTATCTCAGCATATTTCCTTTCTTGACAGATGTTACTTTTTCACCCCTTCTTGTCTGGTTTTAGAAAATCCTTCCCTACTTCAACCTCACTCCTTTGGCTCACTGATTACATACTTACCGGCATGGATGAAGGATTGATGACTTCTTCCATTTTTGTTGATCTTGCTAAAGCTTTCAACACTGTGGTACATTCCCTTCTACTAAACAAACTTAAAGCTGCTGGCCTTTCTGACTCTTCAGTCAGTTGGTTTTGTTCATACTTAAAGGCAGATCTCAAGCTTTCTGGATAGGTAAATCCGTTTCACCATCTCTCCTCATTAGCTCAGGCATCTCTCAAGGGTCTGTCCTGGGTCCTGTTCTCTTCTCAATATTCCTAAATGACCTACTCTCTGTCTGTTCCTCTAAGTCCATTCATATGTACTAAGATGACACAGTTCTTTTTGCTTCTGGCTTCTATTCTTAGGACGTTACCTCCAGACTTCAGTTGGATTTTGACAATATTCAGTGTTGGTTGAAGGTAAATCAACTGTATCTTAATGCAAAAAACAGTCTCTATCACTTTTAATAGCCATCAGTGGCTTGCCAAACTTACTTCTCCTCCCCTACTTAATACCCTTGATGGTTCTATACTTGAAGATGTCTCCTCCTTTAAGTAACTTAGCTTCTGCCTTGAGCAGCATCTTGATTTCTCTGTGTGCATTGATGCAATTCACCATAAGCTTCATCCTAAGCTTGGTGCCTTGTACATAAACAAAGCATGCATTCTGCTCCCTATATGCTGAGAAATTATACTATAAATGGTCCTTCAATCTTTGGCTATGGTGACTTAGTCTACTGTAGCACCTGTAAAACCTCCCTTGCCAGACTGGACCCCTTTTTCATTTTTTTCTGTCGCTTTGCTTTAGATTGCCCCTATCATACTCATCACTGCCCTCTTTACTCAGCTCTGTCCTACCCTTCTCTTGATGCTAGGTGTCTTTCCCATTATGTCTATTTTTTCTCCAAATTCTGGTTTGGCTCCCTTCCCTCTTATCTCAACACCTTTCTTTCCCTTCATCCTTCTTCCTCCTACCCTCTTCCCCTCTTCACAACTGTAGCAAGCTGGGAAGCAGGGTGAGACCCACTGCTACATGATTTAATATTATACTTACAAATAGTTATAAAAGACCTAGACAACAGTCTCAGAGAGAAAATTTGATTTATTTTAACAAGACTCCGCTGTCTGGTTACATTAGATGGAACATCTCTCTCTCTCTCTCTCTCTCTGATGCTACGCAGAGCATTTGCTTATATAGCATAGTTATAAGTCAGAAACAGCATAAACTGAATTTTTGTTTAGACATTCAATCATAATATTACACATCATATTTCGTCACTAGTTACTAGTTAGGTTGACTAATGCATAGGTTTGCTTGCTACCCCTTACATACAATGTAAGTTCCTTATTTCATGTCTGCGTTGTGTTTTTGCAACCTATCTTGTAGCTTTGTAACTTGCTACTATCTGTATCAGCAATTCTTTTTATAACCTTGAAAAGGTCACTTTCATATTATGCCTGAAGATGGCAGCATTACACAACTAATGATATAGCGTATTTTCTCAGTGCATTTGTCAAATTTTCTAACTGCAAATGCAAGCATTTTAATTTAACTGTAAACTTTAAGATAAGCACTGTTTTTCAAACAAATACTGAATTTGGGGATATAGTCTCCTTGTTGTGTGGCAGTGACTAGTGGAGTTTGGAATATAAGGGGGGCATTTAACTGTTTTACAGTGCAATTATTCAGCAAGCTATAAAGGAAAGACTCCACAGACATCTAGCTAAAGTGATGTGTGGCAGAGGATTCCAAGCCTAGTTGGCAATCTCTTTGTCTATTTATTCCACACTTATTGTTGTGTAGCAGAACTGGTGACCTAAGTGAATCTACTAATGTGATTTACTTATCAGGAAACCCAGTACAGCCTATCTGGCAATCCCTGTGCCACCAGTTAAAATTAGATATTAACATTTGAAGTGCACTGGCCCCACCAAACCACAGAGACAACCACACAATTATGACCATGTAAAAACAGTTTAAAATAGTTGGAGTTATGAATGATACTGAGTAAATAAAATATCAGTGCTTTTATGGGAGTTAAGCATCATGAAGAATACTGCATAAGAAACATACAAATACAGAATATATTTTTGTAGCCCTAGTATGGTGATAGGCAATGTACAGATATACACAAGCTGGCAGTTACAAAAAAGCAGAAGTTGTTACTAGTATTTCTTTTTGCATAGCAACATGTACTCTCATGCATTGTGTTTACCTTTGATAGGTCCATGTACTTTAAGCAGATACCAAATATATTTTTTGGTAATTTTATTATTGTAAGCTGACAGTTGGAAAATGCAGACATTACTTAACAGTCATAAGGTGTAAAATGCAGAAGTTGTCTATTAGCCTTTGTGACAAACATCAGATTTTACAGAAATATAAAAAACAAGTAGATACATATTGCTTATGCTTGCAATTTTATTATAGTACCATGACCTTTGGAAAAGTTGAACATGCATTTTAGCATAACAGAAATCATTAGCAATTCTGACAGACCTTATGTTAGTATACTTCACACTTACGAATTTTGCCCCATGGGCTATTTGCATGGGCATGTATCACTAGTTGTTAGTGAACCCATTATACAGGAACATGAGGAATCTGTTGAGACTAAAGGTGCTGTACCCACCCACTTTAACTTGCTAACAATGTACAGTTATTGCAGTACACATCTCAAATTCCATGTCTTTATACTAGACACATTATTATAGAAGGCAAACAATTATTGTGCATTAGCCTACAATTATATTAAATTGTGGGACAACTAAAGAAGGCTTAGGGTTGGACAGTCACATTAATAGATGTTATATTGTTACAGCAACAATATTTTCCATTCTCTTAATATCCATCTTAGAAACCTTGTTGGTCAATCTGCTTTTTCGTAAGGTTTTCCTAAGCTTTGGTCCTACCATCCCCTTTCTATTCATTCTGCCACTTCTACCTCCTCTCTAAAGTCTCCCCTATCTGACTTTTATCATCCTACTTGCAACTGCCTTTGACCCCTCCTCCTTTCTCTATTTCTCTAATCTTGCCCTCTCTTGCTGTTCCATTTTTTATTTTCTTTCTGTATATATTGAGAGTGTTTTAATTCTTTAGTTTTGGCTTCATTTGCTACTTTGCCTAACATTTTGATTCTGCTTGTATTACTTATTTGTATATTTATATTTACCTTGTTATTATATTGTTAGCTAGCTCCCCCTCCCTTCTTCCCCAGGACTCATTTAGAAATAAGCTATTATCAGCTCAGCATGTACTTCCTGGAGAAAGAAAGAAAGAAAGAAAGAAAGAAAGAAAGAAAGAAAGAAAGAAAGAAAGAAAGAAAGAAAGAAAGAAAGAAAGAAAGAAAGAAAGAAAGAAAGAAAGAAAGAAAGAAATGGCTGTTATCACCCAGTTCCTGGTGGACATTTGTCCACATCACAAAACCTACCAACACACAGGTATTAATTAGCATCCTTAGTGATAGTCTCACTAAAGACTAAGGATTGAATGGGCATGACATCTGAATGATCATTGCACCTCTGTAGAGGTACCTCCATGATGAACTGAGGCACACTGGTGTGTAATAGAAGTGCACACTTACCATCTATGCTGTACATCATGTAGATGTACAAAGGGTATCAGCCTCCATTTCTAACAACATACACTTTGAAGAAAACATTAAATACCATGCAGACATTGACAAGATCACTTTTAATAATATTTGTTCAGGCAATGAAGGGGAATGCTTCCTGAATTGGAAACAATGTGTAGAAAGTAGTAATTTCCCAAGCATACTAAACTGAGAGCAGCTTTAGGGTGATACTGGAGAATCACATTGTCATTTCCCCCAACTAAAGCACAGTTCTGACCTGCTGATTTGGTGGTAACATGCTTTTGAAATAGAGAATAGAACTACAATATTCATATGTTTTAAAGGTTTTACAAAATTATGTTATTTGTAGAAGTATGACCCCTGTTTTAAAAACATTGCAACTAAGCTGAATGCAGCATTTTGCCTGATAGAGCATATTGATTCCTGTTATTTGGTACTGTATACACAGCTGGAAAATGCTAGACTAACAAAACTAAGACAGAGCTTAGAGTTTTTAAGGACTTGCCATGACATTTCTTCAGTGAAGACTTATAGCAGTGCCATGGGTAATCAAAAGAAGGGGAATTGTGAGATTAAAAAATATTTAATATTGTGCTTTCCCTTCTTTGCATAGGAAATATTAGAGTATTGCAAGTTACACATGGCATTGACTACAGACAGCACAAGGATGCTAAGGCATGCTACAAGCACACTATCTACAGCTCCAGATAATTATTTGAATTGATTTTTTAAAACACAATTGCAACTAACCCATCATCTAGGAGGCTAAGGTTCAATGCATATCTTATATTAAAAGAAATGAAAACATATAACAAACTTACATTATATATGTTAAACTGGAAATAATGTATATATAACAGACCACAACATTTCAAAATTGCATTTCTATATTTTATATCAATTAGAGTTGTTACCATTTGGTCAATCAGCCAAAAGAATATAAACACATCTTAAGAATCAGATATTTAAACATTTCATGAGTAATGATTTCATATGAGCTTTGACTGTTTTAAAGGCTAGATAAGCCATCACCTTGTACACAGAAACATAGTTCCAGTTTCAGACTTCACTATTTAAATAACCTAAGAAGACCATGAGCAAAATGCCAATTTTCATGGCCGACCATGGTAGGATAGTAATTTAATGTGTAGAGGGACTCTTCTTGTCATGTCTGCCTCCACCCCACACACAAACATCACAAAGACAAATTAAGCCATAGTACCATACTCAATGCAAACATGTACTAATAAAGAGTAATACCCTCTTTCTCTGCTACCCTTTGCAGTCAGAGTTTTCTCCAGGCTTACTGTGAAGGTTTGTACTGTCTTCATGTACACTATTTTGGCAGGGAAGTGATTCCATAAATTAAATACCCTCTTGGAAAAGAAATGTCTGTTAATGTTACCATTGAATTGACCACCACTGAGCTTCAGATTGTGTTCCATCATATGACTTGATCACATTAGATCAAGCAATTTCATTTAATTGATCTTCCTGACACCCTTGAATATACTGAAGTCTGTAATTATGTCTCTATTAGACTCCTTTTCTCCAGGGTGAACATGTTAAGGACATCCAGCCTCAGTTCATAGTATTTATCCCCCATACCTCTGATCACTGTGGTGGCCTAGCATTACAGCCTCTGATATACTACAGTGGATCTTAGAAATTAATATGTGGCTTTGGCTATGGTCATAGTTTGGCCTTGACAAATGGAAGAATAATTTTTCCTGCTCTCCTGGTCCACTCCTCTAGGTGCACAATTATTCTGTGATATCCATTGTAGCTGCAGCATTCTGGCAATAGGGCATTTGCGGCTGCCTCACCTACCCTGTGGAACTCCTTACTAGAGTTTTTAAGGCAGGCCCTCTCGGTAGAAGCCTTTAAAAAAGGATTTAAAAGATACCTGTTTCAACAGGCATTCTCAGGCTATTGATATCCGATTAAAATGACAATGGATATGATTTTATACTGTAATTATTGTATGAATATGTGTTTATTTGCATTTTTTTTGTTTGATATGTGGATTCTTGTTTATGTATAGTGCTCAGAGTCCTAGGAATTGGGTGCTTTATAAATAAAATATCTATCTATATGAATGCACTCTGGTTGTCACGCTTTAGCATGTAGTTTATTATGATCCTGTAGGGGAAAAAGTCTATGCAGTTGGTAGGCCCTACTTGTCTGTTGCTTCCAAAATGACACCCCCTTTATTTTATTAAATTGAATTTGAGACTACAAGATTCTTATCAATTGTCTATCTTGTTCAAGATATCTTGATGTTTGTCCACTTTGCAAGGGAATCCACCACATTGGACAGCCTAGTGTCTTCAATGTAGATAGATAGATAGATAGATAGATAGATAGATAGATAGATAGATATTTTATTTATAGAGCAACCAATTCCTGGGACTCTGAGTGTTGTTACAAAACCAAAAATCCACATATCAACAATAAAACCATACAAATAGACATATATTCATACAATATTTATAATATAAAATCATATCATTTGTCATTATAATCAAAAATCTGAAAATGCCTGTTGAAACAGATGCCTTTTAAATCCTTTTTTAAAGGCTTCTACCAAGGGGGCCCTCCTTAAAAACTGTGGTAAGGAGTTCCACAGGGTAGGTGTGGCAGTCACAAATGCCCTATCTCCAGAATACTGCAACCTTACCCTGGGAACCCCAAGGTGGCCTCCCTCAGGCAAACAGGATGCCTGAACCAGGTGGTACATATGAAGCCTACTGCAGATCACACATTTTAGATAGATTACAGAAAGTTTGAGCAGCCATGGCCCCTGCACCAATCTCTGAGAGATGCCACTAGTTGTCCTCCTCTATTCCTCCATTGCCTAGCAATATAGCACTCTTGTCCTGCCATAAGCCAGTTAGAAATCAACCTTGTGTATACCTCATATATACCACCCTGGTGTACATCTTCCTAGAAATGTATCATGCATGATAGTGCCAAAAGACCTGCGAAATCCAGTATAACTAGACTACCTCTACGACCCTGACCCTGTCCACTGGTTCCCTAGTCCCCTTTCAAAGATGACTAAATTGGTTTTGTATAATAAACCCTCATAAATTTGTGCTGAGAGGATTTGAGGATCTTAACTTCAACCAAGTGCTCCACAATTCTGTCCTTTATAATGGCTGCAAGACATTGGCAACCCCTGGTGTCAGGTTTGTAAACCTGTGGTTGCAAGGCTGTGGTCATTCCCATTCATGGAGATGGGGACAACAATGGGCATTCTTAACTCCAGAGTAACATTCTCAGTTACCAAGGAAGTGGTTACCCAGTTTAAGGATCACTGCCTGCCACTCCTTTCTTGACATGAACAATTAAGATGACCATATCTCCACTGCTGAGAATACAGCTTGGGGGGGTCGACTCAAACCAAGCCCCCTGCTGGATATGCTGTTCCCAAAAGAAGTACATGATGGAAGCAGGAACACAGCCTCAGCTATGCTATTAGACATCTCAAGATGTCAGTCTATGCCTGGGGGATTGAAGTTCTCAATGATCATGATTGCATTCATTGTGACCACATTTATTTTGGTATGCACAAATATAGTGGTTTACTTTATTTGTTTAGTTATTAAGAAAGTGTTACAAAAATATGCATAACAGTAATTACATGTCGCTATCATAATTTCCCAGACAGCTGCACATCATATTTTGCTGAGCTGTCTTGGAGGGTGATTCTTTTGGCCCCCTTCCCCTTAGCTAGGCACAGATGAACTCTGTAGTAATTGTTCTACTTTCTTCCTTCTGCTTCACAGGACCTTCTCCCATGCAAAGACTATCATACAAAGAGAATCACCACACCCATTTTTGATTAGACTTTTCCTCACAAAATTGTCTATATCCTGATATCGATATGTCAGTCATTTTCTTCCCTCACTAGTTGTAAAGGATTGCTAATAGGTCCTGGTATTCAAAGTGCACCAGGCCCATGAGCTAACCGATTTGCTGATTGCACTATTTGTATTGACTTTTATGTAAATGAGAACTGATATTGCATGTGCTGCTACCCAACCCCTACCTAAACTCCTGTCCTGTAATTCTTCTGCCCCATTGTCATCCAATCAGTAATACCAATGTGTCTTCTAACCTTGATGATGTGCTGTACCAGAGTCCCCACTAATTCACTAGTTTGAACCTCACCTAATTGTCCAGTACATTCTCAGAGCAAGTACACCACTTCTGTCTGACACAGTTGTGGTGAAATTATTGAAGAACAATTTGGAGAAAAAAAAGCATTCTGAAAACAAAACCAAAGGTCATTACTGCAGTTCCTGAATTCTACATTTACTTAGGTATTGTACTGCTGTTTGAAGAATAAAGTGTGGCTGTGCACCATTATTAAAGTCTATCCATTTATATAGTATAAAACTAGTTATTTCACACAAAGAAATTTTAGCACAAACACAAATGCAACCATGAATGATTAAATATAATTTAGTAGTAAGTCACTAGCACCACATTTGCTATAATGGAAAAAATGCTAATAGGGCTAATGGATGCAACTTAATTTTCATGCTATTAGTGCTTCAACAACAATAGTAAAAATTAGCTGGCAGTGTGAATTTCAAGTGTTACAGTATTAGATGTAAGACAAGAAAAAATATGCAGAATTGAATGAATCTATGTGATGAAATCTAATGATATATAAATTAGAATATTTATTTTCTTGGTTCTTAGAGTGTCAATTTAGTTGAACCAGCATAAATGTTATTAACAAGACATAGTCACTCCATCTTTTCTTTACCAAAAATAATGCAATATGAGTATTTGAAAAGAATGAATACAGAATGTTAGCTCAGCTGGAAACAACAGCTCTTCTGCATGTGTATAGTATTAGATAGGAAATGCGATTTCATCTTGCCTTTGTACAGGCTATTGGTGAGACCACATTTGGAGTACTGTGTGCAGTTCTGGTGTCCTGATCTGAAACAAGACATCACATTACTGAGGGGGTGTTAGAGTAGGGTGACCAAGATTATCAAGGTCCTGGGGACAAAACCCTATAAGGATAGGCTGCAGGAGCTCAATATGTGTTCCTTGGAGGACAGAAGAGAGAGAGGAGACATGACTGAAACTTTCAACTACCTTAAAGGTATGAACAATGTTAAAATTGAGGGCATTCTCAAGTTGAGAGACAAGGAGTCCACTGGGGGCATAGTCTGAAATAAGTGGTGAGAAGATTCAAGAAGGAGATGAGGAAGCACTTTTTTTTCTTAGAAAGAGTGGTGTCCAAATGGAATGAACTGCTGGAGGAGGTGGTTTCATTGAAAATATTGGGCAGCTTTAAAAGAGGATGGGACAGGGTGAAAGGGAGAGTCATAACAGGTGGGATGATGGGTAGGGTGGAAAAGAATGTGAGGGATGATAACTCAATAGGGAAAATGGAGCGGGGGCAGCTCCAGTAACACTGACTGAGAGCTACACACTCAAGGGGACTCAATAGACAAATGGACTGTTTCTGCTGGCATTTTCCTATGTTCGTACTATAGATATTGTTAATTTGGATTGAGGTAATCCACATGATTCATCTCTTTCATATACAAAGGGTGTCAAGATAACTTGCCTTTAGCAGTGGTGGGATATAGAGGTGATTGAAATCCATTATCTGAGATACTGTCCTAGACTGTGCACATACTGCTCCATCTATAGGGAGCTGAAATGCTACCTGAAAAACATATTGGGGAAAGTGTGCTCTATTTAGGACCTGTCACCACAGTAGGGGCTGAATTAATTCCTTGCAAAAATATTAAAAATGAAGCATAAAATGCCTCTCTCTACTTGTTTTATCTCTCCCCTTCATTAATTTTACACAGGCAGGAGGAACGCCAATGGTCCAAGGTTAGTGACAGTTCAATGACTGTCTGATCAACTGCATGTTATGACTCTTTCAAGAGTCTGACAAAATGATTAGACATGACTCTCTCAGGCATTCTACAATGGTTTCATCTGTAAATACCTGTATTGGCATTACATGTATTTCTACTGTTTTATTGATGTATTTTCTCTGATATGCTCTCCATAATGCTGAATGTAGTCAGTTGAAGTACCTTCACATGCAGAATGTGGCCTGCTATCATCTAAACATTTTGTATAACTATCAGCAAACACTGTGGAGTTGACAATTTGCAGAGGTGATTCTAATCCATATAAGCTAGTGTGGGCCAGTGAGCCAAAACTCTGGAAGAAAATTATTATGCAAACTCTGATGTATCCAGGCAATTTTTCACCTTTATTAAGAATCCTACATTGTGTGTTATAAATAATGAGCATCAATATTTTCAGTCTAAACAAGGGATTAAACACCTCTTGCAGGCATGGAGATTAGTGAAAGGCACATTGTGATATAAAATGGTAATATTGGGTCTCTATGTACTACATTCAGAAGATTCAGTATGGTTTCATTTATTAAGTTTGTCTATATACATGACCAATTTAAGCATATTAGTAAACTGGAGCAAAACATTCAAAAGATTGAGAAATAGCTACAACATATAAAGTCTACCAGGGAGCATGAATACTTTGTCATTTGGTCCATTTTCTATTTAGGTCCAGTTGCAGCAAATTCCTTGAACCCATAAGAACAAACAGATCAAACATCCCACATGAATCCCAAAATGTGATTAATACTAGACTTTAGAAAAGACTAAGAGATACTGGGGAAACCAGTGAAGATGAATGTTGTCTGGTAGGTAGAAGAAGAAGTTTTAAAGGATGGTACTGTAGGAGGGCAAACCATTTTGAACTCCCATCTGAAAATCTGTGTAGCCTAATCATGACTCTGAGTCAATCATGGTAGCGCCACAGATGAATAATGTACCCCCCCCTCCACTGTAGAATCTGATATCAAAACAACACTGTGTATCAATTATTTATATAGGGACTCCATAATCAAGTATACAAACAGATGCATATGTCACCTGAACACAGTAAACAGAACAGTTAGTTGCCTGCCAGGTTCAAAAACCTAAGACATTATAAACATGAATGGTTACATTCTGAGAACAAAACTGGTCATAAAGCAGCAGTAATTGTCTATAAAAGTACTACTGACATATTATGGATGTTAGACAACACTAAAAAAAATTGCATATAGGTAGCAAGATTGTTATCTGACAGCAGATGCTCAGTTGTTTTTTCTAAATTATTGTCATTACCCAAAAGCAGACAAGGGAAAGCACATGTCCATTAGTCAAATGAATGCTTGACTGAGAATCTGGACTTGGGAGAATAGGTACAATTTCCTTAGACACTGGTATGCATTTTCAAACATGTCACATATAAATAGCAGGGATTGCTTACATCCAGATTTGAGGAGCAGTATCATACTGAGGTTGAAATTGAGAAGGACTACTGAGAACATTTTAAAAGAGCAGTAAAGCCATAAGAATCAACTAAAGAAAACACCACCTTGTGGTGTACATATCAATCTCACCATGGGCAAACACATTCTCACAGTGACTGATATGAGACTGGGCAGGCAAAACCACATGAGGGATGGAATCAAAGTTTTACTACTCAATGCACACGGCCTAATTCTTAAGGCATCAGAGCTTGAAATGGTTATTAAAGGGACACTGTCAACCTTTTTTGCATCATATAATTTTTAGGTAAAAAACACATTTTATGATTGCTTACTTCCTCTAAAATTTGTTGGTGTTGCAGGTTGTTTTATCTGCCTCCTTGCTTATTAGAACTGAAATGCAAGGTAATGTATAGCTATGCCCAGTTTTGTTTTCCTTCATATCATTGAACTACTCATAGTGCACACTTCCAGCACATTAGAAACATCCTCAAACAGTGCTGCCACTCATGATACAATAGTGTCCTCTACTTCTACTGCATAATCAGTGGCTAGAGTGTGTTAAGGTGTTCCCAAGTCCAGGAAAGATGCAGTGGACCTGGTCAAGAAATGTAAACAAACATATTTTCATGTGGTAACAGCAGTATTGTGGGCAGTCAGTTTTTCATTTTTTAAAAGAAAAAAAGGGATCTGAATCAAACTACCAGCTGCATTAACAGTATCTACTGAAAAAATCCTCAACTCCATTCACGCATGTGCCACTAGTAAGTCCAAATAGAAAGCAAAAAACCAAGGCACCGCAAGGTAAAGGAGATGAATTTAATCAATAAAAAAATATGCCAGAGCAGCCCTGTAGTACAGGAGCACAAACACCTCAACTGGTTTCACACAGAATGTGCATCATCAGGCCTCCCCAAATTATTGGAGGGATAGATATTAATCTAGGAACCAGTACTTGGAAATAAGTTATAAGATGGGGTACAGTGTATTCTAAATTTATTATCCAAAAGTGAATAGTGAATGGGCTAATAGCCTGACTTGAAGTACTGTATTAGCTATGTATTTTGTGATGATTTTCTTGTTTAATGTAGGGACATGTGGTGTCTTGTTTTCAATTAGAGCACTAATGGGTTCAGTTTGTGTAATTGCCACTTATTGATGTTATTTAAGGACTGTGGACATGTGGTGCATCATCCTCCTGATGACGTACATTCTGTGTGAAACCGGTTGAGGTGTTTGTGTTCCTGGACTACAGGTTGGCTCTGCCATACTTTTTTATTGATTACATTTATCTCCTTTACCTTGGCATGCTTTGTTTTTTTTTGCTTTCTATTAACAATATCTACAGAATGTGAACAATCATAAAATGTGTTTTTTTAAACTAGGGACACGTTGAGGTCTAAGGGGATTGACAGTGTCCCTTTAAGGTCGATATTGATATCATGGGAATCAGGGTGATATCAATATTATTTTCAATGATATTATTGATATCATGGGAATCAAAAAAAACATGATGGAATGAAACTGATTGCCTCAATCAAGGGATGCACAGTATTCCAGAAAGACAGTCAAGAAAGGCAAGAGAAAAGGGAAGTGAAATGGAGAGCAGGGAAAGGGAGGAGAGAGGACAGGAGGGAAGGGGAGGAAGGGGAGGACTAGCAAAATACATTATTGACTGGATATTGGGTGCTGGCATCAGCAATACTATTATGAATAGTTGCAGTTGTGAATTTATAAGTGTCAAAATGTCAAGCATCAAATGAGAACCTCTAACTGTAATAGACTATGTTATAGACCAAAATGTTTTATAAAAGGAATTTATATTGAACGTCTACTGAAAAGAGCTAAAATGTAGATGGAATCAGGATTATTGTAGTGAAAAGATATACTGGAGTTAAAGATGTTTGAAGACTTTTACATAAAGTCTGTTTTAATGGATCATTTGTTGTATACTGCACTTCATGTTGTCAATTTACTGTAAGTACTGAGGAAATGTGTGATGAAATCAGTCTAGCTCTCATTACCCATTTTTGGCCATAAATGCCTTATATGTTTACAGAGTCTGGAGTTTTAAAGGTTTTAATTGGTTCAATTTACAGTACAGAGAGGTCTTTGTGTATTTTTTATCAATATTCTTTCACTGTTCACACCATGCACCCCACCCAAAGTCCTCTCTAATTACTAGCCCAGAAGGGATCCCATCAAATGTGTGAGACCAGCCCCACCGAGTTTCCCTGGTTCAAATCTGACAGGTGGCTCCTGGACATCCTCAAACTGAGCAGACTTGCCAGCCATACCAGTCTGCCATCAATGCACAGTATATCATGCATTAAATGACTTAGGTCAGGTAGAAGGCCTGCTCCCAAATCAGGAGTCAACACAGCTATTGTGTAGGGTCTGCCAACAGGGAGAGACTTGGGAAGAACATTGGTGGGCATGTCCTAATGTTGGCACCTCCATGCCTACCCATCAGTAAGCACCCTTGACAAGTCCTGACACCATCAGTTGATTTGGAACTAGGTAGAATTCCTTGATGAATGACTCCCCATCTCTTGGCCTAGAGAAGGCAGTTGTTCTGCTGGCAGTATAGGTGACCATCCTAGGGAACAGTGTGCATCTGGGGGACAGCGCCTCAACCCCTGTCCTTCCCAACTTGGACCACAGGCTCAAGGACAAAACCCACAGCCTCTGATGTGAAAGAAAAGTACCTTAATCACTAAATTACTGGGATTGTGTCTCTGTGTCATCTTGATTTTCACTTTAGAAAGACCACCATGCTGCCACATACTGTACACTGTTCAAGTCCTAGAATGCAGAACTAGTCACCTACTTTTAGTTTAGTTTTTTTTGTTGACCGGGTAAGTGCACTAGACAAATCCTGCCTATTTTCAGGCACGACCGGGGAAGGGGGATACAGGTGAATTCCAACTGACCTTGAACCAGATTAAGCTGTTGGTGGTATTTTTATGTTCATTATACTTTTTGTGAATGTATAGTGGCCCATGGAGTTTTTTTTTTGGGTGTCCTTAGTTCACACAGGTAAATAAAATTCCTGGAGATGCAACTGAAGTATCTCTGTATAATATAGTCCTGTCTCCCTGTTATACTTGGATTGTATTAATTATCTCAAAGTCTAAACATGTTTTTCATCTATTCTACTGGCAGTATTATCTCTTGGTTGTATTCTGTGTTGGCTTTATAATACAACAATGTATAATGTCATGTGTGATAGATTGTATGGAAAAATGGAGGCTGTAAAAAAAACTCCCACTCTAAGCAGTCTCCAAATCTTTTATTAACCTTTGAAATGTGTTTACGTTTGGAGTGGTTACAGTATGGTCATGTTCATATTTTTCTTTGCATTCCAGCAGTCAAAATATTTTCATAGTCCTCCATGTCTGAATGTCAAAACTATAAACATCAGAAGCAGAAGCTGAAGCCTTCATTCAAATGAGCATCTTTAGTAGTCCATATGTTTAAGCTTGTCTGATACCAGAAAATATTTAAATGTTCAGCATGACTTAACTGTAAATGAGCTTTTGCTAATTACTCTTTTGGCTGGAGTCCTTTATACACTAGTGCAAGTAGCCAGATCAGTCTTACTCTTTACAAAATATAGAGATCTTCACAGTTTGAGCCTTAGATGATAAGAACTGCATTGTGAAAACTGATGCCTTAAGGGGGTAGGATGGTTTCAATGCAACTGTTGATTGGAATCAATGTAAGGATTGTTGCAGCTGTCAGATATCCTGTTTTCCAGCTGTGTCCAGATAAGACATATGACATCTACAGGTATAGCTGATAAATTACTCTATTGATGTGGTTTGCTGTGTGGCTTTTCTTTATTTCATTGCGGTCAGGTAGAAAACTGAAATTCATTTTGCTGCCTTAATTTGGTAGAAACTCTCCTGATGATGTCCCATACTCTACTAGTAAAAATTTATTCTGAAGTAGAGAATGTGCTGTAAGTTTAACTTACGTATTTATTTTATTTAATTTTGTTCACCAGGTGAGCCCACTGAAACTATAAGTCCTTTTTCAGGAGTGACCCAGAATTAATTACAAAGAGACATGCAAAATAACATAGGAAGTCAGGGGCGATACAAATATTGCAAGTATACACAATTTTTAAAGGGTTACTCATAGAATCATGGAAACTGCCAGCAGAAAAGACCCCTCAGCCTATCCAGTCTACCCATCCATCCATAGAAAGCCCCTCTCCCTCTCTTACTAGCCTGCCCCATGCCCATTAGGCCTATATACCTATCTCAGGCTCTTTTGAAGCTGCCCACCATATCCACCACAAACACCCATTCTGGCAGACTGTTCCCTGGCCTTACCACCCTCTTGGTAAAGAACATACCCTGATGTCTCCTCTGAATCTTCCCCCCTCCAGTTTGTAGGCATGCCCTTTAGTGAAATTGTTTTACTCATTCTGAAGATGATGTCAACCCTCACCTTGTTCATGCCCTTCAAATACCTCAATGCCTCCACCATGTCCCCCCTCTCCCTCATCTCCTCCAGTATGTACAGGCCCAGCTCTTCCAGCCTTTCCTCATAAGACTTCTTCTGCAACCCCTCACCATCTTGGTTGCTCTTCTCTGGACCCTTTCCAGCCTGTCCTTGTCCCCTTGTACATACGGTCTCCAAAACTGGGCCCTATATTCCATGTATGATCTGACCATGGTTTTGTAAAATGGAAAGATAACCTTCTTCCACCTGCTTGTGAATCCCTTCCCTATGCATGCCAGTATTCTGAGTGCCTTTCCTGAAGCTATATCACACTGTCCAGACTTTCATGTTGTCTGAAATAGTGATCCCTGGGTCTCTTTCCTGTTCAGTTACCTCCAACCCCTTCCCCCCCAAGCTGGTACTTAGCCTTTGGGTAATTTTCCCTATGTGCATAATTTTGCACTTTTTGATATTGAACTGTAGCTGCCACTTTTCTGATCACTCCCCAGCCTACCCAAGTCCTCCATCATATCTTCCACCCCCCCCCATTCTGGTGTATCTACCCCATTGCTGCATATCTTTATGTCATCAGCAGACACACTTTCCCCCGAAGATCCTCCATGATGTCCCCGATGTATATGTTGAAAAGTATGGGTCCCAACACAGACCCCTGCAGCACCCCACTCATCACCTTCTCTTCCTTAGAGTACTCCCCATTCACTACAACCAGCTGTGTCCTCCTCTCCAGCCAGTGTTCTAACCAGCTTGTGAGCTTTCTCCCCACTCCTAAGCCATCTACCTTCCCTGTCAGCCTCCTGTGGGGCATGGTGTCAAATGCCTTCCTGAAGTCCAGGTAGGCCAAATCCACCACCCCTCATCCCATATCTCTGTCACTCTGTCAAAGAATTTAATCAGGTTGGTCTGGCATGACCTACCACCTGTGAATCCATTGTTGACTGTCATTTAGGAGGCCCTCCTCCTCTAGATATTTTGGAAGCCTTTCCTTTATAACCACTTCCATTAGTTTTCTGACCACTTAGGTTAGGCTAACCAGGTGGTAGTTTCCTGGCTTCTCCCCTCCTCCCCCCTTATACAGGGGTACTACCTCAGCCCTCTTCCGGTCCCCAGGAACCCTTCCCTTGTGCAGTGACAGGTTAAATAGCCTTGTGAGTGGTGCTGCCAATTCCTGTCTCAATTCTTTGAGTGCCCTTGGATGAATCCCATCCAGGCCCATCACCTTATCTATCTGCAGTTTTCCTAATTCTTCCAGTACCATAGCCTCCATGAAGGAACTTGAGTCCCTTTCTCTACCCATTCTCCCCCCTGCTTTCTAACTTTGGCACCTTCCCCATCTCCACCATGAAGACTGATGTGAAGTATTTATTCAGGACCTCAGCTTTTTCTATATCTCCTACTGAGTTTGCAAAAAATGTGCATTTGCAACAGTGTGCTTATGGACAGGTAGAATTCAGACTATTCAAAGCCGAAACAAGTACTGTACATGCCATTGAAGACAAATACAGATTAACAATTACAAGTGCATTGGCTACACTCAAGAAGAAATGCCTTAAGCCCTCATTTCAAGCCTCTGAGTGAGGAGCAATTTTGAAGGGTTGTAAGGAGGATGTCCCACACAAATGGGGCTGAGGTAGTGAAGAATCTTTTGCTAGCACTAGACTTCACTCTGGGGATGTCCAGCAGGATACAACTGGATGACTGTAGTGATCTTCTCAGTGATTTAATTACCAGAACCTCTTGGAGACTTGTGACTGCACCCTTGGCAAGTTTGAAGGAAAGACAGAGGAGAATAGTCTCCTTTAAAGAGAGGGCCAATTAGGGGTGAAAACATCACAGAGGTGTTCCCTTGCTGAGGCACAAGAGGCAAATTATCCACTTTTTTTGTAGAAGACCTTCAAAAGGAACAGTCACCACCGAAGGACCCACAATCAACTGTAGGGCTGGTCCCACTGTGCACTTTGCAGGCAAAAACATTTGGTTTACCTACTTTCTACTGTGATATAGTAAATTATATTAGACACATTTTGCTTAGCTGTAGGTTGACATATTCTTTTACTGCAAATCACAGAATCCCCTGCAGCTGACATTAGACTACTAGGCAGCAGTGAGAGATTCAATAGTCTGTAGTACATGTTAGAGCTTTAGTAATCTCCAGTCAGATATTTTATGGGTCTACTTTTCTCCAGGGGCTAAGTATGAGTCCTCTGTGACTCTGCATAACATAGCACATGGAGGAGAGTGGAACCAGCAAAAAAAGATCAGAGCTTATATAAACTCTAGCATGCACTGCAGATTATTGAATCTTCTCACTGCTGACTACTGCTCTGATGTCAACTACAGGGGGTTCTGGGATTTTCAGTAACAGATGATGCCAGCCTACAACTAAGCAAAACTATTATAACACAATCTGTGTTAAATTGATTACAGGAAACAGTAAGTAAATCAAAATGTTTTTGCATACAAAGTGCACATTGGTGCCAGATCCACACTTGAGTGTGTGGGCCCTTGGTGGTGACTGTTTCCTTTTAAGTTTATTTGTCTCGAACACCTAAGCATCTGGAGAACTTGTAAAGAACCCGGCTTTGTAAAGCTGGTATCACTATAAAACTCTCAGATACTTAGCAGCACATAACAGTTTCTTTGTATTCTTGTGATGAAATGGTGTGCATAACTTCAACTGCTCCCACTTGGGTGGGTGTTGGCTGCAATGTGGTAAACAAACAAATAAACAAACATAGCAGATTCAAGATACAGAACGTGGTTTGCCCTCTGTAGCCAGAGTGCACCTAGCAACTAACTTACAGAGAGAATGTGGCCATGAGAACATCCAGTCATAATGATAGTAATCAGTTACCAATCCCTTGGAGAGCAGTGGCAAGGTCCAGTCTTCTAGGTGGTCATCAGGTCCATATCTCAATTATCCAACCCGGGTCATGCCTGAAAATAGGCAATGCCTTTGCTTAGTGCATTTACCCTGTTAACAAAAACTAACTAAATAAATAATCCCCACTCCACTCATACTTATTGTGTGGAGTAAGCAACTTCACGTGCACACACAAATAGCCAAGCTATATCTTATACAGAAATCTGCTGTAGCAACTGTAGCAAAACAGGTTTTCCAAAGAGAAAATGAGTTGTATAACCACTCTACAAAAGGAGTGCATGTAGGCATACTTCTTTGTCTTTGTGCATGCTAGACACAACAGACAGGGCAGCCAGGTCCCTACAGTCCCCGCTTTGATGGTGTGGCCAGAGAGGAGCAAAATCACAGGTAGGTTAGGAGAGAAGGCAGGCCATATGCTGGAATTCAAGTATGGGAAGTTGGCGGTGATGAGCCCAGAGTGTTGATCGGAGACAGCACAGAGTTATGATAAGTAGGAGTAGGATAACAATCTGTAATACCACAAAAATCTTAACAGTAACCTCTATTCAAGTGTCAGATAATATGAGATCATAATCCCAATTTGATAGGAGGGAGTTTAGCTGCTGCTCAGCCTGGTGCATGACATTACTGATTAGTACAACATCAACATCTTTACAGGCTAACAAAGTCCATATGTCTAGTGTAAGCTTTGCAACAGGTACTTAAAACACATGAATGAAACCATATAAATTGGTAAGAGAGGGATTCTCAAACACTGTGGTCTCATTATACAAAGAAACAGGAGTCAACACAGTTGTGCCAACCTCAATGGGTAAATGGGGTATAATACAGAAGTTAGGATAATGAACAGGGCATGTTTGTGTTCCATAGAAAAAGGCAGGTAGGTTAGTGAAATTACAATATTGACCATTCATGTTATAAGAAGATCTAGTAGTAGGGGTGGACCACCTGGTAAGTTTCACAGAACATGTAAGACGGTGGAGGCTTCATTATCAGAAAGGCTGCAAATGGGATACAACATCAAAGACATCACAACAACACAAATAGTGGTAACTCTTTACATCACAACTCACAGTGTGGGACAATCCATCCTTGCTGTTGAAGGTAGTGCATGACCATAGAAAAATGTCTCCTACCAGGTAACCCACAGAGTTGCCAAAAGCCAGCTGAGTGTATTCTGAAGTGTGTGGTTTACAAATGAGAAGGGAGAGCATAAAGGTGACAGACATCATCTCAGGAAGAAAACAACTGATTATGCAGGCATAATTATATCCTGTGGGGTGTGGGGTGACATAGCCCAGGGTTCAAATGGTACTCATGGGGTGTAGGCTGCAAAGTGGAGAACTGTTGTTAGGGCAATGCTATTTGGTAATGTGTTCATCACTCAGAAAATCAAGCATTCTGCCCTACTTTACATCCTGCAACAGGTAGTTAGTATGAGTTTAACACATAGGCCCCATAGGTTGAGCAGATAATGTCCCAGATAGTCTACTTATATTTAGCCTTACAACTGTGGTCCACTATTAAAGGGACACTAAACATTGCAGTGGTCACACAAACTGCAAAAACCCATGAAAAGATCTTTCAAATGAGGTATTGGGTTTACCTGTAGGGGAAAGAAGTCTTGAGATATGAATAGCTAAATAATGTGTAAATCAACTCATAGCAACAGCCATTTCATGCAGTCTTAAAAACAGGAAGTGATTTCACTGAGGGGCTAGCTCTATGTTGTTAATTATAGCTTGCACCTCAGTGACATCACTTTCTGTTGTAAGATTGCATGAAATGGTTGCTGCCTTGTTTTGATCTTCAGATGATTTAAATATTCATAGCTTAAACATTTGACACCTACAAGGAAGCCAGATACCTTGTTCAGCATAACTTTTCATGGGCTTTCACAGTTTGAGCATTCCCCTGCAATGTTTACTGTCCCTTAATTCATTAATTTTGTCCTCTGGTCCTTTAAACAAATAAGCAATATTGTGCATGTTGTAGATGGTAAAACGTTCCTCCTGTGCTAACCCATCAACTCCATGATCAACAGCCTTAATTATATAAATGGCTTGTTGATTTTCAAAGTAATACATATACCTCTTGATGGTTTCTACATCAGCCCTGTTCCAGATTGGCATTCCTGAACCAAAGAGGTCTGTGACCAAACTCACAATACCCTGGTGACCCGTGATATGGGTGAGTCAAATTGAGCAACTCAATTTGAGCACCTGAAAAAATAGAAACATAGAAACATAGAATTTGACGGCAGATAAGGACCGCTTGGCCCACCCAGTCTGCCCATTTCCCTGCCTACTGGATAAGCTGCAGATCCTAGTTAACCAGCAGCCTACTTTTTCCTACCCCCATCCCCTAGAATTGCCTTATGACTGTCCCATGCATGCTTGAATTCCACCACTGTTTTTGACTCCACAACCTCCTCCGGAAGGCCGTTCCATGCATCCACAACCCTCTCTGTGAAAAAATACTTCCTTAAATTACCTCTGAGCCGCCCCCCCTCTATCTTCAAATTGTGCCCCCTTGTTCTTGCACACCTCTTTTTTTGAAAGATGCTACCCTCTTGGACTTTGTTGATTCCCTGGAGGTACTTGAAAGTTTCTATCATGTCCCCCCTCTCCCTCCTTTCCTCGAGGCTATACATATTAAGCTTCTTTAGTCTCTCTACATATGTCTTCCAGTGTAGACCCTGCACCATTTTAGTTGCCCTCCTCTGGACAGCTTCCATCCTGTCTATGTCTTTGCGAAGACTGGGTCTCCAGAACTGCACGCAGTACTCCAGATGGGGTCTGACCAGCTGTCTGTACAGAGGGATAATAACTTCCTGTTTTCTACTGGTGATGCCCCTCCCTATGCATCCCAATATTCCCCCAGCCCTCATTGCTGCCCTCTCACATTGCTTGCCCACCTTTAGGTCATCTGATATGACTACCCCCAGGTCCCTTTCCATTTTTGTTGTTGTTAGTATCTCACCCCGCCATTGTGTACTCTTCCCCTGGGTTTTGATTTCCCAGGTGCATTACCTTGCACTTCTTAGCATTGAATCTAAGCTGCCATACATTTGACCATTCTTCTAACCTTGCCAAGTCCCTTTTCATCCTTTCCACCCCACCTTGTGCATCAACTCTGTTGCAGATCTTTGTGTCATCTGCAAAGATACATACTTTTCCTTCCAGTCCCTCTGCAATGTCGCTTATAAAGACATTGAAGAGGACTGGTCCTAATACTGAACCCTGCGGTACCCCACTAGTAACCCCCCTTTCATCAGAGTGGACTCCATTTACTATTACTCTCTGTGTCCTATTTTCCAGCCAATTTTTACCCAGGCTGTTATCTTGGGACCCACCTCCAGGCTAGCTAACTTGTATATTAATCTTTGTGTGGGACTGTGTCAAATGCCTTGCTAAAGTCTAGGTAGACCATGTCCACAGCCCCTCCCTGATCTACTACTTTGGTCACCCAGTCAAAGAAATCTATCAGATTTGTCTGGCATGACCTTCCTGCTGTGAATCCATGCTGCCTTGGGTCCTGTGCCCCTCTGGCCTCTAGATACTCAACAATTCTTTCCTTCAGAAGTGCTTCCATCATTTTCCCTACCACTGAGGTTAAACTAACAGGTCTGTAGTTTCCTGCTTCTGCCTTGCTCCCACTTTTGTGAAGGGGAATCACATCTGCCCTCCTCCAGTCCTCGGGTACCACTCCATCCTCCCATGATTTGTTAAACAGGGTAGTCAGTGGTGTCACTAATTCTACCCTTAGTTCTTTTAGAATTCTGGGATGAATCCCATCAGGCCCATTGCTTTGTCCACCTTCAGTTTTAAGAGTTCTTTCAGAACCTTTCTTCCGTAAATGGGCTGGTATCAACTTCTGTATCCAGTGTGTTTCTACTGTTTGTTCTAGGTACCCCCTCCTTTGTAAATACTGAGCAAAATATTTGTTTAGTATCTCTGCCTTTTCACAGTCTCCCTCTGCCCACCCTCCCCATTAAGCCTCCTACTATCCCTTCCTTGGTCTTCCTTCACTCCCTGATGTACCTATAAAGGTTTTATCCCCTTCTTAACTGAGTTGGCTATCTTTTCCTCGGTTTGGGCCTTTGCTGTTCTGACTGCCTTCCCAGCTTCCTTTGCTTTAACTGATACAGTTCTCTGTCCTGCTCCTTCTGTGATTCCTTGTACTTCCTGAAAGCTTTCTTTTTCTCTTGAACCTTCACTGCCACTTCCTTTGAGAACCATAGTGGTTTCTTACATCGTTTAGTTTTGTTTATTTGCTTCACACAAAGGCTTGTTGCCTCTGTGATGGCAGTTTTTATTATTCCAAATTGTCCTTCCACCCCTCCTTCCTGCCCATGTGCTAGTGCATTCCTTAGACACTTACCCATTTACAATAGCAAGTAATAATAAAGGTATCCAGTGATACTGGTGACCCCAAATGAGTGACTACCTTAATAGTGACTCATTTGCAGCACCTTAAATTTGAGCTACCCTGTAAGAGTAGTGAGGGGAAGGGACAGTGAGGGTAGAGATGAGCAAGGGAGGGTTATGGGTAGCATAGGATGGTGACCAGAAGGGGAGGGATACAGAAGAGGGTTTATGTGGGGCAGTGCAGCATACTGCTGTCAAGCTAGCCATGTGGTGTGGTGGTGAGGGTGGCTAGCTCCGGTGCAGCATGTACAGGGTTCGGGGCTGGGGAGGGGTATTTTTTTTAGTGTACAGTTTAATTTTTACTTTTTCATGACTGTCTCCCCCTCCCTTACATGCACCACCCTGGAATTGGTTATCTAAAGTTAGGGGGAGTGGGGGAAAAAGCCCCCCGCATTAATGCTTGTTTCTGTTGTTTGGTTTGGTGTTACTGGCAAGTGTACATCACTGATTTGCTTTTTGCAATGTAAACTCGCCATATTGGTGATCAGTGTTTTGTGATCACCATTAGGACATAGAAGCAATAAAAAATAGCGAGGAGCTGAAAGTAGCGAGGGTGGAAAAGAGTGAGTATTATGGGGGCAGGGAAATAGTTAGGAGTTTTGAGATGTAGTGCAACCTCTGTGGACTGCAAACTGCTGCAGACATAGTGTGGTGCATAGAGGTGCCACCTGTGTGTAGCTGGGCTATGCAACATAGCTGGGTACGATTCCCAGTTTTTTTATTTCACTTTTGTTTTCTTGAGTCTACCTTGTTGTTGTGTGATATAGCTGGGTTCAATTCCCAGTTTTATTTTTTATTTTACTGTTGTTTTTTGGGGGTTCTACCTTGTCCCTGTGTCAGGGTTAATTTCTGCCCTTACTCCCCCACTTATGGCACATCCCCCAGTGGTGATACCACTGACTTTTTATCCCTCCCTGAGTTGCCTCCCCCAGAGAATATCTCCCCTCTTGAGTTTCTCCCACTCCCTGTTTTGGCCCCCTCCCAATATGGTTATTTTTAGATAGGGAGCATGGGGGTGCATAACTGTAGCGCCGGTCATTGCTTTTGTTGTCATTGTTTTGTGTTTGTCATATTGTGTTAGTGTCATTTTTCCTTAGGTCTTATCACATGGAATGCAGTACCCTTCCGGTCATGTTTATGGTGTGCCAGAAAGATATCAGGGGTCGATGTAGTCCCCTGATTCAAAATAAGGTTGCTAGCTCTAGCATGGTATGCACTAATCATATCCAGTAATGAAGTAGAATACAACATAGCTACATGTGTAACTGAAGAGGCCTGTGACTGAACCTACCATACCCTCCAGGTCATGTTTATGGCACCCCTGAAGATACAAGAGTTTGGTCTAGTCTCCTGATGCAAAATAGGGTCCATAGTTCAAGCATGGTATGCCCCAGCCATTTCTAACAATAAAGTAATACACTGCATAGATATATTTGTAAAAGCTTATAAATAATGTTCTTGCATACTCCACTGATAAAAATTCAGTATAATAGGTATGTGCATTAATTGTACATTGTTAATTATAGTCTCTGGGATTGAGGTTGAAGTTAGATCTGTGGACATTGTCAGGCTAGCTGAGACACAACAGTGAGCACAAGTGTCTCTACTTTATGTTGTCCACAGTCTATCCATGTAGTGGCATTAAGAATATAAGTACCTGTATCTCAAAGCTTAGCTTTAAAAATATAGAGTGCACCACTGGATGTCCTCATGGCCACATTCTCTTGATATTGTTCATAGGTAATAAGTGGATGTACAGTTCAAAAATTCAGATCAGATTTCCTTGTAGTATCCTCACAAATAAGGTAAAAGCTCACAATGTCCCCAACTTGTCCCACCTTCTGGTAGGACAATGGGCAATAATGATTTACTGTCCTACAAGTCTTTACACAAGAAGGGTAGGTGGCAGCAAAACACAGCATAGTCAAATAGGATGTGAAGGATGACAGTGTCTCCTTCCTCCACAGCGATGCTAGTATCATGAAATGATTCCCATGCATGGGTCAGAGCCACATATGCTAAAATGCAATACAGGATCAAGATTCTGTAAGTTAAACAGAGACAGAGAGAGAAAGAAAAGAAGGGTCTTAAGGCCCCACTTTGTTAATAATGCCTTTGATCAGTTTCATCTGATTAACATGAAATCATTTCTATCTATACTTACACTTAGTATCACCTTTACTGTGAACCTTGTACATGGTAGGATTACATTTGTCAATAATGATGTGGGCCCTTCCTAAGCCTTGGTGAAGAGTCCCTCCTTTTCATAAATCATTATCATAGCCATGTCTCCCACATTTAACTCTACATCTAGTGATCTAGCCTCAATGTACATCTTATTTTTTTCTGGCTTGGTCCTACAGATCAATGAGTGGTGGTCAATGAGGAAATGTCAAATGAGGGAGAAGTGACAAGTGTGGTCCCGCAGGGCTCAGTCTTAGGTCCAAATCCATTGAATGCGTTCATCAGTAATATAGGAGTAGGTACCTAGGGCAAGATTGCACTGTCCATGAATGACACTAAATTTGGGGGAAGGGTGGACAGTGAAGAAGTAGTGAGAATCATACAAAATGATTTGAAAACTTTAGAACAATGGTCTAATATTTGGCAGCTGAAATTTAATGCCAAGAAATATAAAGTGATATAAAATGGCAGGAATAACCCTAAAACAACCTGTTGGCGAAACGGGGTCAAACTCAGTGACTCAAAAGAGGAAAGGTATCTAGGAGTTATTATTAGCAACACCCTTAAACAAACCAGCCAATGCAATGCAGCATATAGTAGGGCCAACAAAATGCTGTGATACATAGGAAGAGGATTTGACAGTAGGAACAGGGAGATGATACTTCCACTGTACATACCTATGGTGAGACCCCATTTGGAATACCATGTACAGTTTTGGAGACCATACAGTACCTTAAGAAGGATAGGGACAGGATACAGACCATTCCAAGAAGGGCAACCAAAATGACACAGGGGCTTCAGGGGCTGCCGTACGAGGGGCAGCTGGAGGTGTTAAACATGTACTCACTTGAATCTAGGAGAGAAAGGGGGGATATGATAGGAAAACTTTAAGTACATGAGGGGTTTAAATTTAGTACCCTACACTGAACTATTCACCAAGGCTCCCAACTCAAACACAAGGGGGCATGGATGGAAACTAAGGAGTGGGAATTTCAGGAGGGATCTTACAAAGCACTATTTCTCAGAAAGGATTGTGGAGCCATGGGAAAACTACCTGCAGAGGTGGTAGGAACTAGGAACATATCAGCACTGAAAAGTGCTTGGGATAAGGAACACACTAGGATCAAATCCACAAGGGAATCTACCAGCTAGGACCCAGGATCACTTAGGATCATAGGATCTCAAAGGCAGACTTGATGGACCTTTGGTCTCCTTCTGCCATTAGCTTTCTATGTTTCTGTAGATGTAGCCACTGCCAAATGCCCAGTTTTCAAATTTTCTAACAGTTTCTGCACATACATTTCATAGTGGATCCCATCCATCTGTGGCATGGACAGCCTCTCCATCCACAGATGATCAAGTAACTTCATTTTCTGACCACATCTCATAGCATGTATAGCCAGTTATTTTTGAGGGAGTTTCTCTGATGCACATTAGTAGCATTGACAAAAGGGAATCCCAGTCTTCCCCATGCTCAGACATACTTCCTTGAGCATTGTTTTGATAGTGTGATTGGCTCTCTCTACCTGTCCTGATGACTGGGGTCTATGAGCAATGTGGTATTCATGTTTAACTCCCAGCAATTGTATTACTTGTGCATAACCTGGCCTGTAAACTGAGAGCCTCTGTCTGACTCAATCCTGGCAGCTAGGCCCCAATGTGTAAAAAACATGCTCTACCAATATCAAAGCGTTTATCAAGGCTGTATTGGATTTGCTAGGGAATGCCTCTGCCCACTTACTAAACATATCCCAAATAACTAAATAGTATTTGTTACCCTTCTTTGTAGTTGGTAGGGGCCTTACATAGCCCATCTGCATAGAGGTCCAGGGTCCTTCCACACAGGTCTGGCATGCCCCAAGAGTCCCTTTCTTTTGGATTTATCTAGGGTGCCCTGAGCACACACAATGCAGTTGTTACAATACTGATTAATGTTTTGTTTCATATTGGGCCACCAACCCATGGACTACACTCTTTGTTGAGTAGACAATTTCCTTTGATGTCCTCTCATGGCTGAATCATGGGCCATGTACAAGAGGTCTCTTTTCAAGTGTGCAGGTACCTGCCATATCATTGTGTCCCCTGACTAAAAAAACAATGAACCATGTTTAAAATCTAGCTTGTCCTAAAGGGTTTGTTTGCATCATGTAGGTCAGTATTTCCCTGAGAAGTGATGTTTCTAATCTTTTTCCAAAGCTCAGCATCTTGTTTTTGGGCTTGTTTGACATTTGCCAAGGTTGGAATTGTAGCTACAGGATCCCCAGGGCAGGAGGTACAGGGTAACTCCGGTTGGTCACATAGCTCCCCTCTTTCAGCACAGAGCTTGACCAGTTGATCTGCCTTAGAATTTCCTAGTGCATGATTCCCTGCACCGTGGTGTGCCTTAAATCTATTAATACTAAGTTGGCCCTCATGTCCTTTCGCTATGGAGAGAATTAAACAATGCAAGGGTGCATATGATAAAGGTTTGCCATCAGTGTAGACAGCACCTCTAGCCTGCCATGGGGGCAGAAATTCTGTTAAGGCACTGCAAACCCAGGTTGAGTCAGTGAAAATGTTAATGTTGGGGTGAAGTACAAAGTGTTCCAAGACATATGCTACTGCCAGCAATTCTACTGCTTGGGCAGATTGATGTTTGCAAGAACATGCTGCACTGTAGCCAGCAGAAGAGGCATACCTACCAAAACCAGTACAGCAGACCCTAGCCTTATAGAATGAAGAACCATAAACATAGACAGCCAGGCCATTAGGAAAGGACATGGGTGTGAATGGGACCATCTGCTAGGGAGTGGTGGGTAGCTGACATTCATGGGGTCTCCAGAGTATAGTAGTTTGGCAGCCAGGGCAGGTCTACTCTTGAGTAGCTGCACCATGAGATCCCTGCCTTGGAGGACAGGTGTCCAATGAGCTAGGTGCACATTGGAGATGTTCCCTTCTTTTACCTAACTTGTTAATAATAGGGTAGTAGGCATGTGGTCCATATGCAAAACAAGGGGATGGAGCCCAGTAATATAAGTAAAATGCTGTACCACCCAAAAAGTAGAGATCATGCTTTGTTCACATGAATTATGAGAGTTCTACAGGGCACAAAGTATTTAAGGCATAGTCCACTGGTCTCAGTAGCCCATGCCTTTCCTGCAGGAGTACTATTAAGATGGCTTCTGGGGAAACTACTACCTCCAGAAGAAAGAGGAGTAATGGGTCCAGACTGAGTAAGGTTGGAGCTGAGGTAAGTGCCTTTTTTAGGTTATTTACTGCCTTTGTACACTCAGGGGTCCAATACCATTGTACTCCTTGCTAAGAAGAGCATACAGAGGTGCAGCAATATCAGAAAACCCTTCTATAAAATCCCTTTGTTAGCCCACTAGCCCTAAAAAGGAGCAGAGGGCATGTTCTGAGTTGGGTACAGGTAGCCTGAGAACTACTTCCACCTTGTGCATATCTGGTGACTTACCTTCTTGTTGGAAATAGATACCTAAGAAATCCATATGAACATACGATCTTATGAAAATGCCAGCAGAAACATACTTCAGGGTCTATTGAGTCAGCTCAATTGTGCAGCTAGTCCTTTAAGTTGCAGCCGCCCCACCCTCCCCCCTCATCATCATAACCTGCCTCACTCTGTCTTAACACCTCTTAAAACTGCCCACCATCTTACAGGACACCACCTCCTCTGGCAGAGTATTCCACATGTCCACCACCCGTTCTGTGAAACAATGTCTCCTGATTTCCTGCCTGAATCGTCCCCCCCTCCAACCTCAGCTGATGTCCTCTCATATTTCTCCCTCTTCTAATTTGGAAAATCCCTTCTGTATTAGTCTTGTTTAGCCTCTTTAGGGATTTAAAGATTTCAATCATATCCCCCCATCCCTCCTCTCCTGCAGGAAGTACATGTTTGGCTCGCCCAGCCTATCCTCATAGGACTTTCCCTCCAATCCCTGGATCATCTTTGTAACCCTCCATTGTACCCCTTCCAACAATTTGATGCCCTTCCTCAGGAATGGGCACCAGTACTGCATGCAGTACTCCAGGTGCAGCATGACCAGAAACCTGTACAGGGTAAGGGGCACCTCTCTATTTATGGAGGAAATTCCCCTCGCTATACACCCCAGCATCCTGTTGGCTTTTGCTGCCACCCTCCTACACTGAGCTGAGTTGTTCATGCTGCCTGTTATAAGCACCCCCACATCCTTTTCCTCCTCGGTGGTTTCCAGCTGTACCCCTCCCAGCTGATGGCTCCTTCCCTGGTTCTTAGCTCTGAAGTGCAGTACCTTGCACTTCTTGGCATTGAACCCCAACTACCATGTTTCTGACTACTCCTGTCATGTGGTCAGGTCATTCTGCTACCTCTTACACCCTTCGATGTCATCTGCAATAGCTCCCATCTTTGTATAATCTGTGAACAGACTGATCTTACTCCAGATCATGTGTGAGATATCAGCTATGAATATTCCTAACAGCACTGGTCCTAGTACCGAACCCTGTGGCACTCCACTCATCACCTCCTTTGCTGATGAGAGTCCCCCCCACTACCACCCTTTGCTGCCTTCCATTCAACCAGTTGATTGTCCATTTGACCATTTTTGTTCCCACCTCTATATATTCCAGTCCCCCCCACCAGCCTCCCATGGGGCACAGAATCAATGGCCTTGTTGAAGTCCAAATACAGGACATCCAACACATGGCCCTTGTCCAGTTCTCTGGTCACCCAGTCATAGGCCCAATAGGTTTGTCTGACAGGATTTTCCTGACACAAACCCATGCTATTGACCATCCTGGAGGCCATTGTCCTCTTTAAAGGTCACCAGCCTCTCATTTAGGATTGTCTCCATGAGCTTACCCTCAATTGATGTGAGGCTTACTGGTCTGTAGTTGCCTGGTTCATCCTTAGGTCTACTTTTGTGAATGAGCATCACATGGGCCATCCTCCAGTCCTGTGGTAAGCATCCAGTGTCAGGGGGTATTGAACAGGTCAGACAGTGGTCCTGCCAGGATCTCTGCTAGTTCCTTTAGTACCCTAGGGTGAATGCCATCTGGTCCTGGTGCTTTTTCTACCTTCACTGCCCTTAATTCTTCCAGAACCCTATCCTCTGTAATCCCTATGTTGGTCACCCCCCCCCGCCATTCAACCTGTCACTTGAGGTAACTGCCCCTTTCTCTTGCATGAACACAGAACAGAAGTTTTGATTTAATGGCTCTACCTGCTCCTTCCCCTTCTCCACCCATCCTCCATCCTTCCTAATCCTCAGTATCTGGTCTTTGTTTTTCCTTCTCTCACTAATGTATTGGAAGAAGTCCTTTTCTCCTTCCTTGATATCCTGTGCCAGTCTTAGCTCTCTTGAAGCATTGGCCACTCTGACCAGCCTCGTAACCTCCCTGGACTTCTTCGTATACTCATCCCTGTTATCTCCCCTTCCCAATTTCTTGAGTCTCCAAAATGCTTTTCTCTTTGCCCTCACCCTTTCCATGACCTCCTGAGTCAACCAGCTTGGCTTCTTTGCCCTTCCCTTCTTACTCCATACCTTCATACTTGCCTCAGTAGCCTCTGCAAGTCCTTTATTAATAATATCCTATTTTTCACTAGCACCCATACTTTTATGAATTTCCACCAGATGCCTACTCAAAATTCACCCCATCTTTTTAAAGTCTGCCCCCTTGAAATAAATCACCCTGGTTCCTGTACCCCCTGTTTCCCTACCTATATTGAGCATGAACCACACAGAATGGTGGTCACTCCCAGCCAGAGGGTCCTCCACCCCCAGATCCCTTACAGCCTCCCCCTTTGATAGTACCAGGTCCAGAGTCCTCTCGAATCTGGTCAGCTTGCATACCAACTGCACCAGGAAGCTGTCCTGAAATGCTTCTAGAATGACGTGCTCCTTTGCTCACATGGTGGTTGGGATGCTCCAGTCCACCCCAGGTAGGTTAAAGTCCCCCACAACCACTGTGTTCCACTTTCTACAGATCCTTCTAATTTGCTCAACTAATTCCCTATCCAGGTCATCTCCTTGAGCTGGTGGTCTGTATATTGCCCACATCCTCATTTTCCTACCCTTCGAGTCTTGAAACTGCATCCATAGGGCCTCTGTCCTGCCTTCATCCCTCTCCTCTCTTATATAGCTCATCCCTTCCTATGCATAGAATGTCATGACCCTCATTTCCCCTTAGCCCTATCCTTCCTGAATATTCTATACCCTGGAATCATCATATCCCAGTCCTGGTGCTGAGTTGCCCACATTTCCATGATGGCCACAATGTCCACCCTCCTCACTGTCAAGAGAGCCTGTGACTCAGCTGACTTGTTACCCAGGCTTCTCACATTCAGTGCAACCACCCTCCACCCCATTTCATTCCCTTCCTTTTCCTTGTTTTCCCCCTCCTAATCCCCCCTGTGCCACTACCCTGACTCCTTCCCTGATAACATGGGAGGTAAGCTCATTTGGCTCCCCTCCCTGGGATCACTGCCTACCAGCTGTCCACTTGCCACCCCCTCCTAGTTTAAAGCCATCTCTGTTGCTATGTACCCCCTAACCTCTGCTTTAATTACTCCTTTCCCCTCCCCACTCAAGTGTAGCCTGTCCCCTGCATATAGATTGTTATTGTCCCAGGTTCTGCCTCAGCCCTCTACCAACCCATACCCCCTGAATTGACACCATTCACCCATCCACTGCATTTTGGCACAATTGTGCTTCTTTGGATTTACTTTTAAACCTGAGCTGTATAATAATTGTAAAAGTTCTTGCAGAAGTTGCAAGTGTATGTCCCTGTCCTCTGTAACAGCAAGTCAACCACATACTGGATTAGACAGTTCAGCCTAGAGACAGACTTAACTGCCTCTGACATATGTGAGTGAAAAATGGAGGTGGAATTTTGAAAGCCTTGGGGTATTCTGGTCTAAGTCTACTGTTGGTTTTTAAATGTAAAGGCAAATTTGTACTGATACTCCTCTCTCAATGGTATGGACCAAAACCACAAACCACATAGAGGCAGGGGAGAGCTGAGCAATAATGTTTGAGGCCAAAGTGACCATAGGGAGACAGGAAGGGGTATATCCATTCAGTCTCTGATAATCAACAGTCAATCTTCATGAGCTATCTGGCTTATGGTCTAGCCAAGTGGAGGAATTTGTTTTAGATCCACATGTCCTAAGTACCCCCTGGGATACCAAGGAGTGGATAGTTTGCTTAGTTGCCTTCTCTGACTGTAATGGGTATCAGTACTGGTGAGTCTCACTCTTTTATCAGCACCCATACTTTCACACACCCACAGTTGTGCTTATGCTTAGCAAAGGCAGAAGCATTGTTATCTACAATTTCCTGGCTATCTCAGGGGCAGGAAGAGAATGTGTCTCATAAATCATAGATCTCAGGTCTCTTAATACCAAATATAGCAAGCACATCAGACACTACACACACACATCCTCAATCTCAGAGTCTAGTTTAAAAATACAGTGATTAACCAAATCTATAAGGAATCCCTTACTTTTCATGTAGTCAGAGCCCAATATCCCCACAGGGGTGGGGAGGCATATAAGTTACAGTGACCATCACTCTGCATCCTTCCCTATAGTGATAGTGAGTGGCACTGACTTTTAGCCAGTAGTAGATGAGCCCTCAAAACCAGACATTTTTACTTGTATGCCAGAAGAGAGATGTGACTGTTTGGGTCACTTTTTGCAGAAGAGGGTTGTGGAGGTACTGGAATCAATCAAAAGAGTGCATGGGCAGCTTCCAACCCATAAGTGAACAGTTGTCCTTCACCAATCATCCATCTGCAGAGGCATGACATACTCTATTGTAATTCCTAATCTGTTTTATTTTTATCTCAATGGGAGCCTTTGTATTTCTCCTTGTAACGTTTCCCCATTTCTTCAAGTTTGTTGAGCTGGATGGCCAAGTCCTTGAAGGTGAGACCATCCCAATGTACTGGTTTGTCAAGGTTCCCTTCCTACTATTCTCTACTGTCATCTGTTGTCAAAAGTGTGTTTTGTCTTTAAGTAATATCACCTGAATTAAACCCCTGGTTCCACCGCAAGACTTGCCAATACTGGTACACACCTTTGTGACCACCAGGTTGGACTACTGTATTGCTCTGTACTTCTGGGTCAATGGAGGGAACCCTCCACCAACTGCAGCTAGTGCTGAATGCAGCAGCTAGGCTGCTGGTGAGCCTTCCAAGGTCTTGCCATGTGACCTCAGCCCTGTGTGATCTGCACTGGCTACCTGTCAGGTGGAGGCTCATCTTCAACATAGGCTTGCTCACCTATAAGGCCGTATATGGCCTGGGCCCTGGTTATCTGTTTGACCTCCTTACTCGGGCCACCCTAGTACATTCCCTCTGCTCCTCCACTGAGTGCCTCCTCGTGGTTCTGAGGGCCAGGCTGAAAACATTGGGGGATTGCTCCTTTGAGGTGGCCGGCCTTGTCCTCTGGAACTCACTGCCAAGATCCTTGAGGGAGGCCCCAATGGTGGATGCATTTAAGAGGGGCCTGAAGATCTACCTTTTTAATAAGACATTCTTTGATTGTTTTTAAATCTGATTTTAGATATATTATTGTTTCAATAATGAAACTGTGTTGTTGATGTTGCCTTAACCGTACTTGTATCTGTAATGGCACCCAGAGTCTCTGGGATTGGGCACCAAAATATAAATAAAGCCTACTACTACTACTACTGTTACCCAAAAATCGAAATCCCACAGTTGCACCTTCCTTCGGAGGCATGGGGGTTCCTAGACAGACAGATGGGTAGATAGATAGATAGATAGATAGATAGATAGATAGATAGATAGATAGATAGATAGAAACTTTATTTGTATAACGCTCCTTCCTGAAGGCTCAGCGCTCTTAACAGTTTAAAAAACAACCAGTAACATAGCACATAACAAACATTTTAACATATTGCAAAGATCTCAAAAAAAATTATCTATCATACATCAGCCCAATTCACCAATAAAATAATAGTTCAGTAAAATGTTACAATATATCAGTAGATTAACAAATCAATAAATAAATTACTAAATCACTAAGTCTCGCACAGCCTCTTTTTTCTCGCTTGCAACTGGGGATGAATCCTTGTGTGAGTGGGATGCCTCCAATCCTCTTTCATATTCCTCTCTTTCATACTCCCATACTTTTACATCTAGCCATTCCCAATTAGGTTCATCATTGCTATCTGATGGGGGGTCCTTGTCCTAATGCAGCAGATATCCCCTTTTGTTTAGTAAGGCCAGTCTTGAGCCATATAATAACTTCCTTACATTTATGATGCTGTTCAGGATTGCCTCATTTAATTTTAAGCATCTGGCAACTCTGATGTTTGTAAGCTATTCTTTCTTCCTCCAACTGCCATTGCAGATGAATGTTAGCAGACTGCAATGCCTCATTTGCCTGTTTTACTTGTTTCAAATGATTCTTTATGCTAGATAGCCCATCTGAATGCATGTAAAGCATAGAATGGTCTGCCTTAATATAATCCTCTAGCTTTCCCTTTTCTATATGCAGATTTGAGCACTCAGCCACAAGGGACACCACCCTGCTCCTTTAGTTTTTTTTAATTCTTTGGACAAAGTCTCTTTTGTAATATCAAAGCTTGTATCACAGGAGCTTTCTGCTTCTTCTTAATAGATTTTTCTTCCATGACTGCCTTGTCAAATTCCAGCAGAAAATAGTCCCATGAACTACAAAATGTGGAGATGTTCCCAAAGTGGTCATTGCATTCTGGCACCAAAACTATATTTTTGCCAAATATTTACCCTAGTGGATCTGGCATGATTACAGCCCTTGGGTTAGGTCCTGTCCTGTATCATCCTTTATGCTGTCTTGGGTTTGGAACCTCCAGTCTAAGTGGATTACAGAGGTTCCACCAGAGTCACCAATTTGTAAAGAAACTGACTTGGTAAAGTTGGTATTAAAATTAAACTTCAGACACTTAGTTGGTAGCCCATAACAGTTTTTTTTTTTATCAGTAGCATAGCAGATATAACATTCAGAACATGGCTCACCCTCCATAGCCAAAGTGTGCCTAGCAACTAACATACAGAGATATGATAGTGATCAGTTACCAGTCCCTGGTAGAGCAGCAACAGGGTCCAGTCTTCTACTGTAGGTGGTCATCAGGTCTGCATCTTAATTACCCAGCTCCAGTCCACTCATGCTTATAGTGTGGAGTAAACAACTTTTCGTGCACTTCCAAACGGTCAAGCTACACCTTATATGAAAATCTGCAGTAGCAACTGTACTGTAGCAAAACAGGTTTTTCAGAGAGACAATGAGATGTATAACTACTCCAAATGAGGAGTGCATGCAAGTATACTTCTTTGTGCTCGTGCATGTTAGACACAGTAGGCCAGGAGGCCAGGTCCCTACAATCTGGGGCACCATACTATAGGAGGGGGGCAGCATGCTGTTGGCAGTAGCTAGTCATGATTAACTGGAGAAATAGTACCTTAGTTAGTAGAGCAGCCCAATATTTTGATGCAGAGATTTTGAACTATAATCTACTTTGGACTGGAAGGTGTTCTGAAATTACTGAGAAGTTCTAAAAATGATGTTGCAATTAACATTACTCTCAGAAGTAAAACAAACCAAGCTGTTTATGTTTTGGGGAATTTGAGTCTTCTGTTTGGATTTCTGATAGTGACATGCCAATTTTGCATCTAAGGAAGATGTTGCTTAATAACAAAGTAGTGTTACAGCAAATAAATAGCAAGAGCAAAGGAATGTAACATGACAATAGTCCAGGATAGGGAGTGCATGGGACCAAAGTAAATGCCAGGAATTCTAAGGTGGCAGGAATGGCTGAATGCTTAATATGTACAAACTGGAAGCATTATTTATCTGGGGAGGAAATTCAATTCATAGATTCATAGATGTATACATATACTGTATTACTGGATAGGTGTAGTGAAGGTGGTACCAACATCAGAGGGACTGTGTAGCTATCATTAGAGACTGTCTTACATCCACTGTCCATTGTAACAAGGCATTTAGGAAGGCAGTTCAGATTCTGGGGCATATAGGAAGAGGGTTCTCTAGCAGAAAGGGAGAGGTGATACTGGCACTGTACAGTCCCTTGTGAAGCAGCACTGGGTCTGAACATAGTAGACTACAATATCATCAGACATAACAACATGGCAAAAATGACGTCACTTTTGTTTCTGGGGGGCTTTGACCCAGGATCCCAGGTCTTCCCCCTGCACCCCACCTTACTTAAATATTCTCCCTCCGGGGGGGAGCTGATCATGGGGAAATTTAAAATTTAAGGGGCAGTGGAATACTGTTTCCATGGCCCCTTGTAAATAAATCTAAGTCCTGATGTTGGCAAAATGGTAGGAGACCAGGAGTAGAGCCTGGTCTGCACTTTCTCCTGGCCAAGCTGCTCCATGCCCCAGTCCTCCACACCACAGGAGCAGCTTAGCCAGTGCCCAGTCTTCTGCTGCCATTGTCCTATGGCAGCACCATGGACAGCGTGGTACCAGGTGATATCTTTGTGGAGAAAACTGCACACAGGATCACAGTGCTGTGAGTAGTGTGTATGCCTTTTAAGCATTAGGGAAATTACAGTGTTATGAAAGTATTGCTACCTCTGTTGCTTACCACAAAGAATGAAGTGTTTATGAACACTGCCGATCAGGTGCTCTGTAGAGCCACTCCCATGCTGGAGTGGCTAGAGCATCCAACCGTGCAGTGAATGGGATTTGGGAACTGGGTTTCATTCCCAACTTGGGAATCTTTTACAGTTTTATTTTTTTTGTTGCCCCTACGTCCACACCCCCTTGGAGTTGACTATAATAAGTCTGTATGATGTGGGGGGGTGAAGCCCCCTGCAAAATAAATGGAAAATGGTTTGCTGCTGCATGGTAGTGGTGTGCACGTGGCATCCTGGACATTATGACCCTGTGCCGGGGAGCACATATTGCAATCACTATAAATCCCCACTTGCTGTCCATGGTAGCACTAGATGGACTAGCGCTCTCTTCAGCAATGCTATTAATGTAGCACTAATCTAATTGGGTACCGGTGAAGCTACACCTGGAGTAGGGTGTGCATTCTTGAAGTCTACACCTAAAAAGGGACAAGGACTGCATGTAGACCATCAAGAGGATAGCAATATAAATGAGCCAGGGATAACAGGCAAATCACATAAGTAAATGCTGGAAAGTGTCAACAACCAAATGAGGGCACCCTCTTGCACCCAGGGTACAGTGTTATAGTTAAAGGACTGTAGATGTGCTTAGAGGTTACCACAGCAATGCTATTTACTACTTTCAAAACCCTACTTTTAACCATTGCCACAGTGTTGCATGAATCCCACCCCCTTGTAGGGTTTCAAATAAGCCCCCTTTGCCTGCCTGCTGCTGTGTGGGGTGAACTTATTTGCACAATAGCACTCTTGCAGCTGTATAAGCCACACAGGGCTTGTTGGAGCTGACTGTTCTATTCAGCAGTCTGAAGACAGAACATGGAGAGTTCAGAATGTGTGTATGTTGGTCCCCTGCCTTGAGCAGGCCAACTTCAAAAGGAGGACCCCTCTGTGTTTCTTCTTGCCCTTGTAGTGTCAGCGATCAGTCTGTGCACTGGCTAGTAGTGGAGGCCTTCTTTTTCAAGGCCCCTCGGGGTGAATTTTTTCACATATGTGTGAGATCATTTGGAGTTGGTATTAATGAGTAACCTGTATGGGGCAACCCCCTTATCATGTCACTTTCTCAAGTGCTGCCCAGAGTAGAGCCTGTGTGTTTTACAACAAAAGCTATGACTTTTTAAATGCAAATTTTTGGGGGATTCTGCCATTCAGTTCAGTACTTCAAAACACCCTTCAGTCTGGTTTTATGTCAGCTACTGCTGTGACTTTCCAAGGTGCTGTGACTGGGGCTCTGGAGGAGATCACTACAGAATGTGGGAACTGTGTAGTTTAATGTGATTTTCTACAAATGTCTTGTGGGTGCAACAATGTTTAATATACAAGATTAATTTACTGTTCAAGTATGAATTGGCTGGTGCCTTGCAAGGAGCCCAACTAGGTTTAGATGCAGGTTCTCAGAAACCTTGCACAAATATGTGCTGTGTAGGATTTTCTTCTGTAGCCATGTGTGCCTGAAGAATCCTGTTTTTCTTGTAATGCAATAGCAGAGACAGTCTAGCTTTGGCCAGAGTTGATCTGACCCCTCAATCCAGGTTGCAAAGGGACCCAATTGGTTACTATGGAAAGGGTCATGTGTTCGAAATAAATGCTGTGGCAGCAACTTATTCATTTATTTTTTTAGATCTAAACATAAGGCCAGAACAAAACCATATTATTTTGAGAAGACAAGATAGACAGAGAGGTCAACTTCTGCTGGCTATTTTCTTATGTTCTTATGTTCTATTTATTTATTTTTATTTATTAAAGAGTTTCACCAGGAAAAGCACACTGAACAATCAAGTTGCTCATCTCCCGGTACATAGTGGGGGAGAGGGTAAGGTAGTTACATTGACAAGACACAATAGATAATGACAATGATAAATCAACATGAACATAGTACATAGACGCAAGTGCAAGTCATATAAGTGCATTACAAAATGGTGAAGTGTATTCAGTGAGTAGCATACATTAGTGATTTATAGACAGACAGTGACTACTTGACAATTAATGGTTACAGAGATAGGTGCTAACTTCAACATCAGGGTGGTAGAGATGTGAGAAAGAGAAAACTAGGAGGTAAGCCCCTAGGTAAGAGAGTAATTACCTCTTTGGGGAGAGGCATATGGGTACACATAGGTATCCCTGTGCCACGTAAAGGGGATAGGCAATAGGGGAGTATTAATTTTGAGGGGAAAAATAAAAATTATTTATGAGCAGGTACATTTAAGAGTGAAGAAGTTGTGCAGGGCTGAGGAGATAGAGTGAAAGGATGATGAGAAGTGTCTTATTTGCTGTGGTAGTGAGTTCCAAAGTTTAGGGAAGTGGTACAAAAATGTTGCATGTCCTGCTGAGGTGGTTCAGTGAGGGACTACCAAAGTGTGAGTGTTGTTTGCTCTTAGGGAATGAGAGGGAGGGGGAGATGCAGATAGTGAGTTGGAGAGATCAGAGGGGAGGGACCCAGACTAGAACTTGGAGATGAATTTAGCACTGTGTAGAGACATCTGTCAGTAAATGAAGGGAAAGCAAGACAGTGATAAAGTTTGCAGTGATGAATGAGTGAGTGGGGGAGGGAGTCCTGTGCAAAACAGCAAACAGGGTATCCAACCTGGTTAGGGAAGTCTTGGGAGCAGTACAGTAGACTACATCACAGTAATCAAAACTAGGGAAGATCATCTTCTGGACAACCAATTAAATATGCCCTTGGAGAAGTCTGGAGAGTCTTCGATGCCTCATTAAGTCCAGAGGTCCCTAAACAAAGAGATGGACATGCCTTGGGAAATGTTCTTGTGTAACAAGTTTCAATACTGCAAGAGAGTGAATTCTGTGGAGGAATTTACACCTGTCAAAAAGCCTGGGGGCACCACCAGTTTCTGTTACCATGCATCAGGAATAATCCCATTCCTGTTTGTGGACATTCCATCTCTGTTTGAGCTGTGTGCATTTCTTGGGACCTCCTCAGACTTAGTTGACAGTCCATAGACCTGGTACTACTCTCTCAACCTGGGTTAAATAGAAATGTTATGTTGTGCCCTTCCCCCGACCTCTGAGATTCCCAAGCTAGGTGCTGCCCTAATGCCAGTGGGAATGCCTTTTGTTGTTGGTAGTTGTTGCCTTGCCAAAAAAGGGGGTTGGCATTACATATGGTAGATGGAAAGGGACTTTAACTATTCAAGCAGGCTCTCTGGTCCAGCTTGTTTACAAAGAAGGCAATAAGGTTAGGTGGGAAATATTGCATGGCAAGTCTTCAATAATTAGTGAAATTAATAATTCCATCTTATCAGATAAATTAGGTGTCAGTATGGCTCAGTTGGTGGTACCTCTTCCTTGGGCTACATGGTCATTTGTTCTAGTACCACACCAGAATTCAGCTCATATCATAAACACTCCCCCCAAGTGCAGTCCTAAGGGGATGCTGTAAAGCTAGCATGTGCATAGCTTCAGTTGTGACATTAAACTGAGCCTTTTCTCCCTTTTCCAGAGGCTATTCTGTTGAACATTAATGATCTTAAGCCATTTCTCAAAAAAATTAGGGGACTTTCCAAGCAGTGTCCTAAACAATTTCCCCATTCACTAAAGTACCTCCAACCCTTAATATGCTTCAGTTATTGTTGGTTTGCATCTGTTCCACCCCCCTCCCCTTGTATGAGGCTGCAAATAGGTAGTGTTATCTAACCTTTCATTCTTGGGAAACAAAAACTCAATAATTAAAGCTTCTAAATATTTCAAAAGATTGTGGAACTGCCAGCTCAATGGCGCAGAGGGTTGAGGTGCTGGATGCCTTACCTCACACTACGCCAGTGACCCAGGATTGGGAACAACCTTGTGTCATCAGGGTTCCAGCATTGGGGGAAGGGGGGAGCAGGATTAAGCATGCCAGTGGGCAGCTCTCCTCTCCTGAGGGTGGTGAGGGTGGGTTGGCACCCCCCCATAGTTCCGCTTCCACTGGGTGGAGGTCCAGTGGGCAGCATAGACAGAGAGGGTGGCAAAGTATCAGGAGTTGGAAGGAGCTAAGCTGGTGCCACGGGTTGTGAAGCATGCCTCCACACACTCACATGGCCATGTGCTGGGGCCTTGAAGGGGGTCAAGGGAGAAAATCTGAAAAATAAAATACATATGTGTCCCCATCTCCAGTTGGCGGGAGGAGGCGACAGGGACTAAAAAGCTAACTCAAAAAAAAGGAAAGTTTGTGGAACTACAGGACATTAGTGGGCAAATAAAGGATGAAAGTTTAAAAAGAGATCAGAAAATATATTTCAGAGAAATAACAATGTAATTTCAGAATAGAATTCCATTGTACAGTAGGTAGTGTCAATTGAAACTATTCATTCTTTGAACTAACACTTGGTATTAACACCAATGAAAATGTATGAAATGATTGTGTCCACTGAGTTGGTGAAGAAAGCTCTTCATGGAGGGAATAGCTTACCTTTTACATATTCACATTAGTAGTGTATTTTTGTTTGCTCTCTGGAGGAATATCACAGACTGATTCTCTCCCAGAACTCAGTCCACAATGTTATCGGTTTTCCCGACCCCTCAGATGCCTGAATGGGCATCTTGGTATGTGACAACCACTCAGTTTTAAATGAATATTCAGTGTTCCACAATATTTACATACAGTACACGATTATACACAAAAAAGAATGGGGAGTACAGGATACTGCAGAAAAGAAAAATAACACATTTGAAAAGAAAGAAATCACAAGAAAAATGCTCAATAAAAGTGGACTAAATTTATAAGGAGTAGAAGTTCACCACTGCAGGCAATCAGAGCACCAGCATTGGGGCGCCTAACTATTAGGGCACCAAAATCCAGATTCACTGCCCCCTCCCTGAGGTCTTCCCACCCTGGAATTGGTATCTATAGTTGGAGGGATGGGGGACACAGTGGTCGGTGACATTCCTGATTAGCATCCTAATGGCTCATTGCTGGAATGCTGATGTGTTCTGAAGGTGGAACTGAAGTTCACCACCAACAGGAATTGTTAAGTTATGGAAGTCTTGAACACGTGCTGTTGCAAATTCAACGTCCCAACCCAACTGACGTGGTCATAGAAACACAAAAGAGAATTATCTCTGGTAATCCAGCCCACTCACCCACATCATCAGCCCTTCCTCTCTGACGTCACATCCTGGATATTTCAGCTATGAGACAACCTCCCCAAAAAAATAGTCTGAACTAGTTATGTGCATTCAGATCCTTTCCTGTTGCATCTCCTGCTCATTGTCTAGGAGGGTGACATCTGACTGGGTCAGAAATTTGTTCATGATCAAAACATAGCCTGTTTTAGATGAAAAGGGCTCAGCCCTTTGATATTTACTTAAAACAAAGAACCTTATCAATGACAGGATCTCTTGCTCTCCCAACCTAACTTGATTTCTAGCCAGCAGATTTGAAAGAAAGTTTTATCTCTTGTTACCTACCTTCCGCATCACTTAAATATTTTACAAACAACATAACTAATAAAATAAAAAAAAATACAAAATGTTTCTTGTGTGTTACATCTGTTACATTTCCATTCCTCAGAGGAATAAAAATGGCATCTTTTTAGCATCTCTAACAGTTGTTTTTTCATGTTAGTCAGTTTGCTCTACCTGCTACACCTCAGTCAGCACCTTGGTTTAACAATTTAGTTCATTCTTTAAGGCACTATTCTTTCCTCACTCAGCCACTGGTTATTGCCTAGATAAACCATCTGCATTGCCATGCTGCAATGTACTGCCATGCCTAATGTCCATGTTGTAGGACTGCAGCATCAGGCTCCATCTTAACAATTTGGGGGGTTCTCACTAGCCCTGTGGAGACATGTGAGGGGGTTGTGGTTGTTCACCAGCATGAATGCACTGTCATACAAATAAGGCTGCAGCTTTTTCAGAGCCCAGACTATAGCAAGGCACTCTTTCTCAGCTGTGGCATAGGGACCCTCTTTGGACATAAGCACCCTGCTCAGGTACATAACTGACTGTTCCTCCGGTTGTGAGTGATCATACTTTGAACCACAACTAGTCCATGCTCAGATGCATCCACATGCACAGTAAAATGTAATGAATAGTCAGGGCTTATGAGCACAAGTGCACAACACAATGCCTCCTTCAAATGGTGGAATGCTGTCTCACAGTGATTTGTCAACTGAACTATTACATTGTGTCTTAATGAGATCATGCAGTGGTTTGGCCATACTACTGAAGTTTGGCACAAACTTTTGATAGTATCCTGCCATCCCTAGCAAGGCAAGTACTTTCATCTTCATGGTAAGCATGGCCTATTGCTGTATGGCCTCAACTTTTTCAAGCTCAGGCTGTATGTATTCACTTCCTACCCTGTGCCAAAGGTATAGTATGGCATTTCTGCCCTCCCTATATGGTACTTGACTGCCTTGACTGACAGCCCTGCAGGATTCAGTCAGCGGAGCATTTCAGTAATGTGCCTGATGATATCCTCCCATGTCTGGCTGTAGATGTCAATGACATCCATATACAAAGGACAAAGTCTCCTGCCCCAGACACAGTGCTGTCCATGAGCCATTAAATGGTCAGTGTCACATTCTTAGTCTGGAATGGCATTACTCATAATTCAAATAGGCCAAACAGTGTGATGAAGGCCAACCTCTCTTTGGCTTCAGAGGTCATGGAACGTGCCATTAGGCCTTTGTCAAGTCTATGGTTGTCAGGTAGAGGGCTCCACCTAACCTCTGTAGGACCTCATCTTTCCTGAAAATAGGGTAGGCATCAGACTCTGTACAGCTGTTCAGCTTGCAGTAGACATTGCAGAAACTCATGGCCCCCTCCTTCCTTTGGATCACACCATTGAGGAGAAATATGGATTACTGGGCTCATGGATTACCTTAAAAGCCAGCATTTCCTTACCCCCAATGGCATGTTTAACTTCCTCATGGACTAAATATAGTGGTTTCCTCAACAGAGCCTGGGACTCTGTGTATATCTGGTACTGAACCAGGGTGGTATATTCCAGTTTCCCTATGAAGATCTCCCCAAATGTCTGCAACAAACCATGCATTTCAGCAGCTTGCATTATTCTCAGCTATTCTGAGAGGGTGACAGTGTTCTCTGAGGATTCACCATTAACCTCTCTAAGAATGTCCAATAATGGGTCTGATTTTGCCTCCTCCTCCTCCTCCTCCCCTGGATAGCTGCATGTAGCCAAGACCATCTCTTTATGGAGATGGTATGACTTCATCATGTTTACATGGTACGAGTAAAATGAGATTAAATTATATCACCCTCCTGACCACCAAGTAAGGATCCACCCATGCTGCATGCACTTTAATCATTCATACAGGGGTGAGAACCATCAACCATTGCCTGACCTTGTACTCTGAGGTTCCAGTTCCATGGTCATATCACATTTTCTGTTTCCATTGCACAGTGGTTAGGTGATTCTAGGCAAACCCCATGAGCTCCTTAAGCTATGACCTAAGTTTCAAGACATACTTCACAACAGCTTTTCCTTGGGGAGCAACCTCATCCTCCAGTTCATTCATTACCTTACCCTATGGCCATACAGGCACTTCAAAGGTGAGAACCCAGCAGATTCCTGGGGGAGTTCCCCATATGTAAATAAGAGATGGAGTAAATACTTGTCCCACTCTCTCACATGCTGATCAGTGAATGTCCTTTACATTGACTTAAGTGATGCATTTAAATGATTGACCAATTAGTCTGAGGTGGTATGGAAAGTTCTTGATCTGCCATATGCCACACATTTCCTGTAGACTAGTCATTAAGACAGACATAAAACTGATTTAACTGAATTGCCTATGGAAACCCCATCTGGCAGAATATCACCAGCAGTTCATTGGCTATTTTTTCTGCCTCAGTGAAGGACAAAGCTCCAACCTGCATGACCCCTGTAGTTTATTACGTGACCACAAAAATTTTACTCTTACCTGTGTGGTCACCCCACAATGTCAACAGCAACTCCTCAGAATGGCTCATCAATTACAGACAGGGAATCAAAGCCACCCTAATCTTGCTACTAATATTTATCTCCTTCTTGCACTGCAGACAAGTCTGGCAGTACTGTAGTTTGCTATGTCATTTGAGAAACTATGCCAGCAAAAATTGTTAGTCCATTGCCTTTTCTACAGCTGACTCACAAGTGTCCAGAAAATGGTATATCATTGGCTAAGGACAGAAGCTGTTTCCTATACTCCACTGGAACAACTGTCTGCTAAAGTACCCCTTCCCTTCAGTCCTTCCTTCAGAACTCACTCTCGATATAGGACCCCATTCTCCCAGTGCATCTCTCTTTTCTTTGAAGTGTGAAAATCACCTTCCACCCTTCTGGCAAACTCCCTTAGTTTATGTAAGGATGGGTCAGCTTGGTGAGCTCCCCCCAGCTTGGCATGCCTGACCTTCCTTAAAACACACTCTTGAAATTTATTATAATACCTGGTCCCAATAAATTTGTTTTTGTTTGTTTTATACATAACTGTATTTATACTATTCTATATGTATATTTTAATGCTTATTTTATAGTACTGTGAGGTGCCCAGAGCCTCCAGGATTGGGCGCCATAAAAATAAATTTGCCTTGCCTTGCCTTACCTTCCTGTTGGAGAGCAGCCCACAGTTGGGCTATATAGAAACACAGACTTTGATAGGAGATAAGGACTGCTTGGCCCACCCAATCTGCCCATTTCCCTACCTATTGGATAAGCTGCAGATCCTAGTTTTACCAACAGTCTACTTCGTCCTACCTCCGACTAGAATTACCTTATGTCTGTCCCATGCATTCTTAATTTCCCACACTGTTTTTGACACCATGACCTCTTCAGGAACGCAGTCCCATGCATCCACCACTCTCTTAATGAAAAAATACTTTCTCACATTGCCCCTATCTTCAAATGGTACCCCCTTGTTCTTGCACATCTATTTTTCTGAAAGATGCTACCCTCTTGGACTTTGTTGATTCACTTAAGGTACTTGAAAGTTTTTATTATGCCCCCCCCCCACTCCTTTTCTCAAGGGTATACATATTAAGCTCTTTTAGTCTCTCTTCATATGGCTTCTGGTGCAGACCCTGCACTATTTTAGTTGCCCACTGCTGGACTGCCTCCATCCTGCCTAAGTCCTTGAGGAGATGGGGTCTTCAGAACTGCATGCAAAACTCCAGATGGGGTCTCACCAACTGTCTGTACAGAGGGATAACAACTTCCTTTTTTCTACTGGTGATACCTCTCTCTATGCATCCCAGTATCCTCCCAGCCCTTCTTACTGCCTCCTCACATTGCTTGCCTACATTTATGTCATCTGATATGGCTACCCCAGGTTCCTTTCCATTTTTGTTGTTGTTAATGCCTGCCTCCCTCCCATTGTGTACTCTTCCATTGGGTTTTTGTTCCCCAGGTGCATTACTTTGCACTTCTATGCATTGAATCTAAGTTGCCATACTTTTGACCATTCCTCTAACCTTTCTCATCCTTTCCACCCACCCTTGTGAATCAACCCTGTTGCAGATCTTTGTGCAGTCTGCAAAGAGGCATACTTCTCCTTCCAGTCCCTCAGCAATGTTACCTATAAAGACATTAAAGAGGACCAGTCCAGGTACAGAATGCAGTGGTATCCTGCTAGTAACACCCCCTTTCTTTGGAATGGACTCTGTTTACTATTACCATCTGCGTCCTGTTGTTCAGATATTTTTTAACCCAGGTTATCACCCTGGGACCCACTCCCAGGCTGGCTAACTTGTTTATTAATATTTTGTGTGGGACTGTGTCAGATGCCTTGCTAAAGTCTAGGTAGATCACATCCTCAGCCCCTCCCTGGTCTACTACTTTAGTTACCCAGTCAAATATATCTATTAAATTTGTCTGATATGATCTTCCTGCTGTGAATCCATGCTGCCTTGGGTCCTGTGCCCCACTGGCCTCTAGGTACTTAACAATTCTTTTTTTCAGAAGTGGTTCCATCATCTTCCCTACCACCAAGGTCAAACAAACAGGTCTGTAGTTTCCTGCTTCTGCTGTGCGCCCACTTTTTGAAGGGGAATCACATCCGCCCTCCTTCAGTCCTCAGGTACCACATCCACCTCCCATGATTTGTTAAAATGGGTAGTCAATATTGCCACTAGTTCTCCCCTTAGTTCTTTTAGAATTCTGGGGTGAATCCCATCAGGCCTCATGGCTTTATCCACCTTCGGTTTTAGGAGTTCTTTCAGGACCATTTCTTCTGTGAATGGACTGGTATTGACCCCCATCCAGTGTGCTTCTATTATTTGGTTTAGGTGCCCCCTCCTCTTCTTTTGTGAATACTGAACAGAAGCATTCATTCAATATTTATGCTTTGTTATTGTCATCCTCTGCTCACCTCCTCCCTTTTATTAAGCCTCACTAGCCTTCCCCTGCTCTTTCTTCACTCCCTTTTGTACCAATGAAAGGTTTTATCCTCCTTCTTAACTGAGTTGGCATTTTTTCCCTCAGTTTGGGCCTTTGCTATTCTGATTGCCTTCCTCACTTCCTTCTGCTTTAACTGGTACCGTTCTCTGTCCTGCTTTTTCTGTGTTTCTTTATACTTCCTGAATGCTATCTTTTTCTCCCTAGCCTTTTTTTAGGAGAAGTATAAAATAACTAGCTTCCCGAATTCAGCTTTCTTTCTACTACCAAAAACTATATTTAGCTGAAATGAAGTAGAGTGGTCCCCTCACAAATATACGGACTAAGTAAGGGACTGACAGTGTCCCTTTAGTGTACATGGAGCAGGGTGTACAGCTCGACACTGCTTCTTTCTCCCTGTCCCCACCACGTGGCTTGCCTGCCCACCCTTCCCATCTTTATAAATATATTTTTTTTGTAATGTAAGTGAAGTGTGGTGCCTCTCCCCAGCTACCGCTTCTTTCTTCCCATCTCCTACAGGTGGATCACCCACCCACACTTCCCATCTTTATACAGTATATATATTTTTTTTAGTGTAAGCAGAATGGTGTGCTCTGTATTGCTACTGCTTCTGTTGACCCCTTCCCCTCCAGATCACCCAGTCCATTCCTAAACAAGTCTGACACTGGGGTGCCCAGTCCTAGTGTTGGAATGCATCTGTAACCATCCCTCAAGTCTAGATGTTTTCTTTTTAAAACCCTGTAAAAAAGAAAACCATCCATTTATATATGTTGCACCCAACTCTCCCACTCAGCACTTACCAACCCACCCCCCCCAAGCTCTTACTTACCCACCAGGGATCCAATGCTGTAATCCTCTCTGGACCATAGACAGGTCATCGCTCTTCAAAGCTGAAACGTGAACTTAGGAAATCAGGTATGTTGTTCAATATATTTCTCTGGAGTTTTGAACTTAGTGGAATAAATTGGCCATGTTTATATACTTTTGCCCCAATTGTTCAACATGACTTTTTTGGGATCTCGGCTCCAGAACAATGGCAGTGCAATCTGTCCTGAAAGGTGATTTCACTGTCACTGTATGAAATCACCTTTCTGGCAGTGGTTGAAAGTGTTCTCCACCCTTGTTCATGATGTTGGGTCATAAGAAGGCTATGTAGAAAATGTGATATTTAAAAATATGAAAAAACAACTAAGTTATCAAATTACATTGAAATTTGCAAATGCAGGCTCATAAGTTTGTTGCTATTCAATATTCTGACTACAGATTTTCAACCTAGCCATTTCTTCACAGTACCTTATGAATGTGACAGCTGTCATTTTTAAAATCTTGGCAAAAGTGTGTTTTCATGTCTGTGGCACAAAATGAAATTTTGGTGGAGCAGAATGATGTTGTGGTGGGGATTTGGAAATTTTCCCTTACTGGGTTCATTAGGTGGGGTAATTGTTTGTTTGCTTATTAAAGGTTAAGACCATTGAGCAAAGGCTCATTCGCAATGGTGAACTTAGAAAATTGAATTCAGTAAAGTATAAGTAACTAGAGAAAATATACAATACAAACATACATAATACATACATTTAGTAAATAATTTAGATAAAACAGCTACAGAGCTTTTGTGAATACATTAAATGCTTTTTTTAGTGCAATAATAGAATGGGGTTTGGTACATTGTTTCCTGAATTCTGATGGAAGATTATTCCAATGAACTGGAACAGACTGACTATAACAGTGCATAGAACATTTAGGGCCAGATATTCAAAACTTTGCCCCGGGGCTAAATTAGCACTTCCCAGTGGGCAAACTTAACCCAGTGCACAAAGAGAGGCCATATTCAAAAGGAATAGCCCGGGCAAACAGCTTCTGAATATAGCATGGGAATGAAGCTGGGCAAACTGGGCTGGGAGTGGAGGGCAAACTTAGCCCTGGAATAAAACAGCTCTGAATATGGCAACCAGGAAGTGCAAACCACAACAGCAACTCAGTGCACAGCAATGTGAAGGTAGGTGGAGGTGAACTATGTGGCCAATGTGTGTGCCAGCAAATGTGTGGACCCAGTACAGCTGCAGGCAGCAGCGTATGTGAAAGTACGGTGTGCAAAGCTGTAAAATATTCCCCCAAACTATATGCGCAGTGCTAACACATTTGCACAGGTTTAGCACAGGGCTAAACCATTAGCCTGGTGCAAACACGTTTGCCTGGCACTAAACTTTGCCATATTCAAAAGTGACATGCAAATGAGCCTACTTAGGTAGTCTATGGGCAAACATCCAGATTAGCATCTCATTATGCCCTGATTTGCATGCAGTTTGCACTGGGCTAACTGTTTAACCCTGCGCTAAACCCAAGCAAATGTGTTAGCACTGCACAAACAGCTTAAGGGAATATTATACAGTTTTGAACACTACTTCCACATGCACTGCTGCCTGCAGCTATACTGGGACAACACAGCATAGGCACAGATGGTGGTGGTGCTGCATGCAACTGTTACACTGTAGGTCATACTACAGTGCACAGCAGACACTACAGTAGCAAGGGGACCAGTAGTGTGTGGACACAGCAATGCCTTTGGTGTGTAGGGCAGTGATGGTGACTGCACTATACACAGTGAGAGGCCCAATCTGCAGGTGTTTACTGACAGTGGGCATTACTGTTACACTGTTGTGTGACCCACAGATGCTGCACCTCTGGCATGGGATGTTCACAGTGACATATACATGTCTGACTTTGTGTGCTGTGGTAGTTGTACAGCTATGCGGTATGTGGCCGGGGGGCATATATTATCTGATAGGCACACTGGTGTTGAGGTATTCCCAAAACTGGCCCATGTGCACTGCATGATGTGTCCCAGCCTTGTGGCCACACCTGGTCTGTGGCACAGCCTGGCCACCCATACACTCTCCCCTCAACATCCTCCTTGCCCACAGTGCTGCATGTGTGTGCTGGCATCTGTTGGTGTCCACAGAAGTGTGATCCACAGGTGTGTGCTGTATGGCCACAATGCCATGCTGTGCACTGGTGGCAGGGTCACCACTTACTGCCTGGCATGGCTGGGACTGGTGGCAGATGATGGCATCATTGTGATGCCATCAGTTAGTAGCATGCTTCCTCTATCTTTGGCTTTGTCTATGTGTCATATTTATTTGTCAGGGTCACACAAAACCCACAAAAACCTGTGCAAACACCATGCAAAGCCATAGTGTCATGCAAAGCTGATTGTCCAGGGTTAAGACATGCTTTTCCTAGGAGGTAATGTGCACCATGCTAAGTGTCACGCTAAGTCAGGCAAAAACACTTTGTGCAGTGCTAGTCACTGAATATAGCATTGCACCTGTATTCATGTCAGTTTGCCCCTTGCATACATTATGATTTTGCCCAGTGCTAATGCAGTTTGCTCATGTTATTTGGCCTTTTGAATGTAGCTGACCCACGCTAATCCCGTGCTAAACCTGCATACATGGTTTTTGCCTAGCACAAAGTTTTGAATATCTGGCCCTACGTCTTAGTACATGGAACCACCATTTCTTTTAAATGACAATTTCTCAGTGATGAGTCAATATTCTTAAAAATTGGAATCTATCTCTTAGGTACCCCGTGACTACCCCTAAGCTACATTTAAATGCAAAAAGAAATTGTGGTATTCTCTCCTAGTTGGAAGAGATAAGCAACCTAACTGATGATACATTACTCAACTGTGACTGACTGAATGTTATGCTATTTCAGCATTCACTCATAACTTCAAAAATGTTCAATATTTTGACTCCAAACTTTCTACTTAGTCATTTTTCCAGACCATCTCATAAACATGATGTGTCATTCTCAAAATCCTGAATGAGATGTGTTTTTGCACCTCTGGTGTGAAATGACATTTCAGATAATATACTATAAATGGTACTTGTCATGTCTATAAGGTAAATCCTAAAACAAGAATCTTAAAAAGTTGGAGTCAAAATTGAAAAAAAAATTGTTTAATGTGCATCACAAGTCCAGCACTGACAAATGCTTGTTTGCTCTTGTTCCTGATGATTCCCATCATAGTAAAAATGATATCCTTTCTTCCTTAAGGTACAAAAGATACTGTCCTAATTCTTCTGGGGTGTAGGAGAACAAGAAACACCTGGGTGGTTGTAAGTGTAGCTAAATATTGTGGTGAAATGGACATCCCCAATCTATCTCAATATTATGCAGCTGCCCAAATTATGACTCTGGTTTCCTAACTCTCAAAAGGGGAAGACAAATCTGTATGGAAACATATAGAAAACCTTGCTCTACCCCCATTTCCACTAGAGATCATCCCAACCTTGGCACGTCTAAATAGGAAATTATGGGTTCAAGCAAATCCTTTGGCAGGGACAACCTTAGAGATGTGGAGAAATTACCTGTGGTGCCAATCCCTGGGTGCAACTTGTGCAGCCTCTATTCTGATTGCTTATAAACCAGACTTTCTCCCAGTCAGGATAAACGCTACTTTTTAGAGCTGGCAGGCCAGTACTGGGTCAATATAGTTCAGCTGAAAGAACATATGAATAACCACACAGTTTAAAGTGTGGAATGAAATACAGCAACAGAGGTATAATAGCAGTAGTGTCACACACTAGGAACTGGAGAAAGAAGTGAAGACACCAGAAGTGCTGTACCTGGTCAGTCCATTCCAGTGGTGGAGTGGCTAAGGTACAAGCACATGGTGCAGTGAAGACCCATGGATTGGGGTTTGATTCCCTGTCACCCACGCTGTTTTTTTTTATAAACTGAGTTCCCCACTCTTGCTATTTCCTTTTTCCCTTCTGTCCACACCCTTCTTGGAGTTAGTTACTTTAGTAGGGTGGGTGTGGATGGCATTATTGTTTTGCACGGTTTCTTCTGTGACATAATGACCACATGCCAAAAGAATAAAGGTTTATTTACATTAGGTTAACTGTTTCAGGTGAGGAGGTTGAATGATTTTCAATCATAGCAGGTAAAATTTTAATTTAGACAGGAGGACTTCTCCTGCTAGCAACAGATTCAAGACAGAATCTTAGGTTCTTCTTTAAAGCAGCTAATTATAGTACAACAGGAGCCCCTTTATTATTTCCTATGGGTAATGGACAACGAGGTACAGCATAAAAGACTGGTATTGCAGATGATCTCCAGACTAGATTAGGTAGACCCACTTGTGTGCATCTGCTCCATATGGCAAGATGAATTGCAAGACCCCCCTGACAGGCTACCAGTGGGACAGGTATAGAATGAAATTCATATAACCACCATTAGTAATCAGTGGGGTGGATTAAAATGAAAGACAGTCACTCATTATTTCTGCATCTCCATGATTACCAGGCATTATACCACTGCTGGAGAGGATGTGGAAGCCCAGGTAACCACCTAAATGTCTTTAAATCATGACCACTCTTACCATATTATGTATAAGTGATGAAAAGCACCATCCAAATTATCTTTGGCAGCCTGGTTCTTACAGAAGCCTCCATCTTCTGCTGGGTCTCCTTCCTAATTGACTCTCTAACACACATGCTAAATATCTGCTCAGGGCTTTCTCAGTAGCCTTTACAAAGGCCATTACCTGCTGATGGCTGGACTCATTCACCCCTGCCCCCATCCTTATCTGAATGGTTAAGACACTGTAATCATTCTCAGCATGGAAAAGATTACTCATGGCCTGAGGCTGAAAGCAGACTTCTTTAGTGCTAGATGGTTCCAATTCTTTAACTATATTGAGTTGATGGAGGACACTCTGGTTCTTGACAACCTTCTAGTCACCCAATGTGGAGACTCTTAACTAATTGTTTGGGCACGGGGATAAGTGGGTTTCATCCATTAAGATCACATCCTCTGACCTGCTGTACATTTTATATCCAGCTGTTTCATGATTATATGTGTGCATTTTTAACTTTGTTTTGTTCATCCCTATATTCAGTCCTCCCACTCCCACAAGAAGTTTTGCAGCAGTGGAAACTTCATACAATTATCTGTGTAGTATGTATTAATTTTAGTGATTACAATATGCATGTATACCAGTATTTGTATAAAGTACAGAACACTGTATTGTGTATTTTCTGTCATCAAATGGATCTTTCTCTCCTTTATTAGAAATATAGAAAATACAATGAACTTCATGTTTAGAAACAATATGTAAAACACAGATAACAGTTTTTTTTGGGGGGGGGAGTTGAGAGCTGCATAAGCAGGCCACTATCTTATTGCCTTTCTGCATAGTTAATGCAATGCCACCTACTTTTTTAGACCAAAGCAGGAGCCTTTCCACACCAAAATGGCTTGCCAAATTAAATAGCTTTCACCTCAGTTTTAAGTATATCCAAATTAAAATTGAAGCATCACTTGACCCTTTCCTCCATTCAGCCAAATTAAATTGTTCCTTCTCCCAATGCCTCTGCTCATGTGTATTGTAGTTTCTACTGTATGTGCTATACCTGTCTTGTACCTCATGCCAATCATCTTTGTACTGTCTTGTCATATTGTACACGTAATCTCTTGTACGTAGCTAATTCTGGGTCACCTCTGAAAAAGGAACCTCTGGTCTCAGTGGGCTTACCTGGTTACCAAAATACCATAAATAAATAATTCAATACCAACGTAAATTCTGACCATACATATTGTTATGATTTTGTTAGTGTAACTTTACTGCTACACTGTTCTTCTCATTTCTCATTTCCCATCCTCTACCCTTATCCCTTGCAACATGTCAAATCTGTAAAAAAGACTTGCATTGTTCTCTGTACTGCATACATGGTAAAATAATTTCAATAAATAAATAATATGTAATTAATTAGTTTGTCATAGGTACTCAGTAGAAGTTTTGAAACTTCAAATAAATTGCCTACTTCCACAAGCAGAGAGTCTACAATGCAAACATTAAGCAAGTTTTACAGGGAGAAGAGAAGATAATCTGTACAAAAGTATTCCAAGAAGTCACAGAGCAGGCATTTAGACAAGGGTTCTACTTCTGGCATTCTTTCATACCAAAAGACAGTGGAGGATTCTGACTGATCCTAGATCTTCAGCTCCAAACAATGTAACTGCAAAAAATAGTTCAAGGTTCTGCCCTTTGAAGCTCTTCACTACTCCTAACATAGGGTTTCAGGTTTTGTTTACTTAATGTGCAAGATGTGTATCATCATATCAGGATAGGAAAGGCTCACAAGTTCTGTGATCATTTTGTGTCACTGGCCAGGACATTCTATTCAGGGTGTTGCTTGTTGGGTTTGCTTCAGTGGTACATGTCTGTGCTAAGTGTAATTCAGAAGTGGCAACTTTTCTATGCAGACAGAAAGGGTACATATTCTCATACCCTGGTGAGTAGTTGCAGAAGAAGGTGTCTCAAGACATTACCCACTAGCTGGTTTCACTAATGAGTTGATTCCAGTCCAATTTATGGTTGAAAGTAAATGTTGATGATTCCTTTTTGATAGTATACTGAAGTGTAATATACATTTCAAACAATACTGGCAACAGCCAAAGTAAAAAGTTTTCAGAACCTGGGATCAGAAGCTCATGTTGATTGAAACAATTATCCTATTTTTATGTAACCAGATAATCTCAACAAGAAAACATGCTTTTGTTTTTGAGTATCATTGTGGCTGACATCAATGTGAAACCATTGGATAGGGTCAGTATGTACAAACCACAAAGGTTGCTTCAATTTCAGTGGTCTTAAGTATTTCAGCCAAATATGGTACCTCATCACAATGTATCAGCTCTTAAAATTGTGCATTTTGTTTTCAGGAGAGTCAGACTCAAATCTTCCCATTGCCTCACATTCTTGGAAATGCAATCCAAAAAATTAGGTACTGTACTCCCACATCTATTATGTTCTGAAGGATACACTTCTTTAGATTGAGAAATAGTAACATCTCAAGGATTTTCATTATTGTCAATTCTACATCATCTAATCTGGGTTAGAAAATGCACATGCACTTGCCATAGACCAGAACAGTGTTCACTGAGTTAAGCAGACTCCTCACATAGGACTGATGCTATGTTGTCTGAAGGTGTTCACAGGGCAACTGTCAGCATCTCAGCCATTATGCAAATTGACAACCAGTGTATGATGTTGTACTTGAACTTTCAGGGAGGAATTCATTTATACTCATTGGACAGATATACACTCAAAATCTGAGAGTGGGTTATTCATCGGAATAGCCAACTCCATAGGTGCCTGAACAGGCAGGACCACTAGGGCCATGGCCCTACCACTTTCATAAGTGGCCCTATCACTTTTTGCTATCATGGTAATATATTTAATAGGGGAAAATGTACCCCTTACCTCCTTGGCCCTAACACTTTTCAATCCGTTTCAGCACCACTGGCCAGCTCTCCTTGATTTACCTCACAGGGACACCTTGCCATGTGTTTGTCTTGAGTTACTTACTGGCCCATATACACAAATGGATCTACACTCAGACAAGATAATAGTGAAGTACCATGGGGGCAGCCAGACTTCAACCAGTCTGCATTTGGCTCAGAAGGAGGAAAGAACATCAACCATATTTATTCAACAGATGCAAAGCAAAATATTTTTATCTGGTCATCTAAGGCTTTAATGTCCCATTTGTACTTTTCCTTAATTATGTTTATTTACTAAAGAGCTGCATATTTTAATGCATACTCTAATGTGTCTGATGTCCACAGATGTTCAGATAGCCAGCATCCTTTAGGTCAGATAACAACGAGATTATTTTGCCTTCTAATGTTAGGTTTTAAAGCAGTTTTTAATCAATGTATCCCTGAGTAGTTCCGACTTTTTAGCCAACAGGTAGCCTTGGAGGATGACTACCAATTAAAATATTCTTCTAAAAAGGAAAAAAAATACTCTCTTCTGTCGCACACCCTTATGGCATTGGACTTTTAAAACACGATACTGAAATAACATATAAAATCCGGAATCTGTGCATTTATATTACTCCGATCATTTACAAGCCTATAGCATAGAAAGGAATACTTCAAGACAATCATTTTTCAGAAATGCCTGTTATGTGACTGATTATTCATTGTAAGACGTTTTCAGTGAACTTACAGTATGTATTCGGTATTTTTGCTTTGAACACATCGCCTCAGTACTTATATTACGGTATCTATTCATTTTATGATGTACATTAAATTTATAGATATAGTGAAAGAATATAATAAAGGTGAATTCTGAGACCCTTCCCATGCCAGTATATATTTAGACGCTGTGTGTCGCTGTCCGCCAATAAGGTGGAACGCAGAAGTTCTTTTAGCCACATACCCGAAGACTTAGTCATCATCACTCGGCAGACTGCGGAAAAAAAAAAACCTGGCAGACTGTGTTACACAAGTCCTTTGCAGACAACTTAGTATTAACATTTCGTAGACTATATTGTAAAAGCAGGAAGTTCTGTTGGCCTGTCTGATAAGAGGGGATGTTCGGTAAACTGCTTGATTTCAGAATGGAAATCGCTATGAAACGAAAAAGGAATGTCAGCAAGCGAGTGCTATTTTCCTGTCTACTGTTTTCACTTCAGTGTTTATCTTCAGGGCAGATCAGGTACTCCATTCCGGAAGAAATGGAACTTAATTCTGTTGTTGGAAACATCGTCCAGGATTTAGGGATTAATGTGGGACAATTGTTGGATCTTAAGCTTCGCATCACATCAGCAGCAGCAAAGAAACAATATTTTAAGATTAATCCAGACAATGGGGAGCTGTATGTTGGTGACAGAATTGACAGAGAAGAAATATGTGGAAGTGTATCTCCCTGTTTGATGAACTTTAAGGTAGTAGTTGAAAATCCGTTATCTGTATACCGAGCTGAGATTGAAATTAAAGATATAAATGATAATGCTCCCACATTTAGCACGAATAGCATGTCTTTAGTAATCAGTGAAACTATTTCACCCGGGATGCGTTTTCCTCTGGGCACTGCAAACGATCCGGACCTTGATATAAACGCACTTCAGGGTTATACACTCAGTTCTAGCGATTATTTCAGTTTGGATATTAAGACAGACAGTGGTGGAAGTATATATGCAGAACTTGTTCTGGAGCAGGAACTGGATTACGAAAAAAGAACGTTATTATATCCTAATACTCACAGCAACTGATGGAGGAAAACCACCAAGATCTGGTGCTGTACATATAAATGTTACTGTTCAAGATGTCAATGATAATATGCCTGTTTTTGGACAAGACGTCTATAAGGTTAGCTTAAAAGAAAATTCCTCTAAAGACACTTTAGTGGTTAAAGTGACCGCCACCGATGCTGATTCTGGGTCAAACGGTAACATAACTTACACAATGAGCAAAACCGCATACAAGGTCAATCAAATTTTCAAGCTAGATTCTGAAACTGGAGAAATCAGGCTTGAGGGACCTTTGGATTTTGAAGAAAGGAACAGGTATGAAATGCAAATAGATGCTAAGGATGGTGGTGATCTAACTTCGCATTGTAAAGTGATTGTTGATGTTCTTGACCACAATGACAATGCACCGGAACTAATAATATCTTCAGTGTCCAGTCATATTCCAGAAGATTCTTTACCTGGCACAAAAGTGGCCATTTTAGATGTCCTTGATCAAGATTCTGGAGAAAATGGTGAGGTATATTGCAACATACAAGAAATCAGTCCTTTCAAACTGATACCGTCGTTTGAGAATTATTACATATTAGTGACGAATAGTATGCTAGATAGGGAACAGGTCTCAGAGTATAACATTACTATTGTGGCTACTGACAAAGGACTTCCTCCACTTTCTACCAGCAGAACAATCCGCCTACAGATTTCAGATATAAATGACAACTCGCCACGTTTTTCTCAAACCTTTTATGCAATATACGTCACTGAAAACAACCTCCCAGGATCTGTACTTTCGTCCGTGGAAGCAAAGGATTTAGACAGCAATGAGTACGGTCGAGTTACATATTCATTACATAATGGTAATGTTGGAGAATTTCCTGTGTCTGCATACGTTTCCATTAATTCAGCCACTGGGAATATATATGCACTTCGGTCCTTTGATTACGAGGAGTTCAGAGCTCTTCAAATGTACGTTCAAGCCGAAGATGGTGGCATCCCACCTCTCAAAAGCAATACCACTGTTAAGATATGTATAACAGATCGAAATGATAATACTCCTGAAATATTATACCCACCAGTGAAATATAATGAATTCTCTGGTGGGTTTGAGATAGCTCCACGTACATCAGATGTAGGTTATCTTGTGACCAAAGTGATAGCCACGGATGCTGACTCTGGACAGAACGCTTGGCTCTCTTATCAACTTCTTAAGGCTACTGAATCAAGTCTTTTCAGTATAGGATATCACACTGGTGAAATCAGGACATCTCGTGTGATTCTGGACAATGATTCTTTCAAACAAACCGTGGTCATCTTTGTAAAGGATAATGGGGAACCCTCTCTCTCTTGTACTGTAACTCTTACTGTATTCCTGGCAGACGACATTCCAGAAATCATTTCAGACTTCAACAGCATTTCCAGCCAATCACGTAATGTATCTAACCTTACCATTTATTTGGTGATATCTGTGGTTTCAGTTTCCATTCTCTTTATCGGCTTTATAATGATAGTATTTGTCGTCAAGTTTCGAAGGTGGCGAGGATCTAGATTGTGCAAGAATTCCAATGCTAACTTCAGCGTTATTCCCACATCAACATTTGTATATATGGAAAAAGCTAGATCTCTCCCACAGACCTATTCCTATGAGATTTGCTCAACAGCAGACTCAAGAAAGAACAACTGTTTATTTCCACAGCCCTACTTGGAAAGCACTCTTGCATGTAACACATCTACAGAGAAAAGAGAAGCAAATTTATTGGAAGAAAAGTTAATCGGTGACAAAACAGAAAGCTATGCATTCACTGAGGTGAGAACTCTGACTTGCTTTACTATAATTGGTTGCATGATATTCTATACAGAACAGCATCGACAGTTAATTGTATTATGTAGAAAGGTATTCAAAGGAATTTATTTGCTAAGGTCTGTCTCATGTCACAGTGACTTTACAAGCAGACTTTTCAATAATCTAATTCATGGGCACTTCATAAATAGAAAACAGAGAAAGCAGAAACCTGTATACTTACATAGGACTACTAGTGCTGCAAATGTTGATAATTGTGATTGAGAATCAATAAAACCCAAACCACAGTTGGCAGTATCAATAGTTTTATGAGAAACAACCAGTGGTTAAACTGGAAATATTCAGGTGGGGGAACTCTCATGTCTAGACTTCTAGGCAGTGGAACTGTTCTTTCTATGTGATGGAACTCCCTTGTAGTAGTCAAAGAGAAAACTAACAGAGGTGGTGCTACTGTCATGCAGTGTTTTAAATGGTGAAGAAACTAATTTTGTGTTGTCTCATGCCCAATTTAATATCTGGAAACAACTGAATAACAACATTAGGGTGCCTAGGATGGATGTTAGGACTGATGGTCAAGTGAAAAGGGTTAGGTTTTGAGGCATCAGCTAACTAGGTAAGAAAATCAGTGAGGCAGGGGTAAGGAGGCTGCTCCTGACAGTATGAACCAGTGATATTCAAAGAGCAACCATTACCTTTTGAGAGGTTGATATGCCAAACAGAAAGAAGACTCCATTAGAGGATGAGTAGGGTAGGGATGGGTCCGAGAAATAGGGAAGGGCAGAACCATAAAACATCCTCTAAACAAGTGGAATAACCATACTGTCCATGACTCTGTTATGCTAAAAGTGTTGATATGCTTGAGAAAAAGGAACTCTATTTTTATTTTAATTTAGATTAAAATAAGGTACTGTTTGTAGCTTACACATACAGAAATCCTGGGACTGTCTGTGATGATGAGTCCTAGAAATAGTGAAGGGCATAGACATAAACAATCTTTTAAACATGCGGAAAAATCATACAGGGGGTGACTCTATTATGCTTATAGTGCTGATGTGCTGCAGTAAAAAGGACACTTCATTTAGATTAAAATAACTTATGGAATGTAGCTTACAAATACAGAATGTCTTGATGGAGCTGTGTGTTAAGAGGCCAGCTTTTGATATACACAGTACTGATGGGTGGCAGTGAGAAGATCAATTACATATCTCGATGTATTGGGTAAATATTATGAATTACAAGTGAAATGACTGGGGATTTTGTGTCATACATTGTGATATACTGTAGTAGCACTGAATTTTTCAAGGGAGTGTTAAGGATTTTTGAAAATACCTACTGAGAATTGTAAAACCTTTTTTTTTTTGTTTGGTAGTGTGTTCTCTGCAACCAGGACACTGTGCTGATATTCTAGTTGAAAATCCACAATATGGGTCTTGAGTAATGTAGTAGGAGATGTCTTATTTCTATAAGTATAAAAAAAAGACTTTTAGAGGATTTTTTCCAAATTTTTTTGAAGGATAAATTGGGAATCTTATAACATTGCTTCACAAATTTGGTGCACTGCTGTATCTGGATATTAAGCAGCATGTCACACCCATAGGTACAGTAGTATTAACATTTTCCTGTCCATACCCATTACTGAATTATTTCTTCTGTACTGGCTATACAACAGTGGTAGTTTTAGAAAAGCTGACCAGATAATGAGGTACTGCTGTGGTATGTTGAGGTAGAATTACATTACAGCCAATGCAAACTGTTACTTTAGCAACTCAGTATACTGCAGCATTATGTCAGTACTGTTCAACTTTTGTATGATTGATACTTTACAGGAAGATCAGTCAAAATGCATGTTATGCTTTATACAGGGACCTGGATTGCTCAATGGATAAAGAGTTAAGGGTACTTTTATTTCCTGTTCAGTGATTCTAATATATCCATGGCCAGTAGTGCAAAAAAAAATCCATAATTATCTGACTGTTATTAGACGGCATTCTGTATGTAAACAATGTTATGCCAGTTATCACCCCAGATACTAGGAACATTTGTCCACATTACAAAACCTGAGTGAATTTGCAAGGATGATCTCCACTTGTAAATAGGTTATGAACATTCTTTATTTACTTCTCACTTAAATGGGCAATGGTTTCATGGCCATGCCACTTCTTCAGGCCCTCAGTGATGATTCTGTTAAAAATAACAAGAGTCTCTTACTGTATGTGCTTAGCCCATTTTCTAATCATTAAATTGGTTTAGTGGTTTTTAAATTGTGGGTTACAAATGCTAACAGCTTGGAATCATAGGGGTGAGGGGAATGCACTGTGATTTAAGATGTTATGAAAGGTTTTGTGACTTTGAGGTAAACAAATCTTTTTAACAGACTCATGGCCGAGGGCCTGTGGAAGTGGCAAGGTGATGAAACAGTTGCCTATTTAAGTGTGAAGTGAATAAAGAATATTTAAAACTTATTTTCAAGTGGCATTCATCCTTGCAAATTCACTCATGTCTGAACCAGTTATTTAGATGACCCAAGACTGTTATAATTGGTTTCCTTGGCCAAGAAAGGGGAAGCCTGAAACTCCATCTTGTGCTTAGTACATCACAAAACCTACCAACACACAGGTACTAATTAGTATCCTTAGTGGTAGTCTCACTAGATACTAAGGATTGAATGGGCTTGACCTCTGAATGATCCTCCCACCTCTGTAGAGATACCATCATGATAGACTGAGGCAGACTGGTGTGTAATAGAAGCTCACACTCTTACCATCCATGCTGTACATCATGTAGATATACACAGGGCATCAGCCTCCATTGCTGACAACACGACACTTTGAAGAAAGCATTAAATATCCTGTTGATATTGACAAGATCTCTTTAAATAATATTTGTTTAGGCAATGAAGGAGAATGCTTATTCAGTGGGAAACAATGTGCAGAAAGAAATCATTTCTCAAACATACAAAACTGAGAACAACTTTAGGGGTGATTTTGGAGAATCACATTGGCATCCCCCGTACTAAAGCACTGTTCTGGCCTGTTGTTTTGATGGCAATATGCATTCCAGAAATAGGAGAGACCCACGGCATTCATGTGTTTTAAGGTTCTGCAAAATGTGAATTATTTATAGAGATATTACACATTTTAAAACACTGCAACCAAGCTGAATGCTGCATTTTGCCTGATAAAGCATACTGGTTCCTGTAATTTGGTACTGTATGCACAGCTGGAAAAAAGTTAGATCAACAAAACTAAGACAGAGGTTGGAGTTTATAAGGACTTGGACTTGCCATGATGTTTCAGATGGGAAGAGTTATAGCAGTGCCATGAGTCATCAAAAGGAGAACCGAGAGGTTATAAAGATATTTAGTATTGTGCTTTCCCTTTATTGCATCGGAAATATTAGAGTATTGTAAGTTGCACATGACAGTGACTACAGACTGCACAAGGATGCTAAGTCCTGATATAAGCACACTATTTACAGCTCCAGAATATTAACTGAATTGATTTATTAAAACACAATTGCAACCAACCCAGAGCCTTGGAGGTTAAGATTCAGTGCATATCTCATATAAAAAAAAAATCAAAACATATAACAAAATGACATTATATATGTTAAACTGAAAATATATGCAACAGACCACAACATTTCAAAATTGCATTTCTATATTTATTATGACTTCAAATTGTCACCATTTGGTCAATCAGTCAAAAGTGCATAAACACATTTTAAGAATTAAACATTTGAATATCTGATGAGTAATGATTCCATATGAGCTTTGTTTTTTATAAAGCCTAGATAAGCTAGCCAGAATGAGTAGTCATCACCTTTTACACAGAAACATAGTTCGTTAGTTTCAGTTTTTTCTATATAAATAACCTGTGAAGACCATTAGCAAAGTGCCAGTTATCATGGCTGACCATGGTAGGATAGTAATTTAATGTGCAGAAGGACTCTGGGTCCATCATGTGTGCCCTGACCCCACACTAAAACATCACAAATAAAGACTGATACTTAGCACATTTTTCACTGCAAACATGTACTAAAAAACTAATGCCCACTTTGTCTGCTATCTTTTGACAATTAGAATGTTCTCCAGGCTTACTGTGAAGTTTTGTACTGTCTTTATCTACACTGTCTTTGCAAGAAAGTGATGCCATAGATTAGGCACCTTCTGGGAGAAGAAATGTCTCTTAATGTTACTGCTGAATTGACCATCTCTGAGCTTCAACGTGCTTCCCAGCATGCTGCTGGAGCACATCAGATCAAACAATTTCATTTAATTTACCTTGCTGACACCCTTGAATCTACTGAAAGCTGTAATTATGTCCCCTATTAGACTCTTTTTCTCCAGGGTGAATATGTTACGGGAATCTAGTCTCTATTCAGCGCATTTATCCCCCTGTACCTCTGATCACTGCGGTGGCCTAGAAATGCAGCCTCTGATATACTACAGTGGATCTTAGAAATTAATATGTGGTTTTGGTTGAGGTCTTGAAAATGGAATAATTATTTTTCCTGCTCTGCTGGTCAACTTCTCTAGGTGCACAAGCATTCTGTAGTACTCATTATAGTAAATGCACTCTGGTTATTATGCTTTAGCATATAGTTTATTATGATCCCTTAGGGGGAAGGAGTCTACACAGTTAGTAAACCCTACTTCTCTCTTGTTCCCTAAATGTAGCACCCTGCATTTTATTGAATTTAATTTGAGACTACAATAATCTTATCAATTGTCTATATTGTTCAATTTTGTTGAAGTTTGCCAACTTTTCCAGGAAATCTAACACCTTGGACAGTCTAGTATCATCAATATACATAAGAAGCCTGATGTAGATCAAATATTTTAGATAGGTTACAGAAAGTTTGAACAGGCATGGCCCCTGCACCAATCCCTGATAGATGCCATTGAGGCACCTTCTCTATTTGGCACTAGGTCAGAACCACAAACTCCAGAACAGTGTGGTCAAGAAGCACAAAACCCAAATGCCAAAATCAACAAGAGCACCCTGTAATAAACAGCAACTGGAGTACCACAGAAAACAATACAGCTCTACTATGTGTTCATGGGGGCTCCACCCCTGCAACCCCTGCACCCTCTATCATGGCAGGCTTCGACCCTCAAACCATCTGAATGAAAAATAATCACCTCTGGGGAGAGGCAACTCAGGAACAGGGAGGAAACATAGGAGAAATCACTGGGGGAATCACAAGGGAGGAATCACTAAGGGGGGAATATGAAACCCAGTGGGTATTGCAGAGGTGGGGGGCAAAATGTACAGGTGGGGGAGTGGACACAGGCACCATAGAAGTTGGGTGTAGGGAACAAAACAAAATCTCATAACCAAACAAAAACAGGAATACCTTGCTCCCTGGGCTTGGAATTGAACCCCAGTCTACCAACCTCCTACTGACCTTTGCTACCTGTGCCCTACCCTCCACACCACAGCAGTTGCTTGGCACCACACCCTGCAGCACACTCTTTCCTCTTTTCCCTGTTCAACCCTAAAGCAAACAGCTACAGGGACAGTGCTAACACTGACTTCACTATTCTATCCCTGTAGCTGTTCTCAATTTCACTATTCTGACAGCGTAGTTTACAATTGCACTATTTTGGTTTTGCCCTTTTTAACCGGTCACCCTCTGTTCAGAAGTGCCTCTCCATATAACAGCCTTGTCCAGCCACAAGCCATTTAAAAACTAACCTTGTGTATACCTCATGTATACCACACTGGTGTACATTTTCCCAGAAATGTATTATGCACCATATTGCTGAAGAACTTGCTGAAGTCCAGTCCAGATTAACTACCTGCATGACCCTGGCTGTGACTCTGACCCTGTCCACTGGTCCCCTAGTCCCCCTCTCAAAGATGACTAGACTGGTTTTGTATGAGAAGAATTTATAAAGCTGCACTAAGAGGATGTGAGGATCTTAACCTCAATCAACTGTTACACAATTGTGTCCTTTATAATGGCTTGCGAGACTTTGCCCAGCCCTGGTGTCAGGTTGATAACCCCATGGTTGCAAGGTTCTGGCTCTGGCCATTCCCATTCATGAAGATGGGGACAACAATGGGCATTCTCAACTCCCGAGTAGCCTTCTCAATCACCAGGGAAATGGTTACCCAGATTAACAATCACTGCCTGCCACTCCTTTCTTGACAACCACAGTTTAGATGATCATATTACTACTGCTGAGAACACAGCTAGTAGGCTGACTAAAACCAAAACCCCTGCTGGATATACTGTTCCCAGAAGTAGTCACTGATGGAGGCAGGGACCTAGCCTCAGCTCTGCCATTTGACAGCTCAAGATATCAGTCTATGCCTGATGGATTGAAGTTCTCAAGGCCATGACTGTATTAGTTTTGGCCACATTTATTGTGGTATGTCCAAAAATAAGTTTAGTTTATTTGTTTAGTTTTATGAAACCATTACAGAAATATGCATGAAAGTAATTACATGCCAAACTGATATTCCATATGCTGCCATTCCCACCCCTACCTACACTCATTTCCTCACATTCTGCTGCTCCACTGTCCTCATGTGCTGGTGACTGAGGTTCAGGAGCAGACTCCAGTCACTTGATCAGGTGGCCATGGGGCTATGGTGGATGCAATGTGGCTATGCTTCCAGTCAGATAGAGTAGGTTCTGCAGTCCCACTGCCACAGAAATTCCTGTAGTAGTCCATGGAACTTACCTCTTCCACAGGACATTGATATGTGTCCATACACAGACTGACAGAGCACTGCTCAATGCCAAGAAACTGGAGAAAGAAGTGAAGACACCAGAAGTGCTATACTTGGTCAATCCACTCTGGTGGTGGAGTGGCTAAGGCATAAGCACATAGTGCAGTGAAGACCCATTGATTGGGGTTTGACTCCCTGCGCCCAGGCTGTTTTTTTTTTTATAAACTGAGTTCCTCACTCCTGATATTTCCTTTTTCCCTTCTGTCCACATCCCCCTTGGAGTTGGTTACTTTAGTTGGGTGGGTGTGGGAGGCAAAGCCCCCACATCAGTGTTTTGGTGGTGAGAGCTCCCTGCATAAAGTAAGATTTGGGCATTGTTACCAATGGTGTGCACTGTGGTGTTCTGGTCATCATTTTCTCCCAAACTTATTGTGCTGCACATCATTTTATATGTGGCATTGTTGTTTTGCATGGTTTCTGCTGTGACATAATGACCACATGCCAAAAGAATAAAAGTTTATTTACATTAGGCAAACTGTTTCAGGTGAGGAGGTTGAATGATTTCCAATCATAGCAGGTAAAATTTTAATTTAGACAGGAGAACTTCTCCTGCTAGCTACAGATTCAAGACAGAATCTTAGGTTCCTCTTTAAAGGGGATAATTACAGTAAAATAGGAGCCCCTTTATTATTTCCTATGGGTAATGGACAATGAGGTACAGCATAAAAGACTGGTATTGCAGGTGATCTCCAGACTAGATTAGATAGACCCATTTGTGTGCATCTGCTCCATATGGCAAGATGAATTGCAAGACCCCTTGACAGGCTACCAGTGGGACAGGTATAGAATGAAATACATATAACAACCATTAGTAATCAGTGGGGTGGATGAAACTGGAAAACAGTCACTCATTATTTCTGTAACCCCATGATTACCAGGCATTATACCACTGCTGGCGAATATGTAGAATCCCAGGTAACCACCTAAATGTCTTTAAATCATGCCCACTCTTAGCATCTTATGTACAAGTGGTGAAAAGCACCATCCAAATGATCTTTGGTGGCCTGGTTCCTACAGAAGCCCCCATCTTCTGCTGTGTATCCTTCCTAATTGACTCTCTAACACACATGCTAAATATCTGCTATGGCCTTTCTCAGCAGTCTTTACAAAGGCCATTACCTGCTAATGGCTGGACCCATTCACCCTGTTCCCATCCTTATCTGAATGGTTAGAACACTGTAATCATTCTCAGCAGGAAAAAGATTACTCACAGCCTGTGGCTGCAAGCAGACTTCTTTAGTGCTAGATGGTTCCAATTATTTAATTGTATTGGGTAGTTGGAGGACACTCTAGTTCTTGACAACCTTCTTGTCACCCAATGTGGAGACTCCTAACAAATTGTTTGGACATGGGGATAAGTGGGCTTCATCCATTAAAGTCACATCCTCTGACCTGTTGTACATTTTATATCTTGCTGTTTCATGATTATATGTGTGCATTTTTAACTTTGTTCTGTTCATCCCTTTATTCAGTCCTTCCACTCCAACCCCCCCTTTCCTCACAAGAAGTTTTGTAGCAGTGGAAACTTCATACAGTTTTCTGTGTAGTATGTATTATTTTTAGTGGCTACAATATGTATGTATACTAGTATTTTTATAAGGTACAGAACACTGTATTGTGTATTTTCTGTCATCAAATGGCTCTTCCTCTCCTTTGTTAGAAACATGGAAAATACATTGAACGTCATGTTTAAAAACAATGTGTAAAACAAAGATAACAGTGTTTGGGGGTGGGATTGAGAGCTGCATAAGCAGGCCCCTATCTTATTGCCTTTATGCATAGTTAACACAGTGCCACCTACTGACCCACATAGATACAGTAAGAACTTATTTTCTTCTTTCTCATATTTGAATTACAAAAATGATTAGGAAAAAAATTATCAAAAATGTTATCATTTTTAATTTAAAAAAATCCAGTTTATGATAGCAGTAATACATTGCATGGTATGGTATATTGTGAATTATACCTTGGATCTCGGACACTAACCAGTCAGATAGGCAGGCTGGCACCTTACCTGCATTGATTATCTACTGATAATCACCACAAAAGGTGCCAGCCAGCCACATCTCGTAAAAATTATCTGATCTGGGAAATTCAAACTGGAGATCTGCCACATTGAAACACTCACTAACCAGCGGTCTCTGACTCCCATCACGTCCTATTCAGCAAAGCACATACCATAACACAAACCCCCTAAGAAAGTGGATGCACACTTCAAAAAAAAGCCAACATGCTTAAGCATGTATTTTCCGGTAATCGCTGATAGTCTCCGTGTCCGAAACATTGCTTTAGCCCTTGCTTTGTGTCATGCTCTCTCTCTCTCTCTCTCTCTCTCTCTCTCTCTCTCTCTCTCACTATTACTGTTCACTGCTAGCGGCATGAAGTGGAATGAAGTACATTTTGTGCTGCTGCCTAACAATAATCTTAAAATAAGTAATACAAACTAGAAAAACAGTTTCCCTGTTTTTTTTCTGCAAAAAGACACTACTTACCTGAGTATCATAATAAGCCACTTGGGGGATCTGGGTTATTGGGGGATTTACCATGGCTGAGTGGATTTACCCACTCAGCTGCACCTCATGGGCAAACCACTCCAGCCATGGTAAATCCCTGATAACTCACACCCCCTCATGGCTTATTGCTTAAATATTATCATTTTTTGGGTACATAAGACACTTGGACTTTGGCCGTCTGCTATGCAATGCAACCCAGGGTGATATATCTCATGATCTACCAAACCCTGTTGTGTATTATTGCTGAACTGTACTTGTCTACATTTAATATAGAGCTTAAAATTGGCTTTTGTGTTTCTCTGCATATTTTCAAGTACAACATGTTAAATGCTAAATAAAAAATTCACAACACATTTGTTCATGAACTCTGGGTAAGGAATCCAAGAAATCATACAACATTACAAAAGAGGATTAATTTCATCTGAATTTGTGATTGGGAGTAGCACATGACAAAGACTACATATGGAAACGCTGACACACTGCTAATGAATATTTCCAGAACCCTAGTAGACAGCCAATAAGATGTAACTAAAAAGCAAGCCTTAGTAGCTATTGTAAAGGAAATGGAATCCAATAAGCATCTGTGTATGATAATATGGATCCTTCAGCAGTGTGTGCCACAGCAATTATTGTCATACAGCATCACTCATGCCGTAGCTCCATCCTTTCAAGGGGTGATACAATAAGCTGTCATTAACTGTGACTTTGAAAGAGAAATGCTTTCTAGTCTTACACAGAAAATTATTTTAATACATGTGAAGAATTTCAAGCAACGACTCCATTTCATGTGTATGTTCCTCATCTTCCTCCTTTTCTAGACCAAAGCAGGAGCCTTTCCACACCAAAATGGCTTGCCAAATTAAATAGCTTTCACCTCAATTTTAAGTATATCCAAATTAAAATTGAAGCATCACATGACCCTTTTCTCCATTCACCCAAATTAAATTGTTCCTCTTCCCAATGCCTCTACTCATGTATATTGTAGTTTCTACTGTATTTACAATACCTGTCTTGTACCTCATGCCAATCATCGTTGTACGGTTTTGTCATATTGTACATGTAATCTCTTGTATGTAACTAATTCTGGGTCATCCCTGATAAAGGAACCTCTGGTCTCAGTGGGCTTACCTGGTTTGCAAAATGCCATAAATAAATAAATCAACAAATAAACTCAATACTGAGGTACATTCTGACCATACATATTGTCATGATTTTATTAGTGTAACTTTACTGCTACCCTGTTCTTCTCATTTCTCATTTCCCATCCTCTACCCTTATACCTTGCAACATGTCACATCTGTAAAAAGACTTACATTATTCTCTGTACTGCATACATGGTAAAATAATTTCAATAAATAAATAATATGTAATTACATAGTTTGTTGTAGGTACTCAGTAGAAGTTTTGAAATTTCAAATAAATTGCCCTTCCTCCACAAGCAGAGAGTCTACAATGCAAACATTATGCAAGTTCTACAGGGAGAAGAGAAGATAATTTGCACAAAAGTATTCCAAGAAGTCACAGAGCAGGCATTTAAACAAGGGTTCTACTTCTGGCATTCGTTCATACTAAAAGACAGTGGAGGATTCTGACTGATCCTAGATCTTCAGTTCCAAAACAATGTAACTGCAAAAAATAGTTCAAGGTTCTGCCCTTTGGAGTTCTTCACTACTCCTAACACAGGGCTCAGGTTCTGTTTACTTAATATGCAAGATGCATATCACCGTATCAGGATATGAAAGGCTCACAAGTGCTATGATCATTTTGTGTCAGTGGCCAGGACATTCAATTCAGGATGTTGCCTTTTGGGATTGCTTCAGTGGTACATGATGTGCTAAGTGTAATTCAGAAGTGGCAATTTTTCTATGCAGACAGAAAGGGTACATATTCTCATACCTTGGTGACTAGTTGCAGAAGGAGGTGTCTCAGGACATTACCCACTAGTTGGTTTCACTAATGAGTTGATTCCAGTCCAATTTATGGTTGAAGGTAAATGCGGATTATTAATTTTTGATAGTATACCAAAGTGTAAAATACATTTCAAACAATACTGACAACAGCCAAAGTAAAATATCTTTCAGAACCTGGAATCAGAAGCTCATGTTGATTGAAAAAATGATCCCTACTTTTATGTAACCAGATAATCTCAACAAGGAAACATGCTTTGATTTCTGAGTATCATTGTGGCTGACATCAATGTGAATCCACTGGTTAGGGTCAGTATGTACAAACCACAAAGGTTGCTTCAGTCTCAGTGGTCTTAAGTATTTCAGCCAAATATGCTACCTCATCACAATGTACCAGCTCTTAAAATTATGCATTTTTTCAGGAGAGTCAGACTCAGATCTTCCCATTTTCTCCCATTCTTGGAAATGCATTCCAAAAAATTAGGTACTATACTCCCAGATCTATCATGTTCTGAAGGATACACTTCTTTAGTGGGAGAAAGAGTAACATCTAAAGGATTTTCATTATTGTTATTTCCCCATCACCTAATATGGGTTAGAAAATTCAAATGCACTTGTCCCAGACTGGAATAATGTTCACTGAGTTAAGCAGACTCCTCTCATAGGACTGATGCTATATTGTCTGAAGGTGTTCACAGGGCAACTGTCAGCATCTCAGCCATTATACAAATTGACAACAAGTGTATGATGTTCTACTTGAACTTTCAGGGAGGAATTCACTTCTACTCACTGGAGAGATATACACTCAAAATCTGAGAGTGGATTATTCATTGGAATAGCCATCTCTCCTTGATTCACCTCACAGGGGCACATTTCCATGTTTTTGTCTTGAGTCACTTACTGGTGCATATACACAAATGGATCTATGCTCAGAGGTGATAGTAGTGCTGTTCGATGGGGGCAGCCAGACTTGAACTATTCTGCATTTGGCTCAGAAGGGGGAAAGAAGATTGATCATACTTATTCAACAGATGCAGAGCAAAATATTGTTATCTGGTCCTCTAAGGCTCTAAATTCCCATTTGTACTTTTCAGGATTTCTGTTTATTTACTAAACAGCTGGGTATTTTAATTCATACCCTAATGTGTCCACAGATGTTCCCCACCAGATAGCCATCATCCTTTAGGTCAGGTAACAACGAGATTACCTTGCCTTCTATTGTTACGTTTTAAAAAACTGTTTTTAATCAATGTATCACTGAGGAGTTCTGACTTTTTAGCCAACAGGTAACTTTGAAGGATGACTGCCATTTGAAATATTCTACTAAAAAGGAAAAACAAATACACTATTCTGTCGCATACCCTTATGGCAGTGGACTTTTAAAACACGATCGTGAAATAACATATAAAATCTCGAGTCTGTGCATTTATATTACTCCAATTATTTACAAGCTTATATCATAGAAAGGGATACTACAGGACAAATAAACATTTCTCAGAAATGCCTGTTATGTAACTGATTATTCATTGTAAGAAAAATGTTAGTGAACGTGCAGTATGTATTCGGTATTTTTGCTTTGAACACATCACCTCAATGCTTACATTACGATATCTATTCACTCACTATATGATGTATATTAAATGTATAGATGTAGTGAAAAAAATACAGTAAAGGCGAATTCTGAGACCCTTCCGATGTCAGTATACATTTAGACGCTAAGTGTCGCTGTCCGCCAATAAGGTGGAACACTGCAACATAAGTTCCCTTATCCCCATAACCGTAGACATGGTCAGCACTCGGTAGACTGCGGAAAAAAACAACCTGGCAGAGTGTGTTACACAAGTCCTTTGCAGACAACTCAGTATTAAGATCTCCTAGACTAGATTGTAAAAGCAGGAAGTTCTCTAGGTGTATCTAATAAGAGAGGATGTTTGGTAAACTGCTTGCTTTCAGAGTGGAAATCGCTATGAAAAGAAAAAGGAATGGCAGCGGGCGAGTGCTATTTTTCTGTGTGCTGTTTTCACTTCAGTGTTTATCTCCGGGGCAGATCCGATACTCCATTCCGGAAGAAATGGAACTTGATTCTGTTGTTGGAAACATCATTAAGGATTTAGGGATTAATGTGGGACAATTGTTGGATCGTAAGCTTCGCATCACTTCAGCATCAAAGAAACAATATTTTAAGATTAATCCAGACAATGGGGAGCTGTATATTGGTGACAGAATTGACAGAGAACAAATATGTGGAAATATATCTCCCTGTTTGTTGAACTTTAAGGTAGTAGTTGAAGATCCGTTAGCTGTATACCGAGCTGAGATTGAAATTAAAGATATCAATGATAACGCGCCAACATTTAGCACCAATAGCCTGTCTCTGGAAATCAGCGAAGCTATTTCACCCGGGGTGCGTTTTCCTGTGGTCACTGCAAACGATCCGGACCTTGACATAAACGCACTTCAGGGTTATACACTCAGCTCTAACGATTATTTCAGTTTGGATATTAAGACAGACAGTGGAGGAAGTATATACGCAGAACTTGTTCTGGAGCAGGAGCTGGATTATGAAAAAAGAACGTTATTACATCCTAATACTCACAGCAATTGATGGAGGAAAACCACCAAGATCTGGTGCTGTACATATAAATATTACTGTTCAAGATTTTAATGATAATATGCCTGTTTTTGGACAAGACATCTATAAGGTTAGCTTAAAAGAAAATTCCTCTAAAGGCACTTTAGTTGTTAAAGTGACCGCCACTGATGCTGATTCTGGGTCAAACGGTAACATAACTTACACAATGAGCAAAACCACATACAAGGTCAATCATATTTTCAAGCTAGATTCTGAAACTGGAGAAATCAGGCTTGAGGGGACCTTTGGATTTTGAAGAAAGGAACAGGTATGAAATGCAAATAGAAGCTAAGGATGGTGGTGGTCTAGCTTCGCATTGTAAAGTGATTGTTGATGTTCTTGACCACAATGACAATGCACCGGAACTGATAATATCTTCAGTGTCCAGTCATATTCCAGAAGATTCTTTACCTGGCACAAAAGTGGCTATTTTAGATGTCCTTGATCAAGATTCTGGAGAAAATGGTGAGGTATATTGCAACATGCAAGAAATCAGTCCTTTTAAATTGATACCGTCGTTTGAGAATTATTACATGTTAGTGACCAATAGTGTGTTAGATAGGGAACAGGTCTCAGAGTACATTACTATTATGGCTACTGACAAAGGAATTCCTCCACTCTCTACCAGCAGAACAATCCGCCTACAGATTTCAGATATAAATGACAACTCACCACTGTTTTCTCAAACCTTTTTATGTAATGTACGTTACTGAGAACAACCCCCCAGGAACTGTACTTTCGTCCGTGGAAGCAAAAGATTTAGACAGTAATGAGAACGGTCGAGTTACATATTCGTTACTTAATGGTAATGTTGGAGAATTTCCTGTCTCCCCATACGTTTCCATTAATTCAGCAAACGGGAACATTTATGCACTTCGGTCCTTTGATTACGAGGAGTTCAGAGCTCTTCAAATCTATGTTCAAGCCGAAGATGGTGGCAACCCACCTCTCAAAAGCAATACTACTGTTAAGATATTCATAACAGATCAAAATGATAATACTCCTGAAATATTATACCCACCAATGAAACATGATGAGGTCTCTGGTGGGTTTGAGATAGCTCCACGTACATCCGATGCAGGTTATCTTGTGACCAAAGTGGTAGCCACAGATGCTGACTCTGGACAGAACGCTTGGCTCTCTTATCAACTTCTTAAGGCTACTGAGCCAAGTATTTTCAGTATAGGATATCACACTGGTGAAATCAGGACATCTCGTGCGATTCTGGACAAGGATTCTTTCAAACAAACTGTGGTCATCTTAGTAAAGGATAATGGTGAACCGTCTCTCTCTTGTACTGTAACTCTTACTGTATTCCTGGCAGACAACATTCCAGAAATCCTTTCAGATTTCAACAGCATTTCCAGCCAATCACATAACGTATCTAACCTTACCATTTATTTGGTGATATCTGTGGTTTCAGTTTCCATTCTCTTTATCGGCTTTATAATGACAGTGTTTGTCATCAAGTTTCGAAGGTGGAGAAGATCTAGATTGTGCGAGAATTCCAATGCTAACTTCAGCGTTATTCCCACATCAACATTTGTATATATGGAAAAAGCTAGAGCTCTCCCACAGACCTATTCCTATGAGATTTGCTCAACAACAGATTCAAGAAAGAAAGAGGGGTTATTGCCACAACCCTACGTGGAAAGTACTCTTGTGTATGACACATCTACAGAGAAAAAAAGAAGCAAATGTATTGGAAGAAAAGTTAATCGGTGACAAAACAGAAAGCTATGCATTCACTGAGGTGAGCACCCTGACTTTCTTTACTATAATTTGTTTTATGATCTGCTATACAGAACAGCATCAACAGTTTATTGTATTATGTAGACCGGTGTTCAGAGAAAGGTTATTTGTTAAGGTCTGTCTCATGTAACAGTAACTTTACAAACAGACTTTTCAATAATCTAATTCATGGGCACTTCATAAATGGAAAACAGAGAAAATGGAAAGGTGTATACTTACATACATAGATACATAGATACATAGACAGTGTCGGCAGATAAAGGCCTATGGCCCACCTAGTCTGCCCATTTGAGCTTGTAAGTTCAGTTTGTTTTCCTAGAAGTCTATTTCCCCTTACCCCTGACCTCTAGAATTCCTTTATGTCTATCCCATGCATTCTTAAATCCCGTGAGTGTTTCAGCCCCCACCACTTCTCTGGCAGGGTGTTCCACTTGTCCACCACCCGTTCTGTGAAGAAATTCTCTCATGTTTCTCTGAATCGCCCCTCCTCCAACTTCATCCCATGCCCTCTAGTCCTGAAACATCTTTTCGCTTAAAAATAGTGTTTTCCTGCACCCTGTTCCTCCCTGTAAGATACTTGTATGTCTCTATCATATCCCTCTCTCCTCCTCTCCTCCAGGGAGTACATGTTCAGTTCCTTCAACCTGTCTTCATAGGACTTGTGATGCAACCCATGCACCATCTTTGTTGCCTCCTCTGAACCTTCTCTACCCTGTCTATGTCCTTACGTAGGTATGGTCTCCAGAACTGTACACTGTACTCCAGGTGGGGCCTCACTAGTGTCTTGTATAGCGGAATTATGACCTCCCTTTTCCTGCTGGTGATGCCCCTGCCTATACATCCCAGCATTCTATTTGCTTTACCTGATGCCTTGTCACACTGTTTCCCTACCTTGAGGTCATCAGAGATGACAACCCCAAGATTGCTTTCCTGCTTGGTGCATGCTATATCCTCACCCCCCAACTGATATATTGTGCCAGGGTTTTTGTGCCCCATATGCATTATCTTGCACTTCTTTGCATTGAATTTCAACTGCCAAACCCTTGACCATTCTTCAAGTTTCTGCAGGTCCCTTCTCATTCTGTTACACCCTCTGGTGTGTCTACTCTGTTACAGAGCTTTGTCATCAGCGAACAGTGAAATTCTGCCTTCTAGATCCTGTGCAATGTCACTGATGAAGATGTTGAATAGGACCGGTCCCAGCACTGATCCCTGTGGTACCCCACTGGTCACTCTTCCCTCTGTGGAGTGACAGCCATTTACCACCACCCTCTGTGTCCTGCCACCCAGCCAGTTACCTACCCACCACACTACTGTCCTGCCCACACCATATTCCCCAGTTTGTGTAACAGTCTTTATGTGGCACAGTGTCAAAGGCCTTGCTGAAGTCCAGATAGGCCATGTCCACTGCCCTCCCTGATCCACCTCCTAGTCACCCAGTCAAAAATTCAGTGAGGTTGGTCTGACATGACCTCCCCGGTGAAACCATGCTGCCTTGGGTCCTGTAGTCCATTGACAACCAGATGCTCCACCAATCTCTCCTTCAGTAGTGCTTCCATGATCTTTCCCACTACTGAGGTGAGGTTGACTGGTCTGTAGTTCCCTGCTTCCTCTTTGTTCCCACTTTTGTATAAGGGGACTACATCTGCTGTCCTCCAGTCTTTGGGTACCTCCCCTGTTTCCAGTGATTGGCTGAACAGGATAGCCAGAGGTTCAGCCACCACCTCTCTTAGTTCTTTAAGGACCCTGGGTGCACCCATCTGGCCCCATTGCTTTATCAGCTCTTATTACTTCCAGTTCCTTCAGGACCCTTTCGTGTAAAGGGACTTGTGTCCATTTCTGCACCATTCTCACCCCTTGTACTCCCTTCAGACCCATTACCCCCCTCTTCCTTAGTAAAGACTGAACAGAAATACCTGTTCAATATGTCAGCTTTACTGTTGTCATCCTCCACTCGGCTCCCCATCCTCCCCTTCAGTCTCACTATCCCTCCCTTTGTCCTTCTTTTTTCACTTATGTACCTGTAAAAGGTTTTGTCCCCTTTAACCACTGATTTTGCAATGTGTTCTTCTGTCTGAGCTTTGGCTTCCCTTACTGACTTCCCTGCCTCCCTTTGTTTCTCCTGGTACTTCTCCCTATCCCCTTCTGCCTGTGTCTTTTTGTATTGCCTGAATGCAATCTTTTTGGCTTTCACTTTCTTTGCTACCTCTTTGGAAAACTACTAGTGCTGCCAATGTTGATAATTGTGATTGAGAATCAGTAAAACCCAAGCCACAGATGGCAGTATCAGTAGCTTCATGAGAAACAACCAGTGGTTAAACTTGAAATTTTCAGGCGGGGGACCTCTCATGTCTTGACTTCTAGGTGGTGGAACTCTCCTTTCTATGTGATAGAACTCCCCTATAGCAGTCAAAGAGAAAACTGACAGAGGTGGTGGAACTATCATACAGTTTTTTAAATGGTGGAGAAATAATAATAATAATAATAAATTTTATTTATATAGCGCCTTTCAATTTCCAAGGTGCTGTACAGATTAAAAAATTACAAATCAAACATTAAAATCAGATATCAAACACAAATAAAACCAATAAAAAATCATCAATTACAAAACAATCAGTTTTTCAAAAAGGCCATTTACCATAGTTGGGTTTTCAAACCCCATTTAAATTCTTCCAAGGAAGTGCACTCCCATAACCGGCGAGGTAGAGAATTCCAGAGAGTGGGTGCAGCATAAGAAAAAGCCCTACATCCAGATGATTTAAGATTCACTCTTGGAATCTCCAGCAACCCCTCATCAGCCAAACAGAGTGATCAGCCAGGGCAGTAAGAAACCAGTTCTTTCAGATAGCCCGGACCCTGATCATGGAGGGCTTTAAAAGTCAATAAATTGACTTCAAAGGTGATCCATCACCGTATAGGCAGCCAGTGCAGTTTGCACAGTACTGGGGTAATATGACAGGACCTACTGGAAGCAGTCAAAACCCAGGCCACTGCATTCTGCACTAGCTGCAGGTGACGGATTTCAACCCCTGAAAGCCCAAAGTAAAGGGAGTTGCACTAGTCCAAACACGAGGACACGAAGGTGTGGACCAATGTTGATAGGTCATGAGACGGGACTAGATGCCTAACTCTGGCGATATTCCTAAGATGGTAAAAGGAAGTCTTGACAACTACTGACACTTGTGACTGCAGTGACAGCTTGTCATCCAAGACAACCCCCAGGTTATGCACCAGTTCAGAGGTTGGGAGAGAGACGCCACCTAGGAAAATTCCTGAGGGCATCCCAACAGATGACCCCTCTATCCGGTGACCTGGGTCCACAACCAATACCTCTGTCTTTTCTGAGTTCAACTTCAGCAAGCTAGAGTCCATCCACACCTGGATTTCTTTCAGACAGTTGAGAGACTAAAGTTCTGTGGGCTAATGCACAATTTAATCTCTGGAAACAACTGAATAACACAATTAGCACAACTAGCAGCGATGTCAGGACTTATAGGCAAGTGAAAAGAGCTAGGTATTGAGACATGAGCTAAATAGGTATGTAGATCAGTGAGGCAGGGGTAAGGAGGCTGCTCCTGACTGTATGGACCAGAGATGCTCAAAGACCAACCACTACTTTTTGAGAGGTAGATATGCCAGACATAAAGAAGACTCCAGTAGAGGATGAGAAGGGTAGGGATGGGTCCTAGAAACAGGGAAGGGAAAAACCATAAACAATCTTTGAAACAAATGGAACAACCATACTGTCAATGACTGTTATGCTAAAAGTGTTTTTGTGCTTGACAAAAAGAAACTCTGCTTTTATTTTAATTTAGATTAAAATAAGGTGCTGTATGTAGCTTACAGATACAGAAATCCAGGGACCAGCTGAGATGACTCCTAGAACTAGGGAAGGGCATAGACATAAACAATCTTTTAAACAAGCAGAGCAATCATACAGGGGATGACTCTATTATGCTAATAGTATTGATGTGCTGCAGTAAAAAGGACCCTTTTTTATTTAGATCAAAATAGCTTACTGTATGTAGCTTACAAATACAGAAACCTCTTGATGTGGCTATGTGTTAAGAGGCCAACTTTAGATATACACAGTACTGTGGGTAGGAGTCAGAAGATCAACTATATATCTTGATGTATTGGGTAAATATTGTGGATTACAAGTGAAATGACTGGGATATCCTGTTATATATTGTGATATATAGTAGTAGCACCAATGTTTTCAAGGGATTGTTAAAGATTTTTGAAAATACCTATTGAGAATTGTTAAAACCTTTTTTTTCTTGGTTAATAGTGTGTTCACTGTTACCAGGACATGGTGCTGATATTCTAGTTGAAAATCCACTATATGGGTCTTGAGTACTGTAGTAGGAGCTAACTTTTTTCTATTAGCATAAGAAAATACTTTTAGAGAATTGTTTTCCTAAATACTTTGAAGGATAAATTGGGAATCTAACAACATTGCTTGACAAATTTAGTGCACTACTGTATCTGGATATTAAGCAAAATGTCACACCCATAGGTATGGTAGTATTAACATTTTCCTGTCCATACCCATTACTAAATTATTACTTCTGTACTGGCTGTACAACAGTGGTAGTCTTAGTAAAGCTGACCAGATATTGAGGTACTGCTGTGGTATGTTGAGGTAGAATCACATTACAGTCAATGCAAACTGTAACTTTAGCAATTCAGTATACTGCAGCATTACATCAGTGCTATTCAACTTTTATATGATTGCCACTATACAGGAAGGCAAATTAAAATACATGTAAAGCTTTATATAGGGATCTGAATTACTCAGGGGATAAAGAGCTAAGGGTACTTTGATTTATTGTTCAGTGATTCAAATATGTCCTGGGCAAGTAGTGCAAAAAAATCCATACTTATCTGACTGTTGTTGAATGGCATTCTGCATGTAAGCAATGTTATGGCAGTTATCACCCCAGTGCCTAGGAACAGTTGTCCACATTACAAAACCTGAGTGAATTTGCAAGGATGAACTCCACTTGTAAATAGGTTTTGAACATTCCTTATTCACTTCTCACTTAAATGGGCAATGGTTTCATGGCCATGCCTCTTCCTCAGGCCCTCAGTGATGATTTGTTAAGCTATCCTTTTACCATCTTAGGAACATCGCTAGGATCAAGCACCTTGTTTCGTCCAGGGACCTACCTTCATTGATCCATGCCTTCGTGACCTCGCACTTGGACTTCTGCAATTCCTTTTACTTTGGGCTTCCAGGGGTTGATATCTGCTGCTTGCAGCTGGTGCAGAACTCTGCAGCCCGGTTGTTAACTGGGACACCTCATTCTTCCCATATTACATTGCTGCTGTGGGAACTGCATTGGCTGCCGGTTCAGTGGCAGATCACCTTAAAGTTGGCTTACTGACTTATAAAGTCCTGCACGGTTTCGGCCCTGACTACCCGAAAGAGCTCCTGGTTCCTTACCTCCCAGAGTGACCACTCCAGTCAGCCAATGAGGGGTTGCTGGAGATTCCGAGGGTAGTTTTAAAATCTTCTGGTGCCCAGGCTTTTATGTTCATGGCACTGACCCTCTGGAATTCTCTACCCCATTGGATTAGAGAGTGCACAACTGTGGGGAGGTTAAACAAGCATTAAAATCCTTTTTGTGGATTAAGGCATTTGGGGACAATGCTGACTTGGTCTGATGTTAATATTTTATCATGATGTCTGATATTATTTATTCTATTGGTTTTACTATGATGTGTTATTTTGATGTGATTTTATAAGTTGTTCTGCACCTTGATTTTTGAAAGGTGCATTAAAAATAAAGATTATTATTATTATTATTCTGTTAAAAAGAGTAAGAGTCTCTTACTGTATGTGCTAAGCCCATTTTCTAATCATTAAATTGGTTTAGTGGTTTTTAAACCACGGGTTACAAAAGCTAACAGCTTGGAATCATAGGGGGTGAGGGGAATGTAATGTGATATAAGATGTTGTGAAAGATTTTGTGTCTTTGAGGTAAAAAAATATTTTTAACAGAATCATTATTGAGGGCCTGTGGAAGTGGTGTGGCCATGAAACAGTTTCCTATTTAAGTGTGATGTGAATAAAGAATATTTAAAACTTATTTTTAAATGGTGTTCATCCTTGCAAATTTATTCAAGTTTGAACTAGTTATTTAGATGACCCAAGACTGTTATAATTGGTTTCTTTGTCAAGGAAAGGGCTGCCTGAATCCCCATCTTGTGCTTTGTACATCACAAAACCTACCAACACATAGGCACTGGTTAGCATCCTTAGTGGTAGTCTCACTAGAGACTAAGAATTGAATGGGCTTTACATCTGAATGATCCTCCCACCTCTGTAGAGGTACCTCTATGATAGCCTGAGGCAGACTGGTGTGTACTAGAAGCTCTCACTCTTATCATCCATGATGTACATCATGTGTGCCCCGTCCCCACACTCAAACATCATAGAGACTAATCCATAGTGCAGTATTCACTACAAACATGTACTAATAAACAGCAATGCCCAATTTGTATATTACTCTTTGCAATTGGAATGTTCACCAGGCTTACTGTGAAGTTTTGTACATTCTTCATATACACTGTCTTTGCAGGGAAGTGATGCCATAGGTTAGGCACCTTCTGGGTGAAGAAATGGCTCTTAATGTTATTGTTGAATTGACCCTCTCTAAGCCTCAAAGTGCTTCCCATCATGCTACTGGAGCACATCAGATCAAACAATTTCATTTGATTTACCTTGCTGACACCCTTGAATATACTGAAGGCTGTAATTATATCCCCTATTAGACTTGTTTTCTTCAGGGTGAATATGTTAAGGGAATCTAGCCTCTATTCATAGCATTTATCTCCTGTACCTCTGATCACTGTGGTGGCCTAGCATTGCAGCCTCTGATATACTACAGTGGATCTTAGGCGTTAATATGTGGTTTTGGTTGTGGCATTACTGTGGCCTTGAAAAGTTGAATAATTATTTTTCCTGCCCTGCTGGTCAACTCCTCTAAGTGCACAAGCATTCTGTAGTACTCATAGTAAATGCACTCTGGTTGTTATGCTTTAGCATATAGTTTATTATGATCCTTTAGGGGAAGGAGTCTACACAGTTAGTAGGCCCGACTTCTCTCTTGTTCCCTAAATGTAACACCCTGCATTTTATTGAATTTAATTTGAGACTACAAGAATCTTATCAATTGTCTATATTGTTCAGGTTTTTGAAGTTTGTCAACTTTTCAAGGGAATCCAATGCCTTGGACAGCCTAGTATCATCAATGTACATAAAATGCCTGATACAGATCAAATATTTTAGATAGGTTACAGAAAGTTTGAGCAGCCATGGCCCCTGCACCAATGCCTGATAGATGCCAATGAGTGACCATCTCTATCTGGCACTAGGTCAGAACCATGAACTCCAGAACAACGCGGTCAAGAAGGATGAAACCCAAATGCCCAAAACAACAAGAACGCTGTGTAATAAACAGCAACTGCAGTACCACAGAAAACAATACGGCTCTACTGTGTGTTCATAGGGGCTCCACCCCTGCAACCCCTGCACCCACTGTCATGGGGAGCTTCAACCCTCAAACCACCTGAATGAAAAATAATAACATCTGGGGGAGGCAACTCAGGGACAGAGAGGAAACATGGGGGGCATCACTGGGGGGAATCACAGGGGAGAAATCACTGAGGGGGAACAAGGAACCCAGTGGGTAATGCAGGGGTGGGGCAAAATGTACAGGGTGAGGGGGCAGACACAGGCACCATAGAAGTTGGGTACGGGGAGCAAAACCAAATCTCATAACCAAACAAAATAATGGAAAACCTTACTCCCTGGGGTTGGAGTTGAACCCCAGTCTACCAACCTCCTACTGACCTTTGGTAACTGTGCCCTAACCTCCACACCACAGCAGCTGCTTGGCACCACACCCTGCAGCACACTCTTTCCCTTTTTCCCTGTTCAACCCTAAAACAAACAGCTACAGGGATAGTGCTAATGCTGACTTCGCTATACTACCTCTGTAGCTGTTCTCAATTTCGCTATTCTGACAGCATGGTTTACAACTGCAATATTTTGGTTTTGCTCTTTTAACTGGTCACCTTCTATTCAGAAGTGCCTATCCATATAACAGTCTTGTCCAACCACAACTCATTTAAAAACTAACCTTGTGTATACCTCATGTATACCACATTGGTGTACATTTTCCCAGAAACATATTGTGCACCACAGTGCCAAAGGACTTGCTGAAGTTCAGTCCAGATAGACTACTTGTATAACCCTGACCCTGGCCCTGATCCTGTCCACTGGTTCCCTAGTCCGCTTTCAAAGATGACTAGACTGGTTTTGTATGAGAAGCCTTTATAAAGCTGCTCTGAAACGATGTGAGGATCTTAACCTCAATCAAGTGTTACACAGTTGTGTCCTTTATAATGGCTTGCAAGACCTTGCCCATTCCCATTCATGAAGATGGGGGCAACAATGTGCATTCTCAACTCCTGAGCAACCTTCTCAATCACCAGGGAAATGGTTACCCATATTAAAGATCACTGCCTGCCACTCCTTTCTTCACATCCATAATTAAGATGACCGTATCACTACTGCTGAGAACCCAGCTGGTAGGGTGACTAAAACCAAGACCCCTGCTGGATATATTGTAACCAGAAGCAGTCATTGATGGAGGAAGGAACCCAGCCTCAGCCCTGCCATTTGACGGCTCAAGATGTCAGTCTATGCCTGATGGATTGAAGTTCTCAAGGATCATGACTGTATGTGTTTTGGCCACATTTATTGTGTTATGTCCAAAGATAGTAGTTTATTTGTTTAGTTTTATGAAACCATTACAAAAATATACATAACAGTAATGACATGCCACTCTCATAATTTCCCTGTCAACTGCACATGATATTTTGCTGAGCTGTCTTGGTGAGTGATTCTTTTGGCCCCCTTTTCCTTAGCCAGACAGAAACAAACTCTGTGGTAATTTTTCTGCTCCATCACAGGACCCTCCCCCAAGCAAAATGTGCCATACAAAGGGAATCACCACTCATATTTCTAATTTGGCTTTTCCTCACAAAATTGCCTATATCCTGATATCAATGTAAGTCAGTCATTTTCTTCCACCACTTATTGTAAGGAATTGGTAATAAGTCCTGGGATTCAAAGTACATCTGGCCCATGAGCTAATTGATTTGCTGGTTGCACTATTTGTATTGGCTCATATGTAAATGAGAACTGATATTCCATATGCTGCCATTCCCACCCCTACCTACACTTCTCTCCTCAGATTGTGCTGCTCCACTGTACTTTAGTCAGTGATACCAATGTGCCTTCTACCCTTGATAATGTGCTATACTAGAGTCCCCACTAGTCCACTAGTTTGAACCCCACCGAATTGCCTGGTACATGCTCAGAGTGAGTACACCACTTCTCCCTGGCACAGTTGTGGTGAAATAATCAAAAAATAATTTGGAGAAAAAAGAAAGCATTCTGAAAACAAAACCAAAGGTGATTACTGCATTTCCTGAATTCTGCATTTACTTATGTGATGTACTGCTGTTTACAGAATAAATCTGGCTGTGCACCATTATTAAAGTCTACTGTATGTATCAGTTAAAATAATATAAAACTAGATATTTTCATGCAAAGAAATTTCAGCACAAACACAAATGCAACCATCAATGAGTAAATGTAAGTTAATAGTAGGTCACTATCACCACATTTACTGTAATGGAAAAAATGCTAATAGGGCTAATTAATGCAACTTAAGCTTCATGCTGTTAGTGCTCCAGTGACAATAGTGAAAATTAGCTGACAGTGTAAATTTCAAGTTTTACAATATTAGACAGATGTGTGTCAAGAAAACAATCTAGAACTGAATGACTCTGAGTGATGACATTTAATGAGATATAAACGAGGAAACATATTTCTCGGTTTATAAACTGTCAGTTTTGCTGAACCAGCACAGCATATCAAAATGCCATTAATAAGACATAGTCACTCCATCTTTTGTTTACCAAAAATAATGCAATATGATACATAGATACATAGACAGTGTCGGCAGATAAGGGCCTATGGCCCACCCAGTCTGCCCATTTGAGCTTGTAAGTTCAGTTTGTTTTCCTAGAAGTCTGTTTCCCCTTACCCCTGACCTCTAGAATTCCTTTATGTCTATCCCATGCATTCTTAAATCCCATGATTGTTTCAGCCCCCACCACTTCCTCTGGCAGGGTGTTCCACTTGTCCACCACCCATTCTGTGAAGAAATTCTTCCTCACGTTTCCTTTGAATCATCCTCCCTCCAACTTCATCCCATGCCCTGTAGTCCTGGAACATCTTTTTCGCTTAAAAAATAGTGTATTCCTGCACCCTGTTCCTCCCTGTAAGATACTTGTATGTCTCTATCATGGCCCCTCTCTCCCTCCTCTCCTCCAGGGAGTACATGTTCAGTTCCTTCAACCTGTCTTCATAGGACTTGTGATGCAATCCATGCACCATCTTTGTTGCCCTCCTCTGAACCTTCTCTACCCTGTCTATGTCCTTACATAGGTATGGTCTCCAGAACTGCACAGTGTACTCCAGGTGCGGCCTCACTAGTGTCTTGTATAGTGGAACCAATCTTGCACCTCCTCCACTCTACTCACCTCTAGGTCATTTGTACCCATATTGGTGATAGCGCATATTCACTCTCTCTCTCTGTCTCTCTCTCTCTCTGACAGCAGTAGGAAAAGAATATTCAGCCACATGGTTCAGATGAGAGGAGTGATGGCAGTTTTTCAAATCCAAGTAGTGTGAATGTGTGTTCTATTTCATTGTTTATAAATTCATTATGCTGTGTCTGTGGATAGTGAAAACAGGATCTGAGCAGGGGTATTCACTAGTGGCAGACACGGTGATCATGGATGAGCAGTTTCCATTTTGGACAGTGGAGTTTCTGTTTAAAACAAAGTGTTCAGTTAGGTGTCAGTGTGGTTCCCATGCTAGCTGTACGCACAGTTGATTGGGATTCAGGAGGGGACTCTGATGGGTTAAAGAGAGGTTGGGATAATTGACAGGAGTGGGAGGCACAAAATAAGGGAAAAACAAAGGAGACAGGTTGCACTCATTCACTCACTCATTAAGCGAATTTAGGAACATGGCGGTTGGAACAGTCACACTCCCTGATTGTTGTGAGTGACGTTTGGAGAACTGCTTATTCCTTCTCCTTCCTAACCTATTCCAGAGTATGACCGCCTCTTTTTTTTGTGGAAATCTTTACTTGAAACCAGCAGAAGAGGGATAACTGAGCATCGGGAAAGGCATGGTGCTTTTAGAAAATGGGTTGTGGAAATCATCTCTCTTTCACTAAGTGAGAGAAAAAATGGTGATATTTTCAAATTGAACGTTCTAAGGCTGCATAATGTTTTATGGTAAACAGACAGGCATCAACTGGATCTCATTATTCCCCAATCTCTGTTGCCTAATACCAGTCCAGGCAGCTGGTGGGCTAAGCAAATTAGCTTCTAAGAGTTTCACAACCCATTTTCTAAATATGGGAGAGTGACCAGCAGGGTGTCTCAGGGCTCAGTACTGGACCAGTCATCTTCAATGTCTTCATAAGTGACTTTGCAGATGAACTAGAAAAGAAGGAATACCTTGTTGCAGATTATACCAAAATTGATAATGGGGTGAACAATGAGGAAGGGGATGGAAAGAATGCATTGCAATCTTGGGAAACTTGAGGAGTGGTCAAAAGTTATGGCTGGGGGACTCTCAGAAAATAGGCTAAGTTGACATTCTGATTGGCAGATACAAGTTTCATCACCCTGAAGAAGTTGAGGATAGGTCCGGGGTACCCCTGGCCCTCCGTCAGTCCCTGGCCATGAGGGTGGAATCTTTCCTTGTATTCCTAGCAAAAATTATAATATAAACTATGCCTAACCTATACTAATTTATCTTGTTCTAAACTTTGAGAAGCAGTCCTCCTTTTTTATTGTTTTTCTGATGCTGCTATTGATGCATGGAACCCTGTGTACGTGGGATATTCTGGGAAACCTCGAAAGCATTTTCATCATATGCATTTCCCAACAGATTCTAAAACTAGTTTTCCTGGGACTTGAGTTGACAATTGCTTTATGATTCCAAACAATTTGACAAATGCTTTAAAAATGAAAGTTAGGCAGCACTTCTATTGACAAGTACTATGATGCAGATTGAATCAGGATTATAGTAACAGAGAGGCATACCAGGTTAAAGTTGTTTGAACTGTATTTACATACAGTAAAGTCTGTTTTGATATATCAAGAATTGTATAATGCACTTTATCGACTTGAAAGGGAACAGTCAGCAACAAGAGCCTCAATCACATCCAATTGTGGGATTAGCCACACCTTTGTGTGCAATAACTTTTTTTTACTTACTGTTTACTGCAGTATAGTACATTGTATTAGACTGATTCTGTTGACTTCCAAGCTGACATTTACTATAATCATAAATATCAGAATCTCCTGTAGCTGACATCAGAGCAGGGCTGCAGCAGTGATAGAGCAGTACATGTTAGAGATTGTAACATCTGACCTCAATCACTGGACTTTCTCCCTGGTGGTCCATATGGCACCCTACATGGTTATACAGTTCTTTACTTCCCTGGTAGTCTAGTGACTCTCCCCCTCCTCAGCCCTACACACATGATTTTGTCCTTCAATGACCTGGTACATCAACAATCTCTATATTCCCTGCCAGCACATTGATTTCAGACACACTTTTATAATGACCTTACTGCCAGACAGTTGAAGTTTTACAGGAAGGGGCAATCACAAAACTGGTTATTATTATGTGTTTGGTTGCCATATCTTCATTTTTATTTATTTATTTAGTTTTTGTTGACCGGGTAAGTGCACTAGACAAATTCTGTCTATTTTCAGGCACGACCCGGGGGAGGGAAATGCAGATGAATGCCAACTGACCTTGAACCAGATTAAGCTGTTGGTGGTATTTTTAGTGAATGAGGGAAATTTCGCCAGGACACCGGGGAAATCCCCCTACTCTTTTTGATAAGTGCCATGGATCTTTAATATCCACCTTAACTACCACCAATCCAGGCAGATGGGACCTCAGTTGAACTTCTCATCTGAAAGACGGCACCTCAAAAGTGCAGCACCCTTCTCATGCTGCACTACAGTATCAGTGCTGGGATATTAACCCAAGTACCAGATGTGGGAACTAAACTCACAGCCCTCTGATCTCCTGGCCTCAGAGGCGAGTGTGCTACCTACTGAGCCACTGACACCTGAATACAACTTGTATTTAAGGTACTGTGTACCAATTGCATGGCAACCCTGACCCTCTCCATGCACCAGTCTACTTTGATGTGTGCTACTGTGGAATGAGTCTGTAGCCTTCTTTGAGCATAACTGGGGAGGCTGCATGTAAGATGCTGTCACCCAGTCAGCAGTGGAAATAGCTCAACATTGCTGCTGCCCTATGGCACTGTGACAATATCTTCATGTCTCCTGGTACTAGTACCCCAGATCCTTCTCTTCCTTAGAAATAGATACCTGCACTCTCCCCAGCCAGTAGATGGTCTTGGGGTTCTGACTCTAAAGTGCATCACCTTGCACTTCTTGGTGTTAAACCCCAGTTGCCATACACCTGACCAGTGCTCAAGTTTTCATAGATCTTCCTTGAGTTCCTGCCTCCCCTCTTCACTGTCTACTGTCACACATATCTTTGTGTTGTCAGAGAACAGGCTGATCTTACTCTTTATCCCAACTGCAATGTCCCTATAAAGATGTTAAATAAAATTGGGCCTAGCACTGATCCCTGTGGTACCCCACTGGTTACGGGCCTTGGTCTGGAGCTTCCCCCTTACAATTACCCTCTGTTGTCTGTTCTGCAGCAAGTTACTGTCCCATCCCACTAGTTTCTCTCCAGCCCCCAGGTTCCTCAGTTTTCCCAGCAACCTTTGTTGGGACACAGAGTCAAAGGCCCTACTGAAGTCCAGCTACAGGACATCTACAGCATGGCCTCCATCAACCACCTTTGTGACCCAATGGAAGAAGTCAGTTAGGTTAGTCTGGCAGGATCTTCCCAAGACAAACCTGTGCTGCCTTTCATCCTGGAGACCATATTTATCCAGAAAGTTTATAAATCTCTCCTTTACAATGGTCTTCATTAACTTTCCTAGAATGGAAGTCAAGCTTACTGGTCTATAGTTACCCGGTTCATCCTTAGGTCCACTCCTGTGGAGGGGCACCACGTGGGCCATCCTCCAGTCCCTAGACACACCCCATTGCCAGTGAGGTGTTAAACAGGTCTGCCAGTGGGCCCATCATGACCTCTCCCAGCTCCTTCAGGACTCTTGGATGTACTCCATCTGGTCCTATGACCATGTCTAACCTCAGGGCTTTCAGTCCTTTTAGAACACTTTCTATCTGGATGACCCTATCATAACCTCTGCCCCACCCTGGCCCACCCTTCCTTTCCCTTGTGGTATCGGCCCATCCTTTTCTTTAGTGAACACAGAACAGAAGTACTCACTGAGTGTTTCTGCTTGTCCTCCCCATTTCTGCCCAATCCCCATACCTCTTGATCCAGACAATCACATCCTTACAATTCTTCTTCTCTGTTATGTATTTGAAGAAATCTTTTCCCCTTCCCTGATCCCCTGAGTCAATCTTAGCTCCCTTGCAGCTTTTGACACCCTGAGTGCCCTACTCACCTCACTGGATTTCTTCATGTACTCCCCTTGTCCTCCACCTGCCCAGTTTTCTTGTACTTGTTGAAGGCCAGCCTCTTCTCCCTTACTTTCTCTGCCACTTCTCTGCTGAACCAGCTCGGTTTTTTATACCTGGACTGCTTGCTCTGGGTCTTGGCACATGGGTTGTTTGCCTCTGTTAGAACCTTCCTTATGATGGACCATTTCTGTTCTGCATTCATCCCCTATCAGACTGCAGCAAGGTGCTCCTACAGAATGCTGCCCATTTTGGTGAAATCCATCTTTCTGAAATCTACAACTCTCATCCTGGTCCTGGCTGCCTCCTTGCCTGTGTGAAGGGAGAACCACACTGTGCGGTGATCACTACCCACTAGAGGGTCCTGCACTACTACATCCTGGACATGGTCCCCATTAGCCAACACAAGATCCAGTATATTACCCTCCTTGGTGGGCTCTGGGATTCCCTGCACTAGGTAGCTGTCTTGGATAGCCTCCAGCATTACCTGTTCCCTGGTGTTGAAGGCAGCCGTGGTGCTCCAATTAACCCCAGGTAGATTGATGTCACCCACCAAGACAGTGCTCCCCTTGTCACTGACCTTCTTGATCTGCTTCTCCAACTCCAAATCAGTCTCTTTATTCTGTGAGGGTGGTCTGTACTCCACCCCCAGTCTAACCTTCCTACTCTTAGAGTTTTGGAGCTGTGTCCACAAGGCTTCTGGCTTACCCTTTTCTCCATCCTTCCTGCTACATAGTATCCAATCCCTCACATAAATAGCTACCCCACCTCCTTTTCTCCCCTCTGTCTTTGCAGTATACCTTGTATCTGGGTATCATGAGGTCCCAGTTTTGGTATTGGTGGCCCAAGTTTCAGTGATGGCCACAAAAACTACCTGCCCCTCTGCCATCATCATCTGGAACTCCACTATCTTATTTGCCAAGCTCCTTGTGTTTAAGAATATTACTCTCCACCCTGTCCCCTGCTCCTCCTTTTGCAATCCCACACCCTTGCTACTGCCTCATGTTAGATTCCCTGCTCTCCTGCCTACCTGAAGGGGGGCCTTCTGGTTTCCCTTATTTTGTGATTGCAACTTGCAGTCCCCTGCTGAACTCCCCTTTTCCTTAGTTTAAATTAATTTTAATAATAATAAACTTTATTTATAGAGTGCAATCTCTAAAATCAAAGCACTGTACAATTCATAAAAACAATTAAATGAACAGGACATAAATATCAGAAACAGCTTAAGATAAAATAATAAAATAAAAAACAAGCAGGAGCATATGACAAGCCTAGTCACCAAATACCTGGCAGAATAAAAAGGTATTTAAAGCTGTTTTACAGCTCCCATGGCCTGACACTCTCAAATCTGACAAGGCAGAGAATTCGACAAGGTCAGGGTTGCAAACATAAAAGCTCATGAGCCAGAGGTTTTCAACTGTACCATGGAAATCTCTAACAACCCCTCATTAGCTGAGTGGAGTGAATGGGTGGGGCAGTAAGGAACAAGAAGCTCTTGCAGGTAGCCTGGGCCCTGGCCATGTAGGGCTTTAAAGCTCAGAAGACTGACTTTGATGGTGATCTGCCACTGAACTGGCTGCCAGTGCAGTTTGTGCAGCACAGGCTTGATGTGGCTCGATCAAGGGGCTACAGTCAACAGCTGTGCCACAGCATTCTGCACCAGCTGCAAATGGCAGATATCAACCCCCAGAAGTCCTAGGAAGAGGGAGTTGCAGTAGTCCAGCCGTGAGGACACAAAGGCTTGGATCAATGTTGGCAGGTCACCAGATGGAACAAGGTGTTGACCTGAGTGATGTTCCTAAGATGGTAAAATGAGAACCTGACAACTGTGGACACCTGTGAACACAATGTCAGCCTGTCATCAAGGAGCACCCCTAGGTCATGCACCTATTCAGAAGAAGGCAGCTGACTATTCCAGAGTCAAAGCCCAAAAGGATGCCTTGCCACTGACCTCTTTATCCAGAGACCTGGATCTATAACAAACACCTCAGTCTTATCAGAATTCAGCTTCAACCAGCTGGATTTCATTCAGTCCTGGATTTCTATGAGGCAGCTGGTAAAGACTGAGAGATCACTATCCTGGTTGGGAGCAAAAGACAGATAGAGCTGGGTATCATCAGCAAGCAGAGAAACCTCAGCCCATACTGTCTTACAATGCCTCCTAGAGGCAGCATATACACTGCAAACAACACTGGGAAGAGCACTGAGCCCTGGGGAACCCCACAAGATAGGGAGACTGGGTCCAAGGAAAACAACCCAGACACCACCTTCTGAAACCTACCAGAGAGGAAAGATTATAACCACCTGAGGACTGGACCAGCCAGGCCACAGATGACCCTTAGGATTCGAGTAACACCCATGGTCCACAGTGTCAAAAGCTGATGAGAGATCCAGAAGCACCAAGATGGAATGGCACTTCTGGTCTCTAGCCAGCAGGAGATCATTGAGCACCTGAACCAGAGCTGTCTCAGTACTATGCCTCTTCTGAAAACTGGCCTGCAGAGGATCATAGATAGCATGGATGGTAATGTGGTTTGCCAGCTGCAGTGCAACAACATTCTCAATCACCTTCCTTAAAAAGGGAAGGATAGAGATAGGTCTGTAGTTAGCCAAGCAGTTCAGGTCCAAAGAATCTCTCATAAGGAGTGGTGTAACCACTGCCTCCTTCTGGGAGCTAGGGAACTCACCCATCTCTAAGGAGTGCCACACAATCTTGGTCAGTCAGCATCTAGGGAGGATTTCTGCCAGCAATGCTCTAGCCTTCGTCCAACTCATCTTATCTCCCTCAAGGTCCCATCAAACCAAGGAGACTGAGGGTGAAGAGAGAGAGAGGACAAACACAGACAGGAGCAATGGAGCCAGGGCATCTGCCATGGCCTTATTATAGGCCAGGATCAAGTCCTCAGGACTCCAGCTTGCACCCGATAAACTCATAGGTCCAATACTGCCAATAGACCATTAGGAGACACATCCCTCAAAGGGCAGTATCTGATCATTTCCACAGGGGCAGAACTATAGAGGGGAGCTTGGAAATTAAGTATTATGGTGTAGTGGTCCAACCAGCTGACTGGTTCCACCACCAAATCAGTGGCCTCCAAACCCAAGAGAAAAACCAGATCAAGTGAGTGACCATGATCATGAGTTGCAGAGGTCCAATGAACACAAAAGTTGGAGGAAACCCTGGCCAAACTGTGAGAGTTCATCATTGACCCAAGCATTGAAGTCACCTAGTACCATCAGTCTGGGAGACTCAAACGCCATGTCAACAATGAAGTCCATGAATTCCTACAGGAACAGTCTCTCATCCCCGGATGGATGGTAGATGAGAACGATCCTGTACCCCACACCTGCAACAATGGTACACTCAAACAATCTGGAACTCTCAACTGGCACTCCCACAAGACCCACTTCTGATCTAAAACATATGGCTACACCCCCACCCCTGCAGTCTGGAGAAACTGGCTAGAATAGCTGCCTCCAGAATGGGGCCAGGATTATCATCCAGCCAGGTCTCAGTGATGCAAGCTAGATCAGCAGTCCCAACAAGATCAGCAATAATAGTCGTCTTGTTCCTGAAAGATTTGACATTGCACAGCACTGCTTGAGTCAGATGAGGTACTGGAGCTGTCTGGGCCACCGGCCCAGAATCAATGGACCCCTTGGGTATGGGGGCCAGAACTGAAGGACCACGTTCTGGAGCCCATTTCATCCCAGGGCATCTCCTGGTCCTAACAATCCTGATCCAACCAGCCTGCTCACCCCTTCAAGGATTGGGGCCCCCAGCCCCCCTCTGATTCCTTCCTACTATTCCCAGGGTCTGGCAGTGCCAATAAATGGCTGCCAGCAAGGAAGCGCAATGAAAGGGGTGGAGGTCCTGGTGCTCGGAGGAGGAGTATCACCAGACCTAGGGAGCTGCCTGCCAGCACATCTTCAATACAACAGCTACAACAAAACACAATTACTAAGTACAAGTCAACAATAAACATACTGTAAACACACAAATCAACCCAAATTTACATATAAAGAAACATAAACTTAAAATGAAAAATTAAATAAAATTACCTCCCGAGACCTGCAGCTATAGGCACCCCAGTAGACTAGCGACCAGCCAGGCCACAGAGATGGTGTAGGGGAAGCACTGGAATCCCTTCAGCTTCCCAAAGGTCAAATCCAGGCAACTCCTGCCTGGTCCCAAATGGAAAGAGAGAACAACAAGGCAACACCTTCCCTGAACAACCCCCAAACCAATCCTCACTGTCACAATAATAAAAACTCACTCTGAGAGAGTTGAGGCATCGACCGCCAGTCCACCATCCATGGACAGCAATCCATACTTCCTTGGGAAAAGAGTTGTTAAAACCTCATACAGCTCTTCCAAAAAACTCCAAGAGCCCAGCAACCAAGGAAACAAAATGAGCACAAAGCGAGCGGATTGAAGGTGTCCTTGCCAAAAAACAGCCACAACTCGCTCAGTCCAGCGGCTTAGGTAACAAACATGGCATGCTCACTCAGCAGCTCAGGCAGCATCAGAGAGTACACACATGATAAAATGAAGATAAAAATAATCAGCAACAGTTCTAGACAAGAATAAATGACAAAGAGTAGAAAAAAAATCAAAGTAGCTGAAATCTAAGCTCCTGCTAAGCTCCTGCTTCTTTGGACGTAATGTATTCTTCTAGCCTCTGTTTCAAGATCCCTGAGCCCTCCTTACTCAGATACAGCCTATCTGGTGCATAGAGTTCCTTGCTGTCCCATGTCCCATCCCACACCACCTACTACTCTTACCCCATGGCTTCACACTATCCACCCAGCCGTTTATTGAAGTCCTTGATTCTCTGCTTCCTAGAAGAGCTTGCCATAGGTACTGGAAGAACCTCAGAGAATGCCACCAATCTCCCCACTTCTGTGCAGATTCTTGCAACCTCTTGGAACCTATCTTGCACCTCCTCCACTCTACTCCCCTCTAGGTCATTTGTATCCACAGTAGTGATCTTGCAAAAGTATACCGGTTGTGTGGTATACCACTACCCCACAGTTCGCGGTACCCATTACATAACATGTATACCACTACCTTGCAATGACACGTGGTGTGTGGTAACGGTATACTTTTGAGTGATCACCACTGTAGGTGCACCACTATGTGAAGTTTATCCCATCCCTTCCTGACACACTTTGGAATGTACTGTCCTAACCTCCCCACTGCATTGCCTGGCATAGACTGTACCCAAGCACAGCTTTTACTTGCTCCCTTCCCTCATCTCACCCCTTTCAGTATTTAACCTCTGCCTCACCTTGGGTCCCTGGGTTAGTGATTCCATTCTCCCATTATCTTCCGCTCTCATCTACCTTTTTCTCCCTCTCAGTTTCTCCTCCTCTGAACTCCCCTCACCCAACCCTCTTTGCCTCCTATCCAGCCCATCTACTTCCCCCTCCTATATTCACCTGTACCCTCTGATCTACCCTTAAGTATGTCCTCCCCCTTCTGCCCTGGTATCCCCTCTGATTTTGCACCTTATTGGAACCTTAACATTACCCCCTGCTTCCCTGCCTCCCCATATCCTCCCAAATTGCCCTTCCTCTCCTCTAGTTCACTTTCTTCTCCCCCTCCTCAAGTTCCCCTTCCCTTTCTCATGTTCTATGCCACCACCCTATTCTCTTGTTCCACCAAACTGGCCAGCACTGAGAACAGTTCCTTGTCCTTATCTCACTGCAGAAGCTTTCTCCATTGTCCTTTCCTGCTTCTCAATTCTCTGGTCCTGTCACTTTTTTCCTCCCTTTTCTCCTGTTCCTTTGTGCCTGTCAAATTCCCAACCCTGTGCTCCCTGGTCCTTGAGGAGCTGCTGCTCCTGGATCTTTTTTGTCCCTTCTGCCCTCTGGCCTTTTCTCACCTGGTGTGGTAGTTGGCAGAACCCTCCTTGACTCTGTAGGCCACCTCTGCACCCTCCCTGCATTTGTCCTTCCCATTCCCAACTCCCATCACAATCTTCCTATTTCCTGCCTAAGTTGGCCTAGTTAGCCTAGTTGTCTACACACTGGACACCACCCCTTCCCTCAATGAAGTGCCAAAGAATATAGCTGCCCCACACCCATTTGCAGCTCACCACTCTGGCAGCCTGTCATTGTCCATGCCTCCATTCATCCCCCTCCTCTCTAATCTCCCTGCCAGCATCACTGTCTGTCCCAGTTCCCTTGTCTCCACATCCCCTCTGGTCCCATTACCTGTTTCCTCAGCTTTTATTTTTCACAATGCCCCTCTTACTCAAACTCCTCCCCAGCATGGTCTGCAGTCTGCATCCCTCCCTACAGATTCTCTGCAGACATCACCTAGTCAGATGCCACACTCCTGCTTCAAGGTCACTCACAAGAGGGGTCGCTTGGCCCCCTGGGAACTATAAAGTGACTCTGACTGCCCTATTGGCCAGGCCACATCATGTGACCCTGTTTCTTCTCCTCTTTAATCCCTTCCTCACCCTCCATTTCTCAACGCCCTCCCTCTTCCCAGCCCCTGTTCATAGCCACAGTCCTGTGTGTGTGTGTGCTCCTACTTCCTCCACATTTTCCATCACGGTAAAACACAGTGCAAATGAAAAATGAAATGCAGCACTTCCCTTCCTCAAACATCCGTCCCACTTAGCATCTCGCCACAAATGCCATTAATCATAACTTTTTACTTTTAGATCCAACAGTTGCCTCTAGACAAATTTCCAGGCCCTGACGGTTTCCCGAGTAATTTTTATAAAGCTTTTCTCCCAGAGAGCTCACCAATTCTACTAGACACTTTTATGTATTGGTACAATTCTGATATTTCTGACTCGGTTTTCTTGGAGGCCACAATTTCCCTAATTCTAAAACTGGGTAAAGACCCCGCTAGTTTGGATAGTTACCGGCCAATATCTCTGCTTAATACCGACATTAAAATACTTGCAAAAATTTTAGCTAATAGACTAGCTAAAGTCATGGATCGACTAGTATGCAGGGAACAAGTGGGCTTCATGAAAGGGAGATTATCCCATGATCATATGAGGAAACTTATGCATCTTATTGCAGTAGCTAAAGATTCTAAAATCCCAGCGGCACTTCTATCACTCGATGCCGAAAAGGCCTTTGATCGAGTTTCATGGCCCTTTTTATTTGCTACTCTCTCGGCCTTCGGCATTCCCCACAATTTTTTAAGTTGGATCAGAATATTATATTCATGCCCATCAGCAAGGGTGAAATGCAATGGATTCTTGTCACCGGTCTTCAAGTTGGAGCGTGGTACTAGGCAGGGCTGCCCCCTTGTCCCCTTTATTATTTAACCTGTATTTAGAGCCACTGCTGCGTAGGATTATGAAGAATTCTGCTATCAAAGGTATACAAATAGGGGATTCTAGGTATGTCTGTTCTGCATATGCAGATGACGTGCTATTACATATAGAAAACCCAGAGACTTCGATTCCACCTATACTTAAGGAGATTAATAGTTTCTCTGCAGTATCTTCATACAAATTAAACTGTGCTAAAACCAAAGTTTTCCCTTTAAATCACTTTACGAGAAAAACAGATGTGCAAGGTTTAGGCATCGCATGGGAAACCAAATTCATCACATTCTTAGGTATAAACATCAATGCGAGTTTTGTTCAGATGATTAGAGATAATTTGGGCTCTATAGTGCAAGAGATTTCGGAAGATTTTAAGAGATGGGGCACAGTCTCCTTATCCCTATGGGGCAGGTTGAACCTTATAAAGATGATGGCTCTTCCTAGGGTTCTTTACCCACTTGATATGCTAGGAGTCTTTCTGCCAAAGAACTGGTTTATTAAACTACAGAAGTTATTCAATTCTTTTTTATGGCAAAGCAAAACAACCCATCGATCATATTTTAAACTCTCGGCTCCCAAACTTAAAGGTGGTCTAGCTGCCCCCTCCCTCTTTATCTATTATTTGGCCCAGCATGTAGGGAAATTGGCATTTTGGGATTGGGATCAGACTAGAGCTACTTATACACCTCTCTGGTTGGACATTGAACAGGATCTTGCGAAGAGGGCAAAATGCTTTTTATATGCACTGCTTTTTATCCCCCCGGCCAGTCTTCCCAAGTCGCTCAAAAATAACCCTATGGGATGGTCTGTCAGGGCTTTTCATCAGCTACAAAGCTATTTAGGTGTTCACTGGTGGTTATCTGGTTCTCAACCCATTGTTGACAATCCACAAATTAAAATTGATGGCTCCTGCATTCCGGTTGCCTTCTGGCCTCAGGTAAGCAAATCAACGGTTGCCGATTTTTGGGATCAGGATAGGCCATATGCATTTGAGGTCCTGAAGAAAAATTTGAGCCTCACGGACCTGGATTTTTACAAATGGCTGCAGCTTAGTAAAGCCTTGACTCAGGTCTTCTCTTGACTTGCAAAGAAATGACAAGGGAGTAAAGATGTACACACTCTTTTAGGACTGTGCAGCAGCCACACACTGATGTCCAAGGTTATAGACTTCTCCAAGAATGGGATCACAGACTCCTTCCGAATCTGCTATTATTGGTCGAGGCGTTGGATATATGTGCCTCCCCAAAAGTCTGGGCTACACTTTGGAATACTGTGTATAGATTTATTAAGCAAGACAGGCTAAGATTGATACAGTTCAAAATAATGCATCACTTGTACCTGACTCCTACCCATCTTTTCAGAAGGGGTGTGCTTAGTTCACCTCTCTGTGGGAAATGTAAAAAGGAAGATGGAACCTTATACCACCTATTATGGTTGTGCCTTCAGATTCAAAGCTTTTGAAATCTGTGGGTACCTACTCAGCCCTATCCTTGGCTCTCTCAGAATGGACAACCCGAGATTTGTTTATTGGGTGCTTTCCTGTGACCACTCCTAAAGCCTGGAGAGCACGTATCTCTTTGGTCTCTGTGGTAACGATTGCTAATTCTCAGATATTAAGGTCAGACAATGTTCCAACATTGGTGGAGTGGCACAGGGAATGTGCTTTAGCTATACAACTTGAAAACACATAGCAGGTATACATGGGTAAAAGAGAGTTCTTTGTAATGTTATGGGGGTTCATGGAGCATTTTCTCTTGACCTGAGTCCGCTAAGCTAAGAAGCTTTGGATTGTTATGCTAGTACCTTTCAACTATTAATATCCTATATCTGACCTCTTATATGTCATAGTAGAGGGTGGGGTGGGTGGGAGGGTTATAGGTTCTGGCCATTTATGGTAGACTGTTGTTATTTCCGGGGAAAGTGTGTAATGCCAATTTTTTAAGCTAGCAGCAAGATTTCAATGCTTTCTCTGTAATGCCAATATAACTAAGTGTTGATAATTGTGGTTGTTGAGAAAACAATAAAAATTTTAACTTTTTACTTTTAGAATGAAAAACATTATGATTTAATTATGTTAATTGACATTGATGCCTTGTAGCTGATTCAACATAACTCAGCCACGTCTAGCTGGTCATAAGTTCTCATATAAAAAAATAAGGTTCCTACGTCTACTTGTTACAATGTTAACTCTTATTAAAGCAATAATCTTCAAAAAGAGCTATGATCGGAACCATTAGTGCCATGCATATCTTGTGTTTGTTTTTTTTCAGTTGGAGTTTGGAATTATTGTATAGCAGGTTGAATTAGCATATGTTATATTTAGCGTGAGTCAACCTTCTATACATATTAGCATCTGATAGAATCAGCACGGATAGTTTACTGTTCAATACAGTACTGCTAACAATCAACAGTCCATTATTTTTCACTATCCATTTATTTTCACTGATTGTCAACAATAGCAAATATAGTGAAAATAAACAGATAGTGAAAATAACCTTCTATACAGTATGTCCGGTTGGAATTGTGTTAACATATCTATTTAAAGGGATAACCCTTTTGATATACCCCCAATATACTCTTTTCTCATGGCATATTTGAAATACTATTTAAGTCCTATTTAAAATTTTCTGAAAACCTGAGTCACATTCCTAGCATTAGAGATGGACAGCAGAACAGTTTGGCAGCACTAAAGCACACTGCTGAATGTGTCAAGAATGGCTGACAAGCAATAGCTAGCATCTAGGGAAAGCATTGCTATTTTGTGCAACCCAGTATGGAGTCCACGATAATCATGTTGGTTTACAATAGATCCAAAACAAGAGTTTTGATTGCTCACCAGGGCTCACAAATAATTCTAAATTATGCAAATTGCCTATTGGTTAGTTAGTTAGTTAGTTATATAATTGTATACAACACCTTTGAGCCAGAGTAGCTCATTTACAAAGGTTCCTTATCATTACAAAAAATATTTTCAACAAATAGAGATTAGGCATTACAACAAGATACATAAGACAAAGAGCAGCACACATAATGTGGCATTATCAGGGCACATTATAGACAAAGAAAGAAATTTAGGGTGAGGAGTTAGGGATAATGTAGAAAATTAGGGTGAGGGGTTGAGGGTAAGGGGTAACTAGCAAGGGTATTGGGGGAGTAGCAACTTCAAGAGTATTGTCAGTTGCTATTGTATACAGTTTTAATATCAACATTAAAGAAGTATAAAGTTTTGACTAATAAAATGTGGCATTTTGCAGTGAGATCCCCTACTGATCAGTATTATTCAAGTTTGCAAGTTTTATTTATATTTTAACAGAATAAGGCACTAGGAAAAGCTTGTTTTCAGGACTGTCCTGTGTACATTGCACATACATGGTGTAACGTAGAAGACAATGCCTATACAGTCACAGTAAATAATGAATCACAATTAATAGCAATTACATACAAAAGGATGGAATTTCAAAAGGGCCATTTTAAAACTTTTGTAAGTATGCATATTATGTAGTTTTGGGGAGAGGAAAGTCCAATTAATTGTTGTGATGTATTCAAAGCATATTCAGTCATATCTAGATTTTTTTTTGAAGGCTTTCAATCCCCTGCCCTTAATATCCCACAGCAAATAACTTGTCTTGTTTGAAGTTATTCTATTTGTCAAGTAATCTGATACAAAACCCATTAAGGCATTTGTATAGAAAATTACATATGAGTCTCTCTCCTATGTTCTAGAGATGTCAAATTTACTTGGATAAGAATGTTACAATGATGATGTAAAATATAACATCCTGATCAACCTAAAATAAAATCTTGCTAATCTGTACTATAGTCTTCCTAGCTTCTATAAGATATGCTTATTTGCTGAGCAATAAATATTGCTTGCGTAATCTATTAAAGGAAGTATTACTGTGTTCACTGATTTCAGTTTAGTTTCTTGCATCATACAAGTTTTGTGTCTATGGAGGACCCCTAATTTTGTTGAAACCTTAGTACAGAGATAGCCCACATGGGTATCAAAACTCAGTTCAGAGTTGACCACATTCCCAGGTATTTATAGGAGGCAACCCATTCAAGAGCTGTATCCCTAAAGGATTTAACCATTATATCAGTAGACACAGTGCTATCTCCTCCTACTTTAGTTTTAAATAACATTAAATTGGTTTTCTTTATGTTTATCATCAATTTATTCTTTGCCAACCAGTTTTTCAAATCAATGAATTGTTGTTGGAACTCTTTCTCTATAATTTTACAGTTTTTCTCAGGATAGAAAAGGGCCATGTCTTTGCATAAAATGTAACTGTGCATTCTGTGAGGACACAAGGCAACTCATCAATGAATATAATGAACAGGAACAGCCCCAATACAGACACTTGAGGCACACCCCTGTTCACCTTTTTTATATCAGACATTGCTTCATGGGTAGAAACATAGAACATAGAAACACAGACTTTGATGGTAGATAAGGACCTCTTGGCCCACCCAGTCTGCCCATTTCACTTCCTATTGGATAAGCTGCAGATTCTAGATAAACAACAGCCTACTTCCTCCTACCACTACTATAATTACATATGTCTGTTCCATGCATTCTTGAATTTCCCCTTGTTTTTGACCCCACAACCTCCTCAGAAAGGCAGTTCCAAACGTCGACCTCTCTCTCCATGAAAAAATACTTCCTAACATTGCCCCTGAGCCACCCCCCCATCTTCAAATTGTGCCCCTTTGTTCTTATGCATCTCTTTCTCTGAAAGATGCTCCCCTCTTGGACTTTGTTGATTCCCTTGAGGTACTTGAAAGTTTCTATTATGTCCCCCTTTTCCCTCATTTCCTCAAGAGTATACATATTAAGCACCTTAAGTCTCTCTTCGTATGGCTTCTGTTGCAGACCCTGCACCATCTTAGTTGCCCTCCTCTGGTTTGCCTCCATCCTGTCCATGCCCTTGTGGAGAAGGTATATTCAGAACTGCACACAATACTCCAGATGGGGTCTCACCAACTGTCTGTATAGAGGAATAACAACTTCTTGTTTTCTACTGGTGATGCTTCTCCCTGTGCATCCCAGTACCCTCTCCAGCCCTCCTTACTGCCTTCTCACATTGCGTGCCTACTTTTATGTCATCTGATATGACTACACCAGGTCCCTTTCCATTTTTGTTGTCGTTAATACCTGCCATCCCCCCACACACACACACACATTGTGTACTCTTCCCTTGGGCTGTTGTTTCTCAGGTGCATTACTTGCACTTATTTGATTTTCTTTGCATTAAATCTAAGCTGTCATACTTTTGACCATTCCTCCAATCTTGCCAAGTTCCTTCTCATCCTTTCCACCTCCCTTGTGTATCAACCCTGTTGCAGATCATTGTGTCATCTGTAAAGAGGCATACTTTTCCTTCCAGCCCCTCTGCAATGTCTCCTATAAAGATATTAAAGAGGATCTGTCCCAGTACTGAACCCTGTGGTACCCCACTAGTAACCACCCTTTCTTCAGAATGTACTCTGTTTACTATTACCCTCTGCATCCTGTTGTCCAGCCAATTATTTTACCCAAGCTAACACCCTGGGACCCACTACCAGGCTGGCTAACTTCTTTATTAATCTTTTGTGTGGGACTGTGTCAAATGCCTTGCTAAAGTATAAGTAGGCCATTTCCACAGCCCCTCCCTGGTCTACTACTTTAGTCACCCAGTCAAAGAAATCTATTAGATTCATTTGACATGACCTTCCTCTTGTGAATCCATGCTACCTTGGGTCTGGTGCCCAACTGGCCTCCAGGTACTCAATAATTATTTCTTTCAGAAGTGATTCCATCATTTTCCTTACCATTGAGGTCAAACTAACAGGTCTGAAGTTTTCTGCCTCTGCCTTGCTCCAACTTTTGTGAAGAGGAATCACATCTGCCCTCCTCCAGTCCACAGGCACCACACCATTGTCCCATGATTTTTTTAAAAAGGGTAGTCAGTGGTGTCACTTGCTCTCCCCTTAGTTTTTTTAGAATTCTGGGGTGATCTAATTAGGTCCCATTGCTTTGCCCACCTTGAGTTTTAGGAGTTCTTTCAGGAGCCTTTTTTCTGTACATGGACTGGTATCTACCCCCTTGTCCAGAGTGCTTCTATTGCTTGGTTTAGGTACCTCTCCCTCTTCTTTTGTGAATACTGAGCAAAAGTATTCATTCAATATCTCTGCCTTTTCCCTGTCAACCTCTGCCCACCTTCCCTCCCTTTTATTAAGCCTCACTGTCCCTCCCTTGGTCTTCCTTCACTCCCTGATGTACCTATAAAAGGTTTTATCCCCCTTCTTAACTGAGTTGGCTATCTTTTGCTCAGTTTGGGCCTTTGCTATTCTGACTGCCATAGTGTTTTTTTACTTCATTTTGTTTTGCTTATTTGCTTCACACAAAGGCATGTTGCCTCTGTGAGGACAGTTTTGATTTTTCCCCATTGTTCTTCCATTCCTCCTTTCTGCCCATTTGCTAGTCCATTCCTTAGGCACTCACCCATCTAGCCAAAGTCAGCCCTTCTAAAGTCCAATACCTTTGCCTTTTTATGGCTTGACTCTATGGCTATGTTTATCATGAATGAAACTGTTTTGTGGTCACTTATTTACAGATGGCTACCCACTTCTAAATCTGTGATCCTCTCTCCATTACCATTTGAGAGTACCAGGTCTAAGATTGCTCCTTCCTGAGTGGATTCTAACACTAGCTGTCTGAGGGCATGCCTCCTGCAGGGCATCAAGAATAACCCTGCTCTTCGATGTGGCTGCAGCAAATGTGCTCCAATTAATGTCTGGCATATTCAGGTCCCCCATCAGCAATATCTCCCCATTTTCTTCCATTCTAAGGTTGCCTTCTGTCATTTCCTTGTCCATTTTCTTCCACTGAGATGGGGTCTATATACATCCTTTGTGTGGATTGTGGTTTCATTTCCTGTCTTCAAGGTGTCCCTCAGTGCCTTCACTCCTCCCCATTTCCCCATTAGTTCCATTGCTTTGATTCCTTACCTTGTGTAGAGAGCTACTCCTCCTCCTCTTTTACCCTCCCTGTCCCTCCTGTAGATTGTGTACTCTGGTTTGTTGACATCCCAGTCATAGTTCTCCATATACCATGTTTCTGTGACTGCCACAATATCCAGGTGTCCCTCTTCCAGCAAGGCCACTACTTCAGGAAGCTTGTTACCTAGACTATGGACATTGGTACTCATCACCCTCCATTTTTTGATGGCCTTACCCCTTTTAGCCCCATCCCTGCCCTTACTTCCTTTGCTTTCTTCTCCATTTACCCCTGTTCTGCTGCCTATCAACCCCTCCACCTTGGTGTTTACCTCTCTAACTACCCTGTTTTGTGGGTGGAGGCTGGGAATTCCCTGCTTCTTATCAGTGCCTCCCCCCCCTTGGCTAATTTAAAAGCTTGCCAATGAAGCATTTAAACCTATCACCTAGGATCCTGGTTCACCTCCCAGACAGATGCAGACCATCATGCCAGTATAGGCCTGTATCCCTTCAAGTGGAACCCCAGTCCACAATAAAGCCAAAACCCTGTGCTCTGCACCAGTTTTTCAACCATTCATTGAATCACGTGGTCCAGAATGGGGTGCCAACTGCACATTGAAACATGTACGGCAAAATCCCCTGAAGCAACAATTTTGATAGGTTTCAAAATTGTCACTGTGGGAGACCTGAGGGTGAAATTTTACCCTGTCACCATGTATCACCCCCCTCTTCAAATCAACTCTGACTCATAGTTGCTAATGCTTTAGAAGGGTTTTTTTGGGGGTACAGCCCCCTAGAGGAACACTTCAATGTCAGAGAGGTGAAATTTTGCCTGTCGACATTGAGGATCTTACTATGCCGAATGTCTGCAATGGTGTTGTCAATTGGGCATAGACAAACCATGCAGAGTACCGTAGCCTCACCGAAGATGTAGACAGGTAGTTACTACTTGATTATGTCCATACAGATATGATTGAAACCATTGTACCACCTCTGCACTAAACCCTCTATTATATTGTAATTTATATAGGATATTAATTATTCTTTTGCCTGAAACAAATATTTCTCAAGTTTACACAAACTCTCATTCAAAATCAAGAACTCTACAATGAGTACATAACTATTTATGGATGATGTACATGTATAATTTAAGACCATCTGTAAAGAAATGATATTTTATGAGATTCTGCAAAACTCATTCTGGCACAGGATCAATTGGTAATTTTGGTCCAGTCTTTTAAACCAGCTAACTTTTAAAATGTTGTTCTTAAAACTTACAGGAAATTCAGACTGTAGAATTTAATTGCATTGTTGACCTGACATTGGGATCCCAAAGATGACCATTCCTGGGGGATTTCAATGCCTGGGTCGATGATGAACTCTCACAGTTTAGACAGAACTTCCTCTAGTTAATGAGTTCACTGGGCTTCACACAGGTTATTTCCTTTTCGACTCACATTGGTGGTAATTCATTGGACTTGGTGTTTTTACTGGGGATGGAAATATCTGATCTGGTGGTGGAACCAGTCGGGTGGTCTGACCATCATACCATTGGGTTCAGTTTCATGGTCCCCCCCAGGAGGTCTGCCCCTATGGAGATGGTCCAATTCTGCCCTTTGAGGGGTGTATCTCCCAATGGCCTGATGGCTGTGTTGGACCTATTGGGTATGCTGAGTGAATGCATGGATCCAGGAGATCTGGTACTAGCCTATAATAAGGCAGTGACAGAGGCCCTGGACTCCATTGCTCCTGTTTGTGTTCACCCCCTCACTCTTTGTCCCAGGTCTCCTTGGTTTGATGAGAGCTTGAGGGAGTTGAGGAGAGTCAGATGAAGGTTAGAGAGGCACTGGCGGAAGTCAGGCTTGGTGTGTGATAGACTTAGTTTGATGGACCACTAGTCAGTCTTTCAATCTGCAATTACCCATAAGAAGGCAGAATTCCTGTCAAGGGAAATTGCTGCTGCACAGACTCGACCAGCTCAGCTTTTCTGGACCATAGACAGACTGTGCAATTTACTCTGTCTTCAGCCTGGAAATGCTTTTTCACAAGAGCGGCATGAGGAGATTGCTCAATTCTTCATGGATAAGATTGTCATGATCAGATCCGATGTCTGCTTGACCCTCTCTCAAGGGAGTAGCGATGGTTGGCAGGAGATGTTGGATGCCCACTTTGTGTGGTGCGACTCCGGCCGGCCCACAATCAGTGATATTGTGAGGGTTATCCAGTCATTACATCCAACCAACTGTAGTTTGGATCCGGGCCCCATGCGCCTTTTTGTTGGTTGTGTGGATACCATTGGCCCAGTCTTTGCCAAAATTGTCTGGTTGTCCTTGGAGAGGGGGAACTTTCCAGGTCCCCTGAAGGAGGCTGTGGTTCAGCCCCTTCTTAAGAAGTCCTCCTTGGACCCGGACTGTCTGGCTAACTACAGGCTTGTCTCTAACCTACCCTTTGTGGGTAAGGTTATTGAGAAGGTGGTGGTGTTACAGCTGAATGACCATTTGACCAGCCACAATATTTATGATTCCCTCCAGTCCAGATTTAGGAAGAGACATAGTTCTGAGACAGTCCTTGTTCTGGTACTATATGGTCTCCTAATAGTGAAAAATCAAAAGACTCGCTCCATCTTGGTCCTTCTTGATCTCTCTTCGGCATTTGACACCATGAACCATGACATGCTGTTGGATCACCTGCAGTTTGTCTGTGGACTTTTGGGATCGGTCCTTAGATGGTTTCGATCATTCCTTGAGGGTAGGACCCAAAGGGTGGTGTCTGGGTTTTTTACTCAACTCCATTATCCTTATCCTGAGGGGTACTAGAGCAACGGTTCTCAAACTTTGTCATAGTGAGCCTCCCCTAAGTCATGGAAAAGATCATGAGCCTCCCCCAAAATACTGAAATATTTTTGGGCCTCCCCATAGAAAAATAGCCTACTTTTCACAGTACATCAGGAATAAATTGAAACCTCTTTGCAGAGCTGGCTGCCATGTTTTTAAGCTTATTGTAACCCCCCCCAAACAGGACAACCTACTTGCTCCAATATTCTGACTCTCAAACCATTGTTACTCCTTACTGCCATACCTTCATGGGTCAGACTGCATTTTCTGTTTCCTCTCTAAATGGAATAACCTTCTTGCTGACCTTTGTCTCTCCCCCTGCTCTTAAGCAACTTCTCAGGGATCATTTTGCTCCCTCCTGCTCTTATTCCTAGTACCTGTATGGTTAACTCTTGTTATTTAGACAGTTCTGCTGCCAGTCTAATTAATCAATTGTTCCTTGCATTGTTAGTTTATTGTTCTTAATTTGTTTGTACTTTTATTCATTTTGTATTTTCTTGAGTGTTTTGCAGTTACATTTTGAATTGTAGTCTCTCACTACCCTTCCCTGGGTACACCTGAAATAAGCCATTGCTCAGTGTACAGTACCTTCCCTGGTCACAGACTTGTGACTAAATACATAAATTCACCTACTGTTATCCTCTTTCAGTTTGTCTTATCCCTTCACACAAAATCTATAAAGTTCAAAACTGAAATATAATACTTTTTCAAGACTTGCTTGAGCCTCCCCTGGAACAGGTTGGGGCCTCCCAAGGGAGGATGGCCTCACCATTTGAGAACCCCTGTACTAGAGGGATCTATCTTGGTGCCCATGTTGTTTGCAGTGTATATGCTGCCATTGGGAGTGATTATTAGGCAGTACGGCTTGAGTTTTCACTGCTATGCAGATGATACTCATCGGTACATGTCTTTTGTGCCTGATCAGGATGATGCTGTCTCGGTATTTAACAGCTGTCTAGCCAAAATCCAGGACTGGATGAATGTGAGCTGGCTGCAGTTGAATCTCCAAAAAACAGAGGCATTGGTTGTGGACCCAGGTCATCGTGAGGCGGGTGTGTTGGCTGGTTCTCCTTTGGATCTATGGCTTGGAGGTGTCCAGCTAACTACCTCAGATCGGGTGTGGAACCTGGGCATTATGCTTGATAACTACCTGACCCTAAAATTGCAGGTATTGGTAGTTGTCAAAACCTCTTTTTACCATCTGAGGAATATCGCCCATGTAAAAAGCACCTGGTTCCTCCAGATAATCTTCCAACATTGGATCACGCTTTCATTACTGCAATGCCCTTTACCTAGGGCTAATGGAGGCTGATATTCACTGCTTGCAGCTAGTGCAGAATGTGGCATCCAGGCTTTTGACTGGTATCTCTAGGACCAGTCATATAATGCCTGCACTCCACGGACTGAACTAGCTGCCACTACAGTGGTGGGTCACCTTCAAGGCTGCATTGTTAACCTATAAGACCCTATACAATCAGGAACCCAGTTACCTGAAAGATCTCCTTCACCCCTACTGTCCCCTCCGCCCTCTCTGATCCACCAATGAGAGATTGCTAGAGATTCCCAGGATTAGTTTACAAACGTCTGGTGCAAGGGCATTTAGTTTTGTGGCCTCTACCCTGTAAAATTCTCTACCTTATCTTGTGCAAGATTGCCTGACCGTCCAAAGCTTTAAAGTTGCTTTGAAGAGGCATCTTTTTAGCCTGGCATTTTCTAACTACTAAAGATGCTATTGTATTTATTAGTTTTGATTTTATTTTGGATATTTATAAAAACGTGTGGTTTTACTGTACAGGCACCTTGATTTTGGAAAGATGACTTTTGTAAATAAAGTTTTGATTTGATTGATTTGATTTGATGATTTGGTGTCAATTATGTTGCTGTTTGTTTTCCATATGTGTTGATGTGTATTATGAACTGGTTATAAAAAAATGTATTGTCAGTATTCTCACATTAAAAAAAGTACCTTACATAAGCATTTGTTCAGTCCTATATAGTACTCAACCTGTTGCACCTTCATCCTACTCAAACAAAAATTACTGCCACTGACAAAAAAGCATCAACCACTCTGGCTTCGGTCAACAACATTGCTGCCAACCATGGCAGCCATACTTATGCCCCATTCCATCTAGCTTTACAATCACTGCACCCCACATGAACTACAAGGTCCTACTTGGGTCAACAGCACTGCTGACGACCATTGTATCCACACTAACATCAAACTCTAGCCAACATTACTGCTGTTCACAGGGCATTCCACAACTTTCCATTTTTACTTTCACTTACTGAGCAGTTCACATTCTTGTTTCATATTCTGCCATTCCATTTATCTTACAGCACTTGCAAAAATGTTTTCCAGCAGTGCAGCTCCCAATGGTGTCTTCCAACAAACATTATTAAAATATGTGTAAAACATAAGTTACATTACTGTTGGGCCTCTTAGACATATGGTGGCAGTTATGGTATACAAAGAAGAGATGGACTTCATGTCTGCTCCCACATAAACCAGTTGTATTTCAGACTGGATCACTTTTATGTTTTATCCATAGATAGGCACAGGATTCTGTCTTGTAAGGTAGAAGTGATATCCCTGTCTGACCATGCACCAGTCACCTTATTATTACAACTAATGATGAGCATCACAGGCACACATGGAATTTTAATACCTCTCTATTAAATTATGAGATTTTTTTTTCCAAAATGTGAGAAAAAATTACAGATTACTTCACATTCACCTCTGTCACTGAGGTAGTCATTAAATATGTTAGGGACAGCCTAGGGCAGTCATCCACAGAAAGATTATCTTGTATGTTACTGTTATAAAGAAACAGCCCTGCCCAAACTTAATAAACTCATAGATAAAAATTGTAGCTTTAGAAACTCTGCATAAGGAGCTAGTGGGGGATGTACCCTCAGAGACCTGGATATGTCTAGACATGAATACAATGAACTTAGAAAATGGCACAAATGAATTCACAATCCTGATTAGCTGATACAGCCTCCTAGCTGGGCATTTATTTCTTAATAGATGCCCAGCTAAAAGCAAGTACCAGCCCAAGTGCCACCTCACCACATACCCTTGTACAGGATTGCTCAGTCTAGTTTCTCATTGGCTAACAGCACCAGGTGAAATTTCAAATCCCTCCATGTTTTTTCTCTCACTAAGTTAGCGAGCACTACTGTTCTCCCCCCATCAGCTCAGTGAAAAAAAAAGAAAGCCCACAGTCCGGATATTTCTCGGTCAGGATGAGTGATAACATACCAATTTTACATAGCCGTGTTCTTCTACAATGGCATCACTCTCCAGATTGTGCTCTTGAACTACCAAACTGAATGAAAATGAGACCGGGTGTCAGTCCATTTGGTTTCATGCTGGAAAGCCCGTTATCAAAACGGCACAATACCACCATGTCCCCACACTTAAAGCTGCTGCTTAATGTTAAAAACATAAATAATGTACCTCGGGAATACCCCTTATCATTGCAGATGCGTATTTCCATTAGACTCACGCAGGTTGGTCGTGCGCTCAACAGACTCTTCTTCTGATGGCTAATGAATAAAAAAAAAGTCTTGCTGAAAGCAGACAGACAATGTCCACAGACTGCTAGGGTAAATCTTTCTGCACACTTCTTGTTGAGGTGTGTGCGTAGGGGGGCGTCAATACATTACAATAGCTCTGTGGGGAGGAGCAACAAAAGGAAGGACAGCCTTTTAACATATGCACTACTTTTTCAATTAAAACAAAAATTCTACTATTTTTATTCATTTTTAAACTTATTGTCTCTCTTATTTTACAACTTAATTAAAATTGACTAAGATGGCCATTTTCTAAGCACAATAATACCCTCCAGGGTGGGCATTATTGGGAAATACCAGACCTTCCAAGGGCTATAAGGCCCTCCGCTTGTGGCATCGGGCATCTTCACACCCCGGGCGGTCTGGTATTTCCCAATAATGCTCACCCTGTTGGGTATTATTGCTTACTTGTAACATACCAAGTTGAGGCCCTTTGAGATACTTGGGCTACAGATATTATGAACAAGGTGATGGAGCTGGCTGCCTACTGATGATCCAGTTTCAGAAACAAGAGTCATTAAGATTTGTAAGAGAGATTAAAGTAAATAAGCACAAAGGAAGCATAACACTACTCCCTCCCAGATTTTATGAAAAGCCTTATGCTAATGAACTTGATATTGGCTCACCCAAGTTTTATGCTAATGAACCTGGTATTGGCTGACCCAAATATATTCAGAAATCTTTACAGAAAGTTATCTTGCCAATTCTGTCTGATAAAGAACAGACAACATGGGGGCGTGGCTAATGCAGGCATGATGACATTGTGGTTTAGCATAGCTCCCAATGCATCCACCTTTATAAGCGCCCTTTTCTCAGTGACCTGACCTGATTAGGTGGCTAGTGTGTGTGGAGTGACAGCAATAGTAAATGGCAGCAAAGGGATCTAAGCACCGGAAAACCAAATTGCAGTTCAGGGAAACAGAACAATGCAGAGAACAGAACAAAGGCCTGGACCCCTCCAAACACCTGCAGGCCAAAAGTGCAATGTCTCTCGAGTCGAGTATGTCCACCCTGGAGCAGTCTTTGGCAGGAATACCCCTCCACCCTTGAGGCTATGCAGCAGGAGATGTGGGCAGGATTTGCTGTGATGACCGCACAAATGGGTCACTTGCAAGCAGTTGTGGCAGTCACAGAAACATGGTACACAGAGAACCATGACTGGGATGTCAACATACCAGGATACACAATCTACAGGAGGGACAGGGAGGGTAAAAGAGGAGGAGGAGTAGCTCTCTATGTAAAGGAAGGTATCAAAGCAACAGAACTAAAGAGTAAAGAGGGAGCAGATAAGACACTCTGGGTCACCCTGGAGACAGAAAATGGCACCACAATCTGCATAGGGGTTGTATACAGACCCCCATCTCAGGGGGAGGGAATGGACAAAGAAATGATAGAAGGCTTCCTTAGAATGGCAGAAAAAAGGGGAGGTATTGTTGATGGGGGACCTGAATATGCCAGATATTAACTGGATCACCTTTGCTGCAGGCACATCCAAGAGCAGGGTCATTCTTGATGCCCTACAGGGGACATGCCTCAGACAGCTAGTATTGGAACCCACTCAGGAGGGAGCAATCTTAGACCTGGTACTCTCAAATGGGGACGGAGAAAGAATCTCAGATTTAGTAGTGGGTAGCCATCTGGGAACAAGCGACCACCAAACAGTGTGGTTCATGATAAACACAGCCATACAATCAAGCCATACAAAAGCAAGAGCATTGGACTGTAGGAGGGCTGACTCTGGGAAAATGAGGGAGTGCCTCAGAAAAGCACTAGCAAACAGGCTAGAAGGAAGGGTGGAGGAACAATGGGGAGTAATCAAAACAGCCATCACAGAGGCAACAAGCCTTTGTGTAAAGCAAATCAACAAAACACAATGAAGGAAAAAACCACTATGGTTCTCAAAAGAGGTGGCAGGGAAGGTTAAGGAGAAAAGGATAGCATTCAGGAAATATAAGGAAACACAGAAGGAGCAGGACAGAGAACTTTATCAGTTAAAGCAGAAAGATGCTGGGAAGGCAGTCAGAATAGCAAAGGCCCAAACCGAGGAAAGTATAGCCAACTCTGTTAAGAAGGGGGATAAGACCTTTTATAGGTACATTAGGGAGTGAAGAAAGACCAAAGGAGGGATACTAAGGCTTAATAAAGGGAAGGGAATGTGGGTAGAGGGTGACAGTGAAAAGCAGGGATACTGAATGAATATTTCTGCTCAGTATTCACAAAGGAAGAGAAGGGGAGGTACCAAACCAAACAAGAGAAACACTCTGAAGATGGGGTCGATACCAGTTCATTTACAGAAGAAAGGGTTCTGAAAGAACTAATAAAATTGAAGGTGGACAAAGCAATGGGTCCTGATGGGATTCACCCAAGAATTCTAAAAGAACTAAGGGTAGCACTAGTGACACCACTGACTACTCTCTTTAACAAATCGTGGGAGGATGGGGTGGTACCTGAGGACTGGAGGAGGGTGGATGTGATTCCTCTTCACAAAAGTGGGAACAGGACAGAGGCAAGAAACTACAGGCTGGTTAGTTTGACCTCAGTGGTAGGGAAAATGATGGAATAACTTCTGAAGGAAAGAACTGTTGAGTACCTAGAGACCAGTGGGGCGAACCGGCAGCAGCATGGATTCAAGGAGGCAAGGTCGTGGTCAGATGAATCTAATAGATTTCTTTGTGGGTGACCAAAGTAGTAGACCAGGAAGGGGCTGTGGACATGACTTACCTAGATTTTAGCAAGGCATTTGATACAGTCCCACACAAAAGATTAATACACAAGTTAGCCAGCCTTGGAGTTGGTCCCAAGGTGGTAGCCTGGATAAAAAATTGGCTAGACAACAGGACGCAAAGGGTAATAGTAAATGGGGTCCTCAGTGAAGAAAGGAGGGTTACTAGTGGGGTACCGCAGGGTTCAGTACTGGGACCAGTCCTTTTTAATGTCTTTATAAGTGACATTGCAGAGGAACTGGAAGGAAAAGTATGTCTCTTTGCAGACGACACAAAGATCTGCAACAGGGTTAATACACCAGATGGAGTGGAAAGGATGAGAAAGGACTTGGCAAGGTTGGAGGAATGGTCAATGTATGGCAGCTGAGATTCAATGCAAAGAAGTGCAAGGTAATGCACCTGGAAACAAAACCCAGGGAAGAGTACACAATGGGGGTGAGATACTGACAACAGTAAAATAGAAAGGGACCTGGGGGAATTATATCGGATGACCTAAAGGTGGCAAGCAAATGAGAAGGTAAGGGAAGGTTGGGGATACTGGGATGCATAGGAAGAGGCATCAATTGTAGAAAACAGGAAGTTGTTATCCCTCTGTACAGACAGTTGGTGAGACCCCATCTGGAGTACTGTGTGCAGTTCTGAAGACCCCATCTCCACAAAGACATAGACCGAGTGAAGGCTGTCCAGAGGAGGGCAACCAAAATGGTGCGGGGTCTGCACCAGAAGACATACAAAGAAAGACTAAAGGAGCTTAATATGTATACCCATGAGGAAAGGAGGGAGAGAGGGGACATGATAGAAACTTTCAAGTACCTCAAGGGAATCAACAAAGTCCAAGAGGGTGGCATCTTTCAGAAAAAGAGATGTGCAAGAACAAGGGGCATTATGAAGATAGAGGGGACGGCTCAGAGGTAATGTGAGGGAAGTATTTTTCACTGAGAGGGTTGTGGATGCATGGAACAGCCTCCCTGAGGAGGTCATGGAGTCAAGAACAGTGGGGGAATTCAAGAATGCATGGGACAGACATAAGGCAGTCCTAGTCGGGAGTAGGAGGAAGTAAGCTGTTGGTTAACTAGGATCTGCAGCTTATCTGTTAGGTAGGAAAATGGGCAGACTAGGTGGGCCAAGCGGTCCTTATCTGCCTTCAAAAAGAAAAAAAAGTGGTGGTAACTGGCCTGACCGATACTATGACTACACACTCCACGCAGGTTAGTGAGCTGCAGCAAAGGGTAAGTGACCTGGAGGATTCACTGCAGATACTTTCTTGGGAGTGCAACAACCACGTGGATACCATTACAGAGCTATGGGGGAAAATAAATGAACAAGAGAACCGCTCACATAGATTGAACCTGCGGATCGTGGGGTTACCAGAGGGCATGGAAGGCAAATCCTCTGCAGAAGGCCTGCTGCAGCAGTGGCTGACAAAGAACCTCAAACTACCCCCAGAGGCAGCAAAACTTTGAAATTGAATGGGCACACAGAGTGGAACCCCCGCCCAAGCCAAATGAGTGACCGAGACACTGTCTGATCAAATATTTGAGGTTTGCAGATAAAGAATTAACCCTGGCAGCAGCTAAGAAGCAGGGACCCCTTTGATGCGGCAGCTCACGAGTGGGAATCTACCAGGACTATAGCCCGATCTACAAGCCAAACGCCAGAAGTTTAATGAGGTGAAAACCAGGCTGCATGATTTAGGATGGCCTTTTGCATTCCTCTACCCAGCAAAACTTAGGATCAGCCGAGCGGGGATGCCGTCCAAGATTTTCCTCAACTTCCTGGAGGCAGAAAAAAATGGGTGGCAGCTGCAGTTCGACAGGAGGGGGAGAGGTCAACATGCAACTGAACAAGAGCGAATAAATCCATCTCAAATTATTCAAGATCAGTGTACTTAATGAAGGTATTTGGTTGCTTTGGTTTATGGTTATTTCTTGTGTTGTGTAGATAAACCCTCACAGATTAGCTCCCTGTTGTCACCTTCTTGGAGGCCTTTTGGCACAAAAAGCAGACTGCCCCTGTGTGGGAGTAGGTGAAGGACTTCCTTGCATTGCAACAAGCCAAGTTAACTGTGCTCAGCTCAAAACATAAGATGCAAGGGTGATACAGTCATCTAAAGGGACATAATCCTCACAATGAGGGTTGCTGGCTAGGGAAGGGGGAGGCCACAGTGATCTGGACAGCTAGTTGAAAATGTGATCAGCTAAAAATACTGGGAATCCCCCACCCATCTGTGCCTCCTAATTCGATTTCTAATTTTCTTTGAACCTGTGGCCGATATGGAACGCTGCTCAGTCCCGACCACATCTAGGGATGTGGGTATCCACAGGACACTGTGGAACTGACTCAGGGAAGTGCACCCACATTTGCGTGAACAGCATGGTGTTTTTTGCATGAAATGAGGGGATTCATGCAATAGCAATGACCAAGTTGGGACTATCAGTGAGTCGTTTGAAGGGGAAAGGATTAAAATAACAATTTGCTGAATGCATGGGGGTTGGGGGGGAATTAAAAGTACTGTGAGAATAATTATTGCTCCAATAACAGACTTCACAGCTCAGAGAGAGGGGTGAAAGAAAAGCTGCATGGAGTGCACAGACTCTTTGATTGCCTAATGCTAGTTTTAAAATGCATGTTGATATATTTTCTAGTAACCTGTATGTTAATGCATGCTCATCAAGGCCTTTTGTATTGGTGGGGGGACACTGTTGGCCACAGTCTGGATACTTGGCATTTCATTTTTCTTTTTCAGGGTGGAGGCTGCCATGCATTCCACCCATGGAGATAGATTTCTGGCCTTAAACAGATGTCCTGCACTGCACTCAAGCTAAAGGTAGGTAAGCTGGTGTTTTAACTTCCATTTACATGTCTGCCTGCTACAGAGGGTTCAGATGTGAGTTAGCACCATTTAACAAGGTCACTGGATGAAAGGGGGTATACCTCCTATTATAGATGGATGCTCAGACAACCTTGGAAACTCACCATCTCCAGGAGAGGGTGTTCTGACAGGGCAGGGTACAGCCCAGTTGAGGGGGGGTATGGAGGTATAATAATGGTTGTGTTGGATGCCCCATTGGCATCTTTAGTACTAAGGTTGGGGGGGAGTGTTAAAATGGGGGTTAAGTTAGGGTTTGTTAAGTTTTAAAAACAAATTAGGAGAAAAGTTATGCAGACATCCAGTGAATTGTATTTTCAATCAATAGTAACATTTGGTAAGGTGCTCGTATATAAGGGGAAAAATGGGTAGCTTAACTAAAGTGGTTACATGGGATGTTAATGGGTTAAAATCAGTGGTGAAAAGGAAAAAGGTTATGAGTGAGATGAGGAGAATGCAGGCCCGTATAGTCCTTTTACAAGAGACACACATGTCTGCCCAAGAGGCTCTAAAAACTGAAAGGTACATGGGAGGCCAGTGGATATCCACTAATTATTCAACAAAGACTAGAGGAGTGTCAATCTGGATCCCTAGAGGACTGAGGGTTAACATTCATAAAATGGTCAAGGATGGAAGGGGAATGTAGTTCTGGCTCACATGACCGTAGAGGGAGGAGGTGCTGTGTCAGTGGGGTCAGTATATGCTCCTAATGTGGAGGACCTAGGTTTCTTCCAGACCCTAGTCCTGGATATGGCTAAACTTCTGGGTCCCTGGGTGCTGGGGGGGATTATAATTGCATTAGGGACACCACGCTGGACAGATCCAACCCTAACCTGGTCCCAATGTCAAAGAGCTCAATGGCCCTAGGGAACATAGAAGGGGTGTATACCCTGGTGGATGCCTGGAGACACCTGAACCCCACTGGCAGAGAGTATTGTTTCTATTCACATGCTCATAGCTCATATGCCCAACTGGACCAGGTGTTGGTCAGTGCCCCACTTCAGGGGGGCATAGAAACATCCCAATACTCCTCTATCTTAGTGTTGGACCATGCGTACTTACAGTTTTCCATGACCCTGGAGGAGGGCAAAAGATCAGGGCGAGGGACGTGGAAGCTCAACTTCATATTGCTAAAGGACAAGGATTTTTTGGCATACATGAGTAGGGCCCTGACAGAATTCTGGACGCATAACAAAAAAGGGGAAACTTTTTGTTCGACTAGGTGGGAGGCAGTGAAGGCTTATGTCAGAGGTCAGGTTATTTCCTACTCGGCCCATAAATAAAGGGAAGCACAAAAGGATATGGAAGAACTCAGGCAACGAATTGCGGCCTATGAAGAGGCCCATATGAGGACCCCCTCACAACCCCTGTATAGAATTGTGCAGAAATTGAAGTGGAAATTTAACCTTCTAAATACTGTACAAATAGAAAGGGCAATGTTATTGTCAGGTGCGACAGCTTACTTTGATGGTGAAAGGGAAGGGAAGTTCTTGGCCTGGCCTGGCAGCTAAGGAAGAGAGTGGGGGACAGGTTTATCACCCAAATTCAGTCCACATCTGGGGTACTTACAACCTCAACTGAAGGGATTGGGTAGTAATTTAGTAGATTCTACTGAACGCTGCATACATCAGAAGTGGCATCCACCCCACAACTAATGCAAGCTTTCTTTGAGAAAGCCTCCCCTATAGACATTGCCCCCTAAGATGGCAATTGACCTGGATAGGCCACTAGACATATCTGAAATACTCAAGGCCATCAGAATGCTGGCAGGGGGGAAAGCACCAGGCCCAGATGGTTTGCCTATTGATTTTTTTAAGGAGTTTAAGGAGCAGCTAATAGACCCCTTATTTGATGTTCTCCAGGAGGGATTGACTAAAGGGACCCTGCCACCATCTATGAGGGCTGCCACCATCACTGTCCTTCCTAAGCCCGGAAAGGACCCCACCCTCTGGTCCTCATATCGTCCTATTCCACTGCTTACAGCTGACTATAAAATACTGGCCAAAGTGGTGGCCACCCACCTAGAGCTGGTCCTCCAAGAACTCATACACACTGACCAAGCAGGATTTGTGGGGGGTAGGCAGGGAAAACATAACATCAGGAGAACCATAAACATCCTGCATTCCTGGGGTAAATCTGCAGCAAGGCATGAAGCAGCTGTACTAGCATTGGATGTGGAGACAGCCTTCGATAGAGTCAAGTGGGGGTATATGTTTGAGGCCCTTTCGAGGCAGGGGTTAGGGAAGGGGATCATGGGCTGGATAAGAGCCCTGTATGCCTCCCCAAGAGCCCAAATATTAGTGAATAGGACATTATCTGCCCCCTTTGAGTTGGAAAGAGGAACCAAGCAGGGATGCCCCCTATCACCTCTCCTCTATGTCCTGGCATTAGAGCCTCTAACAGCAGCCATTAGGAATCATGATGGGATACAGGGATTCAAGGGTGGTGGTAAAGAACACACAATAGCTTTATTTGCTGACAACATCCTATTATACCTACAAAAGCCTGGGGAAGGACTACCTGTGACCCATGGTCTATTGCAGGGGAATGGAGCATTGTTGGGCCGTAAGGTCAATTGGACAAAAAGTGAACTCCTCCTGGTGGGGTGACTGAATAGACCTGGGCTAGTACAGGTTTTGGGGGGGGGCCTGATGATGGTGAGTCAGATAAAATACCTGGGGATCTTCATCTCTGCCAAGACTGGAACACTGTACTCCCAGAATTATGGGGCATTAATTAAAAGATTGAGCCAGGACTACGAGAAGTGGCAGAATCTGCCCCTGACTTTGATTGGGAGAGTCAGTATGGTAAAGATGATGATTCTGCCAGGATGTCTGTATCTTTATCAGTCTCTTCCAATTCAGGTACCTCTCAAACACTTCAAACAGAGGAATTCTCTGTGCATGGCTTCATTTGGAAGGGGAAGTCAGCCTGCATCAAGAGAACTATACTGCAAATGCCAGCTGGTAGGGGCGGGGTGGGCCTGCCCAATTTTCAGCTCTATTACCTAGCAGCGCAACTGGAATTCCTGCCAAGAGGGATGAACCCCCAACTGTTAGATTGGCTGAACCAGGAGGAGGATTAAATAGGGGGATCCCTGAGACACATGTGTTTGTCTGGAGGAGTAGGGCTTGGGATCAAGCCGAGCATCAACAACCCTTGCACAATGGCCACACTAGGGGCCTGGCGCAGTGCGCACAGTAAGTTAGGCATAGGGGAGTGTGTGTTGCAATCACCATACTCAGATCTTCCCACAATAATGAGGTAAAGAGGCATTTACACAGTCCTCACACATCAGAGGTTGAGATCCTGGTATTCCAGGGATGTCAGATGTGCCCTACAACTCTATGAAGGGGGGAGGATCTTAGAGTTCACAGAAATTAGAGCCAAGTTCTTGATAGACCCTGGGGACTACTTTGTATATCAGCAAATGCACCGCCGGCTAGGAGATGCCATGAATACAGAGTCTGGATGGGACGAACCAACCCCCATTGAGAAGGGTCTATATAATCCCCCCTGACAATGAAAGCCCTCTCCACATATTACCATACATTGCTGGGAGCAGAACCAGATCAAGCCCAACTTACCAGAATAAAGTGGAAAGGGGACTTGGGGATCAGTACTGAACATAGCATCTGGCAGAGTGCAGTTAAGCACCTCAGGATGTGCTCCAGAAACAATAGACTATGACAGATACAGCTTAATTTTTTGTATTGAGCTTACTTGACCGGTGCCAGGCTACATCTCATGAGACTGGAAAACTCTCACCACTGCCCTAAGTGCCAGCAGGGACAGACTGATTTTTTGCATATGGCACTGGCCTGTCCAAAAGTGGCTCCCTTCTGGGCCGAGGTGCACAGAATTATGGAATTAACCTTCTCAATGAAATTACCCTGCAACCCCCTGGAATTATTACTAGGGGCAGATTCACTAAGAGGAAGCGGCATAATAGCAACCCTTTGTGTGGAATAGCACTGCTTAATGTGAAAAAGACACTAGCTCAGACACGGCTGGTGCCCAATCCACCCTTGGTGCAACAATGGGTTAATAACATAAAATGTTGTCTCACACTTGAAAAATCCCAACTCTCGGCAAATGGCAATGTGGATATACTCAATAAGCTTTGGGGACCCTTTGAGAGAGCTGTTGAAATTGGCCATATACCAGCATAGCCTCGGTTGATGGTATAAGGGGTATAGTGAATTAATTGAATGGTCATGCTGTGAGATTGGGCACATTGGTACAAACCTGCCTATATGTGTCTTCCTAGACCCTTAGTTGCACATCTTGACATCCCAGTTTGGATCACTAACTACCTACAACCAGTATTCGATTCTATGCACCTTCTACAGGCTTTGACAGGTATATGTTAAGTATCGACAATGAACTTTGCAGATTGTCCACTTTGAATAATGTATTTTACTGTTAAGGCATTGGTTGGTATCACTGAAATGTTGCTTGTTTGGATATTTGTTTATACTGATTGTATTGCTGCTTTTCTCAATAAAAATGTTTTACAAAAAAAAAGAACAGACAACATTAGATGCTCTGTTTACAGTGCTGGAGTTACGCAAAGCTATCAAGGACATAAATCACAGAAAGGCCTCAGTTCCAGATGGATATGCAGGTGAAATTTGTAAAGAAAAACATACAGCTGAACTTTTGCCAGTTGTTTTAGAAGTATTTAATATAGTACATTAAGATCCCTATATGCCTGACTCATAGAAGGAAGTGCGGCTGTTTGTGATTCATAAGGAGGGGAATGATGCCATGAATTGTGATTCTTTCAGTCCTATTGTGCTTCTGAATCAGAATATCAAACTATTTGCAAACATTCTTGCCACCATATTATAGGTGGTGACTCAGAAATGAATTCATCATGACCACTGGGGTCAATTCCCAACAAAAATATAAAGGATAGTCCAGATATTCCTGAATATATTCATAGCCATGAGAGGGTCCTTGGGACAGTAGCTTGCAATAGTGGTGGATGCAGAGAAGAAATTTCACAGGCTAAACTGGGCCATCCTGCATGCCATCCTCAGTAAGATGGAGCTTGGAAAGAAGTTTAGGGGTAGGGTAGCAAGTCTGTACTCTGGGCCATAGGCATTGGAGCAAGTGAATGAAACCCAAGCTGATATGTTCCATATCTCCAGGTGTAATGGACTGCCTTTACTCTCTCCTTCTATTTACAATCAGCATGCAGCCTCTGCTGAAGGCTGTTCAAGGCCATCCAGAGATAGAGGGGGTTAGAGTGGGTACACTGGAGCATAGAATTTCACTTTACATTGATGACACCATACTTTCCTAAATCAGCCTGTTAGATCTTTTGCACAAATACCAGTCTTATTACATGAATATGGTTTGGCTCTGGCTTCCATATTTATAATAATACATCAGAAGTCATGTTGTTGAATGGGATGCTGACATCAGAACTTAAGGCTCTTGTTCCCCTTAGTTGACTAACCAAACTAATTAGATACCTATGGGTCCACATTTCTGCAAATCCTCATAGCCTTCTTAAAAATAATCGTGAATCACAATATACTATAGTAGCACAAGATATTGCTATGTGGGAACATTTGCTTCTCTTTCTTTGGGTGAAGGCTAAGACAATCAGATCCTGTCAAGCTTTTTGCTCTTGCTTGTCATACTTCCCACCATAGTAAAAATAAAAGTCTTCCATAAGGTACAAAAGATGCTGTCCCAGTTCCTCTGGAGTATAGGAGACCAAGAGATACCTTGGTAGTGGTCATTACAGCTAAACACCATGGTGGAATGAGCATCCCCAATCAATTTCTGCATTATGTAGCAGTCCAAATCATGACTCTGGTCTCCTAACTCTTGAAAGGGGAAGATGAATTTCTATGGGAACAAATAGAGAGCCTTGCTCTACCCCCATATCCACTTGAGACCATGCCAACCTTGGTATTTTAATTAGTGAATTACAGGCCCTAGCAAATCATTGGGCAGTGGTGTACTTAGAGGTGTTGGGAAACTACTTCTGGTGCCAGTCCCTGGGTGCAACTGTCCAGCCTCTATCCCAAATTGCTTATTGTCCAGACTTCCCCCAGTGAGGACCAATGGTACCTTTCAGAGCTAACAGACTAATGGTTTATTTACATTGAGCTAACTGTTTTGGTGATGGGGGGTGTTAAAGACTTCCAATCCTAGCTAGTTGAATTTCAATTAAAGCAAGCAAACCTTTACTGCTATTTACAGATTCAAGACATAATCTTAGGTTCCTCTTTGCAGGAGTTAATTACATCACAGTAGGAGCCCCTTTAGTCTTTCCTATGGGGAAAGGGCAACTGGGTACAGCATGAAAGACTGATATCACAAGTGATATCCAGACTAGATTGGATAGGTGAGGTCAACCCACTAGGGCACACCTGCTCCAAACTATAAGATGAATTGCAACAACCCCTGACAGACCAACAGTGGGACAGGGTATATAATGAAATATAGAACCACCACCAGTAATTAGTGGGGTGAATTAAAGTGGAAGACAGTCTGCCATTATTTCAGCACCCCCATTATTATCAGACACTATAAGCTTGTGAATACAGATCAGTGCTGGAGAGGATATATAAGCCTAGGTAACCACTTACATGTCTGTTGACCATACCCTGTCTTGGCACCTGATGTACAAGTGTAGGTAAGTAAAATATTTATTGATCGATCAAAATGACCATTACAAGAACTCATAATAAATATTCCATTTCTCCTAAAAAATGTGTTATAACACATTCATATCTTAAATAACAATCTTAAATAACCATTTAGTGACATAGCAGGAGAGGTGAGTTAATCCCATCTCATATTTTTTTATATAACTTTTCTGATTATTCTGCATTCAAATCATTTGTGTGTGTGTGTGTGTATATATCTATCTATATATATATATATATATATATATATATATATATAGTATACAATATGTTATTATTGCAGAGTTAAAACATTCAAGTGAAGCCCTCTCTGAAAAATCATTTTTAGAAGGGAGACCTTGGGGACCAGTACTTTAGGATTGTTGGATTTTAACAGATTGGCCAGCAATGGTTGAGGCTGATATTGTTGTTGACTCAGTATACAGCCTAGTAAGGAGTGCCTATGTTTTTCATATAGTGGACACAGCAATATGAAATGTAAAAGATCATCTTGCCCCAATCCACAATTACATATAAGTTCCATATTCTTCTCACCCTTAAATTGCTCCCTTTTTTATTGTTCAAAAAGAATTCAAATCTGAATCTTGTAAAGCATGTACTCTGTCTTGGATTTGTTAAAATATGAAGATAATTCTCTAATTTGTGTTCTTTCTTATTTTTAACCAACCATAAGCAGGCTCTAGATTGTTTGCAGAGTTCCAAGTCCTTTTGTATGAAATTATTTCTGACTCTGTTATTGACTATCATTTTGATATCCTCAAGTGGGTATCTAAGGCTGTCGGTAATTATATTTAACAATGCATAAGGTTTAATAAACTTTTCTACTGCCAGCATGCATGGGGAAATTGTGTCCTGATATTTATAGATTATTGCTTCTTCCAGACGTAATCATGGAAGCCTGTCCAAAGGCATAATAAAATGTTTTATCCAATAGTTAACCTTTGGGCACAACAGCACTCTACTGAGAACTGACCTAACTTGGCTCTAACCATTACTGAAGGGGCACTGTTAGGAAGGCCCATAATTTTCTTATAAAACTTGTTTAGACTACTATCTAATGTTCCTTTATACTCAAGTCCCCAGATTTCCACTCTGTATAATAATTGTGTGTTGATCTTTGCTCAGGCTGCTTGTAGATTTCCCTCTAGTGATTTTCCATCATATTTGTGGGAAAAAGATAATAATACTGGTATGAAACTGTCAGCTTTTGCTTTTACACTTTTTAAATGAGCACCCCATTTTCCATTCTCACTAACTGTGAGTCCCAGATAACAAAATTCTTTCACAACCTTCAACTTATGTCTATTCATGTAATATCGATATGACTTTTTGTTACCTCCAAAAAACACATTTGTTTTGTCTACTTTATTTGTAAATCTGTCTTTAGACATTTGAGTTGAAATGTTTCCAAATTCCTAGTCATTCCCAACTGACTGGTAGAGAGGAGTGCAACATCAACAGCATACACAAGATATGATACTGTTTTTGTTCCAATTTTTGGTAGATGAAAATCTGGGTTATACATTTCATTTAATACTGTGGAAAAATATAAATTAAAGGTGCTCTAATGTACACTCTTGCTTTACCCTGGTATTATTTTGAAACCAGCAGCTTAATTCACCCAAATCCCTATATCTAACACTAGTATAATTGTTATAATGCAAGAGTCTGATCCTCTCCAATAGAGATTGATCAATCCCTAATTTATTTATTCTTTTCCATAAGAGAGGTCGATTAACCATATTGAAGGCTGCTTTTAAATCAATAAATGTACAGTAAACTTTTTGGTTTTTTAACTACATAATATTTATGAATTATATGGAATAATTTAAAACATTGATCAATCGTTGTGATTATTTCTGAAACCAGCCTGTGCTTCATCAATTATGTTATTATTTTCAACCCATCTCATTAATCTATTGTTTAGAATTCTTGAGAAGACCTTTCCTACAGTATCCAAGAGACTAATCAGCCTATAGCATCCAGGATCCTTCCTATCACCTTTTTTTATACATTGGGATGATTATGTTCATTTTCCAGCTATTAGGAAAATCTTCAGCTTTCCAGATGTAATTAAATAGTTTATGTAACAATGGAATCCAAAAATATTTTGTTTTTACTATTACGTCCAAGGGAACCCCATCCAATCTAGGGGCTTTTCTTTTCCTGAAAGAATCTTAAACACCTTCTATTTCAAACAAAGTGATGTCAGTTATTGGAATAAACCCTCTCCCTGTTTGGTCAAAATCTCTTATACCTGATAAATAGCTTTGATCATCCTTGTAAAATATTTTTTTTAAAGTGATTAACCAATATTTCTGGTTTGATATGAGTTTCAATGTGGTTATAGTTTCTTGCACCATAATTTACAATATTCCAAAAAGTTTTGCTATCCTTTGATAAGACTGCATTTTGAAGGTTGGACCATAGTTGTTTATTGTACCTATGTTTGTTTTGAATCAAAACCTCTCTATATTCCTTTCTAACCTTATTCATTAACTTATTGTTGTTGCTACTTGGGTTTTGTTTTAGTTGTCTAAATTTTTGATTTAACAGTTTGCTTGCCTTTTTACATTCATCATTGAACAAGAACAATTTCTCCCTGAGCCATACGGGAAGATCCCTTGATACAATATAAGCAACTGTATCTATAATGTTGTATTCAGAGATCATTTTAGAGTCACAAGATTGCTCAGACAACTCCAATAAAGTGAACAGAATACCTTTGGTCTTAAGTAGGGCACACACATTATGTCCCTCAATTAGTTTCCATTCAATACCTTGCTTACTTTTTTCAATGGGAATGGCCATTCTATCCTTTTTATTGACATGAATTTCTGCAAGGATATCTACTTCTAGAGACATGTGTTGACTTTCCGGTCTAGGGACTAGGTACAATGAGGAACAGTTATTATTCAAATTAAAATTTATCCAAATATAATCAATTGTGGAGCAGCCATTTCCTCCCAAAAAAGAATATTGCCCATCCAAATCGGGGGTTCACCATTTTGGAGCAACCGATTTTTATTTGACAGGGTTTCATTTAAATCTTTACCCTTCTTGTTAACCATTTTATCTTTGGAATTCCTCATTAGCTTTAATTATGTATGACTATGCACAGTAATAACTTCATCTGTTTCGCCAGAACAGCCCTGGAAGTCACCAAGTCTTGCATTAAAATCTCCCACTAAAACTATTTTACCAAATGGACAATCAATTTGTATTTTTTGGATTAAGTCTCCTAATAAAATAAGATAATCAGTGTCCCCATTAATACTACCAGCGGGGTGGTAGTAAACATTAATTATATACCATTTCTTTTTATTTTTCTCCGTTATTTTAACAGCAAGTATACTGATGCTAGAGGTACTTATCTCTTCTATTGAGACACCATTATCAAATTTAATTAAAAAAAGCTAATCTCCCTGCTGCTCTTCCATACTTCTTAGTTTTTATTGCGTCCTTACAATGTGAAGAATACCGACTCAGGGGCAAATTACCTAAAGTCCATGTTTCCTGAATTCCAATAATATGAAACTGTTTTAAATAGTTAACTGTCTCAGGGTCTCCAATTTTTTACTCCAATCCTATTGAGTTCCATGACAAAATTGTAATGACCTCTGGGTTAAAAATGGACAATTCTCCAGATCCCAAGTTACTCAGATCCCCAGTACTTGTAACACCTCCCTGTGATCTCCCTTCCAAACAATTCCATTGTCAATTCTGGGGAACCGCCTGGAGGAATGCAGACCTATACTGGTGTGATGGTCTGCATCTGTCCAGGGGGGGACCAGGATCCTAGGTGAGAGGTTTAAATGTTTCATTGGCAAGCATTTAAACTAGCCAAGGGGGGAGGCACTGAAAAGGAGCAGGGAAATCCCAGCCTCCCCCCACAAAACATGGTGATTAGTGAGGTAAACACCAAGGTACAGAAGTTATTAGGGAGCTGAACAGGTTTAAATGTAAATAAAGGCAAAGGCAGTAAGGACAGAAATGGGGATAAAAGAGGTAAGGCTATCAAAAAGTGGAGGGTGATGAGTACCAATGCATGTAGTCTGTGTAACAAGCTCCCTGAACTAGTGGCCTTGATGGAAGAGGGTTGCCTGGATATTGTGGCAGTCACAGAAACATGGTACACAGAGAACCATGACTGGGATGTCAACATACCAGGATACACAATCTACAGGAGGGACAGGGAGGGTAAAGAGGAGGAGGAGTAGCTCTCTATGTAAGGAAGGGATCAAAGCAACAGAGCTAAAGAGTAAACAGGGAGCAGATGAGGCACTTTGGGTCACCCTGGAGACAGGAAATGGTACCACAATCCCATGGGGGTTGTATACAGACCCCCATCTCAGGGGGAGGGAATGGACAAGGAAATGATAGAAGGCTTTCTTAGAATGGCAGAAAAAGGGGAGATATTGTTGATGGGGGACCTGAATATGCCAGATGTTAACTGGAGCACCATTGCTGCAGGCACATCCAAGAGCAGGGTCATTCTTGATGCCCTACAGGGGGCATGCCTCAGACAGCTGGTATTGGAACCCACTCAGGAGGGAGCAATCTTAGACCTGGTACTCTCAAATGGGGACGGAGAAAGAATCTCAGATTTAGAAGTGGGTAGCCATCTGGAACAGCGACCACCAAACAGATTAGTTCCGGTAAACACCAGCCATACAATCAAGCCATACAAAAGCAAGAGTACTGGACTTTAGGAGGGCTGACTTTGGAAATGAGAGTGCCTCAGAAAAGCACTAGCAAACAGGCAAGAAGGAGGGATGGAGGAACAATGGGGAGTGATCAAAACAGCCATCACAGAGGCAACAAGCCTTTGTGTATAGCAAATCAATAAAACACAACGAAGGAAAAAACTGCCATGGTTCTCAAAAGAGGTATCAGGGAAGGTTAAGGAGAAAAAGACAGCATTCAGGAAATATAAGGAAACACAGAAGGAGCAGGACAGAGAACTTTATCAGTTAAAGCAGAAAGAGGCTGGGAAGGCACTCAGAATAGCAAAGGCCCAAACCGAGGAAAGGATAGCCAATTCTGTTAAGAAGGGGGATAAGACCTTTTATAGGTACATTAGGGAGTGAAGAAAGACCAAAGGAGGGATACTGAAGCTTAATAAAGGAGAGGGAATGTGGGTAGAGGGTGACAGTGAAAAAGCAGGGATAATGAATGAATATTTCTGCTCAGTATTCACAAAGGAAGAGGAGGGGGAGTTACCTAAACCAAACAAGAGAAACACTCTGAAGATGGGGGTCGATACCAGTCCATTTACAGAAGAAAGGGTTCTGAAAGAACTAATAAAATTGAAGGTGGACAAAGCAATGGGGCCTGATGTAATTCACCCAAGAATTCTACAAGAACTAAGGCTAGAACTAGTGACACCGCTGACTACTCTCTTTAACAAATCATGGGAGGATGGGGTGGTACCAGCGGACTGGAGGAGGGCAGATGTGATTCCTCTTCACAAAAGTGGGAGCAGGACAGAGGCAGGAAACTACATACCAGTTAGTTTGACCTCAGTGGTAGGGAAAATGATGGAATCACTTCTAAAGGAAAGAATTGTTGAGTACCTAGAGGCCAGTGGGGCACAAGACCCAAGGCAGCATGGATTCATGATGAGAAGGTCATGTCAGATGAATCTAATAGATTTCTTTGACTGGGTGACCAAAGTAGTAGGCCAGGGAGGGGCTGTGGACATGGCCTACCTAGATTTTAGCAAGGCATTTGATACAGTCCCACACAAAAGATTAATACACAAGATAGCCAGCCTGGGAGTGGGTCCCACGGTGGTAGCCTGGATAAAAAAATTGGCTAGACAACAGGACGCAAAGGGTAGTAGTAAATGGAGTACACAGTGAAGAAAGGAGGGTTACTAGTGGGGTACCGCAGGGTTCAGTACTGGGACCGGTCCTTTTTAATGTCTTTATAAGTGACATTGCAGAGGAACTGGAAGGAAAAGTATGTCTCTTTGCAGATGACACAAAGATCTGCAACAGGGTTGATACACAAGATGGAGTGGAAAGGATGAGAAGGGACTTGGCAAGGTTGGAGGAATGGTCAAATGTATGGCAGCTCAGATTCAATGCAAAGAGGTGCAAGGTAATGCACATGGGAAACAAAAACCAGGGAAGCAATACACAATGGGAGTGAGATACTGACAACAATAAAAATAGAAAGGGACCTGGGGTAATTATATCAGATGACCTAAGGTGGGCAAGCAATGTGAGAAAGGCAGTAAGGAAGGCTGGGGGATACTGGGATGCATAGGAAGAGGCATCAATAGTAGAAAACAGGAAGTTGTTATCCCTCTGTACAGACAGTTGGTGAGACCCCATCTGGAGTACTGTGTGCAGTTCTGGAGACCCCATCTCCGCAAAGACATAGACAGAGTGGAGGCTGTCCAGAGGAGGGCAACCAAAATGGTGCAGGGTCTGCACCAGAAGACATATGAAGAAAAACTAAAGGAGCTTAATATGTATACCCTTGAGGAAAGAAGGGAGAGAGGGGACATGAGAGAAACTTTCAAGTACCTCAAGGGAATCAACAAAGTCCAAGAGGGTAGCATCTTCCAGAAAAAGAGATGTGCAAGAACAAGGGGGCACAATTTGAAGATAGAGGGGACAGCTCAGAGGTAATGTGAGTATTTTTCACTGAGAGGTTGTAGATGCATGGAACAGCCTCCTGAGAGGTCATGGAGTCAAGAACAGTGGGGACTTCAAGAATGCATGGCACATGCTTAAGGCAGTCCTTGTGAGGTGTAGGAGGAAGTAAGCTGTTGGTTAACTAGGATCTGTGGCTTATCTGTTAGGTAGGAAAATGGGCAGACTGGGTGGGTCAAGCAGTCCTTATCTTCCATCAAATTCTATGTTTCTATGTTTCTCCAAGGAGGACATGGTCTCATACCTGTTAGAAATCTCAACCAAAGTTTCCCACCTTTGGGAACTCATTTTAATCTCACTTTGGATACTAGTGAACATTCCATGTTTATTTTCTATACAAAAATAGATCTCTAAGTTATCCAAGATACTTTGCTTTTTCAAGATTTCCATTATGATATATTCTTGATTAACAAAAAACAAGATTTGGCCATCCTTATACAATCTAGACACGTTGCTTATATGATGGCTACCAACATGTAAACCCAAGCATACATTGAGAAAGTCAATCAGTTTTTGTTTTAAATTAAATTTTGTCTCTTTTGATAAGTGTTTCATTCCATAAACAGAGACTGCAGTATCAATCTTACTACTATTTTTACTTTTAATTGTATAAAATTCTGGAAAGAAATCCTTCATCTCGGTTATCTCTCCTGTTGCAATGCCCATATCAGTTAGTCCTTTAGATTTTAGAATTATTGCATTCAAGATATAGAATTGATCAGTTACCAATAGAACCAGTTCTGTTCCAATTATTGGTCTAATTATACTGATTGACTATTTTAGAAGTTTGCAACCATTAAACAGTGATGATAATAAACCCATTACAGATTCAAATAACTTTCCATGACATTCATTAGGGAGACACATAACCTTAAACAGTGGTAAGACAAAGTCAGATCCTAGAGTTTTCTCCAGGAACAATTTGAAATGTTCATTCTTGCCTATTGCTGAGGTTTTACTAGGAGAACACCCTGTAGCTACGGGTTCAGAGACACCCTTACCCTGTCATTTGTTCATTAGTTCTCTCAGTGTTATTTTTAGGGGTCCCATTAAAATCTCCTTGATCTATTTGATCCCTATTTCCCATCTTAGTTTGAAAACTTTTCCCCTCCTTTTTCTTTTTGTGTGTGTCCTGTGGGTTTATTGGTCCTTAGCCTATGCTTCTTCCCATTCATTGCCTTCTTCTTTTCATTCTTTCGGATTTGCTGACCGGCCTCTGTTCTAGCACTAGATCTAAATCTGTCTTTATTTCCGGTGTCTTGCTTCCCTATATCGAATCCCTCAACTGCAACTTCATTAATTAACTTCTTTTTTTTTTATTTCTTGGATACCATAGTTCAGAGTCCTCAGTGTCATTAATGGATTCTGATTTACTAGAACTGTTAATCTTCATAGTGTTAATAATAACACAGCTGTTTCAGAAGGCCAGATTCCATTTGCTTTAGTTCTCCTTTGTGCCACAGAGTTGAATGGTCAGCAACCAGTTCTCTACATATACTACTATCACTTAAATCCTTAGGTGGTAACATAATGCATTCAGAATGAATGCTCAACACACTCTAGTCTACTGCAGTTATTTCCATTGGTGATTTCTCAAAATTAGATGTACAAATGGTCTTAGGACTAATCAGGCCTTCTTTACTTTGTATTGATGTTAATTCACCAGTAATCTTAATGTCAGTCTTTTCAAAGAAATTCTGCTCTATTTGGTCCAGTTTAGTTCTGCTCTCAAGGCATACCCCTTTTATGAATGAGTTGTTCTGCTTGATTTCCAACAACTGTTTGAATAGAAGTATATTGGACTTTACAAGAACCCTCAAGGCTGTCAACAAGTCTCTTGATAAGCCTTCAACATCAGATATGTTTAAAAATTTAGGACTTATTGTCCATGAGTTATGATGATTAGAACCAGAGAAAGATTTTTTGGACTCATTCAGAGATTTTACTTTGCCTGAGCACACCTTTGAATTCTCCTCAGGTAGAGGCTGACTTTGTTCAATTTCATTTAATATATTATGATTTGTGCTATCCATTAAGGATTTGTCAACTAATTGCTGTCTGGAAGCTGGGCAATTATGAATTGTGCCACTATTATGTTCTAGTTCTTTAATTTCTGACTGTAAAGTTTCTCTTATGCTTCTAACTTCAGTATCTAAAATAGACAAATTGTGAAAAATCTGAGAGAAATCAATCCTTCCAATTTCAAGCTCTTGTTTCTCTCCCACCCTTATATTTGACTCATGATTAACTGTTAAAGATGTATCAGACCTAAATAAATCCATTTGTTTTTCATGACTATTGTTATCCTCCTTATTGCACATTTGAGTGTCTAAATTTGCTGTAATAGTAGGAGTACCAAAAAAATGCCTAATATCTCCATTATCATCATTAGGTGTTGAAACAAATTGTGCTGTTTCCTTTTCCCAATTCTATCTGCTTCATGTGTTTACTTTTATTTCTTCTTACTTTGCTCTTGTTATACAATTTATCCTGAGTTTTACCAAGTACTTTCATAGCCAAGTTCTTTAGAGACAGTGGTACCTTGGATTTAACTTTGTCCCCCCACCTGAGAGAATTCTATCCACTCTGCCAGTTCTGCCAACACCACAGTTTTCAAACCAATTAGCAGAGTGCAGCTTTCAACAACAACTACACCTAGCAGTACGGCAGTATGTTAAGGGTGACTGAGGGCAACAAACAAACTGAAAACAGAGACTAAAAGTGCTAAACGGTAACCTCTAACCCTTTCAACCCATCAAACAAACAGTGAAAACCAAAGGAAAATAATAAAGTAAGCGGCAGTCAAAATAAAGGGTTTTCTGAAAGCCAATTTTTATATTAGCAATCTAGAACAGTAGAGATTGGTGCCCTGAATATTTCCATACTTGGTTCAAGAAACAAGATATGGACATGGTATAGAACATGCACTTTTGAGAATAAATCACAGTTCACGTGCTCTCAGCAGTGTGAAAAACAAATCCCCCATGTATGCGAGTACACTTGTGCTTGAGTTCAATTAAATCCAATTGTGATTGCAATTGCCTAATTGTACTGTATGCAATACTTAATACCTAATGCCCAATACTTGCCACTTCATAGATCCTTGATAAATCCTTGATAGATACAAATGCGAATATAGATGTAAACCTTTCCTTTGTCCCACCCCACCTTCTCCTCATCTTATCTCCCTCTTCTTTCTTTCAATGAGGGGAAGGAAACAAAGTGCAAAGTGCTCAGTGCAACTCCAGCTGTCATAACTCAATCTGGGGAAGCCCAATCGGACAAGCAGTAATCGGTCTATCAATTTAACGTTACAATCGGTGCTACAACCAGTGCTAAGATACAGCAGCACAATGGCAGGAAGAAACCCAAAAAGAAACTGTTTATTTTCCTCCCTTAAACAAAAAAAGAAAACTCTCTTTTTAAAAAAAAAAATAACACAAACATTTTACAAAATTAAAATGAAGTTTGGTCAGTTGAACAACAGCTTAGTAGTCCTAATTGTGTGAATAGTAGGCATGCTAGCAATACAGGTAATACAGACAAAGTTACAACGAATACAGTTCTGGGTATGCACAGCAAGGCAGTCCAGCAATCCAGAAAACCATATGGCCTACAGTCCAGCAATCTAGGCCTGTGCTATGCTTCTTTGTATGCATCCTTGTATGCTCCCAAGCAACTTCACCAAGCTGCTAGAGCTGATAGGCCAGTTGAGCAAGCAGGTAGGGTACGATCCATTCTCTCCTCCTTCCTCCCTTCACACGGCAACAGTAAAACAGTTCTCTTGTTAATAATAACAATCATAGCAGCAGTGGGTATGGTAATGACTCATCACTCAACACTTGGGACAGTATCTTCCACCTCCACAACCCTCCACAGGGTGACTTGGCCACCTCGGCCATCGGGGGCTCCACCACCACTTGGACTTTCTCTCAATTGGGCTGTAGGGAAAACAAGTAAACAGGGCAGAAAACATCAAGAACCAAATGGCAACAAGTAAGTCAGGAAAGAACTGTGAGATTAAAACAAATGAGGCAATGGTGGTATACCTTTTCTAAAAACAAAAGTAGTTTCTCACAGTTCCTGCTCCTGAGGTTCCTCCACAACCACATAGCACACAGCCATCTTGGATCCAATCAAGCTGTACAAGTGATGAAAAGCACCATCCAAATGATCTTTGGGGCCTGGTCCTACAGAGGTGCCCCTGTCTTCTGCTGTGTCTCTTGCCTCATGGACATTCTAACACTCATGATAAATATCTGTTCAGGACTTTCTTGGCAGCCTTTGCAAAGGCCATTACCTGTTGATGGCTAGACCCATTCACTCTATCCTTACCTGAATGGTTAGGACACTGTAAAGCATTTTTAGCATGGAAAGATTACCCATGGCCTGAGGTTGCAAGCAGATTTTTTGAATGCTAAATGTCTCCCCTTCTTTAATTATATTGAGTAGATGGAGTATATAGAATGTACTCTGGTTCTTGACAACTTACTAGTCACCCAACATGGAGACTCTTAACCAAGTGTTGTGGCATGGGGAGAAGTGGAATTGATTTCTCTGATCTGTGGTACAGTTTGTATCCTAAAGTCCCATGACTGCACATGTTTATTTATTTACTTATTTATTTATTTAAGTTTTGGTAACTGGGTATGTCCACTGAGACAATTGCAGTCCCCTTTTCAGGGGTGACTCAGTTTACTTTATTCCCTTCCTCTCTATGCTCAGTCCTTCAACTTCCCCCCTTTCCACACAGAAAGTACTGTAGTAGTAGTAACTTCACAGTTTTCTGTGTAGCATCTATTATTTTTATGTGGTTACACTTTACCTGTATGCCAGTATTTGCATAAAGTATGATACACTCTATTGTTTATTGTCTGTCATCAAATGGTTCTTCTTGTACCTTTGTTAAAATCCTTCAAAATACAATAAACTTCATGTTTAAAAATAATGTGTAAAACACAGATTACTATGTGTGTGTGTGTGTGTGTGTGTGTGTGTGTGTGTTAACTACATAAGCATGCTCCCATCTTATTGGTTTTCTGCATAGCTGCTACAGTGCCAACTACTGAGTTACCTAGATAAAATAAAAATGTATTTTCTTTCTGCACCTATTTGAATTACAAAACTGATTACACAAAAATGTTATTGAAAATGTTCTTTACTATTTTTAATTTAAAAAAATCCAGTTCATAACAGCAATAATACACTGCAGGGTGTGATATATTGTGAGATAATATCACTTATTGGCTACGTAAGACACTCAGACTGTGGTCTCCTGCCCTGCAATGAACCCCAGGGTGATATATATCATGATAAAACACAACCTGTTTTGTACTGTTGCTTAATTATACTTGTTCTAAATTTAATATATCGCTTAAAGCAGCAGTGCAAAGAAAACATTTTTTCAAAACAATCTAATTTCAGCTATGGTTAATACAAATATTAGCGTGTCTGTCAAATATATTTGTCTACATATCCCTATGCTGTGCACCATTATTTTATCCATCCTTTATTTTCTTGATCCTAACCCTTGCCATGTCTACAAAAAATATTACTATGCAAAATGTGGTGGCCATATTTTATTTCTTGAGAAAAAAATAAATTAAAACATTTATAGAATATGCATATTTTAGTGGAATTAGAAACATGTACTACCAACTAAAACTAGAAGACGCCTGTAATCTTTTATAGTGAAAAAGGTAAAGTCAATTTTTTTGCCAAGTTTCACTGCTCTGTTGCTTTAAAGTGGACTTTTTATAACTCTGCACATTTTCAAGTACAATGTATTAAATGCTAAATAAAAAAAATCTCAACACATTAGTTCATGGACACTGGGTAAGGAACCCAATAAATTATACAACACTGCAAAAGAGGATTCAATTAAATTGTATTTTATTTATGTATTTGAAATTTTGGTAACTGGGTAAGACCACTGAGACAATTACTGTCCCTTTTTCAGGGTTGACTGGGAAGACAACAATACATGTACAAAGCAATTACAGCAATATTTAGGAAAATACTAATTACAGAGACAAATAAAACAATATGCAAGATATTAGGTCACAGTAAGAAAGGATTGTATACAATAAAAATGATATACTATACAATAATTATGTACAGGTGGAGACAACATAAGCATCCAACATCATGTATAAGTACTGTAGGTGCACATATCATTGGATAAAAAAAGAGATCATTACTCATATGAATAAATACATTACTAACTATGTTTAGGTGTGGGCAGCATCACAACACAGCAAGTAGGCAAGGCAAGCACTAGTTAAGTAGACAAGGAAGGGGGAGCAAAAACATGTAGGCAGATACAGGTGTATAGGGAGAACAAAGGGGCAGTGAGGGGAACATGAAGGACAGAAGAGAGGAGGAGAGGTGGGGTAATGGTTAACCAAGGCACATGGAGGACAGAAGAGAGAAGGAGAAGGGAGGGGTAAAGGTTAACCAAGGCTTAAGAGGAGTCCAGACAGCAGGCTAAGAAGTGACACTGGCAGCACCTGCCATCAAGATGAGGAGTCACAAAATGAAAGCAAGTGCATTTTACAGAGGAAGCAAGAAAGGTGAGGAGACTAGACTGGAACAAAGAAAATGAGGAGCATGTCAGGGTGGAGGGGGCAGGGAGTTCTAGTTGGCTACTGCTGCAAAGGAGAATGACTTACACATGACAGCTAGTCACAGATTGGGTATTAGAAGAGAGAGGGAGGATCAACGGAGGAGATGAGGAGCGAGTCAGACAAATAATATCACTAAGGCAAGGAGGGTGAATTTGTGGACAAGTTTGTGCATGAAGCATAAGGAGGAGAACCTCAGTTTTGATTCAAAAGGCAACTATCCCAAGGAGGAGAGGACATTGCAGTGGTGGAGGCAGGAATTGGCCCCAAGGGCAAACCTACCCATTCTATAGTATGCCTGCACAGGGAAAAACATACTAGATGAATTAGTTGAGAGCAATAGGAGAGCCTCATATGTAAATAGAGGTAGAAGTGAAGCGGAGGCAATCTTGAGGCAAGAGGTAGAGGTGAGGAATGTTCGGATGTGAAATAGCAGACCAAGCTTCTGATTAAGAGTCTTGATTAAGATGGCGACATGGAAAATAAGGGAAAGAGAGTAGTCCAGGGTGATTGCCAGATATTTGAAGGTTTTTACTGCCTGCAGAACATCCCTATTTTGAGAGGAAATGCAGAGATGGGTAAGGGGGTAGGCAGAAGGGGGAAGGTGTGAGAAGAGCATACTTTTGGTCTTTTTTGTATTGAGGACAAGCTGATTGTGCAGGAACCAATCCTCAAGGTCAGCAAAGTCATTTGCAAGTTCCCTGTTTATCCAAGCAACGTCAGGGAATGAGTGGCAGATGATGGCATCATCTGCATAAAGGTGTATGGCAGCCCCACCATGATTATTAGGCAGCTCATTGATGAAAAAGGAGAATAATAACAGACCCAATATGGAGCCTTGTGGTACCCCATGTGATATGGGTTTTAGGTCTGTGATAGAGCCAGCCCACTTTACCCTTTGAAAACATGAAGAGAGATAACTATTGGCCCAGAGGAGGGTGCTGGAGTCAAGGCCAGTGTCTTGCAGCTGCTGGAACAGGAGTACATGATTCCCCAGTTTTTGTAAGATTGATGAAAATGGCCCTGGTAGATGAATCCTGGTCCATGGCATGGTAGATGTCTGATATTACCTTTGGGAGGGTGGTGAGAGTGCTGTAGTTCTTTTGGAAGTCATGTTGGAAAGGTGAGAGCAGATTGTGTTGATCCAGATAATCCCGGAGGTGACTGTAAATGATACGCTCCTGTATTTTGGCCAGTGGGCAAAGAATGGGATTGGGATGGGAGTAGCACACTGTAAAGACTACCCAAGGAAACACTGACACATTGCTAAGGAATATTTCTATAACCGGAGTAGAGAACCAAAACAATTTGCAAAGGAGATTGAAGCTGCTAAGCCTCTGTGTATGATGGCACGTATCTTTCAGCAGTGTGTGCCACAGCAATGATTATCATACAGCATCATTCATGGCTTAGTTCCATCTTTTCAGCTTTCCAAGGGAGATACAATAAGCTTTCATTAACTGTGCCTTTGAAAGAGAAGAACATTCTGGTCTTACCAAGGAAATTATTTTAACTGTTGTGAAGAATTTCAAGGAACAACTCCATTTCATGTGTATGCTCCTCACCTTTCAGCTTTTGTAGGCATTGGCAGGAGCCTTTCCAGGTCAGAGTGGCTTGCCAACTCAAATAATTTACCTCAATTTCAAGCATATCCAAATTAAACTGAAGAATCACTTGACCATTTCCTGCTCATACCTAAAATAAACTTTTTCCTATCAATGCCTGTACTCATGTATATTGTAATACTCTATGCTGTTGTGCTGCTATTTATTCTGACAATATTACTATGATTTTATTATATCTTTACTGCTACCCTGTTCTTTCCAGTTCTCCTTCTCTACCCTCTACCTTTATTCATTACAATGTGTCACATGTGTAAACAAGACCTGCATTGTTCTCTGTATTGCATACCTGATAAAAACAATTTAAATAAATACATAATATGTAATTAAATAGCTTGTTGTCGGTACTCAGTAGAACTTTTGAAACTTCAACTAGACTGACCTTCATTCACAAATAGAGTCTACGATGCAAACATTATCAAAGTTATCTAGGGAAAAGAGAAGAACCTCTTCACACAAACATTCCAATAGGTCACAGATATATAAACAAGGATTCTACTTCTGGTGTTTTTTATTGCCAAAATACAGTGGAGGGTTGTGACCAATCCTAGATCTTAAGCATTACACCCCGTAACCTCAAAAAAAAATAGTTTATAATTCTGTCACTGGAAGCTCTTCACCACTCCTAACACAGTGTCACATGTTTTGCTGATTTAATATGCAGGATGCATATCACCATATCAGGATATGAAAGACCCACATGTGCTACAATCATTTTGTCTCAATGTCTAGGACATTCAGTTCAGGATGTTGCCTTTTGGGCTTGCTTCAATGGTACATGTCTTTGCCAGGTTTAATTCAGAAGTGGTAACTTTTCTATGCAGACAGAAAGGGTACATGTCCTTATGCCCTGGTGATTAGTTACAGAAAAGGGATGTCTCAGAACATTATTTACTAGTTAGTTCCACTGATGAGTTGGTTCCGGTCCCATTTAGGGTTGAAAGTAAATGCTGAGGAATCCTCTCTGATGATATACCAAAGTGCATAACACATTTTGAGCAATACTGGCAACAGACCAAGAAAAAAGCTTTCAAAATGTTGGATCAGAAGCATCTACTGTTTGAACAAATACCCCTACTTTTACGTACCCAGATGATCTCAACAAGAAAACTTGCTTTGAATTTTTGAGTATTATTGTGGCTGCCATGTATGTAAAACCATTGGACAGGATCAATATGCACAAACCACAATGGCTGATTCAATCTCAGTGGTCTCAAGCCTTTCAGCCAAATAGGGTACCCCATCACAATGCACTAGTTTTCAAAATTATACACATTTTCAGTGAGATTCAGACTCAGATCTCCTCACTGGTCTCCAATTCTTGAAATGCATTCCAAAAAAAAGGTACTTTCACATCTATTTTGTTTCTGAAGAATTCATTTATTTTAGAGTGAAGAAGAGTGACATCTCATGGATTTTCATTATTGTCAGTTACCCAACCACCAATTCTGACTTAGAAAATTCTATTGGACTGATACTATATTGTCTTAAGGTGTTCACCTGGCAACTATTGGGATCTCTGCCAACACACTCTCACTCACTGGACAGATATACACTCTGAATCTGAGAGTGGTTTATTCATCAGAATATCCATCTCTCATTGATTTATCTCACAATTGAATAGACACCCGGAAAGTATCTGGGTGTCTATTCAATTTATGGGACAACCACAAATATTCCTGGGTACCTGCTACAGGCCCCCTTTATCTGACCTTGACTATTTCTCAAATCTGCTAAAAGACATTTCTTATTTTTCTAATAAGGGGGACATAATTATACTGGGTGATTTCAATCTCCCCAGTATAGATTGGAAATCTTCTCTAGGCACCAGAGATCAGGACAAACTATTTCTCTCCTGCCTCTCAGCAAATGGTATCTCACAGTTTATTACTTCCCTCACTAGAGGGCCCAATACCCTCGACCTTGTCATATCTAACATCAAAGATTCTATTTCAGAGATTCACATAAGGGCACCACTTGGTACAAGTGACCATTCTGCCATCGTTTTTTCTCTTCAAACCAAGCATTCTTGCCTATATAAACATACCACATATAAAAACTATGATAATGCAAATTTTGTTAACAAAACTAACTCACTTTCATCTAAACCCTGGTAAACTCTAATGCTTCATCTCTCAACAAATGATTCATGGACCTTGCTAAAATCACTAATTCATCAATTAGAGAAGTTTTGGGTCCCATTAGTGAAAAAACTACAATACAAAAGGAAGAATACCAAGATGGTGCAACAAAAATATTAAATCCTTAATAAAGAAAAAACTGAAACTATTTAGAAAACTTAAAAGTAAGAAGACTCAAAATAAGGAAATCATTTACTCAAAGTACCAATCTATATTACATCTTCTAAAACAAACCATAAAACAAGCTAAAAGTAAACTTGAATTTAAAATAGCTTACACTAAGTACTCTGATAAAACACTGTATTCTTACCTAAACAACAAAAAAGGTAACACTAGGAAGGTTGGACCAATATCTCATAATAACAATATCTTTAGTTCAGACTTAGATACTACGAATTTATTCAATACTTACTTTCATTCTTTGTTGTCCCCTAAGGATACCCCTGCTTTCAGTACCCATGACCAGTGCAGTATGCCCACAAACTATAATATTTCAGAAAAGATGATTATGTCAGCCTTGCAAACCTTAAAAAAAGCATCTAGCCCAGGACCAGACAACATTACACCTAAATTCCTACTGGAAACAGCGAAGACAATAGTGGTCCCCTTAAAAATAATCTTTAACAAATCACTTGAAACTGGACACATCCAACTGGACTGGTTGACAGCCATGGTAACTCCCATTCACAAAAAGGGTAGTAAAGCTAATGTCCAGAATTACCGACCAATAAGTCTCACATCTGTTGTCTGAAAAACTATGGAGAAGATAATCAAATAATTTATTGAAAGGGAAATAGGCTTGCTTAATCTGGATGACAAATCACAACATGGCTTCAAAACAGGGTATTCATGTACTACTAATTTAGTTACCTTCTACAATAACATAAATTTAGGCTTAGACAACATTTCATCCAACGTTATTCTTTTGGATTTCAGTAAAGCATTTGATAAAGTACCACACAATAAACTGGTCTCTAAACTTGAGTCTTTTGGTTTTTCATTCTGTCTTACAAACTGGATAAAAAACTGGCTTGTGAACAGAACACAGAGGGTGAATATCAATAACTCACTGTCAGATCACTGTCTATTGAGTAGTGGAGTCCCCCAGGGCTCCGTCTTGGGACCTATATTGTTCTATTTATACATTAGTGATATGAAATGTTTGTCTCAAACTTGGTTATCCAAGTTTGCTGATGACTCAAAACATGTAGGTTATGTAGATTCAGCTGGCAATCTAAAAAATCTTGTTTCTGACTTACATAACATCGAACAATGGGCAAACACAAATCATATGAAATTTAATATTGACCAATGCATTGTCCTCCATTTTGGTATCAAAAATCAAAAAAACATATACAACCTAAATAACATACCACTAAAATCATCAAGTACAAAAAGAGACCCGGGAATACTCATTAACAATAAACTATCATTTTACAATCATTGTTCTAAAGTTACAAGGGTCACACATTCCATTTGGAGTCAAATTAAACACATATTTGTCACCAGAACCAAACAATGCCTCATCCCTCTATATAGATGTCACATAAGACCTCATTTGTATTATGGATCTCCCTTTTGGAACCCCTATCTTGCAGGTAACATGGCCCAACTGGAGAAAGTCCAGAGAAGGGCAACACAAGTGGTCTCGGATTTGACCAATAAAACATACCCTGAGAGGTTAAAGGCAACAGACCTCCAAACCCTCCAAACAAGGCACTGTAGGGGGAGCATTTTGTTCCTTTATAAGGTCCTACAATCCCCAGAGCTGTCAGCTCAGTGTAGTCTCTTATTCTTTTACAATAAAAGAATACTTAGGTATCATAATAAGCAGATTATACTTAAAAAGGCAAACTCAAATAAAAGAAATAATTACTTGACAGTAGGGGCACCAAGACTTTGGAACTCACTGCCACAAGAATTAGCTGACATTAGAAACTTTGATATTTTCAAGCAACAACCTGACATTTGACTAACTATGAACAATACATAATCTTACTAACTCACACTGTGTGGGGGACAAATCCTGATGGGCCACAGCCTTCTTTTATTCCTTATTAAACCTAGTAAACCTAGTAAATAGGGGTACAACATTTTTAGGAGTTTGTCTAGCGTCTCTTACTGGCAAATATACACAAATGGGAGCTACACTCAGACGTGATGATAATACTGTTTGATGGGGGCAACCAGAGTTGAATCATTCTGCATCCTGCTCAGAAGGAAGACAGGACCTTAACCAAATTTATTCAACAGATGCAAAGCAAATGAGTGTTATCTGGTCATCTAAGGCTCAAAATTCCCATTCGTACTTTTCATAATTTCTGCTTATTTACTAAACTGCCACATATTTTAATTCATACTCTAATGTGTCTGATGTCCACAGATAGTCTCAGTGAGATAGTCAACATCCTTCTAAGTCAGGAAACACATTATCCTGCCTTCTAATGTTACATTACATTTTAAAACAGTTTTAATCAATGTATTACTGTGGAGTTCCGTTTTAACAAGCAGTTAACTGGGGAGGGTTATTGTCATTTAAGATATTCTGTTGAGTCAAAGCAAAGGGAAAATGTTGCTATTTTGTAACACCCTTGTGGCAGATGACTATTGAAAAAACGATTTTGAAGTAACATATACGACCCCGAAGCTGTACATTGATATTACTCGAGTTGTTTACAAACTTATAGTACTGAAAGGCACAGAAAAGACAAGCAAAACTTTCCCACGAAAATTATATTGTGTGACTGATGTATAATTATTCATTTTAATCAAATTTCAGTGAATTTTTACACAGTATGTGCAGTATACCGTGTAGCTCTTTTACAGTGCCGGCATTCCTTATCCTATTGGAACAAATTATGGATATGTTAATTCAGAGATTACCTTCATCAGTAATTTTATTGAATATAATTGAAATACTGACTCTGCTTGGTTGGATGCACGCGTTAGTTTTGTTTTCAAACTTTTTTATCTCAATAAAAAGATCCACCTAAAAATAGCATGTATTGTATCACAACGGAGAAACAGATAATCTGCTTGAAGTACTGAAACAATTCCCAGTTACGGAAATAAATCGGTATTTTTTTAATACAGCGCCCCAGTGCTTACATTACCTTATCGAAATAGTTATCACTTAAAATATTATGTGTATTCAGTTAATGACTATTGTGAAAAATAAAATGAAGACGGATTCTGAGAACTCTGCAAATGCCAGCATACATTTAGACGCTGTGTGTCGCTGCTCGCCAATAAGGTGAAACCCTGCAACGGAAGTTCCATTAGCCTCATCCCAGAAGACAAAGTCAGCAGACCGAAGAGAAAAAACAGGCAGACTCTGTCACACAAGTCCTTTGCAGACAACTCGGTGTTAATATTCCGTAGACTACACTGTGAAAACAGGAAGTTCTGTATGTGTGTTTAATAAGAGGGGATGTTTGGTAAGCTGCTTGATTTCAGAATGGAAATCGCTATGAAACGAAACATGAATGCCAGCAGGCGAGCACTGTTTTTCTGCATACTGCTTTCACTTCAGTGTTTCTATTCAGGGCAAATCTGGTACTCTATTCCGGAAGAAATGGAACCTGATTCTTTTGTTGGAGACATCGTCCGAGATTTAGGGTTAAATGTGAGTAAATTGCTGGATCGTAAGCTTCGTATCACCTCAGCAGCAAAGAAACAATATTTTAAGATTAATCCAAATAATGGGGAGCTGCATGTCAGTGACAAAATTGACAGAGAACAGATATGTGGAAAGATATCTCCCTGTTTGTTGAACTTTAAGGTAGTAGTTGAAAATCCACTAACTGTATATGAAGCTGAGATTGAAATTAAAGATATCAATGATAACGCACCCACATTTAGCACAAATAGCATGTCCTTGGAAATCAGTGAAGCTATTTCACCTGGAGTGCGTTTTCCTCTGGGCGCTGCAAAAGATCCGGACCTCGGTATAAATGCACTTCAGGATTATGAACTCAGCCCCAATGATTATTTCAGCTTGGATATTAAGACAGACAGTGGTGGAAGTATGAATGCAGAACTTGTTCTGCAGCATGAATTGGACTACGAAGAAGAACGTTTTTTCCTCCTAGTACTCACAGCAACTGATGGCGGAAAACCACAGAGATCTGGTGCTGTGGAAATACATATTATTGTTCAAGATTTTAATGATAACGTGCCTGTTTTTGGACAGGACATCTATAAGGTTAGAGTAAAAGAAAATTCTTCGAAAGATACTTTAGTGGTTAAAGTGACTGCCACTGATGCTGATACTGGGTCAAACGGTAACATAACTTACACATTTAGAAAAAACACAGACAATGTCAATCATATTTTCAAGCTAGATTCTGCCACTGGAGAAATCAGGCTTGAGGGACCTTTGGATTTTGAAGAAACAAACACGTATGAGATGGAAATAGAAGCTAAGGATGGTGGCGGTCTCACTTCGCACTGCACTGTACATGTTTACGTTCTTGACCACAATGACAATGCCCCGGGACTGATAATATCGTCAATGTCTAGTCATATTCCAGAGGACTCTGTACCTGGCACAAAAGCAGCTATTTTAGAGGTTCTTGATCGAGATTCTGGGGAGAACGGTGAAGTATATTGTTATATACAAGACATCAGTCCTTTTGAATTAATACCGTCATTTAAGAATTATTACATATTAGCGACTAATAGCAAGCTAGATAGGGAACAAGTCCCGGAGTACAACATTACTATTGTGGCTACTGACAAAGGAATTCCTCCACTTTCTACAAGTAGAACAATCTGCCTGCAGATTTCAGATATAAATGACAACTCGCCAGTGTTTTCTCAAACTTTTAATGTAATGCACGTCACTGAAAACAACCCCCCAGGAGCTGTGGTTTCATCAGTGGACGCAAAAGATCTAGACAGCAATGAGAACGGCCACGTTACATATTCATTACTTAACAGTGATGTTGGAGAATTTCATGGCTCCTCATACGTTTCCATTAACTCAGCCACCGGGAATATTTATGCACTTCGATCCTTTGATTACGAGGAGTTCACAGCTCTTCAAATCTACGTTCAAGCCGTAGATGGCGGCATCCCACCTCTGAAGAGCAATGCCACTATAACGATATGTATAGTAGATCAAAATGATAATACTCCTGAAATATTGTACCCACCAATGAAACGCGATGATGACTCTGCTGGGATTGAGATAGCCCCACGTACATCAGAAGCAGGTTATCTTGTGACCAAAGTGGTAGCCACGGATGCTGATTCTGGACAGAACGCTTGGCTCTCTTATCAACTTCTTAAGGCTACTGAACCAAGTCTTTTCAGTGTAGGATATCACACTGGTGAAATCAGGACATCTCGTGTGATTCTAGACAAGGATTCTTTCAAACAAACTGTGGTCATTTTAGTAAAGGATAATGGTGAACCGTCTCTCTCTCATACTGTAACTCTTACTGTATTCCTAGCAGACACTATTCCAGAAATCCTTTCAGATTTCAACAACATTTCCCGCCAATCACACAATGCATCTAACCTTACTATCTATTTGGTGATATCTGTGGTTTCAGTTTCCATCCTCTTTATTGGTTTTATAATGATATTGCTGGTCATCAAGTTTCGGAAGTGGAGAAGTTCTAGACTGCGCAAACATTCCAGTGCTAACTTCAGTGTTATGCCCACATCGACATTTGTATATATGGAGAAAGCTAGAACTCTCCCTCAGACCTATTCATATGAGATTTGCTCGACAACAGACTCACGAAAGAAAGAATGTTTATTTCCACAGACCTGTATGGAAAATACTATCGTGTATGACAACTCTAACGAGAAAAAAGGAACAAAGATATTGGAAAAAAAGTTAATCTGTGACAAAACAGAAAACCACGCATTCATTGAGGTGAGAACTCCGGCTTACTTACTATCTTTTGTTTTATGATCTGCTATACATAACCAAACGAACAGTTAGTTGTATTATGCATAATATTCAAAGAAGCGTATTCCCTAAGGTCTGTCTGAAATTAAATATGTTACAGTGACTTCACAAGCAGCATTTCAATAACCTAATTCGTGGGCACCCCATAAATGGAAAACAGAGAAAGCCGAAACGTGTACCCTTGCATAGGACTTCTAGTGCTACAAATGTTGATAACGGGTGACAGAATCAATAAAACCAAAAACACAGTTGGCAATATCAAGAGCCTCATGAGAAACAACTGAATAACAAAATTAGAGCAACTGGTAGGGATACCACGACTCATAGGCAAGTGAAAAGGGATTGGTTTTGAGGCGTGAGACAGGGGTAAGGAGGCTGCTCCGGACAGTACCTACCAGAGATGCTGAAAGATCAGCCAAGAGTGACTGAGAGGGAGATATGCGCGACAGAAATAATACTCCAGTATAGGACAAGAACGGAAGGGATGGGGCCTAGAAATAGGAAAGGGCAAAGCCATAAACAATCCTCTAAACAAACAGACCAATCATACAGTAGATGAGCCTGTTGTGCTAACAGTGTTGCTGCTCTAGAGTACAAAGGACACTTTTTATTTAGATTAAAATAACGTATGTAGCTACACAAACGTAATTCCTTTTGATAGGGATCGGGGTATGTGTTAAGGGGCAAACTTTTGATTTGCACAGTACAGTGGGTGCCAGTTGCAAGATACATTATATTGGGTGTACTTGGTAAATATCAAGGATTACAACTGAAATGAATGGGGATTTTCTGCCATGCACTCTGATATAATGCATCATGTTACTAGCTACCACTGCATTTTCAAACTCATAGGTATGATAATAGTAACATTTGCCTGTCCTTAAGCATTACTGAATTATTCTGTATATATTGGCTATACTACAGTGGTGGTCCTACATGAGTTGACCAGGTACTGAAGTACTGGTGAGGTATACCAAGGCAGAATCACATTACAGCCAGTGCCATCTGTAACTTTAGTGATATACTATACCGCAGAGTTACCTCGGTACTTGTCAACTTTTGTAGGACTACAACTACACATGAACATAAATTAGGTTTAATGCTTCAGACGGAGTTTTGGATTACTCAGTGGATTCACAGAGTTAAGGGTACTTTAATTTCTTATTAAATGATTGAAATATTTCCAGCGCCAGAGTGAAAAAAAATCCATAATTATCTGATTGTTGTTGGATGGCATTCTGTATGCAAAGTTATGGCAGTAACCCCAGTTCCTAGACAGTTGTCCACATCACAAAATCTACCAGCACAGGGTAATAATTAGTATCCTTAGTGGTACTGTCACATGGGAGACCAAGGATTGCACGAACATGGCATCTGAAGGATCCTCCCACCTACAGTATGTAGAGGTCCTTCCCTGATAGACTGAGGTACATTAGTGAGAAATGGAAGCTCACACTCTTATCATCTATGTTGCACATCGTATAGATAAACACATGCTATCAGCCTACGTTACTGACAATACCAAGCTTTGAAGAAAATAATAAATATCCTACAGACATTGATAAGATCAATTCAGATAATATTTGTTCAGGTAATGAAGGGAAATGTTTCCTCAGAATATTTGTTCAGGTAATGAAGGGAATGTTTCCTCAGTGGGAAACCATATGTAGAAAGCAGTCATTTCCCAAACTTACTAAACTGAGAGAAACTTTAGGGTGGTGTTGAAGAACTATATTGTCATTCCTCTACTAAAGCATAGTTCTTATCTTTTCATTTGGTGGTAATAGGCATTTCAGAAAAAGGAGAGAACCACAATATTCATATGTTTTAATGGTTCTGCAAAATTGAATTATTTATAAAGGTATGGCACATGTGTTAAAAACATTGCAGCCAAGCTGAATGCTACATTTTGCCTGATAAAGGTACAGATTCCTGTTATTTTGTATTGTATACACAGCTGGAAAAAGTTTGATCAACAAAACTAAGACAGAGGACTTGTCTCGATGTCTCTGCCGTAAAGACTTATGGCAATGTCATGCATCATCAAAAGAAGAATTGTGAGGTTGTAAACATGCTGTGCTTCCCCTTCTTTGCATAGGAAATATTAGAGTATTGCAAGTTGTGCATGACCATGACTACAGACAACATGAGGATGCTATGCTGTGCCACAGGCACACTATTTAGAGCACCAGATAGAAACATAGAAACATAGAATTTGATGGCAGATAAGAACCGCTTGGCCCACCCAGTCTGCCCATTTCCCTACCTACTGGATAAGCCGCAGATCCTAGTTAACCAGCAGCCTACTTCTTCCTACCCCCATCCCCTAGAATGGCCTTATGACTGTCCCATGCATGCTTGAATTCCACCACTGTTTTTGACTCCACAACCTCCTCCGGAAAGCCATTCCATGCATCCGCAACCCTCTCTGTGAAAAAATACTTCCTTAAATTACCTCTGAGCTGCCCTCCCTCTATCTTCAAATTGTGCCCCCTTGTTCTTGCACACCTCTTTCTTTGAAAGATGCTACCCTCTTGGACTTTGTTGATTCCCTTGAGGTACTTGAAAGTTTCTATCATGTCCCCCCTCTCCCTGCTTTCCTTGAGGCTATACATATTAAGCTCCTTTAGTCTCTCTTCATATGTCTTCCGGTGCAGACCCTGCACCATTTTAGTTGCCCTCCTCTGGACAGCTTTCATCCTGTCTATGTCTTTGTGGAGACTGGGTCTCTAGAACTGCATGCAGTACTCCAGATGAGGTCTGACCAGCTGTCTGTACAGAGGGATAATAACTTCCTGTTTTCTACTGGTGATGCCTCTCCCTATGCATCCCAGTACCCCCCAGCCCTCCTTGCTGCCCTCTCACATTGCTTGCCCACCTTTAGGTCATCTGATATGACTACCCCCAGGTCCCTTTCCATTTTTGTTGTTGCTAGCATCTCACCCCCATTGTGTACTCTTCCCCTAGGTTTTTGTTTCCCAGCTGCATTACCTTGCACTTCTTAGCATTGAATCTAAGCTGCCATACATTTGACCATTCCTCTAACCTTGCCAAGTCCCTTCTCATCCTTTCCACCCCACCTTGTGCATCAACTCTGTTGCAGATCTTTGTGTCATCTGCAAAGAGACATACTTTTTCCTTCCAGTCCCTCTGCAATGTCGCTATAATGACATTGAAGAAGACTGTCCTATTAGTGAACCCTCATGTACCCCACTAGTAACCCCTTTCTTCAGAGTGGACTCCATTTACTATTACCTCTGTGTCCTATTCTCCAGCCAATTCTTTACCCAGGCTGTCATCTTGGGACCCACTCCCAGGCAGGCTAACTTGTTTATTAATCTTTTTTGTGGGACTGTGTCAAATGCCTTGCTAAAGTCTAGGTAGGCCGTGTCCACAGCCCCTCCCTGATCTATTACTTTGGTCACTCAGTCAAAGAAATCTATCAGATTCATCTGGCATGACCTTCCCACTGTGAAGCCATGCTGCCTTGGGTTCTGTGCCCCACTGGCCTCAAGATACTCGACAATTCTTTCCTTCAGAAGTGATTCCATCATTTTCCCTATCACTGAGGTTAAACTAACAGGTCTGTAGTTTCCTGCTTCTGCCTTGCTCCCACTTTTGTGAAGGGGAATCACATCTGCCCTCCTCCAGTTCTCGGGTACTACCCCATCCTCCCATGATATGTTAAAGAGGGTAGTCAGTGGTGTCACTAGTTCTAACCTTAGTTCTTTTAGAATTCTGGGATGAATCCCATCAGGCTCCATTGCTTTGTCCACCTTCAGTTTTAAGAGTTCTTTCAGAACCCTTTCTTCTGTAATGGGCTGGTATCAACTTCTGTATCCAGAGTGTTTCAACTGTTTGTTTTAGGTACCTCCCTCTTCATTTGTAAATACTGAGCAAAAATATTTGTTTAGTATCTCTGCCTTTTCACAGTCTCTCTGCCCACCCTCCCTCCCCTTTATTAAGCCTCCCTTGGTCTTCCTCGCTCCTGTTGTACCTATAAAAGGTTTTATCCCCTTCTTAACTGAGTTGGCTATCTTTTTCTTGGTTTGGGCCTTTGCTGTTCTGACTGCCTTCCAGTTTCCTTTTGCTTTAACTGATACAGTTCTCTGTCCTGCTCCTTCTGTGATTCCTTGTACTTCCTGAATGCTTTTTTTCTCTGAACCTTTACTGCCACTTCCTTTGAGAACCATAGTGGTTTTTACATCATTTTGTTTGTTTATTTGCTTCACACAAAGGCTCGTCTACCTCTGTGATGGCAGTTTTTATTATTCCCCATTGTTCTTCCACCCCTTTTTCCTGCCCATTTGCTAGTGCATTCCTTAGTCACTCACCCATTTTGGCAAAGTCAGCCCTCCTAAAGTCCAGTACTTTTGCCTTTGTATGGCTTGACTCTATTGCTGTGTTTATTGTGAACCATACTGTTTGATGGTTGCTAGTTCCCAGATGGCTACCCACTTCTACATCTGTGATCCTCTTTCCATCTCCATTTGAGAGAACCAGGTCTAAGATTGCTCCATCTCGAGTGGGCTCCAATACTAGTTATCTAAGGCATGCCCCCTGTAGGGCATCTAGAATAACCCCACTCTTCGAAGTGGCTGCTGCAACTGCACTCCAGTTAACATCTGGCATATTCAGATCACCCATCAGTAATATCTCCCCTTTTTCTGCCATTCTAAGTATACTTTCTATCATTTCCTTGTCCATTTCCTCCCCCTGAGAAGGGGGTCTGTATACAACCCCTGTGTGGATTGTGGTGCCATTGCCTGTCTCCAAATTTACTCACAGTGCTTCTCCTCCCTGTTTACCCTTTTGTTCTGTTGCTTTGATTCCTTCCCTTATGTAAAGAGCTACTCCTCCTCCTCTTTTACCCTCCCTGTCTCTCCTGTAGATAGTGTATCCTGGTATGTTTATGTCCCAGTCATGGTTTTGTGTGTACCATGTTTCTGTGACTGCCACGATATCCAGATATTCCTCCTCCATCAAAGCCACTAATTCAGGAAGCTTGTCACCCAGACTACGGGCATTGGTACTCATTGATCTCCATTTTTTGATGGATTTACCTTCTGTTGCAGCATCCCTCACTGACCTTTCTACCTCAGTCTTTTTCTCATTTAGTACCCTGTTTTGTAGGGAGAGGCTGGAATTTTCCTGCTGCTTATCAGTGCCTCCCCCTTTGACTAGTTTAAAAGCTTGCCAATGAAGCATTAAACTGATTGCTCAAAAGACTTGTTCCCTTCCTGGACAGATGCAGACCATCCTGACAGTATAGGCTGGTGTCCCTCCAGGTGGAACCCCAGTTCCCAATGAAGCCAAACCCCTGTGCTCCACACCCTTTTTTCAACCATTCATTAAACTGCATGGTGCAAAGTACCCTCACTTCCCCCATGCCATTGACAGGCAGCACCTCTGAGAAGGATACTGTGTGTGCTACTTGTCTTAGACCCCTCCTCAACTCTACAAAGTCCTCCTGCACTGCTCTGATCTCATGATGAGCCAATTCATTTGTCCCTAGGTGGATAATGATGTCCAGCTCAGACTCCCGTGCAGCTGTTCTCATGATCCTGAGGATGTCCCTCCAAGCCATGGCACCAGGCAGGCACCTTACTTCAGTTTTCCCTGCTACCCCCAGTTCTATACCCCTAATAATTGAGTCCCCCCCAGGAGCTGCTTTCTTTCCCTGTGGTTTCCTCTGGCTCCTTCCTGTGGGCCTCCCTTCTGACAGTTGTCCTCCTGCTTCCTTAGTCTCCTCTGTGGGTGCATCCATAGGGGAGCTATGCTCCCCCAGAATGGTGTACGGATTGTGGAATGGAACAACTGACTGGGTGTGCCTCTGTTCCACCATCCTCACCCTCCCTGAGCCAACTGTGGTCCTACTGCTGTGCTTTCTTCACAACCTCTGAGATAGTGGTGGTGGCTCTGGTGCTCCCTGGATGGGCGATGTTCCCTTCCTACTGTCCAGTGTGGCCTGGGGGAAGGTTCCCTTACTACTGTCCAGTGTGGCCTGAAGACAGGCAACTTCCTCCCTCAGGGCAGAGAGTTGTCTGCAAATAGGGCAGCATCTCAGCCTCCAGAAAGACTTCCGGAAGTCTGCAGCCCCACAGCCATTACATTGCACTACTCCCCACATGTTTATCTACTTTTTTTTGTTGTTGTTTGTGTGTGTGTGTGTGTGTGTGTGTGTGTGTGTGTGTGTGTGAGATTGGTTTGTTATAAAGAAATATATATATTATACAATGTGTATGCTTATATTGTCAGTGCAGTGTGCTAGAGAGTATATGACAGTGATATGCACCTTGCACTCTTCAGGAAATTATGTCAGAACCCCAGGTATAAAGGAACTATTTCCAGGGGTGGGTGGAGTGAGGGGTGGGAAGGGGTTGGGCCTAAACTGTGCCCTCATGAAACAGTCAGCTTAAAGCTCTGACCCACTGCTGCGATGAGTGCCTTCCTGTCAGCAAGATGCCCTACACAACAATTTGATGGAGAAAATACCCTGCTAATCAAACAGAGAAAAATCCAGACATCCAAGTCAGACACAGGTAAATCTCCCCAGCCCCAAAACAGCCTGGTGGTTTGTTAGCCACAAAGGAAAATCACATATGCAGTTATTTCAACCCTTCTGAATATGCTCACAAGATAAGCAATTTTGAAACTCCCCTTCCTGAATTAAAAACCTAAAATAATTAAACACAAAGCAACACCAATGTAAGACTGTAAAGTAAGGAAAACTTCCCTCAGATGTAAGCAAAAGAGAGATTTGTTGCAGATATCTAGTCCAATATAGTATATCCCATGCAGTTTCTCAGTTGTTTCAAAGCACACCCTGTTAACACAACTTGGAAGAAGATGGACTTCTGTCTGAAACAGGATCACACCAGTAGTTTATAGTAATTGATCAATGCTGGAATGTTCAAGCCAGAACAATTGGCTGTGATGCAGGTCTCCCTGACTTGTGAAGACAATTTCCCCCACCTCAGGCTATGTCTGATTATTTTATTTTAATTGATTTATTTAAACACAATTGCAACCAACACAGAGCCTAGGAGGCTAAAGTTAAGTGCATATCATATATTACAAGAAATCAAAACATATAACAAAATTATGTGTTAAGCAGGAAAAATATATAACAGATATAACATTTCAAAATTCCATTTCTATATTTTATATCAGCTAAAAGATGTTACCATTTGGTCAATCAGCCAAAAGGACACAAACACATCTTAAGACATTTATGTATCTCATGTGCAATGATTCCATATAGGTTTTGATTTTTATAAAGGCTGGATAAACCCAGCCAGAATGAGTAATTACTTTTTACACAGAAACATAGTTCCAGTTTCATTTAATTTTAGTTTTGTTCTATTTAAATGATGTGGTAAGACCATGAGCAAAATGCCTATTTTCATGGCTGACCATGGTAGGATAGTAATTTAATGTGCAGAGGGACTCTAGGTCCATCATTTCTGCCCCCACCCCACATACTAACATCATAGAGAGAGATTAAGACATACTGTAGTACAGTATGCGGTGCAAACATGTACAAATAAATGGTAATACCCACTTTCTCTGCTACCATTTGCAATCAGAACTTTCTCTATGCTTACTGTGAAGGTTTTTACTGTCTTCATATAGATGGTCCTTGCAGGAATGTGATATCATAGATTAAGCACCTATGGGAGAAGAAACACATCTTAATGTTACCCCTGAATTGGCTCTCTCTGAGCTTCAGAGTATGCCCCAGCATACTTCTGGAGCATACCAGATCATACAATTTCATTTACTTTATCTTGATGAAACCCTTGAATATACTGAAGGCTGTAATTGTGTCCCCTCCTCAACCTCTTTTCTCCAGGGTGAACATGTTAAGGATGCCCAGCCTCTATTCAAAGCTTTTATCCTTATACCGCTGATCATTATAGTGGCCTAACATTGCAACCTATAATATACTATAGTGGATCATAGAACTGAATATGTGACTTTGATTGTGGTGTTACCAGAACCTTGAACAGTGGCAGGGTTATTTTTTCTGCTCTGCAGGTTCACACCTCTAGGTGCACCAAGCATTCCCCATTCCACTTGATGGTAAATGCACACTGATTGTCATGCTTTTGCCTATAGTTTATTATGATCCTTTAGGGGAAGGACTCTATTAAATTAGTAAGTCCTGCTTCTCTGTTGCTCCTTAAACATAGCACCCTGCATTTCATTAAATTGAATTTGAGACTACAAGAGTCTTAGTAATTATCTTGATCAAGACCTCTTGAAGTTTGTCCACTTCTCCAGGAAATCCATCACTTTGGACAGTCTAGTGTCATCAATGTACATAAGACACCTGCTGCAGATAAAAGATTTTAGATTGATTACAGAACATTTGAGGAGGTATGGCCACTGTATCAATCTCTGAGAGATGCTACTGAGTGTTCTTCTTTATTTAGAAGCACCTATCCATATAACACTATGCTCTTGCCACAAGCCAGTTAGAAATCAACCTTGTGTATACCTCATGTATTCCACACAAGTGTACATTTGCCCAGAAACATATTGCACACCACAGTGCCAAAGGGCTTGCAGATGTTTAGTCCAGATAGACTATCTTCATGACTCTCACCATGTCCACTGGTACCCTGGTCCCCTCTCAAAGATGAGTTTGAATGGTGTTGCATAAAGAGCCCTCATAAAGCTGTGCTGAGTGGATGTGAGGATCTTAACTTCAACCAAGTGCTCTACAGTGGCATCCTTTATAATGGCTTGCATGACCTTCCCCAGCACTGGTGCTGATAAACCTGTAGATGTAAGGCTGTGACCATGCCCATTCCAGAAGATGGGGACCACAATGTGCATTGTCAACTCCAGAGCAGCCTTCTCAATCACCAAGGCAATGGTTACCCATTTTAAAGATCACTGCCTGCCACTCCTTTCTTGAAAACCACAATAAAGATGACCATATATCCACTGCTGAGAACAAAGCTGGAGGGTGTGACTCAAAACTCACCCCTGCTAGGCATGCTGTTCCCAGAAGCAGTCACTAATGGAGGAGACACCCAGCTTCATCTCTGCCATTAGACTTTTCAAGATGTTAGTATATGTCTGGGGGATTGAAGTTCTCATGGATCTTCATGACTGCATGCATTGTGGCCAAATTTATTTTGTTATGTCCAAAGATGATAGTTTTATTTATTTGTTTATTTTTGTGACACTATTACAAACATATGCATAACAGTAATTACATGTTGCTCTTATGATTTTCTCAGCTAGCTCCACATTATATGTTGCTGAGATGTCTTGGGAGGGTGATTCTTTTGGCCCCCCTTTCTCTTAGCTAGACATAAATAAACTCTGGGTTAATTATTTCACTGTCTTCAGTCTCCTTCACAAGATCCTCTCCTATGCAAATAGTGCCATACAAGGAGAATCACCATAACCATTTTTAGTGAGACCTTTCCTTTCAGAATTGCCTGTGTCCAAATGTCCCTATAAGTCAGTCATTTGCTTCTCCCACTGACTATAAGGGAGTGCTAATATTTCCTAGCATTCAAAGTACACCATGCCCATGAGATCACCTGTTTGATGAATGCACTGTTTATATAGGCCTGTATGCAAGTGAGAATTGATATTCCCATGCTGCTTACCAGCCACCCCTACCCACACTCCTTTCCTGGCATTTGTCTGCCCCACTGTCCTTCAGTCAGTGATATCAATGTGTCTTCTACCCTTGCTGATGTCCTGTACCAGAATCATCACTACTCTGCTAGTCTGAACCCCACTAATTGTCCTCTACAGTCTCACAGTGAGTACATCACATCTCCCTGGTACAGTTGTAGTGAAATTATCCAAACATAATTTGTAGAAAAAAGAAAGCATTCTGAAAACTAAATCAAAGGCTATGACTGCATTTCCTTAATTCTACATTTAAGTAGGTATCATACTGCTGTTTACAGAATAAAATGTGGTTGTGCACTGTTATTAAAGTCTGTGTATCAATTATACACTGTTGAACTAGTTACTTTCATGCAAAGTAAATGCAGAACAAATACAAATTTAATCATCATTGAGTACATTTAAATTAGTACTAGGTCACTATCACCACATTTGCTGTCATTGAAAAAAATGTTAATAGGGCTAATTAGTGCAACTTTATTTTCATGTTACTAGTGAGTTATTGACAATAGTGAAAATTAGTTGGCAGTAAAAATGTCAAGTTTTACACTATTAGACAGATTCATATATTCATAGAAGTGTGACAGCAGAAAAGGACCGAACAAGGCCCACCAAGTCTGCCAATTTGTCCAGCTATCTGCTTGGACCTGTGCCCCCCAATACTCCCCGTGTGGTTGTCCCATGCCTTTTTGAATCCCTCCACTGTTTCCTCTCCAATGACCGCCTCTGGGAGTTTGTTCCACTTTTCCATCACTCTCTCTGTGAAAATAGTATTTCCTAATGTTACCCCTGAACTTCCCCCTTCCACCTGAAGGCCATGCCCCCTCATCCTCTGATTTCCCTTCATCTGGAAGATGCTCCCCACTGGCACCCTGTTTATACCTTTAAGGTACTTGAAGGCCTTGATCATGTCCCCCCTCTCCCTCCTCTGTTCCAGGGAGTACATGTTCAGATCTCTCAACCTTTCTTCATAGGATAGGGGGGCTTAACCCTTTTACCATCTTTGTCACTCTCCTCTGAACCTGCTCTAGCCTCCCCACATCCTTCCTGAGGTATGGCCTCCAGAACTGGACTCTGTACTCCAAATGCAGTCTAACTAGGTGGGTGTACAAGGGTACTATGGCCTCCCTATTTCTACTGGTGATCCCCCTTCCAGTGCATCCCAGCATTCCACTCCCCCTATCCACTGCCCTCCCACACTGCCTTTCCACCTTCAGGTCCCCTGATATAATGATGCCTTGGTCCCTTTCTTGTTCCATCTCCTCCAGATCTGTGCCCCCCATACAGTACACTGCCCTTGGATTTCTGTAGCCAAGATGCATGATGTTACATTTTTCTGTATTGAATGCAAGCTGCCGCCTCTTTGACCATGCCTCAAGCCTCCCCAAATCTCTCTGTATTTGTTTTACCTGTTCCTGCATGTCCACCCTATTGTAGACTTTGATATCATCTTCAAACATACTCAAGGCCCTCCACAATGTCTCCTACAAATATATTGAATAGTAGGGGCCCCACACTGATCCCTGAGGAACCCCGCTTGTGACCTTGCCCTCTCTGTATGTCACCCCATTTATTATGACCCTCTGCCTCCTTTCCCCCAGCCAGTTTCCCACCCATTTAACTACCTTCTGCCCCAGCCCCAGCTGGCCATTTTACACAGCAGCCTCTCATGGAAGGTGATGTGTATCAAGAAAACACATCAAGACTTGAATGACTCTGAGTGATGAAATTTAATGAGATATAAATGAGGAAACATATTTCTCAGTTCTTAAATTGTCAGTTTTGCTGAACTAACACAGTACATCAAAATGCCATTAATAAGACAGTCACTCCATCTTTTCTTTACCAAAAAATGATGCAATATGATTTTTTGACAAGAATTAATATAGAATATAAGCATAACTGGAACAAATAGCTCTTCTGTATGGGTACTGTGGACTGGGGTGATTCACATGATGCATTTCCTTCATGTACAAAGGGTATCAAAGTAACTTATCTTTAGCTTGGGTAGGATAGAGAGGTGATTGGAGTCCATTATCTCAGATACTGTCCTAGACTGTGATTTGCACACACTGATCCATCTGTAGGGAGCCCAAATACTATGTGAAAAACATTCTGGGAAAGTGTGCTCTATTTAGGACCTGCCAGCGCAGTGTGGGGGGGGGCTGAAAAAATCCTTGCAAAAATATGTAAAAAGAAGCATAAAATACCTCTCTCTACCAGATTTGTCCCTCCATGTAATTAATTTTACATAGGCAGAAGGAACTTCAGGGGTCTATGCTAGTGGCAGTTCAAGGACTACTTGATCAACTGCACAAATAACTCTTTCAAGAGTCTGAAAAAATGCTTAGTGATGACTCATTCAGGTTTTTTACAACTTTTTATTCTGTAGATATTTAAGTTGCCTATAATTCTACTGTTTTACTGCTGACTGTGTTTTCCACAATGCTGAATGTCATCAGATGAAGTACTTTCATGTGTACAGCAGGGCCTGCTATGAGCTAAGCTGGCTGTATACATGTCAGCAAGCACTGGTGAAGTTGACACTTTGCAAAGGTGATGTCTGTCCATGTTAGCCAATGGGAGCCAGTGGGCAAAACTCTAAAAGAAAAATATTAGGCAAGCACTAAGGTATCCATGTTATTTTTCACCTTTATTCAATATGTTTAATTCTAAAGGAGGGATTAAATACATCTTATAGGCATTGAGACTAGTGAAAAGCACATTATGACATCAATTGGTCACATTGGATTTCAATGTACTACATTCAAAAAATTCAGTACAGATTCAATTACTGAGTTTGTCTATATATGTGACCAATTCAAGCATATTAGTAATCTAGAATAAAACATGCAAGAGCTTGAAAAAGAGCTAAGGCATATGAAGTCTACCAGAGCTCATGAATACTTTGTCATTTAATCCATTTTGTATTTAGGTCCTGCTGCAGCAACATCTTTAACCCATGGGAACAAGCAGATCTACCTCACATTAATCCCACAAAGTGATTAAGTTACAAAAAGTAGACTTAAGAAAAGGCCAAGAAATACTGATTAATGTATTGATGGTGAATGATGTCGGGTAGGCAGAACAAGAAGTTTTAATGAAAGGTAGTGTAAGATGGAAACCTGTTTTGAAGTGCCAACTGAAAATCTGTACAGGCCAATCATGTTTCTGTAAGAGTCAAGCATGGTAGCACCACAGGTGAATAATGCATCAACACCCCTCCCTCCATATACAATAAGAATATCAAACTAACACTGAGGATTCCATAATCAAGTACAGTGGCGTGAAAAAGTATTTGCCCCCTACTTGATTTTCTCTATTATTGCATATTTGTCACACTGGATGTTTTCAGGTCTTTAGACAAAATATAATATTAGATAGAGGGAACCTGAGTGAACAAATAACACTTTTTTTTTTTTACTTATTTCATTTATTTAATGAAAAAAGTTAACCAACACCAACTGGCACTGTGTGAAAAAGTAATTGCCCCCTAGTTAAATCAACCCAATTAAAGGGATAATTAGAGTCAGCTGATTGAACACAGCCAGGCTTGATTACAGCCAGCCCTGCTCAATATAAACCTCACTTATTTTGGCCTTACCATCAGAGTCACGTTGCCAGCACAAGGATTCAACAAGCACATTATGCCATGATCAAAGGAAGTTCCTGAAAAGATCAGAAAAAATTTGTTGCCCTCTATCAGTCTGGAAAGGGTTACAAAGCTATTTCTAAGGCTCTGGGACTCCATCAAACCACAGTGAGAGCCATAATCTCCAAATGGAGAACACTTGGAACAGTAGTGAACCTTCCAGGAGTGGCGGCTTGCCAAAATTACTCCAAGGGCACAGTGTAAAATCACCAAGAAGTCTCAAAGGATCCTAAACAACATCAAAGAACTGCAGGCTACTCTTGCCTCAGCTAAGGTCAGTGTTCATGACTCCACAATCAGAAAGAGACTGGGCAAAATGGGCTTCATGTGAGAGTAGCAAGGCGGAAACCACTGCTAACCAAGAAGAACATAAATGCTTGTCTCTCATTTGCCAAGAAGCACCTGGATGATCCACAAGCCTTTTGGGAAAATGTTCTATGGACAGATGAGTCAAAGTGGAACTTTTTGGACAACATAGATCCCATAATGTCTCGCGTAAAGCAAACACAGCATTCCACAGTAAGAACACCATACCAACAGTCAAACAGGGTGGTGGTAGTGTGATGGTGTGGGGATGCTTTGCTGCCTAAGGACCTGGATGACTTGCCATAATTAAAGGAACCATGAATTCTGCTCTGTACCAGAAAATTCTTAAGGAGAATGTCCAGTCATCCTTCCTCAGCTGAAGCTGAAGTGTAGTTGGGTCATGTAGCAAGACAATGATCCAAAACACAAAAGCAAGTCCACATCAGAATGGCTAAAAGAAGTAAAATTAAAGTTTTGGAGTGGCTAGGCAAAGTGCAGACTTAAACCCAATGGAGATGCTGTGGCAGGACTTGAAACGAGCACTTCATGCTCGAAAACCTACCAAATGTTACTGAATTAAAGCAGTTCTGCGAGGAAGAGTGGGTTAAAATTCCTCCACAGCGATGTGAAAGACTGATATTGAATTATAGGAGTGTTTGGTTGCAGTCATTGCAGCTAAATGTTGGCATAACCAGTTATTAAGTGTAAGGGGGCAATTACTTTTTCACACAGTGCCAGTTGGTGTTGGTTAACTTTTTTTCATTAAATAAGTGAAATTAAAAAAAAAAAACAAGTGTTATTTGTTCACTCAGGTTCCCTTTATCTAATATTACATTTTCTCTAAAGACCTGAAAACATCCAGTGTGACAAATATGCAATAATAGAGAAAATCAGGAAGGGGGCAAATACTTTTTCACGCCACTATATATAAACTGATATATTGTATGTGTCACCTGAACACAGTGAACAGAACAGTTAGTTGCCTACCAGGTGCAAAAACTCAACACATTCCAAATATGAAAGATTATATTCTGATAAAATCTAGTCATAAACCAGCAGTAATTGTCTATGAAAGTACAGCTGACATATTTTGGAAAGTAGATAGCCACAACACTAAAAAGAATTACAGTGGTGTGAAAAAGTATTTGCCCCCTTCCTGATTTTCTCTATTATTGCATATTTGTCACACTGGATGTTTTCAGGTCTTTAGACAAAATGTAATATTAGATAAAGGGAACCTGAGTGAACAAATAACACTTGTTTTTTATTTTATTTCACTTATTTAATGAAAAAAGTTAACCAACACCAATTGGCACTGTGTGAAAAGTAATTGCCCCTTACACTTAATAACTGGTTACGCACATTTAGCTGCAATGACTGCAACCAAACACTTCCTATAATTCAATATCAGTCTTTCACATTGCTGTGGAGGAATTTTAACCCACTCTTCCTTGCAGAACTGCTTTAATTCAGTAACATTTGGTAGGTTTTCAGCATGAACTGCTCGCTTCAGGTCCTGCCACAGCATCTCTGTTGGGTTTAAGTTTGGACTTTGACTAGGCCACTCCAAAACTTTAATTTTACTTTTTTCACCATTCTGATGTGGACTTGCTTTTGTTTTGGATCATTGTCTTGCTGCATGACCCAACTACGCTTCAGCTTCAGCTGACGGAAGGATGACTGGACATCTCTCTAAGAATTTTCTGGTACAGAGCAGAATTCATGGTTCCTTTAATTATGGCAAGTCATCCAGGTCCTTAGGCAGAAAGCATCCCCACACCATCACACTACCACCACCATGTTTGACTGTTGGTATGGTGTTCTTACTGTGGAATGCTGTGTTTGCTTTACGAGACATTATGGGATCCATGTTGTCCAAAAGTTCCACTTTGGACTCATCTGTCCATAGAACATTTTCCCAAAAGGCTTGTGGATCATCCAGGTGCTTCTTGGCAAATGAGAGACGAGCATTTATGTTCTTCTTGGTTAGCAGTGGTTTCCGCCTTGCTACTCTCACATGAAGCCCATTTTTGCCCAGTCTCTTTCTGACTGTAGGCCATGAACACTGACCTTAGCTGAGGCAAGAGAAGCCTGCAGTTCTTTGGATGTTGTTTTAGGATCCTTTGAGACTTCTTGGATGATTTTACACTACTCTGGAGTAATTTTGGCAGGTCGCCCACCCTGGGAAGGTTCTACTGTTCCAAGTGTTCTCCATTTGGAGATTATGGCTCTCACTGTGGTTCGATGGAGTCCCAGCTCTTAGAAATAGCTTTGTAACCCTTTCCAGACTGATAGAGGGCAACAAAATGTTTTTCTGATCTTTTCAGGAACTTCCTTTGATCATGGCATAATGTGCTTGTTGAATCTTTGTGCTGGCAATGTGACTCTGATGGTAAGGGCCAAAATAAGTGAGGTTTATATTGAGCAGGGCTGGCTGTAATCAAGCCTGGCTGTGTTCAATCAGCTGACTCTAATTATCCCTTTAATTGGGTTGATTTAACTAGGGGGCAATTACTTTTTCACACAGTGCCAGTTGGTGTTGGTTAACTTTTTTCATTAAATAAATGAAATAAGTAAAAAAAAAAAGTGTTATTTGTCCACTCAGGTTCCCTTTATCTAATATTATATTTTGTCTAAAGACCTGAAAACATCCAGTGTGACAAATATGCAATAATAGAGAAAATCAGGAAGGGGGCAAATACTTTTTCACGCCACTGTACAATGGGTAGCAATGTTTTTGTCTGACAACAGATGTTCAATTTTTTTTTCTAAAACTCTGTCATTACCCAAAGCAGGCAAGGGAAAGCAATTGTCCATTAGTGAAATGAATTTTTGGATGAAAATCTGGACTTGAGAGAATAGGTATAATTTCCTTAGACATGGGTATACATTTTCAAACACACTGCATAAAAATAGCAAGGATGGGTTATATACAAATCTAAGAGTCAGTCCGATACCTAGGTTGAAACTGAGAAGTGCTTCAGAGAACATTTTAAAAGAGTAATGAAGAGCATGAGAAACAACAGCTTCCCCCTGCAGCCTTTGTTCATTTGATTTTGTTTTTCGTTTTAGTAACATGTGGATGGATAGATAGATAGATAGATAGGTAGGTAGATAGATCAATTAGATAGATTGATAGATAGATAGATAGATAGATAGATAGATAGATAGATAGATAGATAGATGCATGTTTTGATTTATTTTATGTGTACATTTAATAATATCTTGCTGGACATTTGTCACCTTGTGCCACTTTACAGTGGCCCTCCACCAGTGGCACTTGGCCCTCAGCCTTGACTCAAGTTTTCAGTCTGGACCTCCATAAAAATAAGTCATGCACCACTGAACTAAAGGAATCACACCAATGTATGGTGTACATATCAGTCTTACCATGGACAGACACATTCTCACAGTGACTGAAAAGAGGCTTGGCAGGCAAAACCACATGAGGGATGAGATAAAATTGTACTGCTTAATGCACACAGCCTAATTACTACAAAATCAGAGCCTGAAGCAGCTGTTAAGGATAATATCAATAGCATGTGAATCACCATGATATCAGTATTATCTTTGATATTGTTGATCTCATGAGAAGCAACAAAACATGGTGCCATTAAACTGATTGCTTCAATTGAGGGATGCATGTTTTCCAGAAAGACAGACTGGGAGAGGAGAGGAGAGGAGAGGAGAGGAGAGGAGAGGAGGAGAGGAGAGGAGAGGAGAGGAGAGGAAGGGAAGGAAGGGAAGGAAAGGAAAGGAAAGGAAAGGAAAGGAAAGGAAAGGAAAGGAAAGGAAAGGATGGCTAGCAGTACACATCACTGACTGTATATTGGGTGCTACATCAGCAGTATTTTATTAAGGATAGTTGCAATTGTGAAATTATGTGTCAAAATGTCAGGCATCAAATGAGAACATGTAACTACAGGAGTATGTTACAGACCAAAATACTTTATATAAGGAAGTTAGACTGCATTTCTGTTGGCAAGGGCTATAATGTAGATTGAATCAGGATTATTGCAGGGAAAATGTATAATAGAGTTAAAGATTTTTGAACTCTTTTACATAAAGTCTGTTTTAATTGATCAATCATTGTATACTGTCCTTCAAGTCATCAACTCAAGTACAGTGGAAATGTGTGATGAAGTCAATCTATGTCTCATTAGCCCTTATTGGTTGTAGATGCTTCATTTTTTAACAGAGTCTGGAGTTTTAAAGGTTTTCATTACTTCAAATTACATTACAGTGAGGTCCCTGTGTCTTTTTCATCACTCTTCTTTCACTGTTCAACCCATGAACCCCACCCAAATCCCTCCCTAATTAGCAGCCCGAAGGGATACCATCAAACTTTTGAGATCAGCCCCACTGAGGTTCCTAGGTCCATATCTGATAGTTTGCTCCAGGACATCCACAAACTGAGCAGACATGCCAGCCATACCAGTCTGCCATTATTGCATAGCATATAATGCATTAAATGGCATAGGCTAAGCAGAAAGCATGCTCCACAATCAGGAGGCAGTACAGTGGCTGCACAGTGCCTGCTCAACTAGGAGTGACTGGCAAAGAACATTGGTGGACAGGGCCTAATGTTTGTAACTCCATGCCCACTCACCAATGAGCATCCTTGAAATGCTCTGACATCATCAGTTGCTGTGGGACTCAGCAGGATTTCTTGCTAAATTACTCCTCACCATCTCCTTGAGCCATCTAAAGGCATCTGTTCTGCTGGCAGTATAATTGACAATCCCAGGGAACACTGAGCATCTGGGGGACAGCTTCTCAACCCTTACCTTTCCCAACTTGAACTGTAGGCTCAAGAATTGAACCCACAGCCCCTGATGTGAAAGAACAGAACCTTAACAACTAAATTACTGGGATTGTATGACTGTGTTATCTTGAGATTCTCTTTAGAAAGGCCACCATATTGCCATATAATGTATACTATTTAGGTCCTGGAATGCAGAGGTTCTTACCTACTTTTATGTTCATTGTACCTTTTGTGAATGTGTAGTGGTCCATGAAGTTTGTTTTTGGATGCCTTTAGTTCACATAGGTGAATTACATTGCTGGAGATACAGCAGAAGGATCTTTGTGTGATACAGTCCTGTCTCCCTGTTGTGCTAGGATTGTATTCATATCTCAAAGGTTTTTCATCTGTTGTAGTGGCACGATGATGCCCTGGTTGTACTCAGTGTTCGCCTTGCAATACAACAACATATTATGTCAGGTTGTATGATAGATTGTAAGGAAAAGTGGAAGGTGTAATAAAATCAACAACTCCCACTCTTACCGTTTCCTGATCCTTTTTTAACCGTTAATATGTGTTTACTTTTGAGGTAGATGTACTGTAATGTGGTCATGTTTGTATTTGTGTTTGTATTCCAGCAGTCAAGCTATTCCTATAGGTCTCCATGTTTGAATGTCAAAACCTTAAACATCAGAAGTAGAAACTGAAGCCTTGATTCAAATGAGCATCTTTAGAGGTCATATATTTAGGCCTGTCTGATACCAGAAAATATGCAAATGTTCATCATGTCTTAACTGTAAATGAACTCTTGCTAATTGCTCTTTTGGGTGGCAGCCCTTATAGAGTAGAGCAAGTGGCCAGATCAGTCTTAGGCTTTATAAGATATAGGGATCTTGACACGTTGAGCTGTGGTGATAATAATCGCATTTTCAAAACTGATGTCTTAAGATGGTAGGAGGGTTTCAAGGCAATTGTTGGTTGGAATCAATTATAGGATTGGTGTAACTGTTAGACATCATGTTTACCAGTTGTGTCTGGATAGGAAATGTGACATCTTCAGGTAAACTTGATAGATTAGTCTATTGATGTGGTTTGCTGTGTGGCTTTTCTTTATTTCATTGTGGTTATGTAGAAGACTGAAATTCATTATGCTGCCTCAGTTTGGTACAAACCTTCCTGACACTGTTCCATTCTCTACCAGTAAGAATTTCCTCCAAAGTAAAGAATGTACAGTAGATATATATTTTGGCGGGAGTTTGTTAACCAGGTGGGCCAACTGAGACTATAAGTCATTTTTCAGCAGTGACCCAGAATTATTTACAAAGCAGCATTGCAAGATAACACAAGAAGTTAGGGCTGATACAACTGTTACAAGTATATGCAATATTCAAAGGGTTACTGAGTTAGCGAATAAAGCTGCATTTACAAGAGTGTGCTTATGGAAAGATAAAATTCAGACAAGTCAAAGGCTCTGCAGCAGCAACTACATGCCATTAAAGACATATACAGATTAACTGTTACAGTTGTAGTTAACTGCACTCAAGAATAAATGCCTTAAGCCCTTTCTGCAAGCCTCCAAGTGAAGAGCAATTTTGAATGGTTGTAAGAAAGATGTTCTAAAGAGATGGGGCTGAGGTAGACCTCACTCTGGCCATGTCTAGCGGAGTGCAGCTGGAGACCCATAGTAATCTCCTCAGTGGGTTAATTACCAGAACACCTTGCAGGCTGGGGGTCACACCCTTGACAAGTTTGAAGGAAAGACAAAGGAGAGGGTACTCTAGTCTACCTTTAAGAGAGGAACTATTTATGGGGTGAAAAACATCACAGCAGTGCTCCCTTGCTGAGGCACCAGATGCAAATCATCCAGTTTTATTGTGGTGGACCTAAAAGGGGAACAGTCACCACCAAAGGCCCCACACTCAAGTGTGTGCCTCATCCCAGTGTACACTTTTTGGGTAAAAATATGTTGGTTTACTTACAATACTTCCTTTTGTAGTATAGTAGATTATATTAGACAAATTTTGCTTGGCTTTAGACTTACATTTTCTGTTACTAAAAATCCCAGACTCCTCTGCAGCTGACAGACCAGTAGGCAGCAGTGAGAGATTCAATAGCCTGCAGAACATGTTAGAACTTTTGTAATCTCTGATCAGATGTTTCATGGGTCAACTTTTCTCCCAGGGCTAAGTATGAGTTCTCTGTAAATGTACATAACCTAGCACATGGAGGACAGTGGAAACAACAAACAAAAGATCAGAGCTTATATAAACTCTAACAGGCACTGCAGGCTATTGAATCTTCTCCCTGCTGACTACTGCTCTGGTGTCATCTGCATGGGATTCTGGGATTTGTAGTAACAGATGATGTCAGCCTATAACTAAGGAAAACTAGTCTGATACAATCTACGATACTATAGTAAACAGTAAGTAAACCAAAATGTTTTAGTACACAAATTGCACACTGGGGCCCGACCCATACCTAAGTGGGGGAGCCCTTAGTGTTGACTGTTCTCCATTATGTTTATTTTATTTCAGAGCACCTAAGGGTCTAGAGAATTGGGGCATCAGTCTGTAGGAGGGGGAGCAGCATGCTGTTGGCAGTACCTAGCCATGATTTCTTCTAAAGATAGTCACATAGGCAGTAGAACAACCCAATTTTCTGATGCAGAGATTTTGAAATGTAATCTACACGAGACCTGAAGGTGCTCTGAGATTATTGAGAAGTTCTAAATATAACATTACAATTAACACTTCCATCATAAATAAAACAAACTAAGCAGTTGGTGTCTGGAGAATTTGAGTAATCTGGTTAGATTTCAGATAGTGGCATGCCCATTTTACATCTAAGGAAGATTCTGCTTAATAACAAAGTAGGCTAACAGCAAATAAAGAGCAAGAGCAATGGAATTTAACATGACCATAGTCCGGAAGAGGGTGTGCACAGGATCAAAGTAAATGCAGGGAGTTCTAAGGTAGCAGCAAATGCTGACCATGAATGCTTGCAAGGTAGAAGCATAATTTAGTTGGGGAGGAAGTTCAATTGATAGATTCATAGATGGATACATATATTGCTTCACATGTGTGGTGAGGGTGGTACCAACATCAGAGGAAAGAGACCTTATAGCTTTTATTAGAGAGTGTCTTATATCAACTGACCAATGTAACAAGGCATTTAGGAAGGCAGATCAGATACTGATGTGTATAGGAAGAGGGTTCTCTAGCAGAAGGAGGGAAGTGATAATGCCACTGTGTGGTTCATGGTGAAGCAGCACCTGGAGTACAGTGTGCAGTCTTGAAGTCCTACCTAGTGAGGGACAAGGACAGCATGGTGACCAGCAAAAGGAGGGCAATATAAATGATCCAGGGACAACAGGGGAAATCATATCCATTGTGGCTACTGTACTGTTCCCTGGTCCATCTTGCAAATGAGCTCAGCCTCAGTGGTGTTCCACCTGGCAAAATAACAACATTGATTAATTGATTGATTGATTGATATTGGTAAAGGCTGTAAAGTGTCAACAAGCATGCACTGGCTACCAGGAAAGAGAGAGAGAGATGAGAAATATGATCAAAATGGTATCCAGTGAATATGGCACGTGCAATTGAGCACCTACAAAAATGGTGACTCAAGTTATGATGCCTTTATTCAGGGTTACCTGGCAGGGTAGCACCCAGATACTAGGATGGGCAATGTGGGGTGAGAGGAAGGTACACACACACATGAGCACACATGTGCGGGGGAGAGAAATGGGAGGGAATGTATGTGGGAGGGGGTGTGACAGACAGCTGCTGACCTGGTCTGCTACAGTGGTGTGGAGGGTCATCGGTTGGGAGGTGCAGAATGCAGGGTTTGAGTCTGGAGCAGCGCTTTTTTATTTTTTTTTTGCCAGCAGCTGGCTTTTTCTTTTTACAAGTATTTCATGCTCCAGACATACATCCCCTTGGAGTTGAGAATCCTTTAGTGGGGGGATGAAGCCCCCCTTGGTGGGAGGGTGCAGGAGGCACAGCCCCCCACAATAAGAAATATAGCCATGGATCTTGGGTGCCCTATTGCTAGTCACCACAAGTGTGCATCACCAAAATTCATTTTTGGCAATGTACACTCATCATAATGGTGATCGCTATTCTGTGATCACCATTATCACATAGAAACATTGAAGCTTACAAGTTCTTGAAGAGAACATCTATGCTAAACAGCTCTGAACTGTTCACTAGGAATGAAAGCACTGAAACTGGAGGGCATGAGTTGAAACTGAATGGGGATTCTAAAAGTGTGTAAAGAAGTAATTTTTCATTGAACAGGTACTAGGCAAAAGGAGTAAACCATCCAGTGAGATGATGGAAACAACATCTGTGACAGGGTTTAAACATGTATAGCACAGATACAAAGGGATAATAATTTCCATAGAAAATGTGGAAGGGTACGCCTAGGAATGGGGTGCTGAGACTCCTCTAGGGATACTGACTCAGTAAATCAAGTCTGGTATTCAGACATGGAATCAGGCATGTATTTGGGCAGACTGGATAGCTCTTAAAGTCTTTCCCTGCTTGTAGATTCCATGTATCCATGTATCTAATAAATTTGGATTAATTTGAACACTGTAATGGGAAAGGGATGTGATATTGAACAAGCCATCTAAAAACCTTTCATTTATAAATTACTCATTCAGAAAATATATTTTAACATTAATCCAACTGGGATAACCTCATGATATGCAGCATCTTATTTTCATTGGAGTTTTGGGTAGGACTGCAGCAGTCAGCAGGTTTATGTTTTCCAGCAGGAATGGTTACAACCAGGAAAAAATAAAGCACATATTCTCTAACAGTAAGTGCAGTATATCCAAACAGCAACCAAGGTAAGCCAACAAAGTTGGGTAGCAGCAGATGAAGAGCAAGAGCATTGCTCTGTGACATGATCATGGTCGGGGAGAAGGGGATACAGGATCAGAACAAATACAGTGTGTTCTAAGTAGTGGTGGGCAAAGTGATTGAGATTCTCTCCACAAAGTGATTCGTGGAGTAACATGGAATCCACAAAGCATTCCGCAACACGAAGCAGAGTACTTTGCATTATAATGGGAAATGAGAAGTCCACTGAGAACAATGACTTTGCGTTATTCTGCCTTCCCCAAACAACTTCTCCACCAATTTTAAGGTGAAGTACATTGAAATCAATGTACTTTGCCTCATTTCACCTTGTTTTTGAGCTCCAAAGGTGAATTTTGCAGTGCTTCATGGGATTGCAGGTCACATGTGCTCTACATTGTTCTGCATAGTCTTAGTTCTGTGTAGTGAGTGTGTTTAGTGGAAGATGGAGACAGTTTCCTCTCCGAGCTCTGCAATTCAAATCTACTGAAAGCTGTTAAAAAAGCCTTTTTGAGCTATTCTTTTTGCTCACAATTTAGCACATTGATTGTAGGAAACCCTCCTGTGCTCATATCATCGAGTGTTTATTGTTTGTGTGTGGATTTTGAATGTTAATTTAGAACAGTCAGTCTTTGTACTGTGAAGTGTGCTTTGGGGCACAGGGCATGTCTGTGGTGTAGTAGATTAACTGGGAGAAAAAGGCAATCTTTCTGTTTTGGTTATATTTTTCTTGTATAACTGTGTTAATGTACACAAATTAATATTTTCAGTAATTCTTTACATATTTTTTGCTGATTGTTGTGGTGCAGCAGTGTACAATTTCAGTTTGTTTAAAACATCTGGTTATATTACTAAAGATTTTCAATTTGATACGCATTAGTGTGTGAGTGTGTGTGCGATATATGCCATTAAATCAGACACCTTTCATTGTGCCACACAGTAATTGCAGCAGTGTGAACCTGCTATCCACTGCACCTGCATGAATTTTTTGTACTGCTTTGTGGTATCTTTGCTGGTAGTGGACTTTTACTGCCATGAGTTTTTCATGTGAGACTTTATCGAAAGCTCTAATAAAGTCCAAAAGAATTACATCAGTAGGGATACCCACATCTAGTAGAATACTTATATTATTGTAAAAAGATATCAAATTGGTGGTGCAGGAATACTTGGGAGTAAACCTATACTGATTTGAATCATAAATTCCTAATTTATTACAATCTTGATCTATTAGAGACTTCATTACTCGTTCCATTAATTTACCAGCCACTGAGGTCAGGCTAATTGAACGATAATTTTGCACAGAACATCTATTGCCTATTTTAAATATGGGAGTAACTATTGCTGAATGCCAATCATTTGGTACAGTGCTTTCTTGTAAGGATTTGTTGAAGATATTTGACAAAGGTATAGAAATATTTATAGAGGTTTTGATCAGAAACCATGGATGAATACCGTCTGGGCCCAGACAAGTATTTTCTTTTAGTTTTTTGATAGCCTGTTTAATGTCAGTTGGATAGAACCTATGATAATCTATGTGGTGAACTTTAAATGTACTAATACGTGATTTTTGAGAGAAGACAGAACAAAAGTACTTATTAAAGAGATTCGAGGTTTCTATATCAGATAGAGAAGAGCCATTAGTTATAATGGGACCAATGGTCCTTGATACACCTTTTTTACTATTTATATAGTAGAAAAGAGATTTGTGACAGTCTTTTGTGTGAGCTAGTTTAAATTCTAGCTTATTTTTTGCCAATTTAATAGAATTTTTTAAGTTTTTCACAGATAGTCTGTATTTATGTAATAGAGTAGTTTTAAATGGAACAGAACTATTCTTAAGTTTCCTAAAAAGTTTAATTTTTATTTTAATCTGATTTTTAATTGTCTTGTTGAACCAAGGGGAAATTTTTCCTTTATTGTTAAATTTCCTCTTAGATGGAATAAAGGTATTTTTCAAATAATGTACAATGTTTTTAAAAACATCCCAAGCTTGTTGTGTTGTACAATTATGAAGATTAGATTCCCAGTTTATGTTTTGCAAGTATTCATTGATTTTAGAAAAATGTGCTTTATTATAATTTTTTGTACAGTATAACTTCCTTTGTGTAGTTTTAAACTGTTGAATTTCAAAAAGAATAGATGAATGATCACTGGTCCCAAGTGGATCCCAAATTTGTAAATTGCTAATTTGTTGCTCTATGTTAGTAAATAATAGATCCAAAATATTAGGACCTCGAGTGGCTTCAGTAACAAGCTTCTCAAAGTTCCCCTTCACTGCCTTCACAGGCTGGTTCTTCAAATCTTTGGTATCCAAGTGTAGCAGCACCCCCACCTCCCCTTCCCTTCTCCTGCATCCTCCCTATTTTATCTACATCCATGATGGCTGATGCACCAGGAAGGCATCTGACCATTTCACCCTCCAGTCCTCCCCCACCCACTACCCTCTCTACTCCCCTAATTATGGAGTTCCCAATCACTAAGACTCTCCCTGCAGACTTCCTCCCTCCTAGGTGTCACCACTTGATGCAGATAACCACACTCATAGTTGTAACCTTTACACATTCACTGACTCTCTACCTTTACCCTGCAGCATAAAGTTTCAAACCTATTTGTTAGCCAAAACAGGGGCTCCTGGGCCTAACATCTCTGCTTTAATAAACTGTTTCTATATGCAGAGAGGTGCAGATGGTGAAGGCCAAAACAGAAGAGGAAATTGCCAGATCAGTTAAGATCAGAGGTAAAGCTTTTTAGGTATATCAGTGAGAGGAAGAAAACTGGTAGGGGGATAAGCAGACTTTGGAACAAGGAGGGGATCTCGATGGAAGAAGACGATGATAGGGCCCAGTTATTAAATTAATTTTTTGGCTCAGTATTTGGGATAGAGGGGAAGGGAGATCTGGCGGACATCAGTACAGGAGTTAAGGCAAAGATAGGGGTTGATATGAGCCCGTTCAAGGAGGGGGCAGTCTTGAGGAAGTTGGAGCAGTTACAGGTGGACAAGGCCATGTGGCCAGATGGGGTGCATCCTAGGGTGCTGAGGGAACTCCAGGATATTCTGGCAGCTCTCTTAGCAGCTCTTTTTAGCAGGTCCCTGGAGACAGAGGAGGTCCCAAAGGATTGGAGGATGGCAGATGTCATCCCTCTCCACAAAGGTGGTGATAGAGAGGAGGCGGGGAACTATAGGCCTGTAAGCTTAACATCCATAGCAGGCAAAATTATTGAAAAGTTACTGAAGGGCAGGATTCTGCAGTATTTGAAGGAAAATGACCTTATCGGTAAGCACCAGCATGGATTCACTAAAGGAAGGTCCTGTCAAACAAACTTAATAGAGTTCTTTGACTGGGTCACTGGGGAGGTGGACCAAGCAGGTTCAGTGGATATTCCATATCTTGATTTTAGGAAGATGTTTGATTCTATAATGCATTGGGGACTAATCTATAAATTGGATAGGCTGTGACTGGGGATATGGGTATTTAGATGGGTATAAAACTGGCTGAAGGATAGGAGTCAGAAGGTAATAGTAAATGGGGTCACCTCAGGAGAGGGAAGGGTTACAAGTGGGGTTCCCCAGGGGTCGGTGTCGGGTCCACTGTTGTTTAACATATTCTTGGCGGATATAACAGAGGGACTTAGGGGTAGGGTGTGTCTCTTTGCGGATGACGTGAAGGTCTGTAATGGGGTGGATAACCAGGAGGAGAAAGAGAATATGCAAAGGGACCTAGGATTATTAAAAGATTGGTCAAGAAGATGGAGTTTGGCCTTTAACATCAAAAAATGCAAAATCATGCACATAGGGCAAAGAAACCAAAGTGAGGCTTATTTCATGGGGCAGGGGCTCTGGCACTGGAAGAGTCAAAGGAGGAGAGGGACCTGGGAATTATTGTTTCCAGGGACCTAAGGGTAGCTAAACAATGTGAGCAGGTAGTAGCCAAGGCTAGCAGGATGTTGGGCTGCATCGGGAGGGGATTCACTAGCAGGGAAAGAGAGGTTATTATCCCCTTATATCAACAGTTGGTTAGGCCACATTTGGAATATGGGGTGCAATTCTGGAGACAATTTCTGAAAAGAGATGTGAACAGGCTGGAGAGGGTGCAGAGAAGAGCTACTAAGATGCTAGCAGGGCTTAGCCACTTGGCATATCAGGATAAACTAACAGAACTGGGAAGGTACTCCCTGGAACAGAGAAGGGATGGGGGGGATATAATTGAAACCTTTAAATATGTTAAGGGGATAAACAGAGCACCAGAAGAGGAATTTTTTAAACTAAAAAGGCACAAGAGGACCAGGGAACATATGCTTCAGGTTGAGGTTGACAGGTTCCAGGGAAACCACAGGAAGAACTTTTTCACAGAAAGGGTTGTGGAAAAAATAGAGTGAACTCCTGGAGGAGGTGATGGGGAGGCCACCATAGGGCTTTAAGAGAGCATGGGATGGCCACATCAGTCTGGTATCAGGAGCGGGCGGGGGGGAAGAGGGTGCAGTAGTGAGAAGTAGGTTGTGGGAGGAAATCCTAGCCTTCTGCTAGGTGCCTTGGGCAGACTTGGTGGGCCATATGGTCCTTTTCTGCCATCATGTTTCTATGTTTCTGTACTGTCTCCAACCAATACAACACCAGGAATAGATCATAGAACACAGAACATAGAAACGTGATGGCAGAAAAGAACTGCCTAGTCCACCAAGTGTGCCCAAGGTGTCTAGCGGAGGGCTAGGACTTCCTCCAACAACCTGCTTCTCCCTGTGCCATCCTCTTCACCTACCCCCTTCTACTCCTGCTACCAGACCCATGTGGCCATCCCATGCTCTCTTAAAGCTCCTTACAGTGACCTTCCCTATCACCTCCTCTGGGAGCTCATTCCATTTTTCCACCATCCTTTCAGTGAAAAAGTTCTTCCTGATGTTTCCCCTAAACCTGCCACCCTCTATCTGTAGTGTATGCCCCTGGTCCTTGTGTACCCCTTTAGTTTAAAAAGTCCCTCTTCTGGTTCTCTGTTTATCCCCTTAATATATTTAAAGGTCTCAATCATAGCCCCTCTATTTCTTCTGTGCTCCAGGGGGTACATACCCAGTTCACTCAATCTATCGTCATATGTCAGTTGACTAAACCCAGCTACCATCTTAGTCACTTTTCTCTGCACCCTCTCCAGCCTTTCCACATCTCTTTTCAGGAATGTTCTCCAGAATTGCACCCCATATTCCAAATGCGGTCTGACCAACTGTTGATATAAGGGGATAATAATCTCTCTCTTCCTGCTAGTGAATACCCTCCTGATGCAGCCCAACATCCTGCTAGGCTTGGCTACTGCCTGCCCACATTGTTTATCTACCCTAAGGTCCCTGTAAACCATGATTCCCAGGTCCCTCTCCTCCTTAGTCTCTTCCAGTTCCAGACCCCCCCCCAGGTAGTAAGTCTCATTCTGGTTTCTCATCCCTAAGTGCATAATTTTGCACTTCTTTACGTTAAAGGCCAATTTCCATCTTTTAGACCAAGCCTCCAATAATCCTAGATCCCTGTGCATATTCTCTCTCCTCTCCTGGTTTTCCACCCCATTACAGATCTTCACTTCATCTGCAAAGAAACACACCTTATTCCTTAGACCCTTAGTTATATCGGCCACGAATATGCTAAACAGCAGTGGACCCAACACAGACCCCTGGGAACCCCACTTGTGACCTTCCCTCCCCTGAGGCAACACCATTTACTATTACCTTCTGACTCCTGTCCATTAGCCACAGTTCTACATCATAATGGTGACTGCCAAAAGGTGACCATCATTATGGCAAAGGTAGACCACCAAAAATCAGTTTTGGCCATGTACACCCCCAGCACACAGGAAAATAGCACCAGGGACTTAGATTTTGTATGTCAATGTGGGGTCTGTGCTCCCACACCCCTTCCACTAATGGATTCTTAATTCCAGGGGGGTGCATGTTGGGGGGGATGGAAATTCTGAGGAAAAATATTTCGGGCCATGTGCACAAAAATGTAAGTCTGCCTGGACCCAATCCCAGAACCTTCACAGCTTTAGACTGCCACTCATCCACCATGTTATGGGGCCAGCTCAGCAGCTCCACACCAATCACACCAGGCCAACTCTCCCAACCTTCCATGATGCTCGCTCCCCCATACACGTATACATATAGTGACATCCTGTCACTATATGCGTGAACCTGTCCCATCCCGTCACCATCCTCACTCCCTTGCCCTATTATTCTTGCACCACAAGTGGGTCACCATTTTGGTAGGTGCCCACTTGCAGCTAGCCCACATCACAGGATACCGTTAGCCAGTTTTGCACCCATGTAACTATCCTCACCCCCAGTCCCAGCCCATCCAATTTATAGATCAGTCACTCATGCAGAACAGAATCAAACACCTTCCTAAAATCAAGATACACAATATCCACTGAATCCCCTTGGTCCACTTCCCTAGTGACCCCATCGCAGAACTCTATTCAGTTAGTTTGACAGGACCTCCCCTTAGTTAATCCATGCTGATGCCTATCGATAAGTTAATTGTTCTCCAAATACTGCTGAATCCTGCCCTTCAGTAATTTTTCCATAATTTTGCCTACTATGGATGTTAAACTCACAGGCCTATAGTTACCCACCTCTTCTCTATCACCCCCATGAAGAGGGATGACATTTGCCATCCTCCAATTTTCTGGGACTTTCCCCATCTCCAGGGACCTGCTAAAAAGAGTTTGTTAAGGGAGCCAGCAGAATATCTATAAGTTCCCTCAGCACCCTAGGATGCACATCATCTGGCCCTATGGCCTTGTCCACTCCTAGCTGCTCCAACTCTCTCAAGACTGCCTCCTCCTCAAATGAGCTCATGTCAACCCCTATCTCTGCCTTAACTCCGGTACTAATGTCTGCAAAATCTCCATCCCTCTCTACTCCAAATACTAAGCAAAAGAATTAAATTTTACTGTATCTTATCCCCCTCATCCTACATCGAGACCCTCTCCTTGTTTAGAGGTAACATTCACAATCGATGGTAAAGAGGACATTACCATTAATTAAGAACTATTCCTCAACAGTATGTGGGTTATGCTAGGAATTATCAATGCCTGCTGTGGATTTGTCACAAGGCCACTAGCCAAGTGATTGAAATACACCAGGGGTAAATCACAGCATAACACACATCCTAGTGTATTATTGAAATTATACAATTGATATGAAGCAAAGGTTTTATTTTTTTTATCTGTTACATTTATTGAAAACTCAAATACCTTTGATGCTCATTTACAAAGCCTCCACTCCAAAAGAAGTTCTATAAGCACCATTACAAAAGAGATGTTCTTGAAACTACTTTAATGCACTTAAATTGGGATCATCAGAGGATTTTACTTGATATAATAATGCCAAATACCGATTTCCTCTCTGGGGAGGTGGAAGAATATGTGTATTGTATTAAGATCTCTATTTCAGGAAGAGGGTGAGACCGTGAACAAGGGATCCATATTAACATTTGATTAAAAACAATTATACTTGCCTCGTTTGCAGATAACTTATTTGGAAATAATGGCTGATTGGGGAAATACAGTCTTATATTAACAAAAAAAAATGTGAGTTTTATTGTTTCAAGTGTGAGGGGCCTCGGGGTGCTTCATTTGGGACTTTTTACTGTACAGTCAGTTGTCTGATCCAGCCTTCTGCATTAAGTAGTACATAGTCAACCAGGGCGTGAGTGTATATATATATAGTTTTGCATCAAGTTGTATCTGCCATTAGTGATCATTCATTTGCATAAGCTTCTTATTTTAATGCGTAAAACAAAATGAACCATTATGCTGAGCTTTACTGCAAGTCACACACAGAAACACACCTAAATGAAAATAAAATGTGTTTGGTGTTCTAATTGGATGTTTACTGTTTTGTATTTTAATCAGAACTTTACAACAATTAAATACATTTTATTTTGAATTGACAATTTGTAAACTGCATTTCTTTAAATTTATTCTTGATTCATTGATTACTGTATATCACAGCCTATAATAGAAAAAAAATGCAAAGTTGTTGCAATTATAAACTAAAACTCCATGTGTCGCTCTTGGCTTATATGGTGAATTGAGTCGTTTAGGTGGGAGCCATTATGCCCATCCCCACTCTTTCATGGAGCAAAAACGATCTACAAAGTGCAGTAGTTAGACATTATGTGAAATTCTTCTACATTGCTGGCCTTTATTCTTAAACTGTTACAATCTTTTAGTTATCAGGATCGTTGTCTCTAATATGGATATCGCAAGTAAACAACCGTGTGGATCTGTAAGGGCTGTAAGTCAAGTATTGCTTTTCAGCACATTTTATTCACTTCAGTATTTCACCGATGGATTGGTTCGGTATTCAATTCCGGAAGAAATGGAACGCGATTCTTTTGTTGGACATATCGCAAAGGATTTGGGTATAAATATAGGAGAAATTGTAGCTCGCAGATTCCGCATTACTTCAGCTGGCAGGAATCAATATTTCAAGGTAAATTTAGTGAATGGCGATTTATACGTAAAAGACAGAATAGACCGAGAACACATATGCCGGAAACTCAGCCAGTGTATCTTGACGTTTGATGTTGTTGTAGAAAGTCCACTAGATGTATACAAATGTGAAGTCGAAATTACAGACATCAATGACAATTCCCCAGTATTTGCCACTGAAAGTATTGTACTAGAAATAAGCGAATCCACTTCTACTGGTGCTCGTTTCCCTATAGAAAACGCAGAAGATTCGGACATTGGCATGGGCTCACTTCAAGATTACAAACTTATCCCAACAGAATATTTCAGTCTGGCTGTCACAAATGGTGCTGAAGGTAACAAATATTTAGAACTTGTGTTGGACAAGACATTGGATCGCGAACAAATAAGTGAGCATTTTTTAATACTCACAGCAACTGATGGGGGCATTCCAGTTAGATCTGGCACTGCCCAAATACATATTAACGTCTTGGATTTTAATGACAACATACCCGTCTTTAGTCAAGAAGTCTATAAAGCTAGTCTAACAGAAGGTGCATCTAAAGATAGGTTGGTGATTAAAGTAACCGCCACAGATAATGACGGAGGTTCAAACGGAGATGTAACCTATAAGTTTAGAAAAATAACTGACAGAGCTCGTCAAATATTTAAACTGGACCCTGTCACTGGAGAGATCCGGCTTGAAGGGAGTGTGGATTTTGAAGAAGAGGAAGCTTACGAGATGAACATAGAAGCTAAAGACGGCGGAGGTCTGGCTGCACACTGTAAGGTGTTAATTGAGGTTCTTGATGAGAATGATAATGCGCCTCAGATCTCAATCTCTTCTGTTTCTAACGAAATACCGGAAAACTCTGTACCTGGTACTGTCATAGGAATTCTAAGTATTCTTGACCTGGATTCTGGAGAAAACGGTCAGACTGATTGTTATGTGCAAGAAAATATGCATTTTAAGCTAGTATCTTCATTCAAAAAATTACTACACCCTAGTTACAAACACCACACTAGATAGGGAAGAGGTATCTGAGTACAATATCACAATAACATCCATTGATAGGGGTTCTCATCCTCTCTTTTCAACAGAAACCATCCGTCTTCAAATTTCAGATATAAACGACAATCCACCAAGGTTTTCTCAGGAATCATACTTAGCCTATTTAACTGAGAGCAATACTCCGGGATCGCTCATTAGCAATGTTGAGGCAAAAGATCTGGACTGGAACCAGAATGGCCGCATCACATATTCTTTAATACAGAGTTATGTTGGCGAATCTCCCGTCTCCTCATATGTCTCCGTTAACCCGAAAAGTGGAAATATATATGCCCTGTATTCTTTCAATTATGAGGAATTCAGAGATATTCAAATCCAAGTTCAAGCCCAAGATGGTGGCTCACCACCGCTCAGTAGCAATGTCACTGTGAAGATCTTTATACTAGATCAGAATGACAATGCTCCTCAAATTTTATATCCATCAATGACAGATAAGAATTTTGTAGGTATTGAGATAGCTCCCTTGTCAGCGGATGCAGATTACCTCGTGACCAAGGTGGTAGCAGTGGATGCTGACTCTGGACAGAACGCTTGGCTCTCGTATCTACTTTTTAAAGGCTACGGATTCAAGTCTTTTCGGTGTAGGACACCATACTGGTGAAATCAGGACATTGCGTCCTATTCTAGACATAGACTCCACTAAGCAAACTCTCACTGTTTTAGTGAAAGACCATGGACTGCCACCTCTTTCATCCACGGTCACTATCACTATATTTATAGCAGACAGTTTCCCACAAACCATTTCGGATTTTAGTAATTTATCAAGTAAAACAAATCAAGATTCTAACTTGACTTTCTATTTAGTTATCTCCTTAATTTCCATATCTATTGTATTTCTTTGTTTCATTACTGTTGTGTTAGTCTGCAAGTTTCGTAGAAGGAGACATTCAATATTTCTAGAATCGTCCTGTGCAGATTACAATGTTGGACCTCCTTCTAACTATATGGAGATAGAAAGAAACGGACCTGGGCCGCAGGCTTATCCATATGAAGTCTGCATAACTTCAGATCCTGGAATAAGTGAGTTCACGTTTCTTAAGCCTCACAGGCCAAGTACTCTGGCATGTAATAAAACTGATGGCAGTGACAGGACAAACATCTTTCCAGACGAATTCTCTGCAGAGGGTGATATCATCACTGAGGTGAGAACTTTAATCAACCACCTTTTTCACTGTGCTGAATGATGTGTTATGTCACTGTATGCCTTGAACCCATACATCATGTGCCCTCATAATTGAATGTCGATTGATACTTTTTTTTTGGGGTTGGGGGGGGGCGGGAGAGATTATGTACATATTTTAGTGAATAATATGGCAGTGTAACACACAGAAAGTCCGTCCTTGTACTATATGCAGCTTCTGGCTCTTCAGACAATCACAGTCAGAGTCCTTAATGGTACTTGTTTTGGCAGTCAGGGGGCTTAAACTGCACAATATGGTTCTTGCATGTAGGTTGCACAGTTTCAGCAGTGGTTGAAACCCGTATTGAATATAATGCTACTCTCCAATCCGGTAGAATAAGTTTTGATTGAAAGAGCTGTAGTACCATTAAGACTCAAGATAGTGGATAGGTTTCCTCACATTTGCCGGAGTTCCTTTCCTTGATTGCATACTGTTTTCATTATTGTTCCTGTAAATTCAGACCTCGTGCTATTTGTGAAATATAACCAAGTCTTTAGTTTCCAGTGTATGACTTCTGTGAATGGCTTTTGCACATACATAAAAAGTTCATGTTCGTGACACTAAAGTGTAACAGGTAGCTCCTGTCTAGAGTATGACAGTGGGAAATATTTAATCATTTGATCCGGAAGGTGCTCCCATACTGTATTTTGAAGCCAAAAAACTTCAAAGCAAGAATAGGCATTTGTTTCGTCTCAAGTTGTCGTGAAGCCCAAGTCCCAAAAGGAAAGCGAAAGTTCTATTTTTGTTTCAGTGTAGGCACGTGCGGAAATGACTTATTTGGCTGGTGAGGTGATCCTATACCAGAGATATGAATTGGTATTCATAAGTAGTAGACTGCATATTTAGCCCTCTACTAAGTAGGCCGATTATAAACCCTAGGCACATTTTAGTTTCTAACAAAATTTGGAGAGGCCCAGAATGGGGGTTACCTGGAGGTATTTTTTTTTTTCATGGAGTAATGATGGTAAAGTTCATAGGTGCCATGGCATATGCGACTAAATAACAAGTGAAGGAAACACAAGGAGTGCAAAACTATTCTAAAAATTGATAAGTTGAATTGTTATGGAAAAATGAATCTTTAGGAAAGATTTGGGGAATCTGTTAATAATAGAGGGATCTGAATGCCCTCACCCCTACTGTGTTCAATAGGGAATCACCTAGCCGCCCTTTCCAAGATCTAAGCCTGCTGAGCACACCTGTACACTTTCAGATTTGAAATGATGAATTAATTAGCAATGCATCTTGTTTCTGAACGCTTCTCATTTGTTTATTTTTATTACAAATAGTATATAATTTTAATGCGCAGAATCTTTCATAATCAGAGACATTTTTACATTTTTTCTTGGATAAGTGGATCTCCCAAATTCATAGGCGGTCTTAATTTGTTAAGGCTCAATGTGATATATTGTCAAGGTTCAAATGGGATTTTCTCTGTCTTTTTTTTACTTCCAGATGAAATTGGCAACTATCTTATCCAGATCTTTGAAGAAAACCTCTGGAATTAATATAGGTCCTGACTGAAATAGAAAAAGAAGGCAGGGGAGAACATTCATTTTAAAAATGTTAAATCACCCAATTAATTTAAACAGGAGTTTTAACCATTTATTTAGATTTTCCAGGACTGATTTAAAAAGTAGTATAAATTATTTTTGGAACAGAAGCTAGAGCTTTTTTTTTAGTAATTATGACATCCAGATATTTAACTTTGTTTGAAATAAACTGTTTTTATTTCTGGGGGTAGAAGAGAATTGTCTAAGGGATTTAAAGCTAGCGTTCAGTTTTGGCCATATTAATTTTATAGCCTAATGTTTCACCCAAACTTTTTATTAAGGACATACTGGCCTTATTTATTTATTTATTCAATTTTGGCAATGGGGTAGGTCCACTGAGCCCCGAAGGTCCCTTTTTCAGGGGCAACCCGGAATTAGTTACAGAAGGATACAAGTACAATAATGGAACAGGACACAGTACATCAGCACAATAGGAAGAATTCAAGTACAAGAATAAACAGTGCAGACATTGTGGCAAAGTTAGTTACAGGCGAAGACAATTACATAAAAAGTAAAAGGTAGCAGTACTACACTCAGGAGAAGACTATTGCATAAGAGTCAAGGGTAGTAGTACAGGGGAAAGGTAATGCTTAATACAGTAGTCATAACTTAGGCTAGTAAGGAACTAGCATTTGAGATTGAGTATCTCCCTCTATTGACAGAAGCAGATGTTAGCTAATAGTAAGTGAGCACGGAGTCCCTTGTGGAAAGTTCAAAGGGAGGAGGCTTCCTGATGGAGGGGGAGAAGCTTGTTCCATAGGGCAGGAGCAGACATGGCAAATGACTTGCTGTCAGCAGCGGTTCAAACCTTAAGTTTCTCTAGGATGTTACCACCAGAGGTTCAAAGAGTATGCACTGAGTGCTTGGGGACCAGCAGACTGGATAGACTATCTGGAGATTTGCAGTGTAGGAGCTTGTAGGCATGACAAAGCAGGGGGTACTAAAAGCGATCATCTAGGGAGGGCCGTAGTAGAAAAGCAAGGGCATCGCAGTGGTGCCATTGTTTGTGAGACTGAGATGCAAATCAAGCTATTTTGTGGTACAGAACTTGCAGCCTGTTCATTTCCTGTTTAGAAAACCCCTGAAGTATAGGGGCAGCAAAGGTCAGAGTAGGAAGGAGGAGACTGTTGGCTATGGGGATTCTTGACTCAGGGATGAGCTGGTCATTCAGGCAGTACAGAAGGCCCAGTTTGCAGTGCACCATTTTGTTTACCTGGTCTAAGTGATACTTGAGGGTGAGCTCCTGATCCAGGGTTAGCCCTAAGTATTTGAGGGAACTCACTACCTCAATGCAGCTGCCTAAGGTTGAGGTCAGAGGGAGTAAGGCACTCCTGTCTGGGCCAAGGTTTCTCTGTCCAAATAGCATTGCCTTGGTTTTAGTGGTGTTTAAAACCAGCTTATTTTCTGTAAGCCAGGACTCTAACTTGGCAAAGTCAGCTTGCAGATGGGATCCCAGCTCAGATGGATTGCACAGAACAGATGGATTGCTTAAAACAAATAGATGGCTCTGAAAAACAGATCAGGGTGTCATCTGCATACAAACTGATTTTGTGTACCTCCTCTCTGATTTTTCTGCCAGCAACTAAGGTGAGTAATAGTGGAGACAAAGGGAAGCCCTGGCAGGTGCCTCTACTGAGAGGAAAACTCTGATATATTTCTGTTGGTTGAGACCACTTCTTTTGGTGAGATGTAGAGGATTTTTATCCAGTTAATAAGTTTGCCATATCCAAATGTTTTAAATACCTGTGTCGCATAGTCCCACTCAACCTCATCAAAAGCCTTTTCTGTATCTAAGGTAAGAACAAAGGCCTCCTTTTGTCTTCAGGTGTCAATTGTATTTATTAATCTTCTTGCATTTGCTCCAGGTTTCCTATTTTTGATGAATCAATTTTTATCAGGTTTGATCGAGTTAAATGACTGTGAACAACCTTTTCTAACATAGTAGGTAAGAGTTTTGACAGAATTTTCATATTAGTATTGAGAAGAGATACAGGTCAGTAGGAGGTAACATGATATGGATTTTTATCTTTTTTTTTGTGCAAACACCACAATTTTTGCTTAGTAGAAAGATGGTGGTAAACCTGTGTCTATTATAGCATTACAAAGATCTAGTAACGGTTTAGCTACCGTGGTGGCAAAATGTTTACAGAAATCTATCGGAAAGCTGTCCAGTACTGGAGCCTTAACCAAGTTCATGATTTTTAAATAGTGGTCAGCACTTTTTCAATTGTAAAAGGGTCATCCAACTGGGATTTTTGGTTGTTGTGTAATGGTGGAATGTTGACTTCTGAAATGAATTTATTCACTGCTCCTGGGTATTTATTGCATTCAGATTTATATAGATTTCAGTAATAATTGGAAAATATTTTATTGATTTCTATGGGATCTTTTGTAACAGTTTGGTGTTCATTCAGGATAGAGAAAACCATTTTGCTTTGTTTCTCTTTTTGTAATTGAAGGGCCATGACTTTATCTGGCTTGTCCTCCAGAGCATAATATGTTGCCCTTCTGAAAATAATGATTTTTTCCACCTCCACGATGATAATTTAAATTTCTTTTTTTTTCCTTTTATAGGAGGTATAATTAACTATGGTCCCCCTAATTATGACTGTGAATGTTTTCACTCTGCAATGGCCCCTCCAGCAAGTATACTTCCCCCACATTCACAGTTAGTTCTGGAATGTCAGCACAGTCTCTGTAGAATTCATCACAGGAGCCAGGACCAGGGTAGACGTTGACATGAATTTCTTTTGGCTCCTGTCTTAAGACAAAGTACAGCTCTTTTAAACCTTTTTCATCCATTTTTGCAGGGGCATTCAAGTGATCATGTGCTGCTATGGTGTCAGATTCAGAGGCATTGACAACACTAGTAAAGGCAGAGGACAAAATTGGGGGGGGCAAAGATTAGGGTAGTTAATGCCCCTGACTTTAGAAACACTCCCAGTGTTTGAAGAGTGGAGCTATTGTCAGGGTGAGTTACATGCTTTGTATTGCTCAGTTCTGCAGTAAAATTTTGAAAAAGAACAGTTCATTTTCCAGTCTCTTACTGACTACTCCCTGGACCCTCATGAGTCATGTTCAACAAAATGTATCAAAGGGAACACTCGTGATATGTGGGTACTGAAGAGAGCCAACCAATTAGATTCTATTTAATTTTTTGTTTAATTGACTGTCGTTCTTGCCAGTTCTGTGTATCAGCTAGACTGTCATGCAGATTTTGAAAGGGGTGTGTCACCCACATCTCAGACTCTGTGTTGCCTATCACTGTGCCTGAACTACTACTAGGTCATAGTAACTCCTGTATTTTTGAGAGGGGTGTGTCATGTCCCAGGCTCTGCATTCCCATTTTTGCATGTGAACTAATACTACTAATTAAATCATTCAGTTGGACCTAAAAAGTTGATTCAGAACCAGAATCTGTTAAGGAACGTGAACATGTTGCCAACACCAGCAGTATGTATGAAACTGGTACTACAAGTAACAATAGAAATATTTCCTGAAAAGAAATTCAGGAAAAAAAGGAAAATTCACTGCTACAGATAATATAATTAATACAACTGAAGAAAATGAAGCAACAGAACAAAGACAAAGAAAAGAATGTTAGTGCATGCCCTAATCAAAGTAAGTGCAGTACTGTTGGCATTACCAGAAAAATCAGAAAAAACACAAAACCAGGTAGCCAAAGCAGATTGAGCTAGAAAGTCAATGATTAAGGAAAATGCTCTGTCTAGTACCACTAGACATAACACTCTATGATGTGTGACTCATGCATATCCAGTTCCTTCATCAGAAAGCAATACCTTGATGAAGATGTTGTAAATGTACAAGAACAAGCTCACAATCATGATGCATTAGTTAAGCTCTTCCAAAGGTGATGCATCAAAATGTGATACCAATCAGGTAGAGAATGCCTTCTGGGTTCCTGAGCCCAAAAGGAAAAAAACAATAACACATACAGCAAGTACCACCACTATTCATAGCCAGTAATAGAAAAAAAATCTACAGAAATCATAGTAGCTCTTCTGGTCGAAGCCACAGTGTGCATGAATCAGGGTCAGAAACACCAGCCTCCAAAATTGCTGTAGTTTCTTCCTGGCATGATGACAAAACATTCCACCTCAGTTGTGTGGAGCTATGTTCATATAAGTGCCAAAAATGAATGATGTGCTGTCTGTACCTTTTGTCATTGGGAATTTAGCAGAGGGAAGTGAGGGGCCAGTTCGGGACAACTTCACTAAAAAGGCATTTGCAAAGAGCACATCCAATCATTTGGCTGGGCACCAGTCCTGAGCAAGGGAAAAATATCTGTCATGAAAATAATCCTAGGGACAATAGTGGTGGTGAAGAGACCAAGAGACAAGGTGCACAAAAACAACAACATGAGCAACTTCATCTAGGGAGGCAGTATAGCACTGTGGTTCAGGGCTCTGAGCTGCAAATCTGGAGACCTGGGTTTGAATCCCACAGCCCCCACTTGCATACTGTGTGATCCTGAGCAAGTCACTTAACTTCCCTGTGCTCCCAGATCACACCTGTAAACAAGCTTTCAGTTTAGTGTGCTACTCCTGGTTAAACAATTGAAAAAAAAATTGACAAAAGTATTTGGACAAGCTACAGCTTTAACATAGAAACATAGAAACATAGATTTTGATGGAAGATAAGGACCGCTTGGCCCACCCAGTCTGCCCATTTCCCTACCTATTGGATAAGCTGCAGATCCTAGTTAACCAGCAGCCTACTTCTTCCTACCCCTACCCCCTAGAATTGCCTTATGACTGTCCCATGCATGCTTGAATTCCACCACTGTTTTTGACTCCACAACCTCCTCCGGAAGGCCATTCCATGCATCCACAACCCTCTCTGTGAAAAAATACTTCCTTAACTTACCGCTGAGCCGCCCCCTTCTATCTTCACATTGTGCCCCCTTGTTCTTGTACACCTCTTTTTTTGAAAGATGCTACCCTCTTGGACTTTGTTGATTCCCTTGAGATACTTGAAAGTTTCTATCATGTCCCCCCTCTCTCTCCTTTCCTTGAGGCTATACATATTCAGCTCCTTAAGTCTCTCTTCATATGTCTTCCAGTGCAGGCCCTGCACCATTTTAGTTGCCCTCCTCTGGACAGCCTCCATCCTATCTATATCCTTGCGGAGAATGGGTCTCCAGAACTGCACGCAGTACTCCAGATGGGGTGTCATCAACTGTCTGTACAGAGGGATAATAACTTCCTGTTTTCTGCTGGTGATGCCTCTCCCTATGCATCCCAGTATCCCCCCAGCCCTCCTTGCTGCCCTCTGACATTGCTTTCCCACCTTTAGGTCATCTGATATGACTACCCCCAGGTCCCTTTCCATTTTTGTTGTTGTTAGTATCTCACCCCCCATTGTGTACTCTTCCCCTGGGTTTTTGTTTCCCAGGTGCATTACCTTGCACTTCTTAGCATTGAATCTAAGCTGCCATACATTTGACCATTCCTCTAACCTTGCCAAGTCCCTTCTCATCCTTTCCACCCCTCCTTGTGCATCAACTCTGTTGCAGATCTTTGTGTCATCTGCAAAGAGACATACTTTTCCTTCCCGTCCCTCTGCAATATTGCTTATAAAGACATTGAAGAGGACCGGTCCTAATACTGAACCCTGTGGTACCCCACTAGTAACCCCCCTTTCTTCAGAGTGGACTCCATTTACTATTACTCTGTGTCCTATTCTCCAGCCAATTCTTTACCCAGGCTGTCATCTTGGGACCCACTCCCAGGCTGGCTAACTTGTATATTAATCTTTTGTGTGGGACTGTGTCAAATGCCTTGCTGAAGTCTAGGTAGACCATGTCCACAGCCCCTCCCTGATCTACTACTTTGGTCACCCAGTCAAAGAAATCTATCAGATTTGTCTGGCATGACCTTCCCGCTGTGAATCCATGCTGCCTTGGGTCCTGAGCCCCTCTGGCCTCTAGACACTCAACAATTCTTTCCTTCAGAAGTGATTCCATCATTTTCCCTACCACTGAGGTTAAACTAACAGGTCTGTAGTTTTCTGCTTCTGCCTTGCTCCCACTTTTGTGAAGCGGAATCACATCTGGCCTTCTCCAGTCCTCGGGTACCACCCCATCCTCCCATGATTTGTTAAAGAGGGTAGTCAGTGGTGTCACTAGTTCTACCCTTAGTTCTTTTAGAATTCTGGGATGAATCCCATCAGGCCCCATTGCTTTGTCCACCTTCAATTTTAAGAGTTCTTTCAGAACCCTTTCTTCTGTAAATGGGCTGGTATCAACTTCTGTATCCAGTGTTTCTACTGTTTGTTTTAGGTACCTCCCACTTCCTTTGTAAATACTGAGCAAAATATTTGTTTAGTATCTCTTTTCACAGTCACCCTCTGCCCTCTCCTCCTCTTTATTAAGCCTCACTAGCCCTCCCTTGGTCTTTCTTCACTCCCTGCCTACCTATAAAGGTTTTATCCCCTTCTTAACAGAGTTGGCTATCTTTTTCCTTGGTTTGGGCCTTTGCTGTTCTGACTGCCTTCCCAGCCTTTGCTTTAACTGATACAGTTCCCTGTCCTGCTCCTTCTGTGATTCCTTGTACTTCCTGAATGCTTTCTTTTCTCTTGAACCTTCACTGCCACTTCCTTTGAGAACCATAGTGGTTTTACATCATTTCATTTTGTTAATTTGCTTCACACAAAGGCTTGTTACCTCTGTGATGGCAGTTTTATTATTCCCCATTGTTCTTCTACCCCTCCTTCCTGCCATTTGCTGGTACGATCCTTAGGCACTCACCCATTTGCAAAGTCAGCCCTCCTAAAGTCCAGTACTTTTGCCTTTGGCGGCTTGACTCTATTGCTGTGTTTTTGAACCATACTGTTCGATGGTCGTTAGTTCCCAGATGGCTACCCACTTCTACATCTGTGATCCTCTCTTCATCTCCATTTGAGAGAACCAGGTCTAAGATTGCTCCCTCTTGAGTGGGCTCCAATACTAGTTGTCTAAGGCATGCCCCTTGTAGGGCATCTAGAATAACCCCACTCTTTGAAGTGGCTGCTGAAACTGCATTCCAGTTAACATCTGGCATATTCAGATCATCCATCAGCAATATCTCCCATTTTTCTGCCATTCTAAGTATTCTTTCTATCATTTCCTTGTCCATTTCCTCCCCCTGAGAAGGGGGTCTGTATACAACCCCTGTGCAGATTGTGGTGCCATTGCCGGTCTCCAAATTTACCCACAGTGCTTCTTCTCCTCCTGTTTTCCCTTTTGTTCTGTTGCCTTGATTCCTTCCCTTTGTAAAGAGCTACTCCTCCTCCTCCTCTTTTACCTTCCCTGTCCCTCCTGTAGATAGTGTATCCTGGTATGTTTATGTCCCAGTCATGGTTTGTGTGTACCATGTTTCTGTGACTGCCACTATACCAGATGTTCCTCCTCCATCAAGGCCACTAATTCAGGAAGCTTGTTACTCAGACTACAGGCATTGGTACTCATTGCTCTCCATTTTTGATGGCTTTACCTTCTTTTGCAGCATCCCCCACTGACCTGTCTACTTCAGTCTTTTCTCATTTAGGTACCCTGTTTTGTAGGGAGGCTGGAATTTTCCTGCTGTTTATCAGTGCCTCCTCCTTGACTAGTTTAAAAGCTTGCCAATGAAGCCTTTAAACTGATTGCTCAAAAGACTTGTTCCCTTCCTGGACAGATGCAGACCATCCTGCCAGCATAGGCTGGTGTCCCTCCAGGTGGAACCCCAGTCCCCAATGAAGCCAAACCCCTGTGCCCCACACCATTTTTTCAACCATTCATTAAACTGCATGGTGCAAAGTACCCTCGCTTCACTCATGCCATTGACAGGCAGCACCTCAGAGAAGGATATTTGCCACTGAAATCCTGTCTTCAGACTCCGTGTATGAACTAAACAGCAGACCATTACTGCATTGCTTGAACACAAAACTGCCTACAGCAGATTATATCAAGTAACATTACAAAGTTATCTGTTAATAGCTGAATTTAAGCTTACAGTAGAGCACATCAATCAAGTAACATTAAAAACTAATCCGTTAATTGCCAAATTTATTCCTAAGGCCCTGCATCCATTTTATGTGGTTGAGAAATAAGGTTTTAGAGCTCTTTTAAAATATTTTGCTCCCCTTAACTTACAACATACCAAGCCATAAATATTTTGCAACTGTGGCTGTTCCCAAAATGCATGACTATGAATGTATGCAAAGTAAAAAAAAAATGGCTCTTAAAGAGGGTAAAGGTGGTGCTGTGTACCTGACCACGGGCATGTGGATGAGTTATCAAACCGCTGAATATATGTGCATCACAGCACATTGGGTGTCACAATTCCACCACAAGCAGCACAAGAATGGCAACTCGCTATGTAACTATGTTTGGTAAGCATCACACTGCTGCCAATATTTTGGAAGAGCTGTGTGACAAGATTTCTGAGTGGTTAGAGCCCCTGGGACTCAGTAATGGATTTCTGGTTTGATGGAATAATGCCAATATTGCTAGTACATTGAAACTGGTGGTTTTACTCACATTCTGTCCTTTGCACACTTATTCAATCTGTTATTACAACGTTTCATGTTCAGTGACAACAGTATAGTAACACTAGTGGGAACTACAAAGAAAATCTGTGGCTATTTCAGTCACTCTGTACAAGTGTGTGGTATCTTGGCTCACCTCCAGAAAAAATAGGTTGCCAATACAGTAAATAAAACAAGATGTTCTGACAAGATGGAACTCAATGTTTTACATGTGTGAGAGACTACTCACACAAAAGAAGGCAGTCCATGAATATACCATTGAGCACTACATAGCAGATGGTGTTGTGCTGAATTAATTCCAGTGGAGCCTCATGGTTCATCTTACATTGCTCTTGACATCCTTTGAGGAAGCAACTTGACAGATTAGCAAAGAGAATGCTACTCTAAGCCAGGCTATTCACTTCATAAATGCATTGTACAAGGAACTCAGAAGACTGCGTAGAGGGTTTGAACAAAAAGGAGATAAATCTGGCATATACCTTAAGGACTGATACACTAATTTCAGAATTGCAGAAGACTTCACAATCTCATGACAGGCAAACATTTTCTTCTTTCTTCTATTCTTGACCTTTGCTTTAAGTTGTAACAGCTGCCTCATTCAGATTTTGGTTACTCTGATCTTGAATACAAAAACATGCTGATCTCAGCAATTGCACTGGAAAATGAAGGAACTTTATTTAACAATACAAGTAAATTATGTGATGTGGATGCTACATTTGATGATGCAACATCTGTTGGTGCTGACAGCGATAATTTCCACTTAGTGACACCATGTACTCCTTCATCAATATTGGGTAGTTCTGCACAAAATCCTCTTTCATGGCCCTTGCAAAAGGCATTTCATTCTGAAAAGCACACAGATGATGACTCTCACACTTGTTGGTCAAAAAACTCATGTAAACTGATAATTCAGATGTGTATGTCACAGGGCTGTCTTCTTTGGCTTAGTCTGATATGTGGATGCCTATTTATTTATTTATTTATTTATTTTAGTCTTTGGTAACTCGGTAAGGGCCACTAGGCTCTAGTGCCTGTTTTCAGGGTGATCTGGAGCACTTGGAGGTTAAGTGTCTTGCTCAGAGTCACACAGTATGAAAGTGGAGGTTGTGGGAATCAAACCCAGTTCAGCCGGATGTACTAAGCTTACTCATAGCTCATTACTCTAACCTGTAGGCTATACTACCAGCCACAATTTACCTATTTATGAGAACCACTCATTAATTAATTAATCTTACTAATAATGACCCTTTTGAGTACTGGCTGGAAAAGGACAAGATCAGGCCTCTGCCTTTGCTATAAGGCTTATTAGTTGCCTTCCCACTAGTGTTTACTGTGAGTGCATATTTAGCATAGTTAAGTGCTATATATATATATATATATATATATATATATATATATATATATCCATTCTTTGGTAACTGGGTAAGTCCCATTAACCAGAAGTGCCAGTTTTTAGGAGCAACCTGGGAGCACTGGTGAGGCGAAGTGACTTTCTCAGTCAAACAGTATGCAAGTGATGATTGTGAGATCAAACCCAGGTCTGTTAGACATATCAGACTCGATCACAGCTCATTACATTACTATCCAGACAAGAATGCCAGCCATATAAAAAATAATACCAATAGGTATAAACATTTTTTTATTTTCATTAGTATAGCAGCTGGAGCGAAAACAAATACTTTATTTCAACTCCAGCTCAGAGAACAATGAATATGATCTAGTAGTAGTTCAGGCACAGAGATGGGCAAAACAGAGTCTACACTACAACAGAGTATCCCCCCTGGCCCTCAGACTTGACAGTGTCCACTGGACTGTAGTCACTCCCCCTTCTTCCCCACCCATTGTTTTTTTCCCATAGGTATTCCTCCCTGGCACGTCCAGGGCTGTACCTTCCATTATTGCAATATTTTTATTTTGATTGTAACTTCTGTATGACTCTTTATCTGTAAACTACTGCTGTAAATACATCTTACTGTTATCTGTATTGCACCTGTATGTACCACTGTTGTACTCACACTGTATTCATGTCTACCCTCCCTACGATGAGGTGCCTTTGTAAATGAGTCTATGACTCAAAGGTTGTAAATCCGACTTCTCCAATAAATAAGTACAAAATAAATAAATGACCTAGTAATAGTTCAGGCACAGAGATGGGCAACACAGAGTCTGAGACGTGCCTCCCCTCAAAATCTGTATGGCACTATGACTTAGCAGTAGTTCAAGCACAGAGATGGACAACACAGAGTATGAGACTTGATTCCCCCTTCACAATCTGTAGGGCACTATGACCTAGTAGTAGTTCAGGCACAGAGATGGGCAGCATAATGTCTACGCTATAGCAGTGTGACCTAGTAGTATTTAATGCACAGAGATGGGCAACACAGAGTCTGATACATGAGTCCCCCTTCACAATCTGTATGGCACTATGACTTAGTAGTAGTTCAGGCACAGAGATTGGCAACACAGGGTCTTTAGCAGTAGGACCTTTTGGGGCAGCACAGAGATGGGCAACAGAATCTGAGACATGGGTGACACCTCCCTTCAAATTCTGTATAGTACAATAAGCTCCCCCCTCAAAATTACTGAGACACTGTGACCTTCAGACAGAGTCCTCCTTCCTGCCTGACTCTGCTCCCCCTAAAGTTTTTTTTTCTGCTCTCTGCCATTGTCTACATTGAATTCATTGGTCTTTCTCTCTCTCTCTCTCTCTCTCTCTCTTTCTCACTTTCTCACTCTCGCTCTCTCTCTCTCTCTCTCTCACTGACTAACTAAAATGGGTGTTTTGTTTTTCATTGTGGAGTCTGCAGCATCTGTACTCTGCTATTGTCTGCTGTTGAATTTGTTGGTCTCTCTCTCTCTTTCTCTCTGTACTCTCCACTCTCTACATAGAAACATAGACTTTGATGGCAGATAAGGACCGCTTGGCCCACCTAGTATGCCCATTTCCCTACCTACAGGATAGGCCACAGATCCTAGTTAACCAACAGCCTATTTCTTCCTATCCCCCACAAGAATTGCCTTATGTCTGTCTCATGCATTCTTGAATTCTCCCACAGTTTTAGACCCCACAACCTCCTCAGGAGGGCTGTTCCATGCATCCACTACCCTGTCTGTGAAAAAATACTTCCTCACATTGCCCCTGAACCGCCCCCTCATATTTAAATTGTGTCCCCTTGTTCTTGCACATCTCTTTTTCTGAAAGATGCTACCCTCTTGGACTTTGTTGATTCCACTGAGGTACTTAAAAAGTGTCTATCATGTCCCCTTCTCCCTCCTTTCCTCAAGGGTATCCATATTAAGCTCCTTTAGTATCTCCTCATATGGCTTCTCTTGCAGATCCTGCACCATTTTAGTTGCCCTCCTCTGGACTGCCTCTATCCTGTCTATGTCCTTACGGAGATGGGGTCTCCAGAACTGGATGCAGTACTCTAGATGGGGTCTCTCCAACTGTCTGTACAGAGGGATAAAAACTTTCTATTTTCTGCTGGTGATGCCTCTCCCTATGCATCCCAGTATACTCCCAGCACTCTCTACGCTCTCTTTCTAATGAAAAGTTTCATTTTTTTTGCAGAGTACTCTGCTCCAGTGTCTGCACTCTGCTGTTAAGTTCACTGGTCTCTCTACTCTCCCTTTCCCTCTCCCTCCCTCTCTCTCTCTTCCCCATGCCCTCTCTGCTTCTGAATAGGACAAGAAGAAAATGAAAGTGTTGTTTCATTTTCATCTTTTTGAAATCTCTCTGCACACATGCATGACTGTCTCCTTTCAATGCAAAGCCCCAAATGCACTTAATACACTGGTTCTAAGGGATGTCCTGTGGTGGCTGATACACAGGATTGGCTAGAAAATGAGTCAATCACAGAACAGAGAACCTCATTGGTTGGCTCCCTGCAGTGCTCCAGTATCACAAGTGTTTGCCCTTTTTGGTCACATGATGGTCCAGGGACTTGGAAGTATTCATTAGAGATCGAAAAAGGAATGCTTTATTTTATTTCTTCACCCTGTCCTGCCTTGTTTATTGACTTGCATGCAGAATTGATGGTGAGAGTGTTATTTCTGGACCAGACTACACTTCTGAAGCAGGCCAATTCAGAAACTCGGGTCAAGCCATGAAAGGCTCAGTTTTCCCAGTCAGAGCCGAGTCAGCCCAGTCCGGGGGGGCATAACTGTGGCAGAGCTAGTTCACCCATCCCTAGACAGAATCCCATGAAAGCCACTCTTCACATAGTACAGTGATCATTCCTAAAAGGGCAAATGACCCACAACTTTCGTCACAGCTGAGAACACTTTCTTGAGATAGCTCTCAGATAAATCATGGCAGGATTGTACACACTAAGGACTATGGAGAATGAAATATACCACAGGAATAAAAAAAAATTAAACATTTTGAAAGATAGAGACCACACAGAAAAAAAATTAAATAAAGGCTAGACAGGTTTATAAGCAATAGAATCTTGCCACAAACTGGGATCTTCTGAGAATGAGCAGATTTAGACAGTGTTGGTGAAACTTCTCAACTCTCAATGAAAAACTGACTTACTCATAGAAACTCAGTCAGAAATACCCTTGGCAGGCCAGCATCTTGCCTGCATCATCACCTCTGCCAGAACTGGTCCAAACTGGTGGTGTGTACTACAGGCTCATGTTGCTGTCCTATCTGTCTGCACAGCAAACAGCATCTTAAATCTGGCTTTGATACATTTTACACACAAAACATAAGCCTTTCACAACTAAAGGGACTCCGCTACCCAGCACAAAAGCCTTTAGGTGACAGCAACTCTTGCTATCCACACAAAACTTCTGTGAGGAAACAGGAATGCTTGCACAAAAGCCTGTGACTGCAATAGTGAGTCATTTTTAATTTTACTGATACAGTATATCCCACTTCAACTGAAATATTTTACAACACAACTAATTTAATAAATAAAAAGATTCCCTGGTGTTGCATCTGTTATAGTAACATGGAGCATTTTGAGGAAAGTAAAAAAAAAAATGAAGGATTTATCCTTCTGTCCTGATTTTAAATAACTTGTATGGACATGTCTGCAGTGTATCCATAATCTGTGATTAGGCTGCAGTGAGAAAACCAATTGGAGTCAGAAAGAGTTTTGAAGTTCCCCACATACCAATGATTCTGCTATAGATTTTGTAAACTGCAACTAGAACTGGAGGATTTGTGACAGGGAGCTCCTGCCACTCTTGAGGACTGACCTTTTCTTAAATCTGCTGCAACAGTTCTATTTCTTAGCTTAATCTATCCTTTACAATTTCTAGTCCATAAGGTTGGCCACCTATGGGCACCCCCTCCAATTTCCTGACAATGCTATAGTGTCCTCTTTAATTTTCCTTTCCCCTTCTCAGGTCCTTGTACAGGGAGGTTATTGTGGTGACCTCCAAGCATATGTAAAACAGGTTGTGTTTATTGTTGTTATATTTAGTATGTAATAGCACTATGTCATAAAATACCTTGCTGTACATACCTTATATTGACAAAGCCGTAAATGTTGAAAATACCATGGCTCTAGGTGTTTTTGATAATGGTATAAAGTACTAGGAGACTGTTACAGAAATTAAGTTAGTTGTACTGTTTAAAATGCATGTACATTGCTGTAAACTGAACAAGTCTAAATGTCATGGTGATTTGCAGATATCCCATGATGCTTTGCATTATGGAAGTAGGTGTGATGTTGTATTTCTTTGAAACTTGATTTGTTACCAATGCCCTTTGGGGTAACCTTTCTTTCAGTGATTCTTCTTTGAGGTTCTTTGTCTATAGCTTGTTTTTTGTTTTTTTCTTTTTGGGCCCCTACTACCCAAGCAAACGGGGCCTGCATAGGGGTGGAGGTTGCATCTCAGCTGGTAAGTTAGAACAGAGATCAGTGTCAGTAGGTGCTGGCTAAGTGCAGAGAAAGGACATAAAGTGGTTTGTTGCTGCAAACTGATGTACTGAAGAAGGAATATGCTATTGCTAAAGTGTATTTCCTGTATTCTGAATAAACATCACACAGAGATTGTGTGTTGAACCTGAAGTTTGGTGTCTGATCCATCTGTTATCTCACAACCCCTCCACAGGATTGGAGCTGGCCAATCAACGCAGTGGTACAGCTACAACTCAGGATGTTGGCTACCTAGGTTTGGTAGCCAACTCATGTGTATCAGAGCCAGTAAAGGGAGGAGGATTGAGTGGCTGTATGAATACTCTTCTCTAAGGGGAGGGATGCACATCCAGATGTTTTACCACCACCTGGTTGACTCCAGGTGGTGGAACAAGTTCATAAGCATGCAGACTGTGTTGGGAGGGGAGAGCATGTTTGTTGGTATACCTGGTTTACCAGTACCAGTGGCACACAGCACACTCTCAGTAGGAGGGAACTTACAGACAAATAGGGACTGCAAGGTAAATGAAGTCTTGCCTGCCCCCATGACCAGCTCTGGCTGCACTTTCTTTTGGAGATGCCAGAAGAGACTGCAGGAAGTGTCTCTGCTATTACAACCAGACGGACAGGTTATTGCTGCTAGAGTGCTGCAGGTAGGACCCTAACTTAGGGAAAAAAACACAGGTGGCACTTGTGGCATCCTGGAGTCTCTGGAAGAATATCTTTAAAGTCAGGTAGGTGGCACTAGTGGAGAGGGACAGAGGTCCAAGCAGATACCTTGGAGTGATGAACATAATTTAAAAAAGAGTGGATGATGAAAAGAACCTGAGAGTTATAATAGACAAGGGTCTGATGCATAAATAGCTGTACACAGCTGATGTTAAGAGGGCCATCACAATGATGGGGTACATTAAGGAGGGGACCAGCAGGCTAGGGTAGTAATTCTGCCACTTTACAGGACCTTGGTCAGACCCCACAAGAAGAGCATGTGCTGTTCTGGGCTCCTAAATACAAAAAATGACACTGATATGTTAAAAAGGTGCAGTGTACAGCCACTCAACTGGTCAGGGATTAGGGGAACAAGAGTTATGTGTAGAGGACAAGAGGCTGCTGGCCCTTAATATATTTAACCTGGAAAATAAGGCTAAGATGATCTCAGTCTTCCACATGTTCAAGGGTGGTAAATTCAGAAGAACTGTTAGGAAGTACTTCTTTCCCAGCAAGAGGTGAAGCTATGGAACAGCCTACAAGTTGATAAAAGTTGACATGAAGACACTGTAGCCCTTCAAGGTAAGATAGGACAAATGTACAGTATGCCTAAATGGGAATCACAGTGCTTCCAGGGAAGTTGAGTGGTTAGGGATATCTCTATAGATTATTTCATTATTGCTTGGCATATTTATTTATTTAGTTACTTACTTATTTATTTTTTCCTGCTTATGAAATGGTGGAGTGGGTTAGATGAGAAGGAACTAGAGTCTCTGCTGAACTTAAATTACTATATTACTAACACCATGCATGATGGGGTCTGTCCCAATAGTTTAATGGCAATCAATCATACAACCTTGTGGGCAACCTGAATTTGGAAGTAAGTCATGGCCATCACTTGTCAGCAGTCTGTCTTCTGGGTGTGATGCCATTTGCAGTGCTTTCTGGTATGCAAAGGAAAGAGATACTTTCCTGCTTCCATAGTGACCTGTGGATTCAGTGAAACAGAGTTTTCAAAATAAATACATCCAACTTCTTCTACATTATCTCTGTGAAGTCAAAGAGAGTTATGGTATTGGTGGGATAAGGGTGAAGGGAGGATGGTAACATCAGTGATACAACAAGCTGTCAAGATGACCTCTCCATTCTCATTACTTGAAATGCAAATAACCTTCTCACTTGATGTGTCATCTGGAGAGGGGCACCTCCTAAGGTCATATAATGGGAGGTAACCAATGGGTCAATGTCAGCAAGGTGAGCAGTATAAGGGTCCTCCCTGCCTGGTTCTGATACCCAGGACTCTGATAAATGCTAACAAGCAGGATGTAGCCTAAGTGTCTCACTCTGCCCCTCCTATTTGGGCCATTCTTTGCAACTCAGGATCACTAAGGAATAAAACTGCTGTTACGAAGGGTTTCATCGTAGACTCCATGGCCGATCTCATTCATATCACAGGGACCTGGCTGTGGGATGACACTGACCTGTGCTAGAGGCATCTATCCCAGCAGGGTAGTCTGTGGTGCATTGCTTGAGCTCTAAGGGTAGAGGAGGTGAGGTGGCCATTTGTTTAAGAACCACTTTAGGGATTCAATTCATGCCCCACAATAATTAACAAGTCATTTGAATGAGTGTCCATTATGGGTCTACCACATGCAGGTTGCCACATTGTTCTTTTTTATCAGTCTCTGGGACACAGATGTGAGTTCCTGCTGGAACTGATAGATTTTGTCAGAGGTTTACTAACCACTGACCTGTACCATAAGAAAACAGACATGAGCACTGTCCTCCACTTCACAAGTTTGCACCCGCACAAAACCGTCAACAACATCCCCTAGTCACAATTTAATCACATTTTCAGAAATTGTTCCCAGGAAGACGCTTTTAAAAAACAATATCAGGAGTTGACTGAATGTGTTAGACAACATGACTATAGTCAAGCACTAGTAGAGGGTGTAAAACATCAGCTAAATAGTATTCCAAGGACAGGATTGTTACAGTATAAACTCAGAAATTATACTGTCTCCAAAAATGTTGTTTTTTGTGATCCAATATTCACTAAAATCCAGAAAACTATCCAACATTATTGTAAGGAATTGACACGATTTGGGTACTGATTCATTTTTAAGGGAAACTGCTAATACACCACCAAAGATGGTCCATAAAAGGGATCTAATCTATCTGATATGCTTAGTCATAGCTATCAACCTGTAGAAAAGCCACCAATGATAGATTTATTTATTGTATTTGCAACATATTATAATCAGAGTCCACAGGGCTCATTTCAAGTTGTGACCTGGGGGAGTGGGACAGAAAGGAAGGAAATACAATACAAACAATTCCAGTCACCATGATGAACAAAGTCAGCAGATATACAAAGTCTCCATTGCAGAATGTATAAACAGCATTATATGTTATACCACAAAAACAGAGTTGAATAGCATTCAGATACCACAGGTAGAGGGAGGAAACAATGTGCCTTAGAAAATATAAAGGAAAATATTCACAGCTGAATAGAATATACTTGAAGAAGACCCATCTCGGATGTGGCCAAAGTAGGAGTAAAAAAGGGGTTAGCCAAGCCCTCATTACGGATATATTGGACACTTCAAGGCAATTAGAATAGGTCAGTGGAGCCTTACAGTACTCTTAAACTTAATTTTTACAGACTAGAGGAAGGATATGACAGTGAGAGAAAAAGGAAGACTATGGGCCAGATATTTAAACAAAAGTGCATGTGCAGTGCAAATGTTTATGCTGAGCTTCCATTCTACCTGGTTACTACTATATTCAGTCAGACAGCAAGCAGCACTATCTGAGTGATTATCAGGCCATGTTCATACAGCATTAAGTGCAACTGTACTGCCCCGACATGGACCTGCACTGTATATAACTCACGGGGAATAGTGATGCCTGAAACAGGATAACACCAAGACCACAGTGGCCTATATTCTGCCACAACACGCAAATGAGCCATTTGGGCATGTATGGCACTAAAGGGCCATTTGCAGGATGATTGTGGGCATTTGCATGGGGTGCAACATAACCTTACCACCAGTGTCACATTCTTCTGAGGGCTCAGTAAATCTTCCTGGTGGTCTCGTGTGAGCCACTGATAACACTTATGAGCATCTTGTTCAATATCCTCGTGGTATAGTGTGACTACCCTCTCCCTAGTTGCTCCTGTGAGCATCTCATTCAATACCCTGATGGTTTAGTGTGACCCCCCAGCCTCCATCACCCATTTTACAAGTTTAAATATGCCCTAGTGTCGAGTGGGTATTCTGCTCCCCTTCGCTCATTTTCACAAGTACAAGGAAGCAATGTAGGTCTAGTGCCCCCCCACCCAGCTCACCTGCTCACAACCCACACACACCCTTTCCCAGGTTGTCAGCACTCCACAGAGCTAGAGTCAGTGACTAGCACAGTTGTCCACTCACTTCCATGTCTGGCTGCTGTATGAGCTGCCAGTGAGGATGCATACAGTAGAAAGCTATTTTCAGTGTACATGCACTCACAGACAGCTCATATGGCAGAGAGGTGACAAGAGGGTTATGCCATTTGCCACATCCAGCTCAGTGGTTTGCTGGCCACCTGGGTAATGGGGATACAGTGAGGTGTGTTTTCAGCTGCAGGCCAAGTGGGGGACCACTGGACCACCACTGCCTCCTTGTAATAATTAAAATGGGTGATGGGGCAGGGGTAACCATTGGACACCAGGGCATGTTTTCACTTGTAAAATGGGTGATTCATGGGTTGGGGGAACCACTGGGCAGCAGGACATATTAAAACTTGTTAAACAAGTGTTGGGGGAGTCACACTAGACCACCAGGGTATTGAATAAGACACTCAAAGGAGCAATCATGGGGTCACGCTAGACCAGTAGGGTACTAAATAAGATGATCACATTTATTTATTTATTTATTTGCTTTTGTTCACTGGGTAAGTCACACTAGACATCCATGTGCCTATTTTCAGGTGCGACCCAGGAGAGTTACCGACATGTATTATACAGGTACAGTGAGTGATACAGTTTATACATAGAGTGAAGTGACTGGTGCATCTTTTCTTACATAGAAGTGGCTTAATATAATTTTCACATACAGAGGAGTATCAGTAGACATAGCGACATGACAGTCAGTACAAAGCAACATATGAGCCCGGGGGTGGTTACAGATTGCCCTGGAGTTAAGAGCTAGGCTGCATATAGACAATGTGTGTTAACCCAGTTAATCATTGCTTGGCCAGGTAGTCAGCAGAGTAAGTGCAGTGGTCCCAGAGGGCGTGGAAGCCCTATGAGCCAGCGTAGTGTGGAAGAAGGCTACGTGGTGCAAAGGCAAGTGGAGGGGCCCTTCAGGAAGTTCCAGAGGGAGGTTTTAAATCCATTGTGGAAGGGGGAGGACCGTGTATGGACTGGGAATGAGTTCCATGTTTTCAGGCGTGGCTAGCGGTGTTCTTGTGAGGAGGCGTGTCCTAGGAACTGGGCAGGAGAGTGCCGCCTTGACCTAAGATGGTAGGTGGAAGCATCAGAGTTGAGAGGAAGGGCAAGGGCAGCAGGGATGGATGTCCTGATGATGTTGTCGATGAAGTTACCTATTACAAAGAGGTGGTGCTTTTCTGGAGGGAGCCATTCGAGACGAGAGTAGAGTTCGCAGCAGTGTGTAAGGGGAGGAGAAGAAAGTGCGAAGTGGCAGATGCTGTTGTAGGCCATGTCCCATTTCAAGAGGATGGATTTTGGTGCAAAGGGAAAAGTCACGAGTGCATAGCAGAGGGAGGGGAGGAGAACACCCCTGGCTAGGGCCATCCAAGCAGCTGGGGTGAGGCAGTTTTTTGCTCTATAGGCAAGACCGAGCTTAGCATTTGTGGCCTTACAGATGTTTTGGACGTGTAGGAAGAGGTCCAGCAGGGGGTCTAACATGACGTCAAGATACTTGATTACAGGAACCGTCTGCAGGGGCAAGCCATCAGCCCCATGGATTAGAAGGGGGGGCAGGGCTGGATTTTGTTCTGCTTAGGGAGCCCAAGAGCATAGCCTGTGTTTTCTTAAGGTTGGTGGTGAGCTTGTGTACTGCTAGCCAAGATTGGATCTGATTGAAGTCTGAGTTTAGATTGGAGTTGATGGTATCAATGTCATGATCACTGTTCAGGATGACAAGGTCATCAGTGTACATGGTGACTAGTCCATGGGAGAGGACAGATGGCAGCTCATTGATGAACAGGGAGAAGAGCAACTGATGGAGGACGGACCCTTGGGGAACCCCGCATTGGACAGTGGTGAGTTGCGAATGGGTCTAGTTAAGGTTGGTATATTGTTTCCTACTGGTTAGATAGTTGAGGAACCAGGCATGTGCCAGGTTTGAGAGTCCAACAGCGAGGAGGGTGAAGATGAGGAGGGAGTGGTCTACCCTGTCAAAGGCCTTGGAGAGATCCACGAAGATCGCACCTGTGAGGTTGCCCTGGTCGGTAGCTGTTCTAATATGCGAGGTAAGTTCCGCGAGGGCGGTGGCCGTGCTGTGCCCCTTCCTGAACCCGTGCTGGGCTGGAGAGGGGAGATTGTGTGCATGCAGATATTCATTTAGCTGAGAGGCCACAACTTTCTCTAGGAGTTTGGAGGTGGCTGACAAGATGGCAATGGGCCAGTAATTAGCGGGGTCTTTGGGGTTACCTTGCTTGAGAACAAGGGTGATTTTGGCTACCTTCCAGAGATCCAGGATGACACCAGCTGTTAGAGAGGAGTTGAAGATGTGTGTTAAAGGCCAGGCAAGTAGGTGGGCACTCAATCTAAGCAGTTTTGGCTCCAGGTTATTGTGCCCTGCTCCAGTGTGAGGGGAGAGGTTGGCAAGCAGCCTCTCGGTTTCAGCAATGGACATGTGTTGTAGGAAGAAGGGGGTCCAGGTCCCAGGACCAGGTCGGGAGGAGGAGGTGGGGCAGGGTTTGGGTGGTTGTACGTTCGGGGTTGTGGGAACGGTGGGGTCAGAGGATAGTGGAGGAGGGGGCTGTTCGGAGAACATTGTGTTAAAGGCATTGGAGATGGTGCATGGGTTGTTGCAGCTGACCCCGTCAATTAGGAAGTCTGTGACTTGTACTCGGGCAGAGTCCCCCACTGCGCTTCTAATGTTCTGCCAAAAGCACCTTGGGTTGCTGGCTGAGGTGAGTAGTGTGGATTGGCAGTGCTCACTTTTGGCTGATCTTAGGGTTTTTTTGCAGATGTTCCTGAGGCGCCTGTAGGAAATAAGATCATCAGCACTATGGGATGCTTTGTAGGTATCCCAGCACTTGTCCCTGAGTTTCATTAGGGAGAAAAGGCCCCCATGGAGCCATTTGGTGATGATGCCCCGCACCCTCCTTTTAGTGAGGGGGGCATGTTTGTTTTGTACTGGGATGTATCGGGTTAAGAAAGCACCCAGTGCTTGATCTGGATCCAGGGAGGCGGCAACCCCGGTCCAGTTGATCAAGCCGAGGTCAGCAAGGAAATTGGGCAAGTGGAATTTTGAGAAGTCCCTCATCAGTATGACTTTACCAGGTATTTTTGCCTGAGAGATGCTCCAAGTGCAATAGATGGGTGAGTGGTCCGAGATGGCATCAGGTAGGATGCCCAAAGATGTGATCCTGTTCAGTCTATTTGTCAGGACCCAGCCGATCAGTGTCCCTTTCCCCCTCGGGAGGAGGGCCTTTTTGGTTCGGTGATAATCTGGTTTAGTGCGAGGCCTGATAGCAGAGGCTCGTATGATTTCAAGTTTGAGCCTAACCAGTTAAGGTTGAAGTCACCTATGATCAGGACTTCGCTTGTGCCCACTCTCTCACTAACATTGTGCAGGAGTGAGAAGAGCCCAGGCAAGCCGCCTCTAGGGGGATTGTAGCAGCAGATTAAATGAACTTTCTTGGTGAGCCCAAGCAGGAGAACAGCATGCAGGAACTCACAGGATGGGAGAGGGGAAAGGTCTACTGCAGAGATATTGAGGTGGGCTTTGTAGTAAAGTAGCACCCCACCACCACGTTTGTTCCCCCCCCCTCGATCACTTCTGATCTGGCTTTAGTCTGGTAGGGAACATGTAGTATCAGGAGTGTGGGGTTTAAGCCATGTTTCTGTGATGCCCAGTATGTCTGGGTTGTAGTGGGCAACCCAGGCAGCAAGCTCAGCAAGGTTGTATAAAAGACTACGGACATTGAGGTGGACAATATTTAGGCCTTTGGCGGATAGCCATGAGGTGGGTGGGCTGAGGGGCCGAGGGCTGCCCTGGTTGGGAGTGATAGTTCCACCCCGGGTAGGCCTGGTATGGGCGTTGGAGAGGGCAGTCATGTCTGTGCAGAGAGACAGTGGAGCAGATGGACAGCACTGGGTGTAGAATAAGAGGAAGGCTAAGATTCACCAGGTGGTAAATGGGCTGAGCTCAAGCCTGCAGAGGGATGTGACTTTTGCTGCCTTTTTTTTTATATAAGTAGCAGGACACACAGTTAGGATGAGGCTTGAGAGCTGATAGGTCTGCCCTAGTGGTAGAACAGTATAGCTTGCAAATGGAAAACTGGGCTGATTGGTTAATTCTCAGCCAGCCCATGTGACCTCTATCAGCCAACTGTAAGCGAAACCCCATGGAGGTGGTGGGGTGATGGGGGAGCGAGACGCCGCAGTGTTTGGTGGGGCTAGTCCATCTGAAAAATGGCGTGAGCAGCAGGAGGGCTGTTACTGTCTCATAGCTTGTGTGTATATCAACATGTGTGATGGGTGGTCATACTAGACCACTAGGGTATTAACTAAGGTGCTCACAGGAGAGATTAGGTGAGCAAACAAATTAGACCACCAGGGTATTGAATAAGATGGCTCACAGCAGGGATCAGAAATCACACTACACCACCAGGGTATTGAATAAAATACACACAGGAGTGATTCAGGACCCAATAGACACCACTGATAGAACCTCTTGTTGGCATGACTGATCAGGGGCAGGCAGCTGCAGCACCACCACCTTACCTGGGGGTGGGGGCAGGGCTTTAGTACCCAGTTGAGAGGTGGTTTGCAGTGGCAGTAAACAGTGCCATGTGGGGTGTTGTTTACCACTACCACAAACCTTTTGATATACTGCTGTGGTGGTATGCATGAGGAGATACCCTCATTTGCATAGGTACAGTGGTATCTTAGTGCTTTGGCACTACCAGATGTGCAAGGCACTCTCAGGTCTTCTGAATATGAGCTGGCTGGGACCACTCACACAAACCCAGGTTAGCACACCCACTGACCCTGGTAGCAGGTGCACTAACATTTCAGTATTGGGCCCACATATGTTTATATATACAGTAACTGTATCTCTTATGGTTGCATTCTTGAGTTTTTTGGGTGAGAGAACTGTGAAACAAATGTGAGTAGTTCTAGCATACAAAGGATTTAAGAAGAACTCTTGTAACCATAAGAGATGCGGTAACTTTACATATACGAGATGTAGTAACTGTACATATAAACATATGAATCATTCTGATAATTGCTGTTTTTCAAAAATTTAAACTTTAGTTCAAAATCAAAATGTTGTACTTCGTAGACCATTGTAGAAACCCCTGTGAATGGGAATGCACTATGCCAACTGCACTTAGAGCTTCAGAATTTTAGGACCATGTGCATAAGACACCCTCTAATGGTTATAAGAGTATCTGAAAAGTTTAGAGATACACAACCTTGACAGGTTAAGAATGACATCATGATTTATAACATTCCATGTGTGTGGAAGTCTGTACCTTATTGAGGCATGTTCTGCAGAGGGTCTACACCAAGGAATTTGTAGTCTTTTCCATCCTTTGACCTTAAGGAGTATGAGGATTTAGAAGAGGTGGTGACTATAACACTGAGATACCACAATAGTTTCCAGGACCAGTATTTGGTGCCTAATAGAGCAATATGGAGGGATTGTCTCATAGGGAGTGAGGCCCTGTTCAGATCTTTGTACACTGTGCAATGGTGGGCACAGGGATGGTAAGCCAAAACAAATCTGCAGAGTAAGTTGAAAAGGAAGTTGAGCTTAGCAAAGTCAGAAGTGGAGGCTCTAGAGATAATTATGTCCCCATTATTCAGCAATGGAAGACTGAGTGCTCAACCACAGTTTTTGTGGTACTAAAAGGTAAACAATGTTTAACCTTGTAGAGATCCTAATGTTTGGGAAAAAATGTTTCCACTATATAGGTTATGTGAACTGAGTAGTCCAGCCATTGATCTAGGACCACCCTGAGGTATTTATAAGAGTTTGCACATTCAATGAGGGCACCAGATAAGGATCACGGTTTCAGAGTGGAGGGGGTTGGTTGCCATCAATGAGCAGCACCAAAAAGTATAGTAACTGTTTCCTTATGATCATTTCTAACTAGCTGATTTGTGAGGAAACATTTTTGCACATTAAAGGAAAACTACACCCTCACATCATATAAATGTTATTTGTATCCCTCAACAGACAACTCTTTTCCTGTAGATATTAGGGCTATATGAGTTTGGTTTAGTTTGTTTTCACTTTCCGTGGTTGTCTCCTGTGACTACCCTGTGGGTCCCCATTTTATGGCTGTTGAAATCTTGTTGTCCATGACAGCTGCATTGGCATATTAGAGCATGATGTCACATAACCCATTTATACAATGTATCTCTATGCTGAAAGAACAAATACCCTGACAAAAACTCTCTGGTCTAGGGGTATGATTTTTCGCGTTGAGTGTGATAAGTTCTGGGTTCAAACCCCAGATGAGCCCTTGAAACAAGTGAAAAGAACCATCTCTGTGTGAGACTCATTTTAGCTACTCAGTTGGCACACTGGATGTGTGCTTGCAAAGGGTCTGTGGTTCAATTCTAGTTGAGGTAAGGTATTTGCCATCTTATCAAGAAAATTCATGAATTATGCTGGATTCATGGAGTTGTACAAAGGTCTCCTGCCTGATAACAAATGTTTGAGAGTTCAAATCCACACATGGTCCATTATCCTGCTGCTGCACACTTGTTAGGAATGGCAGGGGACATTTGTGGGGGGGGGTGCCAGGCAGTCATTGCAGAAGAGGGGAGCTAAGCGATCATTGCTGCAGCAGCCCAGTGAGAGAAGCACCAGAGGCACAGTAGCCCCCTGATCCAGAGAGTGATTTTGCAGCCACAGCAGGATGCAGTGATTTTTGCAGCAGACATTGTACTAATCTAGGTGACTGCAGCAAACCCTACATTGGCTCCTGGAGGGGCCAGTCACAGATGGCAGTGGCTCCTGGAGGAGCCAATCAGAGGAAAGTGCACAGCATTTAAAAGAGCAGCCGACCTTTAAAATGGCCTGCCACCACTCGCTCATTAGAAAATGCAAAAGGCATTTGTGAGGAGGAATGGGGACCAGGCAGTCATTACGGAGAAGGGGAGCCCAGTGTTCATTGCCATAGCAGTCCAGTAAGAGGAGGACCACCAGGGGCACAGTGGCCCCTGAGCCAGAGAGAGTTTTGGCAGCTACAGCAGGAGGTGGGAATTTTTGTGGCAGATGCAGCACTAGTCTCAGCAGCTGGAGCAGGTCCTACATCATCTCCCAGAGGAGCCAATCACTGAGGGCAGCAGCTTCTGGAGGCACCAATCAGAGGAGAGTGAGCAGCATTTAAAAAGATGGCAGAGATCTAAAATATGCCTGCCAACATATGTTCATTTGGTAAGGCAGGAGATGTTCATGGAAGGAGGGGAGACAAGCACTCATTGCAGAGTAGAGGAGCCAGGCAGTTGTTGCCACAGCAGCCCACTGAGAGGAGAAGCACTGGGGGTACAGTGGCCCTTGAGCCAGACAGAGTTTCAGCAGCCACAGCAGGAGGTAGGAATTTCTACGGCAGATGCTACAATAGTCTCAGCGGCTGGAGCAAACCATATATCAGCTCCTAGAGGAGCCAATCATAGAGGTCAGCAGCTCCTGGAGGAGCCAATTGGAGGAGAAGGCCCAGAATCTAAAAGGAGGGGCTGGGCTTTAAAAAAGGACCTACCTCCATGCATACATTTGGAAAAGCAGGAGACGTGTAGGGAGAAGGAGAAGCCAGATGGTCATTTTGGGGAGGGGAGCCAGGCAGCTGTTGTGCAGCAGCCAGCTGAGACGAGAGGTACCCGAGGGCACAGCAGCACCCTGAGCCAGAGAGTTTTGGCAGCCACAGCAGGAGGTAAGGATTTTTGTGACAGACACTGAAATAGTCTGTGGTGGCTGGAGCAGACCCTACATCAGTTCACAGAGGAGCAAATCAAAGAGGCAGTGGCTCCAGGAGGAGCCAATCAGAGGAAAGTGCACAACGTTTAAAAGGGCAGCTGGGCTTTAAAAAGGGTCTGCCACCACTCGCTCATTAGGAAGGGCAGGAGACATTTGTGTGGAGGAGGGGAGCCAGGCACTCATTTCCACAGCAGCCCAGTGAGATGAGGAGTACCGACAGCACAGTGGCCCCTGAGCCAGAGAGGGTTTTGGCAGCCACAGCAGGAGGTGGGAATTTTTTCACCACACAATGCACTAGTCTAGGTGGCTAGAGCAGACCCTACAGCAGGTCACAGAGGAGTCATTCACAGAGGGCAGTGGCTCCTAAAGGAGACAGAGGAGAGGGCACAGTGTTTAAATGACCTGCCAGGCTTTATGAAGGGCCTGCTACTACTTGCTCATTAGGAAGGACAGGAGACATTTGTGGGGAGGAGGTGAGCCAGGTGGTCATTTTAGAGGAAGGGTGCCAGGCGGTCATTGCTGCAGCAGCCTACCAAGAGGAGAAGCACTGGGGGCACAGCAGCCCCCTGTGCCAGAGAGAGATTTTGCAGCCACGGAAGAAGGAGGGGGTTTTGTGGCATACACTGCACTGGTCTATGGTGGCCAGAGCAGACCCTACATTGGCTCCTGGAGGAGCCAGTCACAGAGGGCAGCGGCTCCTGGACGTGTCAATCAGAGGAAAGTGTTCAGCATTTAAAAGGGTGGATGGGTTTTAAAAAGTACCTGCCACCACTCATTCATTAGAAAAGGCAGGAGACATTTGTGAGGAGGAGGGGATTCAGCCTGTCATTGTGGAGAAGGGGAGCCAGGTGCTCATTGCCTTAGCAACCCACTGAGAGGAGAAGAATGGGGGGCACAGCAGCCCCCTGAGCCAGAGAGAGGTTTTGCAGCCACAGCAGGAGGCAGGAATTTTTGTGACAGACACTGCACTAGTCTAGGTGGCTCGAGAAAACTCTACATTGGCTTCTGGAGGAGCCAGTCACAGAGGGCAGCGGCTCCTGGAGAAGTCAATCAAAGGAAAGTGCACAGCATTTAAAAGGGTGGCCAGGCTTTAAAAAGTGCCTGCCATCACTCGCTCATTAGAAAAGGCAGGAGACATTTGTGAAGAGGAGGGGAGCCAGCCTATCATTGTGGAGAGCCAGGTGCTCATTGCCATAGCTGCCCACTGAGAGGAGAAGCATGGGGGGCACAGTGGTCCCCTGAGCCAGAGAGAGTTTCAGCAGCCACAGCAGGAGGTAGGAATGTTTGCAGCAGATGCTGCACTAGGCTCGGTGGAAGTATCAGACCCTACAACAGCTCCTGGAGGAGCCAATCGGAGGAGAGGGCATAGCATTTAAAAGGGGTGCTGGGCTTTAAAAAGGACCTACCTCCATGCGCTCATTTGGAAAGGAAGGAGGCATTTGTGAGGAGGAGGAGAGCCAGGTAGTCATTTTGGAGGAGGAGAGCCAGGCGGTCATTGCCACAGCAGCCAGCCAAGAGGAGAAGCACCAAGGGGCATAGCAGCCCCATGAGCCAGAGAGAGTTTTGGCAGCCACAGCAGGAGGTGGGGATTTTTGTGGCAGACACTGCACTAGTCTAGGTGGCTGAAGCAGACCATACATTGGCTCCTGGAGGAGCCAGTCACAGAGGAAAGCAGCTCTCAGAGAAGTCAATCAGAGGAAAGTGTTCAGCATTTATAAGGGTGGCAGGACTTTATAAAGGGCCTGCCACCACTTGCTCATTAGAAAGAGCAGGAGACATTTGTGAGGAGGAGGGGAGCCAGGCTGTCATTGCGGAGAATGGGAGCCAGGTGCTCGTTTCTGTAGCAGACCACAGAGAGGAGAAGCACGGTGAGCACAGTGGCCACCGAGAATGAAAGAGTTTCATTTGCCACAGCAAGAGGTGAGAATTTTTGCAGCAGATGCTGCACTAGTCTTGGTGGCTGGAGCAGACCCTACATCAGCTCCTGGAGGAGCCAGTCATAGAGGGCAGCAGCTCCTGGAGAAGCCAATTAGAGGAGAAGGCAAAACATTTAAAAGGGGGGGGCTCGGCTTTAAAAAGAACCTCCTCAAGCACTCATTTGGAAAGGTAGGAGACATTTGTGAGGAGGAGGTGGTCATTGCCACAGCAGCCCACTGAGAGGAGAAACTCCTGGGGGTACAGCAGCCCCCTGAGCCAGAGAGAGTTTTGGCAGCCTCAGCAGGAGGTTGTATTTTTGTGGCAGAAACTGCACTAGTCTATGGTGGCCAGAGCAGACTCTACATTGGCTCCTGGAGGAGCCAATCACAGAGGCAGCGGCTCCTGGAGGAGCCAAGCAGAGGAAAGTGCACAGCATTTAAAAGGGCAGCCAGGCTTTAAAAAGGGCCTGCCACCACTCACTCATTAGGAACAGCAGGAGACATTTGTGTGGAGGAGGGGAGCCAGGTGCTTGTTGTGGAGGAGGGAAGCCAGGTGCTCATTGCCATAGCAGCCCAGCGAAAGGAGGAACACCTGGGGCACAGCAGCCCCAGAGCCAGAGAGAGTTTTGGCAGCCTCAGCAGGAGGTGAGGATTTTTGCAGCAGACACTGCACTAGTCTCAGTGGCTGGAACAGACCCTACATCATCTCTGGGAAGAGCTAATCACCGAGGGTAGCAACTCCTGGAGGAACCAATCAGAGGAGGTGGTGCATCATTTAAAATGATGGCCGGGCTCTAAAAAGGGCCTGTCGCCATTTGATCATTTGGAAAGGCAGGAGATGTTCATGGGGAGGAGGAGAGCCAGGTAGTCATTGCAGAGGTGGGGAGTCAGGCAGGTGTTGCCACAGCAGCCCACTGAGAAGAGAAGCACAGGGGGCATGGCAGCCCCCTTAGCCACAGACAGTTTGATAGCCACAACAGGAGGTGGGGATTTTTGTGAAAGACACTGCATTAGTCTAGGTATCCAGAGCAGACCCTACATTGGCTCCCAGAGGAGACAATCACAGAGGGCAGCAGCTCCTGGAGGAGACAATCAGAGAAGAGGGCATAGCATTTAAAAGAGCTGCCAGTCTTTAAGAGGGGCCTGCCGCCATGTGCTGGTTAGGCAAGGCTGAAGACACTTGTGCAGTGGAGGGGAGCAAGGCAGTCAGTTCAGAGTAGGGAAACCAGGTGGTCATTTCCACAGCAGCATGGTGAGAGGAGGAACCCTGGGGACACAGCAGCACCTGAGCCACAGAGAGTTTTGGCAGCCACAGCAGGAGGTGGGAATTTTTTGCAGTAGATGCTGCACTAGTCTCGGTGGCTGGAGCAGACCCTACATCAGCTCCTGAAGGAGCCAGTCATAGAGGGCAGCAGCTCCTCAAGGAGCCAATAAAAGGAGAGGGTGCAGCATTTAAAAGGGGTGCCAGGCTTTAAAAAGGGTCTGCCTCCATGCACTTATTTCAAGTGATTGGAGATGTTCATGGGGAGAAGGGGAGCCAGGCATTCATGTTGAAGGAGGTGAGCCAGGCAGTTGTTGCTGCAGTAGCCCACCAAGAGGAGAAGAACTAGGGGCACAGTGGCCCCCTGAGCTAGAGAGAGTTTTGACAGCCATAGCAGGAGGTGGGGATTTTTGCGGCAGACACTGCACTAGTCTAGGTGGTTAGAGCACACCCTACATTGGCTCCCAGAGGAGCCAATCACAGATGGCAGTGGCTCCTGGAGGAGCCCATCAGAGAAAAGTACGCAGCATTTAAAAGAGCATCCAGGCTTTAAAAAGGGCTTGCCACTACTCACTCATTTGGAAGGGCAGGGGACATTTTTATGGAGGAGAGGAGCCAGGCACTCATTGTGGAGGGGGGGGAGTCAGGCGCTTGTTGCTGCAGCATCCCTGCATGAAGAGGAACACCAGGGGCACAGTGGCCCCTGAGTCAGGGAGTGTTTCAGACGCCACAGCTGGAGGTGGGGATTTTTGTGGCAGATGCTGCACTAGTCATGATGGCTGCAGCAGACCCTACATCAGCTCCTATTGGAGCCAATCAGAGAGGGCAGAAGCTCCTGGAGGTGCCAATCTGAGAAAAGGGCACAAGATTTAAAAGGATGGCTGGGTTTTAAAAAGGGTCTGCAGCTACTCACTCATTAGGAAAGGCAGGAGACATTCCTTGGGAGGAGCTGTGCCAGGAGGTCATTATGGAGGAGGAGGATGAGAGCCAGGCAGTCTCATTGTCGCAGCAGCCCAGTGAGAGGAGGAGCACCAGGGGCACAGCGGACCCTGAGCCAGAGAGAGCTTCAACAGTGACATCAGGAGGTGAGGATTTTTTCAGCAGAGGCTACACAAGTCTCAGCAGCTGGAGCAGATTCTACATCGGCTCCTGGAGGAGCCGAACACAGAGGGCAGCAGCTCCTAGAGAAGCCAATCATAGGACAGTGCACTGCATTTAAAAGGAATGCCAAGCTATAAAAAGGGCCTGCTGTAGCAGCCTCATTTTGAAGTGCAGGGGACATACATGAGAGGAGGGGAGGGGAGCCAGGCAGTCATTTCAGAGGAGGGGTGCCAGGCAGTTATTCCTACAGTAGTCTACTGAGAGGAGAAGCACTGGTGGTACAGCGGGCTCCCTGAACCAGAGAGAGGGTTTGCAGCCACAGCAGGAGGTGGGGATTTTTGCAGCAGACACCACAATAGTCTAGGTGGCTGGAGCAGACCCTACATTGGCTCCTAGAGGAGCCAGTCACAGAGGGCAGCGGCTCCTGGAGGAGCCAATCAAAGGAAAGTGTGCAGCATTTAATAGGGCAGCCAGGCTTTACAAAGGGCCTGCCACCACTCACTCATTAGAAAAGGCAGGAGACATAAGTGAGGAGGATGGGAGTCAGGCAGTCATTGTGGAGAAGGGGAGCCCAGTGCTTGTTGCTCTAGCAGCCCAGCAAGAGGAAGAGCACCAGGGGCACAGTGGCCCATGAGCCAGAGAGGGTTTTGGCAGCCACAGCAGGAGGCAGGGATTTTTGTGGCATATGCTGCACTAGTCTCAGTGGCTGGAGCATACCCTACATCATCTCCCAGAGGAGCTTATCACTGAGGTCAGTAGCACCTGGAGTAGTCAATCAGAGGAGAGGGCACGACATTTAAAAGGGTAGCAGGGCTCTAAAAAGGGCCTGCTGACATATGCTCATTTGGAAAGGCAGGAGATGTTCATGGGAATGAGGGAAGCCAGGCAGTCATTGCACAGGAGGGGAGCTAGGCAGTCATTATCACAGCAGCCCACTGATAGGAGAAGCATGAGGGCACAGTGGCCCCCTGAGCCAGAGAGAGTTTTGGCAGCCAAAGCAGGAAGTGGGGATTTTTGCAGCAGATGCTGCACTAGTCTCAGTGGCTGGAGAAGACCCACATCTGCTCCTGGACGACAAAATCATAGAGGGTAGCAGCTCCTGAAGGAGCCAATCAGAGGAAAGGGTGCAGCATCTAAAAGGGTGGGGGGGCAAGCTTTAAAAAGGATCTGCCTCCATGCACTCATTTGGAAAAGCAGGAGACATCCTTGGGGAGGAGGAGAGCCAGGTGGTCATTTTGGGGGAGGGGAGCCAGCCAGTCATTGCCGCAGCAGCTATGTGAGAGAAGAGCACCGAGATCACAGCAGACCCCTGAGCCAGAGAGAGTTTTGGCAGCCACAGCAGGAGGTGGGGATTTTTGTGGCAGACACTGCACTAGTCTAGAAACATAGAAACATAGACTTTGATGGCAGATAAGGACCACTTGGCCCACCCAGTCTGCCCATTTCCCTACCTACTGGTTAAGCAGCAGAATCTAGTTAACCAACAGCCTACTTCCTGCAACCCCCAACTATAATTGCCTTGTGTCTGTCCCATGCATGTTTGAATTCCCCCACTGTTTTAGATCCAATGACCTCCTCAGGAAGGCTGTTCCATGCATCCACCGCTCTCTCCGTGAAAAAAAATTTCCTCACATTACCCCTGAGCCGTCCCCCCTCTATCTTTAAATTGTGCCCCCTTGTTCTTACACATCTCTTTTTCTGAAAGATGCTACCCTCCTGGACTTTGTTGATTCCCTTGAGGTACTTGAACATTTCTAGGAGGCCAGAGCAGACCCTACATTAGCTCCTGGAGTAGCCAATCACAGAGAGCAGTGGCTCCTGAAAGAGCCAATCAGAGGAGCGGGCACAGCATGTAAATGAGATGCCAGGCTTTAAAGAGGTCCTGAGGCCACTCACTCATTAAGAAGGGCTGGAGACATTCATGTGGAGGAGGGGAGCCAGGTGGTCATTTTAGAAGAGGGGTGCCAGGTGGTCATTGTTGCAGCAGCCCACCAAGAGGAGAAACACTGGGACAGAGCAGCCTCCTAAGCTAGAGAGAGGTTTCACAGCTACAGCAGGAGGCTGTGACATTTGCACAGACACTGCACTAGTCTAGGTGGCTGGAGCAGACCCTATATTGGCTCATGAAGGAGCCAGTCACAGAGGGCAGTGACTCCTGGAAGAGTCAATCAGAGGAAAGTGCGCAGCATTTAGAAGGGTGTCCAAGCTTTAAAAAAGGCCAGCCACCACTCGCTCATTAGAAAGGGCAGGAGACATTTGTGAAGAGGAGAGTAGGCTGGCAGACAAGGGGAGCCAGGTGCTCATTGCTGTAGCAGCCCACTGAGAGGAGAAGTCTGGGGGAAACAGTAGCCCCCAAGCCAGAGAGAGTTTTGGCAGCCACAGCAGAAGGTAGGAATTTTTGCAGCAGATGCTGCACTTGTCTCAGCAGCTGGAGTAGATCCTACATAAGCTCCTGGAGGAGACAATCATAGAGTGCAGCAGCTCCTGGAGGAACAAATCGGAGGAGAAGATGCAGCATTTAAAAGGGGTGGCTGGACTTTAAAAAGAACTTGCCTCCATGCGCTCATTTGGAAAGGCAGGAGACATATGTGGGGAGGAGGGGAGTCAGGTGCTGATTGCTGCAATAGCCCAGTGAGAGGAGCAACACTGGCAGCACAGTGGCCCCTGAGCCAGGGAGAGTTCCAGCCGCCACAGCAGGAGGTGGGGATTTTTGTGGCAGATGCTGCACTAGTCTTGGTGGCTGGAGCAGACCCTACATCAGTTCCTATTGGAGCCAATCAGAGAGGGCAGCAGCTCCTGGAGGAGCCAATCGGAGGAGAGGGCAGAGCATTTAAAAGAGCAGCTGGGTTTTAAAAATGGCCTGCCGCTACTCACTCATCAGAAAAGGCAGGAGATATTTGTGGGGAGGAGGGGTGACAGGAGGTCATTATGGAGGAGGGGAGCCAGGCAGTCATTGTCATAGCAGCCCAGCAAGAGGAGGCACACCAGGGGCACAGTGGACCTTGAGTCAGACAGAGCTTCAGCAGCGACATCAGGAGCTGAGAATTTTTGCAGCAGATGCTACACTAGTCTCAGCAGCTGGAGCAGACCTTACATTGGCTCCTGGAGGAGCAAATCACAGATGGCAGAAGTTCCTGGAGGAGCCAATCAGAGGATAGGGCACAGCATTTAAAAGGAAGGCCAGGCTTTAAAAAGGGCCTGCTGCAGCAGCCTCATTTTGAAATGCAGGAGACATTCATAGGGAGAAGGGGAGCCTGGCAGTCATTTCAGAGGAGGGGTGCCATTTGGTCATTGCCACAGCAGCCCACCGAGAGGAGAAGCACCAGGAACACAGCAGCCCCCTCAACCAGAGAGAGGTTTCACAGCCATAGCAGGAGGTGGGTATTTTTGCAGCAGAGACCACACAAGTCTAGGTGGTTGGAGCAGAACCTGCATTGACTCCTGGAGGAGCCAGTCACAAAGGGCAACAGCTCCTGGAGGAGCCAATCAGAGGAAAGTGCACAGCATTTAATAGGGCAGCTGGGCTTTTCAAGGGGCCTGCCATCATTCACTTGTTAGAACAGGCTGGAGACATTTGTAAAGAGAGAGGAGCCAGGCAGTCATTGCAGAGAAGGGGAGCACTGTGGTAATTGCTCTAGTAGCCCAGCAAGAGGAGGAGCACCTGGGGCAGAGTGGCCCCTGAGCCAGAAAGAGTTTTGGCAGCCACAGCAGGAGGTGGGGATTTTTGCAGCAGATGCTGCACTAGTCTCAGCAGTTGGAGTAGACTCTACATCATCTCTTGGAGGAGCCAATCACTGATGTCAGTAGCTCCTGGAGGAGTCAATCAGAGGAGAGGGCATGGCATTTAAAAGGGTAACAGGGCTCTAAAATTGCCTTCCTCCATATGCTCATTTGGGAAGGCAGGAGATGATTATGGTGAGGAGGGCAGCCAGACAGTCGTTGAAGAGGAGGGGAGTCAGGCAGTCATTATTGCAGCAGTCTACTTACAGGAGAAGCTTGATGGCACATTGGCCCCCTGAGTCAGAGAGAGTTTCGGCAGCCACTGCAGAAGGTGAGGATTTTTGCAGCAGATGCCGCGCTAGCCTTGGCAGCTGCAGCAGACCTTACATCAGCTCCTGGAGGAGCCTGTCATAGAGAGCAGCAGGTCCTGGAGGAGCCAATCAGAGGAAAGGGTGCAGAATCTAAAAGGGGGGCTGGGCTTTAAAAAGGAAATGCTCCTGGAAGAGCAAATCAGAGGACAGTGCACTGCATTTAAAATTACGGTCGGGCTTTAAAAAGAGCCTGCTGTAGCAGGCTCATTTTGAAACACAGGAGACATTCATGGGGAGGAGGGCAGCCTGGCAGTCATTTTGGAGGAGGGGTGCCAGGCAGCCATTGCTGCAGCAGCCCACTGAGAGGAGAAGCACCAAGGGCACAGTGGCTCCCTGAATGAGAGAGAGGTTTTCCAGGCACAGTAGAGGTGGGGATTTTTGTGTCAGACACCGTACTAGTCTAGGTGGCTGGAGCAGACTATACATTGGCTCCCAGAGGAGCCAATCACAGAGACAGCAGCTCCTGAAGGAGCCAATCAGAGGAATGTGCACAGCATTTAATAGGGCAGCCAGGCTATACAAAGGGCCAGCCACCACTCACTCATTAGAAAAGGCAGCAGACATTTGTGAGGAGGAGAGCCAGGCAGTCATTGTGGAGAAGGGGAGACCAGTGCTCATTGCTGTAGCAGCCCAGCAAGAGGAGGAGTACCAGTGCCACAGTGGCCCCTGAGCCAGAGAGAGTTTTGGCAGCCACAGCAGGAGGTGTAGATTTTTGCAGCACACGCTGCACTACTCTAAGCAGCTGGAGCAGACCCTACATCATCTCCCAGAGAAGCCAATCACTGAGGTCAGCAGCTCCTGGAGGAGCCAATCAGAGGAGTGGGCATGGCATTTAAGAGGGTGTTAGGGCTCTAAAAATGGCCTGCCACCATATGCTTGTTTGGAAAGGCAGGAGATGTTTATGAGGAGGAGGGTAGCCAGGCAGTTGTTGCTGCAGCAACCCACTGAGAGGAGAATCATGGGGGAACAGTGGCCCCTTGAGCCGCAGAGAGTTTTGGCAGCCACAGCAGGAGGTGGGGATCTTGGCAGCAGATGCTGCACTAGTCTCAGCAGCTGGAGCAAACCCTACATCGGCTTCTGGAGGAGTCAATCATAAAGGGCAGCAGCTCCTGGAGGAGCCAATTGGAGGAGAGGGCACAGCATCTAAAAGGGGGGCTGGGCTTTAAAAAGGACCTGCCCCCAAGCGCTCATTTGGAAAAGCAGGAGACATTCATGGGGAGGAGGGGAGCCCGGTGGTCATTTTGGAGAGGGGAGCCAGGCAGTCATTGTCACAGCAGCCAGCTGAGAGAAGCACTGGGGTCACAGCAGCCCCTTGAGCCAAAGAGAGTTTTGGCAGCCACAGCAGGAGGTGGCTGGAGGAGACCCTACATCTGCTCCTGGAGGAGCCAATCACAGAGGCAGTGGCTCCTGGGGGAGTCAATCAGAGGAAAGTGCACAGCATTTAAAAGGACAGCCAGGCTTCAAAAAACTCCTGTCACCACTCACTCATTAGGAAGGGCAGGAGATGTTTGTGTGGAGGAAGGGAGCTAGGTGCTTGTTGTGGAGGAGGGGAGCCAGGCATTTGTTGTGGAGGAGAGGAGCCAGTCGCTCATTGCCGTAGCAGCCCAATGAGAGGAAGAGCAGCAGAGACACAGTGACCCCTAGGCCAGAGACAGTTTTGGAAGCCACAGCAGGAGGAAGGAATTTTTGTGGCAGATGCTGCACTAGTCTCAGTGGCAGGAGCAGACCCTACATTGTCTCTAGGTGGAGCCATTCACAGAGGGCAGCAGCTCCTGGAGGAGCCAATCAGAGGAGAGTGAGCATCATTTAAAAGTATAGCCGGGCTCTATAAAAGCCCTGCCACCATGTACTAATTTGGAAAAGCAGGAGACTTCCTGGGGAGGAGGAGAGCCAGGTGGTCATTTTGGAGGAGGGAAGCCAGGCAGTCATTGCTGGAGCAGCTAGCCAAGAGAAGAAGCAATGAGGTAACAACAGACCCCTGAGCCAGAGACAGTTTTGGCAGCCACAGCAGGAGGTGGGGATTTTTGTGGCAGACACTGCACTAGTCTAGGTGGCCAGAGCAGACGCTACATCAGCTCCCACAGGAGCCAATCACAGAGGGCAGTGGCTCCTGGAGGAGCCAATCAGAGGAGAGGGCACACCATTTAAATGAGCTTTTGGGCTTTAAAAAGGTCCTGCTGGCACTTCCTTATTAGGAATGGCTGGAGACATTCATAGGGAGGAGGGGAGCCAGGCAGTCATTTTAGAAGAGGAGTGCCAGGTGGTTGTTGCTGCAGCAGCCCACCAAGAGGAGAAGCACTGGGGCACAGCAGCCCCCTGAGTTAGAGAGAGGTTTCGCAGCCACAGCAGGAGTCTGTGATTTCTGCACAGACACCACAATATTCTAGGTAGCTGGAGCAGACCCTACATTGGCTCCTGGAGGAGACAGTCACAGAGGGCAGTGACTCCTGGAAGAGTCAATTAGAGAAAAGTGTGCAGTATTTAAAAGGATGGTCAGGCTTTAACAAGGGACTGCTACCACTCACTCATTAGAAAGGACAGGAGACATTTGTGAAGAAGAGAGGAGCCTAGCTGCCATTGCAGAGAAGGGGAGCCAGGTGCTCGTTGCTGTAGCAGCCCACTGAGAGGAGAAGGCCCCCTGAGCCAGAGAGAGTTTCATCAGCTACAGCAGGAGGTGGGAATTTTTGCAGCAGATGCTGCACTTGTCTCAGTGGATGGAGCAGATCCTACATAAGCTCCTGGAGGAGCCAATCATAGAGGGCAGCAGCTCCTGAAGAAACCAATTGAAGGAGAAGGTGCAGCATTTAGAAGGGGGGCTGGACTTTAAAAAGAACTTGCCTCCACATGCTCATTGGAAAAGGCAGGAGACATTTTTGGGGAGGAGGGTAGTCATGCACTCATTGTGGATCATGGGAGTCAAGTGCTCATTACTGCAGTGGAGTGGGTTGGATTGGGGTGTTTGGTCAACCAGGGAGTAGGCCCTGTCTGGAGACTAGTCACCCATGCTGGATATCTATTCCTAGGGCCACTTCATTTTCCAGTGAGCAAGTAGCAATAGTACAGCTGATTCATCTCCTCCCCTAAGGGCAGTTGTTTTGGAACACCACATCTCTGAGAAATAAAACCATGGTAATTGAGGGTTTCATCACAGCATCCATTCCTCCAGGTTATTCACTGATGTATTACCACAGGTAGGGAGTGCAGGGAAGGCAGGGTGGTTATCTGTTTTAGAACTGCTTTGGGACTGATGGCATACTCTATGGGTGTGACCAGCGCCATGTGTAAACAGCTAAGTAAAAACAGCGACCACCAAAAACAGCTACTACAAAACAGCTTGGTCAAATACAGCAAGTTTTGTTTTTGTGGGGGGCAAGAACTTCCCCTTGTGGGGAGCTTCAGAGGAGGAAAGGGATGTGGGAGTACTAGTCACAGGGGACATGAAGATAGCACAGTGTAGGAGGGTGGCACAGAGAGAAAGTAGTGGTTTGATGGAACACTCTGCCAGAGGAGTTAATTGAACTGAGGACAGTGGATAGCTTGAAGTGAGGTCAGGATAGAGTCAGAGGCAGGGTTAATACAGACAAGAACACAATCAGTCAGTCAATCTTTATTTATCCAGGTGGAACATCATTGAGAAGAACTAAGTCACAAGATGAACCTGTAAATAATAACAAAGATAACAGTAGGGAACTTGGATAGGGTTAAAAAGGATACAATACATCATTACATGTAGCATTTAAGACCACAAGTAGCAGAATAATATGACTAGGCTAGGACATAATAAGACTAGGAGTTAAAGTAGCAACTAGGAGAGATAAAAGTAAGAGAAGAGAAGAGGCAATCAGGGGGGTAGGTTGGGGGGGAGGAGGCCAGGTCGAAACAGGGGACAAGTCACTGCACACAGTGTGTCAGGTCTTGCAATTGCAAGATTCAGGAAAGGCATTGGAGAACAATGTCTTAAAGGTGGACAATCTGACCAGTGAGGGTATTCTGAGGGCTTTTTGCAGCTTGTTCCACAAGGATGGTAGGAAGTAGATGAAGGCTGATTTACTAAAGTGAGTTGTGGCTTTTGGAATGATGAGAGATATGTATGTAAGACTTCTCAATGTGTAACTTCCAGGGGGGTATAATGGGAGACAATTGGAGATATATGGGGACATTTTTTAATTATGGCTCAGAGTATTCAGAGGGCTGGAAGGACCTGGAGAGAGGAAGGAGGGAGGGATTGGGTGGGGGCAGCTGCAGTGGTATTAAACTGAGAGCTGCAAGCAGGCAAACTTGATAGACCTGTGAGCCTTTTTCTGCCAGCAATTTCGTATGTTCGTAAGTTGACATAACTATTTTGACATAGCTTTCTTGACTTAGCTGTTTTTACTTAGCTGTTTTCACTAGCCACTGGTGTGACCAGGTCATATTGGGTACAAGTTGCAAGACCATTCTTATTTACTGACCTCTGGGTATGGGAATGAATTATGATAGGAACATTAGGGCTTCATTGTCAACTTTTTGGTTTACTTTCTTAGACTGTTTGTGCTGGCCAATTTAAGCTATAGTACTGAAGATGAAGCCTCCTATTTTAGAATGCAGTTCCTCCTGTTGAATACATCACAGGGCCTTGTACAGGTGGTTGCCTCTTGTATCCACCAGCACAGTCATGCCTCTGACCTGGTGTTCTCATTCTTTTGTCAATACATTTTTTTTTAATTTAAGGATAGACATACAACATAAAATCAATCAAAAAACTGATAAAACTGATAAATTCATATATATGAGAACAATAATATGTGATCACATAATGAAAAACAATGACATAAGGTGGACATGTTCAAATATCCATAATCCATGCATCAAGCAAAGTTAGAGCAAAACTTAGACATAACCTAACCTTGTGGGTATGGTAACTATCAATTAACAAAAGGTAACATCAACTATCATCAACTAACAAAAGAAAAGACTTGTCATAGAAAAAGAAAGGAGGAGATTTAGGTAAGTAAATATGGAAGAAAAGTAAGAAGAAAATTTAAGAGAATCGGGGAAGATAAAAGCTTTGAGTTTAAGATATATTAGAAATAAGGTGCACTTGCCTTTCTGTTTTCAGAAATCAGTATCCCTCTGAGTCTTGCCTTGGTGTTCTCATTTGATCTTGTTATTAGTAATACCATAGTTGATCTGATCATTTGGTTGGATCATCATGTCACACATATCCTCTCCAGGGGCCTACCATTTAAATGCTACCTCCCCGTTGTGGAGATGGTTCTAACAAGTTCATAATTTAGGACCTAAGAGTCTCCTAGCAGAGCTGAGCACCTCAGGCATGAAGACACTGTGCTGAGAGAGCTGAGAAAGCTATGGAGAGCTATATTTTTTATAGCTGCCTTTCAATCCCTGTCACCTTTCATTGTTCATCCCTTGATTTCCTACCACAAGTTACTACGGTGCAATGATGACCCAAGGCAGCTGAGACAAAAGGGCATAGCTTGGAGTGATATTGGAGAAGGCTCAGGTCTGATGAGGATAAATTGGTGTGGAGAGCTCATTACAGTCATTTGATGATAGAGACCTTTAAATACTTAAAAGGCATAAACAAGGTCAGAATGGGAGGATTGTTCTGCCTAAAGAGAGGAAGGGTCATGAGGGGGCACGGTCTGAAGTTAGAATGGGGAAGATTCAGGAGGGAAATAAGGAGGCATTACTTCACAGAGTGTGTGGTGGCTGGGTGGGACACACTGCCAGAGGAGTTGATTGAGCTGAAGACAGTAGACAGTTTTAAGTGGGGATGGGATAGAGTCAAGGGTGGGGTAAGTACAGACAAGAACAAAAGGGGGGAAAGTCCGGGGAGAGGGAATGATGGGAGGGGAATGGTTGGGTGCAGCTGTAGGAGTTTTAAACTGTGAGCTACACAATCAGGCAGACTTGATAGACCTATGGGCCTTCTGCTGATGACTTTGTGGTATGTTTGTATATTCACATTATCAGCAGACAGTTACCCTGAAGGAGTCTGCATCACTGTACAGGTGATTGTCACTTTAGTGAGTCAACCATCTCAACTTTTCTACACTGTGAACTGATTATTAAAGTATACATGTCTACAATCTTATAGATTATTTTCAGCAGATAAGTATGAGGAGTTTAATCAATTCTCTCTGGTCAAGGTACCCTCTGTTTGGACCAGGATCGCCTCAACCGAAACCGAGACATCATACCTGAATCTGCCCGTAGGGCCATTGTGCAGAAAATGATCCTCCCCATCTTCAACTACGGGCACATAGTCTACAGTGCCAGTCTCAAGTCCACCCTGGCCAGGCAGGACTCCCTTTTCCACTCTTTCTGTCGTTTTGTACTAAATTGTCCCTACTCCACCCATCACTGTGCCCCTCTACCACTCAATGAAACTCACATCTCTAGGCAATCACAGGCAGCTCCATTTCACCAAGATCCCAGCAAAGTACTGGTCCCAGTCACTCCCCCCTACCTCACCGATGCTCTAGCCAACCCCAGCACCCTAGCATATTCCCTCAGAAAACTTGACTCCTGGTCTTTAACTGTCCTATGTAGGGCCACTGCTGTTGGGCAGGGAGCATTCAGCTACCACATTCCTAAGTTGTGGAATTCCCTCCCCATACAAATTCAGCACTTCTCCCCCTGGCATCTTAGCTTCTTGCACCCAAGCTCATTTCTCCACTACCTGCACATATGCCTAGGCAGTTGTGTTAAACCATTCTGTGTAAATATCAACAAATGGTTATACCTATTGAGCTATATTTATGCCAATGTATGTAAACTATGCCTGTATTTCTGCTTGTTCCCCAGATCCATTATGTCCTTCTATTCTAGACCCATTGTGTAGTGTTTACCCTTCCTGAATCTCAATTGTACTGTTTATCATTCACCTATGTACTTGTTCCCTCTTCCCCCAGGACACATATGGAATCAAGCAGTAGACTGCTCAGCATGTCTTCATGGTTAAATGCTTAAATAGATAAATAAGCAGCCTGTAGTGGGCTAGTAGTGCCCACTCAACAGTGAGAGTAGACACTCTGTATTTGTGGTAAGAGTTGGGACCAGTTCTTGTGGATGATGTCTTACAGGTGGGCACAGGGTTGTGCACTCCCTACTGTGTTTTGGATCCAGGGCCTAACTAGCTTCTTTTGGGTCAAGATTTGCAGAGATTATTGGATTCTCTTTGAAGGAGGGGGAAATTCCTTCTTCTCTGAAGAAGGCAGATGTGAGGCTTCTTCTAAAAAGAATCCTTGGACCCTGATGATCTCATGAACTATAGACCTGTCTCAAACCTTTCCTTTTTATGGAATGTAGTTTAAAAGGTGGTAGCGCTGCAGATGGAGTAGGGCCTGAAACAGCATGACACCTATGATCCTTAGCAATCTGATTTCTGGCCTCACAACAGTGCTAAGACTGCCTTGTCAAGGTACATCATGATCTCCTCCAAGTGTGGGATAGCAGATTGTGTCCCATTGTGGTCCTGCTTGACCTTTCCTTGGTGTTTGATAGAGTGAATCATAGGGTTCTGTTGGTATAATTGAGACACTATGTTGGACTCTTTTAAATGGTGCTTCTGTATTTTGAGTCTTATCCTACTCTTCCAGCAGGGTGCAGCAGGTGATTCTAGGCTTTTACATCTCCAGCAGTGCTGCACTCTGTTGTGGCATGCCTCAAGGTTTAATCATTGTCTCTAACTTGACATGTATATGTTGCTGTTGGGGAGATTATTAGATACTATGACCTGGGCTTTCATTGCTATGCAGAAGATACCTACAGTAGCTGTACATCTCTTGTGCTTCTGATGGGGTGCTGCAGTTCAGGAATGAGAAAGTATCAAAAGGAAATTCAAGACTGGGTGGCTGCTAGCAGGTTTAGCCTCAGTCCTTCTAAGATAAAGGTGGCATTGGAGGAACCAGGTCAGTGTGCACCAGCAATGAATGGTGGGGATGCTGCCTTACCATCATTAAATGGCATAATGCTGGGTTCACTGTGAATGCCAAGTGGACACTAGAACATCTACAGTGACTTTTCTATCTTCAGAATATCATCATTTATTGCACCTACTTTCTTGTCGGCACTAGTGTATGCACTAATCACATTTAGACTGGATCATGGAATACTGAGGTTTATATGTTACCTGCAGCTGGTGCAGAATACAGTAGTGAGCAAGCCTCACTGTTCTCCCTGGCCTGCACCAGTTGTCAGTTCAGCCATGCATCAATTTCAAGGTACTGTATGCTTAATATTTGCAAAGCACTGCACTTGCTCTCTGGCTACCTAAATGACCTCCTGATCACTTATGCCCCATACCCACTTCCTCTGAGATGGGTTTCCCTCTTTGTATACATATCTCATCTTATGTGTTCAGGGGAGTGTGTTTTGGGGTTTGCTGCACAGATTTTATATAAGGCTCTACCCCTTAAAGTAAGAGTAGCCCCCTAGGTGGGATTTCTTTTAAAAGTTCTTTAAAAACCCAAAGCTATGATATAGATCAGATTATGCTTTTTTTAGAATTTTAACGTTTTATGCTACAGTATATCTTTTAAATGTCTATACTGTCTTCTTAATGTTTGTTAGATGCCCCGAGCCTGGAGGATTGGGCGCTCAAAAAAATAAAACTGTCTTACCTCTTGCATAAAAGAAAATTACTTATCTGGGGACTCCACCAGTTTAATGACTGTTTGGATCAGTTAAATATTTGACACATAATGAGACTTATTCACCCGGAATATAGACTGGGCCAGATGAGCACAGAGTCTGCTAAAGGTACCGACATTCAGTCCTGTTACTGAGGGTTTTTTTTTTTTGCTTTGTATAAATACATATTTTGCACATCTTTTCACAACACCTTTCCAGTTGAAATGCATTCTTTTCAGAGAGCTGACAAACTGCCCTTCCCATACCGGGGGTGCCACCGGTTCCCTCCGGTTGTGCTCCTAATTCTGTGTGCCAAAGATATTATGCAGCCTCTATAAATTAGGTGTAAGTACGGAGCAGTTTATTCAGTAGCTCGCATTCCTTTTCCCCCTTGATTATTAGAGCACTGAATATTGTTCACTGCCTTGACTTGATACTGGCCTTCCACTTTAACTTTATTATCAGCAAATGGAATACTAGACCAAATCAAGGAATGTTAGTCATATTCTGTATGCTAAGATGTTTCTGAAATTCTAAAATTCATAATAGCAGAGGAATGTTGAAAAAGTTGTTCTTCACAAAAGTAAAATAAATTTGTCTGCTTTGATTGTGAGCTTCTGCATCTTTGGGTTTATGTAGTAACAAAGTATCCTGATAGCAGAGGGAACTTGGGGTCCATCTTGTCTGCCATTTCTGTCACATGGCAGCAACTATACCTAATTTGAAAATGGATACACATCCAAGCTTAACAGTTGCAATGTTATCCCCACGACTGTTATGTTAGGTGACCCTAAATTCTAGTTTGTGTGTGAAGGTGTGAGAAATCCCTATTTTCTCTCTCTCTCTCTCTCTCTCTCTCTCTCTCTCTCTCTCTCTCTCTGAAGGCTGTAGCTTAAAAAAGTCAACTTTATCAATGACCCCAACAATGGCACCTATTCTAAGAGGGCCCACACTAGAAACAAGGCACTGAAAAACGTGCTTGAAAGGACTGATTGGGGAAATATAATCTGTGGGTACACAGATGCATGGAGTTGGCTTGTTGTGCATATTTCAAGTCATTTGTATACAGGCAAACAAGTGGCTTTCTGGTATATTCGTGCACTGGAGAGGGAACCAACTAAAGAGAGTTTTTTAGTAGCCTGTTATCTGCAACTAAGGACTATTTTTTTTTTGCTTCAGATTCTTTCTTGTTACTGCATAAATCATAAAACAAGGAATCCCTTGCAATTTTAGAGTCGAAACATACCCAACTCAGAAAATATGCAGAGTGTTGAAAATGGGTACTGTTTTTGTAAACTTAACTTTTATTAAATTGGATTAGTTATATTAAAGTGTAATATATAAATGGTATGTATTTCCCATGTTTTATAATTCATAGAATGCAAGATACAGCACAGTATTTACTCATTGAAAGTTCAGCTATGCTGTTTGTAGTTGTCAACAAAAGACTCGGTGTGTCGCTCTTTGCCAATAAAGTGAAAAGTACTGAATAGTAAGGAGTCATCAGGTCCATCCCCATTTCATCATGGAACAGAAAGGGACAATAAACTGAAGTGCAAGGAACAGACACTGAATTATCTTAAGTCATTTAGAAGTTCTGTGAAATTTTTCACAAAAAAGCAACTTTATAGCTTGATATTCATCCCAGCTGGATTTTGCAAGCAAACAACGGTGCTGAATTGCAAGGCAAGTACAGATTTTCTGCACATTTTATTCACTTCAGTATTTTATATTTGGGACTGATTAGCTTATTCAATTCCTGAATAAATGGAACCCAATTCTTTTGTTGGACATATAGCTAATGATTTGGGATTAAATGTGAGAGACTTGATAGCTCACAAATTCCACATTACACTGATAGCAAAACATCAATATTTTAAAGATAATTTAAAGAGTGGAGATCTATATGTAACAGAAACAATAGACTGAGAACACCTATGTGGAAAAGTCGCAATGTGTCTCTTGAAGTTTCAGAATGTTGTTGAAAATCCACTAGCTGTATACTGCTCAGAAGTTGAAATTCAAGACATCAATGACAATCCCCCAGTATTCATCACTGACCTTATTACATTAGAAATAAGTGAGTTGACCTCTCCAGGTGCCCGGTTCCTCTTGGAAGTGCAGAAGACCCTGACCTTGGTGTGAGCTCACTTCAATAGTATAACGTTACACACATTGAGTATTTTAGTCTGGCTGTTACTGTCGGAGGTGAAGGTCAAAAATATGAACTTGTGCTGGATAAAGCCTTGGACTGAGAACAAAAAGGTGATCATTTTTAGTACTGACAGCAACAGATGGTGAAGTTCCCAAAGAGAACTGGCACTGCACAAATACTTATTAATGTTTTGGATGTTAACGACAATACACCTATCTTCAGTCAGATGGTTTATACAACTAGTCTAAAAGAAGGCATAATCTAAAGATACATTAACAGTTAAAATAAATGCAAAGGGTAGTGACGGATGTTCAATTGGAGAAGTAACCTATAAATGTAGTAAAATAACAGGGCTCGTCGAGTATTCAAATTGAATCCAGACACTGGAGAGATTAGGGTTAAAGGCATTCTAGAGATGGAAGAAGCAGAAACATATGCGATGAACATAGAAGCTAAAGACTGTGGTGGTCTAGCCATGTACTGCAGAGTGCTTATTGAGGTTCTTGATGAGAATGAGGATGCACCTCAGATAACAGTTTCAGCTGTGTCTAGCGAAATATCAGAAAACATTGTGCTAGGTACTGTAATTGCCTTTATTAATATTCTTGATCTGGATTCTAAAGAAAATGGTCAAACCAGTTGCTGTATTCAAGAAGAGATCCCCTTTAAGCTAATATCTTCATTCGATAATTACTACACCTTGGTGACAAATAACACACTAGACAGAGAAGAAGTGCACGAATACAATATCACAGTGTTTGCCACGAATCATGGGTATCCTCCTCTCTCTATATTCAAAACCATCCACCTTCAAATTTCAGATATAACAACAACCCACCACGATTATCACAAACATCATATTCTGCCTACATAAATGAAAACAACCCCCTAGGATCTCTAATTTGTTCTGGAAAGGCACAAGATCTAGACTGGAACCAGAATGCCAAGGTCGCATATTCCTTAATACTGAATTATGTTGGAGAATCCCCCATCTCCTTCTATGTCTCTATTAACCCAGACTATGGAAATATGTATTCACTGCATTTGTTAGATTATGAAGAATTCTGAGATTTTCAAATCCAAGTTGAAGCCAAAGATGGCGGATCGCCGTCTCTCAGTTGTAATGTCACTGTGAAAATATGTATAATGGATCAGAATGACAATGCTCCATAGATTTTATATCCATCAACAGCAGATGAAAATTCTGTTAGAACTAAGATAGCACATCACTGGGGTGATACAGCTTATCTCATGACTAAGGTGGCTGCAGTGGATGCTGACTCCCAGACAGAATGCCTGGCAGTCATATCTATTTTTAAACTCCATCTTTTCATTATAGGGTATCATACTGGTGAAACCAAGACAATTCTTCCTTTTCCAGTGAAATAATCTATTAAGCAAACTCTTATTATTTTAGTGAAAGACAATGGATAACCAGCTCTTTCTTCTACAGTCACTTTCACTATATTCGTATCAGACAATATTCCTCAAATCATTTCTGATTTTGGCAGTCTACCTTGTAAATCAGATGATTCTCACCTAACTTTGTGTTTAGTTGTCCTCCTAATTACTGTATAAACGATGTCTCTTTGCTTCATTATAATTATGTTAGCTTTCAAGTTTCAGAGGTGGAGACATTCAAAATTGTTGGACTCCTCCTATGTACATTACAATGTTGGGCCTACTTCAAATACATAGATACAGAGTGCGACAGACCTGCACTGCCGACTTACTCACATGAGGTCTGCTTGACTTCCGATGCTGGTATTAGCGAGTTTAAATTTCTTAAGCCTTATGACCCAAGTACTCTTGTAAGTGCTGAAACTGCTGACAATGACAGAACAGGCTTCGTTCCAGAAGAAGTATTGCATAAAAGAAGTGACGCCACCACTGAAGTCAGAACTTGTTATCAAACCCTTTGTCACTGTGCAGTGTGCTGTTCTGTTTTCTTATGCACTAAATCCTGTCCCATGTGCCCTGAAATATGAAATACAGATGAATAGCTAGTAGTGCATATTCAGTGCAAAATGGGCAAGAGTACAGAAAGTACTGTATGTAAAGAAAATGAAGAGGAAACCAATTGCTTTATTGCCTTCTCAGCAGGAACTGTAACATTTTACTTCTCCCAGTGTCATTGACAGTCAGAAATTTCAAGGCAAAGTATGGATTTTGCATATTGATTGAGTGATTTTCCGCCCGCTGAAATCTGGATAGGTGTCTACTAGTATTTAAGATTGCAGACTAGTTTTGGAATTAATGATTTCTCAATAAGACTGTCAACTTTTACTTGTTCTCAATAGTATTGTCAGAGCTCATGTACTAATTATCCATTATTTGAAGCACTGGCCCTGTAAACTAAGACAATGTACTCCTGGTAAAAAGCATGGCCAAGGACCAACAACAGTTTCAATAGTATACGACTTCAATGTAATGCCTTTGCACATACAAGAAAAATATCGTGTTTGTAACTGTGTTTACAGTATGTAAACAGATTCCCTTTCTTGAGAACAACTGTGATGCTGTATATTGTTTTTTTTCTTTCCAAAATTGTAGCTTTATATTGTACTTAGAAGTCCAAACATTGCTTCCATATAAGAATAGTACTGTGTTTTGTGTTGGATTACAATGAGCTCGGAGTCCATGAAAATGAAAGTGAAAGTGATAGTGCCAATCTCCTCAACTGGCACACTTGGAAGACACCTCTTCTTATGTCGGTGTTAAATTACAGAAATGAACATGTGTTCTTAAATAGTGGATGCCTCATTAATCACCACTGAGGCTGATTTGAAATGATAGGTATGATTAGGCTTCTAACAATATTGGGAGTAGAGACCCAACATGGGGTTACTTGGAATTATTTATTTCAATAAAACTACTGTGTGGCTTATTTTCTGTAACTAGGCAACTAGTGGAGGAAACAAATAAAAACACTTCACTACTTCAAGATTTCACATATTAACTCATTTGTGGAATATCCTAATTTTTCCAAAAAAGGCTTGCAGAACTTTTTTTACAAAGACATTGTTTACCTCTGCATATACTGTGTTGTGCTCTATAAAGGGACACATGGTTTTCTCAAAGAAGGTAATGTAATTAATTTCTAAATATGCATATGTGGAAGATTTAACTGACAGTGTACCTAGCAGATAAACGGTTGCAATGCATACATTAATTGTAGCTTCAAATAGGACATTATTTTATAAACGGACAGTATCTGTAGGATAGATACCATATAATGCCTGTATATGACTTTGTTCTATGATCAAGGGCAATATCCTTTTACTATCCAGTGCTCCTGGGCTAGCTTGTTATACATTTTAAAGGTTCAACTGTGTTGAGCAGTTTTGCTTTGGAGAGGAATATGGATCATTATGGTTGAAGGTAAAAGCTCTACAAGGATCAAGAAGATCCTGTTAGCAGGGGTGTAGCCAGAGATTTCAGATCTGCACACCAAATGGACTCACTGCTACCCCACCCACCCTTGTTAGGGTGAGCTACCCCCCATAGCCAGACAGTATACAAATGTACACCAGGACCATGTTTGTTGGCTCATTTGGCACAATAAATAAAACTTTGATATCTCATGACAGTGATTGTTGCCATGCTTGGGTAAATAAAAATGCCATGCATTGTTCCCCAAGACACCCGCATACAGCCCAGAGCCTGTATAGTTGTATTGTCCTTGGGATGCAAAGAGATTGTTAGTGACAAGTCCTTCTAGTTTTGACTCCACTTAATAAAATTACAGAAAGGTTCAGTATTTTCTTTGTTAGTTTTCATGGAAAAAGAAAGCAGTTCAGAACCTATTTGCTACCCCCCTTAAATAAAATTGCACACCATAGAGTGCTTGAAGTATGCTTGCCTACACCCATGCCAGTTAGTGCAGCGTAGCTGGTTCAAAGCTGTCTCAAAAGTTAGAGTACTATAAATTACTACTACCTAAAGATATATAGAAGTCTATAGTCTTCTAGAACTCTATAATCCCATTCCTCCTTTTCCTAATTTGTACTAATTGACTCAAAAGCTTCATATTCATATACATATACAGCATGCAATACCATATTTGGTATCATTTTGTCCCACATCACAACACCTTTTGCTGTAAGAAACCAATTATTTTTCAATTATATATCTTGTAAACTATTTAGTGTCTCATTACAAAGTTTAATTTGCTAACTGATAAGTAACCTGTGCAAGGGCTTTGTCAATGTATAGTATTCTAATATTTATTTATTGAATTTTGGTGACCTGGTAGGCCCACTGAGACTAGAAGTCCCTTTTCCAGGGGCGACCAGAGGGAAGGGAATACAGATGGTAACAAACTGAAACTGAACCAGATTAAGCTGTTGGTGGTATTTTTAGTGAATGGGGAAAATTTGGCCAGGACACCAGGAAAATTCCCCTATTCTTTTTGAGAACTGCCATGGGATCTTTAACATCCACCTAAACTACCACTGGGACAGGCAGATGGGACCTTGGTTTAACATCTCATCTGAAAGACTGCACCTCAGGAGTGCAGCAGCCCCCTCATGTTGCACTGCAGTGTCAGTATTGGGATATTAACCTAAGTGACTTAAATATAAATACTGTCCTTCTGCCTTACATCCTTAAGAGGTATGGTCTTGCAGGAAAAAATCCTCTTTATGTCCAGTACCTGTCAGTCGTGCTTAACTATATTGGGGGGGCAGATTTTAAAACAAGCTTCTTATAAGTGTGGAATATTTATGCGAGAAACTACAGTATAGAAAGGCACTGTAAGTGAGATACTATTGTAATTTACTTATCTATACAGTAAGTACAACAGGTTCGAGAATATTGGCAACTATAAATGCTAGCTGGACAGTTAAAAGCTTGTTCATTCCAGATTACATATTATCAGGTATCCTGCTTCTTTGTTATAGAATATACTAATACGCAGTATACCATACAGAAGAAATTACAGACCAGCTGCAGTCCCAACCCTTGTAAATCCCAAACAATTCTGTAGGACACTTATTGCAACATATACGGTATTGTGATTTGATCCTCCCAATGGTTATAATACAGTTTTCAGGCAGAGTATTGAAACGATTACAAGCTATGATTTTATACATTGAACGTTTGTGTGTCACTGTTAGCCAACAATGTGATGAATACCTTAGCTGTATTAATTGAAGAGGCATTAGGCCCATCCCATCAGAGTCAGTCAGAAGAAGATCGAAAGGACAGAAGGACTTAACAGATTGCATAGATATAGAAGATTTTATGAAATTGTTTAAGTTTCTTTTTGGAAGCTAAGTGTAACTGTAATGGAATTTGCAAGTAGAGTGTTGGGGACATCAGGCAAGTATTGGTTTTCTGCCTACTGCATTTGGTTCAATTTTCATCTTCAGGGCAGATTTGTTATGTTATTCCTGAAGAAATGCAACCTGGTTCAATTGTTAGAAATTTTGCTAAAGATGTAGGTTTAAATGTGAGACAGTTGGTAGATAGAAGACTGCACTTTAGGTCTTCCTCCAAGAGTCATTACTTTAAGCTAAATTCTTATAAGGGAGAGTTGCGTCATGTGTCAGTGACAGAATAGACAGAGATGAAGTCTGCTGAAAAGTGTCAGCATGCCTGTCAAACTTTGAAATAGTAGTTCAAAATCCATTAACTGTATTACAGACTGAAGCTGAAACTGAAGATATAAATAATATAATTTCCTAACCTTTACCAGAAACTTTACTTTGCAAATTAACGAAAACCCTTCTCCAGGGTCTCCATTTCCCCTGGGCATCGCAAAGAACCTGAACCTTGGTAGAAAATCACTTTAGGGTTATTGACTCAGTGATAGATTTCAGTTTGCATATAAAAACTATTAGCAGAGGAAGCAAATTTGCGAACTCGTACTGGACAATGAATTAAATTGTGAAAAGTAAAGCAATCATCTTCTTTTACTTACTGCTCTCGATGGTGGAGAGCCAATGAGATCTGGTATAGTCCAGTTCCGCATTACTTTTCAAAACTATATTGATAATGTCACTGTGGTTTAATCAACCTGCCTATACAGTTAGCTTGAATGAAAATACAAGCAAAGACACATTGGTGTTAACAGTGATTGCCAGTGACGACTACAAAGGTTCAAATGGAAACATTAACCTATGCAATTGGTATAGCAACATACTGTAGTTATCCAGATATTCCAACTAGACTCTGCAGCTGGAGAAATAAGAGTTAAATGGCTTTTGGATTTGAAGATGCTAAAATATATGAGATGGGTAGAGAGGTTGAAGATGGAGGGGACCTTACTTCGCATTCTAATGTTTGGACTGAGGTTCTTGATCACAACGATAAAGTGATAATTTGGTCACTTTTTCAAATACCACAAAATGCTATACCCAGTACTATAATAACTATTCTACATATTCTTGATCTGGATTAGGGTGATAATGGTAGAACCCATTGTTGTGCTAAAGAAAACTTACCATTGCAGTTAAAATCATCATTTCAGAATTATCAGACATGGTTAACAAAGAGACGTTAGATAGGGAGCGAGTCTCAGAGTACAATACTACAATCAAATTCACAGATGAAGGCCCGCTCTTCTAGTAAAACAATCAGCCTTCACATTTCAGATATAAATGACAACCCACCACTGTTTCTTCAAACAACTAATGTAGCCTATATAACTAAAAATAATCCTCCAGGATCATTCATTTTCTTTATTCAGGCCACAGTTCCAGACTCTAATGAGAATGTTCATGTGATGTATTCCATAATAGAGAGTTTTATTGGGATTTCTTTTGTCACATAATACATTTCTATTAACTCCAACAACAGAAATATTTATGCCCTTCATTCCTTTAATTATGATGAGTTGGAATCTGTTCTCAAATTCAAGTTCAAGCCCAGAAAGACGGCACTCAGCACAAAAGGTACTGTAATGATAGTTATACTGGATCAAAATGATAATGCCCCTGAAATGTTGTACCAATTTATCAAAAAAGGATGACTACTCTGCAGGACTTGAGATAGCACCTCATTCATTTGATATAGAGTATCTTTTGGCTGAGGTGGTTGCAGTGGATGCCGACTCTGAACTGAATGCCTGGCTCACATATAAACTCGTAAAGTCTATTGACAAAAGTCTTTTCAAAATAGGATATCACAGGTGAAATCCTGACATCTCCTGCTATTCAAAAGAAAGACTCTGTCAAGCAAAGTCTGGGTGTTTTAGTAAAGGACAATAGACAGCCATGGCTTTCTTCTAGTGCAGGGTTTCTCAAATGGTGAGGCCAGCCTCCCTGGGGAGGCCCAAATCTGCTCCAGGGGAGGCTCAAGCAAGTCTTAAAACTTACTGTATTTAACTGAGTTTTATGTATTTTGTCTAAAGAGATGAGGTAAACAGAAAAGAGGATAATAGTAGAGGAATTTGCTTATTTCATTACACATCAGTGACCAGGAAAGACACACTGAGCTAGGGCTTATTTGAGGTGTGCCTTGGGAAATGTAGAGAGTGAATAGAATTCAAAAGGTAACTGTAGAAGAGACAAGCAATACAAATGAACAATAGTGTAAACAAATAGAAACAATGAAATGTAATGAGAGCTAACAACTGACCACTTAGACTGGTGGCAGAACAGTCCAACTACATGGGTTAAACAAAGAGGTACTAGCAGCAAGACAAAGAGGGGAGCAAAGAATCCATAAGAAGTTGCTTAAGACAGGGAGAGGCAGAGGTGGGTAGCAAAGTTATTCCAGATAGAGGGGAAACAGAAAAGAAAGTATTCTGACCCATGAAAGAATTTCAGGAATGGGTAACAATGGTTAGAGAGTCAAAATGACAGAGCAAGTAGGATGGCCTGGGCACAGGGATTATAGGGGTTGCAATAAGATAAATAAAATGAGAGACAACTACTCCAAGGACTGTCAGTGAATTACTGGTCTACTGTGTAATGTATGCGATTTTTCTATGGGGAGGCCCAAGATTTTTTCAATATTTGGGGGATGCTCAAGGTCTTTTCCATGGCTTGGCATAGGCTCACTATAGCTATCATGAACCCAATCTTGGGGGCCAGGTCCACTGAGCTCACAGTGCCCTCCCCTAAGAGCAACCCATGACAGGGGGGGGTCAGGAAATACCCTCCTTGTGTTCTTTTAGAGTGCTCACTGATTTCAAAACTGAGCACTAGCCATGAAGGCCCAGGGCTTCCTCTCTCTGTAGGTATCAGTAAACTACAGTCTTGAGTCTGTAGCTAGGTGAGAACCCTCTTTGGTTACTGCACTGGAGGTAACCAGATGTTACAAGCTATTCGGGGCTGCTCTCATAACCCTGATTGTGTCTTCTCCTGTAGGGGTGCAGGAACCTGATTCAAATCCCTTAGACCCTCTCCGGAGACCGTGTGTACTTTTACCCTACTGTAGGGCACCAGATTCCCTTCCAGGATACTAGTTTCAGTAGCGTGGGACACCTTAGCGCTCAACAGATGTGATACCGATTGAATAAACCTTCCCACAATCTTCCCACATGCAACACATCACTCCCAGGCAGTAGTATTTTAAAATAACATAGAAACACAGAAACACAGAAGTTGATGCCAGATAAGGACCACAAGGTCCATCTAGTCTGCCCATGTCTTTTTCTACCTTATAAATGTGCCATTGGTCTTTGCTCTGTCAGTGGCCTATCTATTCATACTCATCTGTATTGTTCCCTTATGCCTATCCCATGCTTGTTTGAAGCCCTGCACTGTATTCATAGCCACCACTTCCTGAGTTAGACTGTTCCATGCATCCACCACTCTTTCTGTGAAAAAGAATTTCCCCACATTCCCCCTTAATTGGCCTCCCTCTAATCTCATGCTGTGTCCTCTTGTCCTGCTATTTTTCTTATATTTAAACATGTTAGACTCTTTCACCTTGTTAATGCCCTTAAGGTGTTTGAATGTTTCGATCTTATCACCTCTCTCCCTCCGTTGCTCAAGGGTATACATATTGAGCTCCGTTAATCTGTCCTCATATGTCTTCTGATGTAGTCCCTACACCATTTTGGTTGCCCTTCTCTGGACTGCCTCAATTTGGTTAATGTCCTTGTGAAGGTGTGGCCTCCAGTACTGCACGCAGTACTCCAGATGAGGCCTAACCAGTGTCTTGTAAAGAGAGATTATTACCTCCCTCTTACGACTTGTGATACCCCTACTAATACACCCTAACATCCCCCTAGCCTTACCTACTGCTTTAGAGGTCTGCTTGGATGGTTCCAGGTCATTGGTGATGATGATGCCCAAGCCTCTTTCTTCCTTTGTGACTACCAACAACTCCTCTCCCAGTCTATAGGTGGCTTCAGGGTTTCTCTTCCCTATGTGCATGATCTTGCACTTCTTTGCATTAAATCCCAGTTGCCACTGGTCTGGCCATTTTGCTAGTTTATCCAGCTCTCTTCTCATTCTGTTTACCCCATCGGGATCATCTACTCTGTTGCAGATCTTGGTGTCATCTGCAAACAGACAAGCCTTACCCTCTAGTCCATCTGCAATGTCACTAATGAAGATATTGAAGAGGACTGGCCCCAGGACTGATCCCTGAGGTACCCCACTTGTGATTTGCATCTCTTTTGACTGTATACCATTTACCACCACTCTCTGTTTTCTGCCTGTCAACCAGTTTGCCACCCAGTTGACCAACTTCTGACCCAGCCTGAGCCTACCCAGCTTATTAATCAATTTTCTATGTGGAACAGTGTTGAAAGCTTTGCTGAAGTCAAGGTAGGCGACATCAGCTGCTCCCCCTTGGTTAACCACTCTGGTTATCCAGTCAAAGAAAGCAAGATCTTTTACCGATTACTTAAATAATTACTATACAAACATGCAGACAAATGATTTAGATATTTGGCTATAGGATAACTATAAAAAAGTTGGAAAATACATACAAAAATGAACTAGTGAATTAAATGGATAATTTCTACCTTTTCTGTAGAGAATTAGAGTCCCAAAAATAAGTGAGTTTTGCAAAGTCTTTCTTTCTCTCTGCTGTGTCTCAGAGTCCCAACTTTCCTTGCAGTGGTCTTCAGTGTGTCTGGCAGTCTTCATGTGTGTCAGGAAATTTAGCTTCTGCCCAGAGTCTCTGTTCAGGAGGGCTTATATAGCCATTTTCTGCAGTCTGCAAAAACTGATCTGTGATTGGCCAGTGGCCTTAATCTTTCTAAGTCCAACTGTAGGCCAGCAGAGGTCTCTCTTGTTCTTTCCCCAAAATTTTAGTTAACCAAAATTAATAGTATTTTCAAAATTAACAGTATTTTGCTTTCCCACAACCCCACATCCCTTGGCTGGATTTGATCTACATTACCTTCCTGATGCTATTAAAATGGAAAAAAGACTGTGACAGTTGGTAAAGAATTTAACAATAGCTTCCTAGACTGGGCATATACTTAACCCTGCTCTAAAACCATTTCTCTTTGAAATTCAGAGTGTTGTAACCAGAGGAGATGGCCCTTCCATCTCTTGTCATTTATGGAATCTTCCTCTATGATCAGCTACCAGGAAATTCCACTCTCCTGTTGAAATTTAACTCTTGTTTACCTCCAGGCAGGCATTTGTTCTAGGCAAAGGGGAGATGTCAGACACTGAAATAGACATCAACTCTTCCCAAAACCCTGGCAGTAAAATGGGTATCTTTTCTGACAAACCTTAGGTCATGGCCTTTTTGGACATTAAACATAAAGAAAATTACAGAGAAATGTGAATGCAATGACAGCAGTGGCCAAATCACCACAATGACAACATGTGAGAAGTAATGCTCTAGTGTACCCTAACCATACTCATAGCAGACAGCATCACAGAAATCCTTTGAGACTTCAACAATTGTTCTAGTGCATCAGATTATGATTCCAACCTGAGATGTATTTGGTGATCTCAGTGATTTCTGTTTCTTCTTTATTTTTATGTTTCATAGCAATGTTGCTGATCATCAAGTTTCAAAGATCTAGATATTCTAGATTCCAGACATCTTATATTACAAACCCCAGGGGTATGCCCACTTCAGCTTTTTTATATATGGGGAAATCCAAGACTTTTCCACATACCTGTGCGTATGAGTATTGCTCATCAACCAACTCAAACAAAAATGAATGCACATTTACTAAGCCATATTCTCAGAGTATTCTTATATATGACAGTACTTCTGGAAACAGAAGACGCCCTGGGATTAGACGGGACTTAGGGAGAGGCCAGACATGTTTAGTTCCCATCCCCAGGGTTCCCACCAGACTGAGTGGGCAGGCAGCCAGAGGGGCTGCACTGTCCACTAATCCCCTGAGGGCAGTGCTTTGCAATGCCAGATCGGTCAGAAACAAGACTGCAATTATAGTGGATTTGGTTTCTTCGGCCGATCTGGCTTGCATTTTGGAGACCTGGATTGGTGATAATGCTGGCCCAGTTTTAGAGGCTGCCATCCTGTCCAGGTATACAGTAGTGCACTGCCCCAGAGTGGAACACAAGAGTGGGGGAGGTAGCCATCTGTTTTAGATCCGAGCTGGGCTTCACCATGCACCCAGTGAGAACACCACATTCCTTTGAATTTGTGGCCATTTGTGGGGGTCCGGGCATAGGCTGCTTGATTCTCCTGATTTACCACCCCTCGGGGTGATTTCTTGCAGGAAGTGACTGAATTCATCGTTGGTGAAACATTGGAGGCCCCCAGATGTTTGGTGTTGGGAGACTTCAATGTTTGGGCTGAGGATGAATCCTCTCGGCTTGGTTATAACTTCTTCAAGATTATGTCATCTCTGGGCTTTGCACAGGAAGTTTCTTCCGTGACCCATCAGGGTGGCCACATGTTGGATTTGGTATTCTCACTGAGGCTTGAGATAGATAGTCTCAGCATTGATAGGGTTGTTTGGTCCAATCATTGCACGGTGAAGTTCTGGTTCAGGGCCCCCCCAGTAGCCCTCCCCCTGCAGAGATGGTCAGTTATTTCCCTTTGAGGGGGTTGACCCCTGAGGTTTTTTTGGCAGTGACTGACCTATCTAGTGTGGACAGCGCATGCGTTGGGGGTATGTGCACTGCAATGGATGCCTATGACAAGGAGCTTTCTGGTGTCCTGGACTCCCTCACACCAGTCCGTGTACAACCCAGGTATTCTCACTTGAGGTCCCCCTCATATGATTGGGAGCTCAAGGTGATGAAGACCTTGGGTCAGAGATTAGAGCGATGCTGGTGGAAATCTGGCTTGGAGGTAGACAAACTGGCCCTGTGTGTGCACTATTGTGCATACTAGGGGGCAATCAACCATAAGAAGACAGAATTCCTCTCCAGGGAGATTGCTGCTGGGAGGAACTGACCAACTGTACTCTTTCGGACTGTGGACAGGCTTCTTCATCCTTCCTGTCTACAGTCGAATGTAGATTTTTCAAGCGCATTATGTGAGGCATTTGCTCAGTTCTTCTCAGACAGGGTATCTGCCATCAGGCAGTAGGTTCCGCCAGTGGACCAGAATCTGGCCAACAGTGGTCGCCATGGGTGACTGGAGAGCACTCCACCTGGCTGGGGTGAGTTTAGACTGGTGGAGGTGGTGGAGGTCAGTCAAATTGCTTCCAAGCTGCGGCACATCTTTTGTGAACTGGACCCAGTGCCAACTCATTTCTTAATGAGATGTGTTGACTCCGTTGGCTCGGTGTTTGCCTCAATTGTCTGGCATTCCCTGTCAGAAAGGATCTTCCCTGATGTCTTGAAGGAGGTATTGGTGAGGCCCCTTCTGAAAAAAACATAATTGGACCCTGACATCAAGGCAAATTACTGTCCTATCTCCAATCTTCTATTTTTGGGTAAGATTGTTGAGAAGGTGGTAGCGGTTCAGCTTGAGGAGCATCTTGTGGCCTATGACTTGTATGAGCCACTCCAGTCTGGGTTTCATCTGAGGCATAGCACAGAAACTGCACTAGTTCATGTGCATAATGACCTCCTTATGGCTAGAGATCGAGGGGAGGGGACAATTCTTGTTCTCCTCAATCTCTCTTCAGTATTTGACACGGTGGACCATCGAGTGTTACTTGACCACCTAAAGGAATTCTGTGGACTTGCTGGCACTGTTATCTGCTGGTTTGAGTCTTTTTTATCTAACAGGAGGCAGAGGGTAGTAATCAGGAATTTCTCCTCCTCCCCTGTCAACCTGTTAAGTGGAGTTCCCCAGGGTTAGGTCTTGTCACCGATGTTGTTTGCCATGTACATGCTACCCTTGGGAGAGATCATTAGGAAGTACAATCTGGGTTTTCATTGCTATGCTGATGATACCCAGTTGTACCTCTCCTTTTCCCCTGGAACATCTCAAGCAGTAGGAGTGCTAAACAGCTACCTAGCTGAAATCAATGACTGGATGGCCTCCAGTTGGTTGTGACTGAACCCCAGTAAGACAGAGGTACTGGTGGTGGAGTTGAACAGAGGACATGATAGGTTGGCCTCTGGTGCAGAGACAGGACTCTGTCTTGGCTCTGTACCATTGAAGGCCTCCTCTAGAGTGTGTAATCTTGGTGTTATTCTTGACAGCGGTTTGACACTTGAGTTTCAGGTGGCATCCATTGGACATACCATCTTCTACCATCTGAGGAATATCACCAGGATAAAGCCCCTAGTTCCACCACTGGACATCCCCACATTGGTGCGTGCCTTCATGATGTCCGGGCTTGACTACTGTAATGCACTCTATCTCAGGGTCTCTCAGGGTACCCTGCACTGACTGCAGCTGGTGCAGAATGCAGCAGCAAGGCTGTTGACAGGACAGTCTAAATATTGTCATACTACCCTGGTGCTGCGTCAACTGCACTGGCTGCTGGTTAGGTGGAGGGTCGTCTTTAAGGTGGGTTTGCTCACCTTTAAGGCCCTATACATGGCCTGGGCCCTGGCTACTTAAAGGACCTTCTTGCTCCTGCTGCCTCAGTCCACTCCCTCCGCTCCTCCTCTAGGTGTCTCCTAGGATGAGGCTAAAAACTGCCGGTGACAGAGCATTTAGTGTTGCCGTCCCCGTCCTGTGGAATTCGCTGCCTTCGGCTGTTAGGGAGACCCTGTGTGTGGAGGTTTTTAAGGCCCTCCTCAAGGCCTTTTTGTTTAATCAGGCCCTCCCAGACTATGCTTTATAGTTCCTTACCTGTCTTTTTAGTAAAGATAAATCTGATGCTAACTGGTATTGGAAACTTTACATGCAGGAGAAGTTGAGGGTAGTTAATTATATAACAACTTCTGTTTTAACTTGTTCAGAGCATTGTATTTAAATTGATTATCATTGTGATATATTGTATTTATTGATTGATGTACGGCACCCAGAGCCTCTGGGACGGGTGTCTTTTAAATAAAATGTGCCTTGCCAAAGTTATCAAAGGAAACAGAAGTCAATATCCAAAAAGAAAATAATACATTTGCTGAGGTGATAGCTACTAACACTTTTTTTAATTTTATTTATGTTCTCCTAATGTCCTTAATATTCTGGTGACCTAAAGGAAACTTTTCTAACTTTTACTGCTGGCTTGTGTTGTGATAAATGAAACTTTGTTGAAACAAGCTCTGGTACAGAAAGGGATTTATTTAGTCTGATACACAGAAAAATCCACATGACCCCAAATCTAAAATTACATGTTAAGGGGAAGTTTTGTAGTTTGTTTGAGGAGGTAAAACTAGATTTTAAAGAAGTGCATCTGTTTTCATGATAATTATTACAAACATAGGAATACACAAAATTGCCAGCAGAAACAGGCCTCATGGTCTGTTGAGTCTGCTTGAGTGTGCAGCTAGCACCTCATCTCACAGCTGCCACCCGCTCCCCTCTTCCCAGTATACCTTCCCCTTACCCTGTCCCAACCCCTCTTGAAACTGCCCACCATCTCCCAGGACACTATCTCATCTGGTAAGGTGTTCCATTTGTCCACCACCCTTTCAGTGAAAACATTTCTCCTCATCTCAATCCTGAATCTTCCCGCCTCCAGTCTCAGTCTATGCCCTCTCATGTCCCTCCCCTTCTCATCTGGAAAATCCCTTCTGTGTTGGTCTTGTTTATCCCCTTCAGATACTTAAAGGTCTTGATCATATCCCCCCTATCCCTCCTCTTCCCCCCAGTGAATACATATTCAACTCTCCCAGCCTGTTCTCATATTGCTTGCTCTCCAATCTCTGGATCATCTTTGTGGCTCTTTGCTGCACCCCCTTCAAACAATCTGATGTCCTTCTTCAGGAATGGGAGCCAGTACTGCATGCAATACTCCATGTGGGACCTGACAAATGACCTATACAAGGGCAGGATAACCTCCCTCCTTCTGGAGGAGATCCCTCTTGCAATACACCCCAGCATTTTGTTGGCTTTTGCTGCTGCCTTTCTGCACTTAGAAGAGTTGTTCTTGCTCCCCGTAATGATCACTCCTAGGTCCTCGTCCTCTGAGGAGCTCCCCAACTGTACCCCATTCAAGTGATAATCCATCTCTGGTTCCTGGCTCTGAAGTGTAGAACCTTGTACTTCTTGGCATTGAACCCCAACTGCCATGTTTCTGCCCACTCCTGCAGCTTAATCAGGTCCTCCTGCAACCCCTTCCACCCCCTCCACATCATCAACTACAGCTTCTATCTTGGCATTGTTTGTGAACAGACTGATCCTGCTCCAGATCCCATGTGAGTTATCTGCAATAAAAATCCCAAACTGCACCGGTCCCAGTACCGATCCATGTGGTACTCTACTCATCATCACTGTTGGTGATGAGAGGTCCCCCCCCACCACCACCCTTTGCTGCCATCCCTTTAGACAGTTTGAGATCCATTTTATCATTTTGGTCCCACTCCCACATATTACAGTCCCCTCCACCTCCCATGTGGCACTGAATCAAAGGCCTTGCTGTAGTCTAAATACAGGACATCCACTGCATGGCCAGTTCCCACATCACCCAGTCATAGTACTCTACAAGGTTTGTCTGGCAGGATCTACCCCCTATAAACCCATGCTGTTGACAATCCTGAAGACCATTTTCCTCCAAGAAGCTGACAAGCTTCTCTTTTAGGATGGTCTCCATGAGCTTTCCCATGATCTCTGTGAGGTTCACTGGCCTATAGTTTCCTATTTCATCCTTTGGGTCACTTTTGTGGATGGGCACCACATGGGTCATTCTCCAGTCCTGTGGTTCACATTACGTGTCCAGGGAGGTATTGAGCAGGTCAGTCAGTGGCCCCACCAGAACCACTGCCAACTCCCTTGGTACACTAGGGTGAATGCCATCCAGTCCAGCTGCTTTGTCTACCCTAAATTCCCTCAACCCATCTAGTACCCTGTTGTCTGTAATCCCTATATCTGTTATCTCTTCCCCCCTACCACCCCCCAGGGTATCTGCCCCCCTTCTCCTGCATGAATACAGAGCAGAAGTATTTGTTCAGTGCCTCTTCCTGTTCCACTTCTTTCTCCACCCCATCCTTCTTAATCATCACCAGCTGATTCTTGCTCCTTCCTCTGTCTATAATGTAGTGTAAGAAGTCTTTTTCTCCACTTTTGATTCCCTGCACCAGTCTGAGCTCCCTGGATGCCTTGTCCACCCTGACCAGCCTGGTAACCTCCATGGACTTCTCCATGTATGTGTCCTTATCTTCACCCCTCCCTGATTTCCTGTACTTTTGAAATGCTGCCCTCTTAGCCCTCACCCCTTCCATAACCTCCTGTGTCAGCCAACTGGGTTTCTTTGCCCTTCCCTTCTTGCTTTTCTTCATTGTGCAAGACTCCATAGCCTCTGCCAGCTCTTCCTTTATGATGTCCCATTTCTGGTCTGCATCCATGTGTGGTTGCATACCTGCCAGGTGCCTTGCCCAAATTTCCCCCATCTTCTTAAAGTCTGCACCCCTGAACTCAATCACCCTTGTACCCATGCCCCCTGTTTCCCTCCCATGTTGAGCATGAAACACACTGAATAGTGGTCACTCCCAGCTTGTGGTTCCTCCACTTCCAGATTCCTTACAGCTTCCTCATTATCCAGTACAAGGTCCAGAGTCCTTTCTAACCGAGTCAGCCCTTGGACCAGCTGTATCAAGAAGCTGTCTTGAAATGCTTCTAACAGGACACACTCTCTTGCATAATGGTGGATGGGGGTGCCCCACTCTACCCCTAGTAGGCTGAAGTCCCACATCACCACTGTTCTCCCCTTCCTCCAGACCTTCCTAATTTCTTCACTAATTCCTTATCCAGGTCACTCCCCTGAGCTGGTGGCCTGTACACTGCCTCATCCTCACTGTCCTATTCTTTGCATCTTGGAACTGCATCCATAATGCTTCTGTCCTCCCTCCTCCCCTTCCTCCCTTACAGACTTTATCCCCTTCCTTACATAGATTGCCACTCCCCCATTCCCCTTGCCCTTTCTTTTCTGAATAATCTGAACTCCAGGATCATTATATGACAGTACTGGTACTGGGTAACCAACATTTCCATCATGGCTGCAAAGTCCACTCCCTCCACTGACAAGAGAGCCTGTAACTCTGCTGTTCTATTCCTTAGGCTTCTTGCATTCAGTGAGACCACCCTCCAGCCTTTCTCCTCCCTTTCCCTACCCCCATTCTTCCCCCCTGTATCCCTTCCTGTGCTGCCTCCCCACTGCCTTTACCCATAACTAGAGGAGTGAGCTTCCCTTTCTGGACCCTTTTTACATATTAATAAAGTACTGCAGTCTATTAAATACATGTGCTACCTTGTTACTTGACTTTTCCAAATTATTATGATTTGTCTGCCTCAGACATTAATTAGTACATTGGGATGTTGCCAGTGTTGAACAACAGCAGGATCCCATATGAATGTAGTTTATTTTCTGCTTAAACATTTGTATGACTTCCAGTTTTCTTCCTGGAACACACTGATTATTTCAACATATCTACATTGGCCCCATTAGAAAAAAACAGGTTCTCATTCTTCATGTTTCCAGTTTCTTCACTGAAAGAGTAACCACAAGACCTAAGTGGGTGGGCTATAAGTAATGTAAAACATTTTCAGGCTAGCAAAAAAAGGAGTGCTTTGTCATTCTAGATTTTAAACAGAATATTTGGCACCTCAGTAAATCTGTCTTATATGATTAGCTTGTAAGAAAAAAACATATAGCTGATGGAAAGGGAAATGGCCATTGGTTTAATGTATCTAATGACCATAAAGTGGCATGCAGTGTGTTATGGCAGTGAGTATAGGGCTCGTATGATGCTGTGGTGCATAGGGAGGGGTATCATCAGCATGAAAAGGGAGATGGTGTTGCCACTGTATCGCTCACTGGTGAGAACCCACCCAAAGTACTGTGTCCAGTTTTGGAGGCTGTACCTTAGAAAGGACACAGAAGGATGGAGGCTGTCCAGAGAATGGGAACCAGAATTCTGCAGGGGTTGCATAAGAAGCCCTATGTAGACAGAAGGGGTGTCCTAACATGCATACTCTGGATGACAGGAGGAGGATGAGAGATGACATGATAGAGAGCTACACATACCTCACATGGGTGAATAATGTGCAGGGGTGGAGTCTCTTTCAAATATGAAAGAGCACTAGGACCAGAGGACATGCAGAGAAGCTTGAGGGGAAGTTTAAGAGATATGAAGAAATATTTCTTCACTGAAAGGATGGTAGACACCTGGAACAGACTGCTAGTGGAAGTGGCGGAGGCAAGAACAGTGTGGAGGGAAAGTTCAAGCATGTGTGGAATGGACATAAGGATGTATTAGGAAACAGGCAGAGAGGATGGAAGCTAGTCAGAGACCAATTAGGGTCTGTAGAGACAGATGAGGCATGGAACATCTGGGCAGACTGGGTGGGCCAAACAATCCTTTCTGCTGACACATTCTGTGTTTCTTTGTAAGTATTGTTTGGTTTTATATGATGCTGATTCTGATATGTCTACTTATTATTTTTTTAATAGTGGATCTATATTAAGGTTTATTGATAGGTTGTACCATGTTATGACATGTCAATCAGCAAGTCTTGGTAACTCAAGTTAACAGTGGTTAATTATGTCAACTGCCCTTGCCCATTTCCCTATCACCTTTCACATTTATTTGAATAAAATAGTATCAATTCCTAGTTCTATAATTAGTTAAGCCTAGGGGTGTAGAACCATGCAACAATTTAAATGTCTACTGACGAAGAGCCTTTGCAAAAGAGTCGTTGACTCAAAGGGTGTAATTCTGATTTCTCAATAAATAAATAAAAGAGTTAGTGCTGACCTGCTATGTTTCTGGCTATATACCTTTTTGCATCTAAAACTGGAAAGTAACTGTTTTGTAATGTTTTTCATAATCCAGGATGGATTACAAACTTCCATTTTGTGAGCTGCATCTATCTTAAATAAAATGTTTACATAACTCATCTATTGGTTGAAGTTGTTTATCCTAAGTAAAATGCTTACAAAGTGTATTTTGTAGGCTAAAACTGATTCTTTCTGGAAGTTGTTTTTCTCCTTCAAAAGTTAATTTACAAGTTAATGCAGGTTCTCTCTGGAAATTCTGGTTACTGCTGAATTTCTGGTTAGAAAGCTATCAGAAACTGTAGCTGCAAGGACATTCCAAACTGCCTCTGTGTAAATATAACCCTGTATGTTTATCCTGAGATTTAGAGGCACATAATTTACAATAGAATTGTATATTTAGAATAAAGTTTATGTTCTATGTTTTAAGGTTTATGCTATATTTTTTTAACATGGTAATATAAATATCTCGTATTTATTTAATTGGATACCAATGCATAGCTAAGAGTGCAAGTTTTCTTACATATTGGAAAAAAATACACTTTGTGTAGTCTAATAGAACATGAATGTCATCTAGTGGCACAATTAATTATGACTGTGTAATTGTATGCAGTAATCAGCTAACACCCCACCATTCAGGAGACCGGCAATGGCAACCAATCATAATTAGCTAATAGAAACATAGAAACATAGAAGATGATGGCAGATAAGGACCGCAAGGCCCATCCAGTCTGCCCATTTATTTTTCTACCTTATGAATGTGCATCTGCCTTTGCTATGTCAATGGCCTACCTATTCATACTCATCTGTATTGCTCCCTTATGCATATCCCATGCCTGTTTGAAGCCCTGCACTGTATTCATATCCACCACTTCCTGAGGTAGGCCATTCCATGCATCCACCACCCTTTCTGTGAAAAAGAACTTCCGTACATTACCCCTTAATTGGCCTCCCTCTAAACTCATGCTTGTCCTCTTGACCTGCTGTTTTTCTTATATTGAAACATGTTAGAGTCTTTTACCTTGTTAATGTCCTTAAAAGAAAACTACACCCAAAATTTAAAAAAATATATGTTGTGCAGAGTGTTTTAATTTGTATGTGAAGTTCTAGTGTTTCCTTCCCTCTGACTGGTATTAGGAGTTTTTCCCAAATTTGCCTGCTAGCTTTATGCTAGTTTTACGACCCTTGGGGATCTTCATACCTGATAGCATAATTGTATTTCTTGTTCCCACAGTGCATCTTGTCTCATGTGACTGTGATGTAAGAGAGACCCAACATTCAGCGCACACATGCCAAACAAACTAAATATCTTGGAAGCTTTACAAGCTGCACAAAAATTACCAGAAGCAAAGTTTTTCAGGACAGTAAAACCTTTAGGATGAGGGTGGTCACCAAGCTGAATTCTACAGATTTTAAAATATAGCCATTTCTATTGTTGTGAACTGATTGTAATGTAATGCTTTCTGCTGGATTTATGGGCTCTGCTACATCACCATCACATGAAACAAGGTGCACTGTAGGACAAAGAAATGCAATAAAGCTATTTGATATGGAGATCTCCAGGGGGTCATAAAACTACCCTAAAGCTACCAGGCTAATTTAGGAAAAACTCCTAATACCAGTCAGAGGGAAGGAAACACTAGAACTTCACATACAAATTAAAACACTTTGCACAGCATATATTTTTCAAGTTTTGGGTGTAGTTTTCCTTTAAGGTGTTTGAGTGTTTCAATCATATCACCTCACTCCCTCTTTTGCTCTAGGGCAGTGATTCTCAGACAGTGGCTCTAGATCCTCATGTGGCTCTTTAGCTTATCACCTGTGGCACTTCCCAGTAAGTGATGCCTAGTTCCTGCATTATTACATTATTAACCAACCAGGATGCACTATAATACCACTGCATTGTACACCAGAAAAGAATAGTTTTCAAAGTGTATTTTCTTTCAAGCTGCACCCTATCAGACTGTACAAATGTTAACTAATGCTTAGTAAATGAAATAAATGAAATGACAGAAATGTTTAGTAATTGAAATATGTTCTTTTACACTGGAGTGTGTTTTCCAAATTTACTAGGAAGTGTATGTTGTGGCTCCTTGGCTAACGTGACTGATCATGTGGCTCCTGAGCCAGTCAGGACTGAGTATCACTGCTCTAGGGTATACATATTGAGTTCAGTTAATCTGTCCTCATATGTTTTCTGATGCAGACCCTGCACCATTTTGGTTTCCCTTCTCTAGACTGCCTCAATTTTGATAATGTCCTTGTGAAGGTGTGGCCTCCAGTACTGCATGCAGTACTCCAGATGGGGCCTAACCAGTGTCTTGTAAAGAGGAATTATTACGTCCCTCTTCTGACTTGTGATACCACTACTTATACACCCCAACATCCCTCTAGCCTTATTTACTGCTTTAGAGGTCTGCTTGGATGATTTCAAGTCATCGGTGATGATGACACCCAAGACTGTTTCTTCCCTTGTGACTGCCAGCAACTTCCTTCCCAGCCTATAGGTGGCTTCAGGGTTTCTCCTCCTTATGTGCATGATCTTGCACTTCTTTACGTTAAACCCCAGTTGCCACTCTTCCGACCATTTTTGCTAGTTTATCCAGATCGCATCTCATTCTGCCCACCCCATCTGAATCATCTACTCTGTTGCAAATCTTGGTGTCATCTGCAAACAGACAAACCTTACCCTCCAGTTCCTTTGCAATGTCACTGATGAAGATATTGAAGAGGAATGGCCCCAGGACTGATCCCTGAGGTACCCCACTTGTGACTTGCATCTCTTCTGACTGTATACCATTTACCACCACTCTCTGTTTTCTGCCCGTCAACCAGTTTGCCACCCAGTTGACCAACGTCTGACCCATCCTGAGTCTACCCAGCTTATTAATCAATCTTCTATGTGCAACATTATTGAAAGATTTGCTGAAGTCAGGGTAGGCAACATCAACTGTACCCCTTGGTCCACCACTCTGGTTACCCAGTCAAAGAAATCTATGAGATTCTATGAATAATCCTTAAAAGTTAGGAACATATACAAAAATTGCTAAAAACCTCATCCTGACATTATAATTGGTCTAAGGACTTAGTGGCTACTCAAGGTGTGAGGTCAGCTAAGGTATAAAAGATTAAGCATTCTGTTGGGTTGATGAGATTTTAAAAAAGTAGAATACTGAAGATTTTCAACCTGCCCAACTTGGTTTCCTGAGAGCAAGGGTGAGTTGGATGGCACCCGGTCTTTCATGTTAGATTGCTGTATTATATCTTTATGCTTTTAGAGATAATAAAGAAAACCCTTAATTTTGGGGAATATGAGCATTTCCTTTTCAGCTTTCTTTTGAAATCTGCACACAACCCAATAGTTATACTGACTTGACATCTAACAGGAGAGCATGACAATATCAAATATCTTCAGTTGTTATGGAGTCCATCACTAAGCATGAAAGTAAGTGCTATAATGAAGGCAACCAGGGATCAGGAGCACACTAAAGTCTCCATTTGACTCCAGGCCAAGGTATACATGAGCTGCTTGTGACAGTGATGTCTGATCTTGGAAGGGGCACCATCTTCCTGCTCACACTGCAACCTTTGTGATGGACCAAGGAATGTTCTCAAAATGTATGCATCCAGTTCCATTTATAGGGTCACTGTGTAGCCTGGGTGAGCAGTAGAATTTTTTGGGAGAAGAGTGAGGGTTTAGGGTTTCATTTTCCTATATCACCTTTGTGTGACTGAAAGTGATTTACATAACACAGCAAAGCAGTAAACAGTATAAATACTGTAGATTATAATGCAGAAGAAGTGAATGCAGAACCCATATAAAACTGTATCATGCTCAGAGCTCAGGTGATGTGACCAGTGCAGTTCTGCATAAAGAGGCACTTTGTAACATGTTTCTGAAGTGGCTCACAGATGTAATATATTGGAGGGAGACAGATGCAGTATGTTGGAGCGAGCTGTCACAGAAAATGCCGTATCTTCCTATAAATTTAGCAAAGTTAGGATATTGTGCAGCACCATGTACCTGGAATGAAAAGCTCTTCTAGGGCAGTGGAAGGCCAAGAAGTGGGACCCAGAGCCTTAAATGTCAAAATAATCACATTTTACCAAATTATCTGATTAACAGGCAGCCAGTACAACCTATGCAGTGCAGATGTGATATTATCTCATTGCAGGAAAGAGCTAGTGTAATTTTGCATTATCTTCAAGTGTCAATATAGATGGCTAAAAGGTTGACACTTACAGAGCTCATTATAGCAGCCAAGGTAAGAGAAAACTAATGTCTGAAATACAAGTGATACATCTGTTAGACCTAGGTGAAGCATAACAAGGCAATGTGCTTTAAATGATAAAAGAATCCCTTGACTAGAGCTGACACCTAAGATTCCAGGATCAGGTTTTCATCAAGGGATTCACCCAGGATTTTATACAACTCCCATACCTGCAGCTGTACATCATCTGAATGGTCAGCTTCAGGCTAAACTCTAATTTTACTGAGGTTTAGTGCTGTTTAGTTGGAGGTCATCTAGTCTTCTATTCCCATCAAGCACTATTTCAGAAGTTATTCAGTGTGATCACACTGACCATGGCTGGAAACAAGGGAGAAGAACAGCTGGATACCATCAGGATAGCAGAGATACCCACATTCTGTACTTTCTGAAGATAGCCACAACAGCACCATTTACACAATGAACAACACCTAGAAGAATACTGACTGTTTAATACCACAGTCAAGACCAACCATGTAGGACAAAAAAGGCCTCATCCTCAAAGTACTTCCTATGAGCTGAGAAAAACCAGAACTATGACGACACAGATCCACAGAATTTTGTGTATTTCTTGAGATTTGGCAATCAGTGCACCAATGTCCACTATGTCAAATGATAATGAGAGACTAATAAAGATCCCTACTGACACTCAGCTATGTTCTCTTGCGTGGAATTGATTATCAAGCATCCACACCACAGCCATCTCCATACCATGATACTGGTGAAAATCCAACTGGAGGAGCTCAAAGACATTGTCTTTCACCAGGTTCTCACCAAGACAGATTTCCATTGCCATCTCAGCAACCTTCACCAGGAATGGAAAGTTAGATATTGGCAAATACTTGGAAATCACATTGGGATTCAATGCTTACATATTGAAAAAGGCTCTCCCGACTTCCTTCTTCTAAGCCACTGGAATATTCAATCCTTCAAAGAAGAATCATTGATGCCTGCTAGATCTGTCATCACAGTCTTGATAAGCTGATATGGAGCCAGATCCAGCCTGGAGGTGGTATAGCACAAACCAACAACCAACCAGGTAATATTTTTTGACTAACTGGATAAAATCACTCTGGGATACCATAGCATCTAATTTTATTAGAACAATCTCTCCAATACTCAGGATTTCAGTGGTTAAAGTGACGTGATACTAGGTGCCAGCAACTTTGGCCTTCAAGAAAAGATTAAGGTAGTTGTATTTCTCCAAAGAAACTGCTTCTTCCTTTGTAGGCAAGCAGCATAAGATAACCTCTCCAGAATGGAAAAAGAGTAACCAGTCTGCTCCTTTGAGTTTCTATAAGACATGAGAAAATAAAGCTCTTCCAGTATATATGTTCTCTGGATAGCCATTATAATTAGCCTTCTGGACACATTTGTTAGCAACCAGCTGAGAACTCCTCCACCTCTGCTTTATCCTGTGTCTCTGTACTTTCAATTGACAAAGCTCTTCAGAAAACTATGGTGCACTTTTGTGGAAAATAATGGTATGTATACAGACTGGCAAAAGGGCCTTAAGTGCCACAGCCGGGGCCAACGTTTTGGCTTCATGGTGGTGGTGGTGGACCCACAAAAGGTACAGATAACAAGCTGAAGGTGTCTACAAGACCTACAAACCTACCATGGCCTACATTACTATTCAGATACACTACAAAATGGAAATGTTTATTCTTTACTGGAAAAATCACTAGTAACTTCCAACCACAAACATGTAAATGTAGAAAATCAATTTATTAGAAACTGCTGCTATTTAAGGCTACCTTTGATTCACAAATAACATTTATAGAGAACACAGTGATGTGATTCAACTTTTCTTATGTCCTGTATGAAAAACAGAATTTTTAGGAATACAAAAAATAAAGATTTGAATTTAACTCTACTTTAACCTTTAGTTCCACCTTAACCACTCTATCCTCCCTGGTTGTGAAGCTCTGCCACTCTCAGCACTTTTTCTCAGCCCACCTGCTCTCTCTGAAAAGCCCATGTCTGCTACTGTACCGGGGTCACCAGCACAGAAGTAAGACACACTTCTGATAGGCCAACAGGTGGTCCAAGTAAAAATCATTTTGATCAAATTATTATAATATTGAAGTTATTATTAAGAACCAAGAACATGGTCTTTACATTACTGTAAGTGTTATCTTTCATACATATGCCCCTAAAATGTGGGACAATGACACTCCAAATGTGGTACAATGTGGTACACTGTCTTGCATAATGCCATGCTCTTCATCAAAGATGAAGATACAAACTCAAAATGTTGTAGAACATAGCACCTCTACTTGAGTCATATTTAATTTTTTGCAGTAACACAGAGCATTATGAATTGTCACTTGTTTACAGCATCTTCTCTCAGTGTGGGAAAACATTATTTACAGTGTGGCATATGTATGACAGCTATTTCAAGGGGTAACAAGAAGGTCATCCATTCTAATGATTGATAGTGCAGATGTACACCATATGCAAAGATATAACATATGCCCAACAACAGGAATTTGATGACAAAATGGTGACATTAATACTATAACTCTGTCATGTCAGATAAAGCTACTAAATTGGTCAGCATACATACCTAAAGTACATAAATCTATGACTCATTTTATATACCTTTTATCTAACATTTTCACACTGGGATAGCCCATTAAGGAGAAGCACCCTGTTTACAACAGGGTCCCAGGAGGTGAGCAACAGCAAACAGTTACAAGAACAGTACAAGAACAGTAATTGAGAAAGATTCAAACAGAACATTATGAATGTTTAATTCATAAAAACAGGAGTAGGTGTTTGCAATGAACATTCATATAACACAGTATCAAGCAAAGCAAAGCAAATGTTATTTCTAAAATGCCATTCCAAAAGACCATGGCATTGTACATAAACATAAATAAAAACATAATTGCCATAAAACATATACTTAAAATCAGTTAATAAAACAACAGGAATTAAACCTCAGGAAAAGCAAAGTTAAAAAGATAAGTCTTCAAGGCAGATTTAAAGGCCTCATCAAACAGGTACTCTCTAATCCAATGAGGTAGAGAATTCCACAATGTCGGTGCTACAAAAATCAAAAAATCTAGCTCCAGGCATAGTCAAGCAGACCCTGGAAATCTCTAGCAATCCCTTATTGGTGGAATGGAGTCGGCAAAGGGGATGGTGGGGCAAAGGAGATCTTGCAAATACTACAGTCACTGTCCGTGTAGGGCATTATAGGTCAGCAAGCTTACCTTGAAGGTGGTCCTCCACCACAATGGCAGCCAGTGCAGTCCATGAACCACAGGTGTGACATGGCAAGATCTCAACAAGCCAGTCAAAAACCTGGCAGCCACATTCTGCTCCAACTGCAGGCAGCGAAGGTCGACCCCCAGCAGCCCTAAGTATAGGGCATTGCAGTAATCAAGGTGTTAGGCCACAAAGACATTGACCAGCATTAGAAGATCATCAGGTGGGACAAGGTGTTTCACCTGAGTGATGTTCCTCAGATGGTAAAATAAGATCTTGATGATGGCCAACACCTGAGATTTAGGTGTCAGTTCATCATCAAGCCAAACGCCCATATTCCACATCAGCTGACACCATCAATATCTTTAGAGTACATAAACCTACCTTCCCTTTTCCAAATTTAAACATATGACTGGGTTTTGTAAAGCTTCCTTGTTTCCCCTAACATGCATTTCATTTTGTCCACTTTGTAATTTTCTTTTTTAGGGTGGTGCCCCTTGCTGGTTCCGCTTTTCCTGCATCATATCCATTTTCAGTATTTCTAATCAGTTCTTGAACCTGGTGGCATCAGCTGAGTGAAGGCCTGCAATGAAGTTTGTAACATAAGCTTTCACTCAACTAATGTCACAGAGTTCCAGAACTGATCAGAAACTAGAAAAAAGTTGCAGTTCTCCTTGATGGAAGAAACACTTGTTTCACACATACATGGTACCTGCTTGTTAAGCAAATTATCATAAAATGTTTGAGCTAAACAGGATCAATTTCATAAGGATAAGTCAAATTGATATAGTTTACATGCATTAATATAACCATACATTAATTCACTTATCACAATAACATTATTGCCATAAGGTTATTGATGTACAGTACATTGTTTTGCATCAAAGTATATCTAAGCAGTGAAACTGTATCAGTAGAATTAGCCATGTTGACATGACTCTGATATATCAATCACAAAATTAGATTTCTAGCTCTGATAGTTTCAAAATAAGCCCTTTTCAATGAAATTATCTGCAAAAAGAATTAATTCTGGACATGTTAGGGATAGAAACTTATTTATGATTATACAAAAACTTATAGTCTTGTCAATGTAGATATGTTCTGCTGATACAGTTTCTGTGCATTAAAAATCTGTATTTTTTCACAACTCTAAAATATAAATTGATATCATTTTAAATGATATCAATAGCATTTTAATATATCGATACATGAAAACTATATAGATAGTACTTATTTATATAGGCCTGACTCCAAGCTTATGTTAAAAAATAAATTTAACCATAATGGTTCACAAGTTAGCCCTTCCAAAAGATAATGGACCTGATTCACTGTTGCTTGCTCCATTACAAACATAGAGTAACAATAGCTGTATGGTAATTTCTTTAGTGCAACCCCCTAAATCATCAAGAAAAAGGATTCCAGCACTTTCATGATGGTAAAGGAGCCTGAAATTTGCCATGAATCTGGAATGAAATGTCTTTCAAAAGCACAATGATCACAACAAGGCAAGGCAATTTTATTTGTAGAATGCCCAATCCTGGAGGATCTGGGTGCCTAACAGAGATTATAACAAGAGCACAGAAGTAAAACAAACATGAATAAATATAATAATGGAAACTCATAAAATACTAAATACAACGATTAAAATAATGAAAGAGCTTGGTCATAACTTTAATGACATCCCCTGTCTGTAGAATTATTACATAATAAGCTTGCTCACAACCTTACTGACACTGCCTGTCGATAGAACTGTTGCAGGCAGTGCTAAGGGGTGTCACTAGAATGTAACCAAGTCAATGTGGGATAGGGGCTGGTCAGAGACCTTACTCATGGGGCCATGTTTGGGGATATTGGGCTTAGGAAGTAGACTCCACTGTGTACTAGGGATTGTTACTGGGTTAGGTTAAGGGAGGGAAAAGTTGGACCACCAAGAGTGCCAAAGGAGTTGCACATTTATAAATGAATGTTTGGATTCATTTCAAAATAAATACATTATGTAGCATCTGCAGTGGCACAGTAGGCAGGGAAATGGGCAGACTGAATGTGCCAAAGAGTCTTTATCTGCCCAAAACTTCTATATTTCTGTGTAAGTTGTATTTATACAGGCTTTGTGATCTAGTAGCATAATAATGATAGTGTTCAAAGTATATGTAGTAGTAGCAGTAGTAGTAAAACAACTTTATTTATACAGGGACATATTTGACAAGCAAATATACACCATAGGGCCAAAAAAGCCCTGTCTTCAAGGTGATCCTGTAGTTAGCATAATAAGTTACAGCACAGATATATAAACTGAAAATGCACATACAGTATCACATACAAACAAACAGTTACAGAACAAACAACATAATCACAAAATATATGTTCAAAAACATTAATATAAACCCTAATAGCAGTGACACTCATGGAAATTTGGTTTGGCATGTTGTCTTAAAGTGTCTACAGACAGTTTCAAATTTCCCAAATATAGAAACATAGAATTTGATGGCAGATAAGGACCGGCTTGGCCACCTAGTCTGCCCATTTTCCTAACTAACAGATAAGCTGTGGATCCTAGTTAACCAACAGCCTACTTCCTCCTACCCCCCACTAGAATCGCCTTATGTCTGTCCCATGCATTCTTGAATTCCCCCACTGTTTCTGACTCTATGACCTCCTCAGGAAGGCTGTTCCATGTATACACAACCCTCTTTGTGAAGAAATACTTCCTCACATTACCTCTGAGCCATCCCCCCTCTATCTTCAATTTCTGCCCCCTTGATTTTGCTCATCTCTTTTTCTGAAAGATGCTACCCTCTTGGACTTTGTTGATTCTACTGAGGTATTTGAAAGTTTCTATCATGTCCCCTCCCACACTCCCTCCATTCCTCGAGGCTATACATCTTTAGTTCCTATAGTCTTTCTTCATATGTCTTCTGATGCAGACTCTGCATCATTTTGGTTGCCCTCCTCTGGACAGCATCCACCCTGTCTATGTCTTTGCGGAGATGGGGTCTCCAGAACTGTACACAGTACTCCAGATGAGGTCTTGCCAACTGTCTGCACAGAGGGCCAACAATGTCCTGTTTCTACTAGTGATGCCTCTCCCTATGCATCCCAGTATCCCCCCCAGCCCTCCTTACTGCCTTCTCACATTTCTGGCCCAGCTTAGGTCATCTGATATGACTACCCCCAGATATATACTGTATTTTGCCAAATGTAAGATAACTGAAAACTGAATGTTGGACAGGAAAAGGCAACATCAAGATGGGACCCTGCAAAAGGGAAAAATATCAATATTATTTTAAAGCAAACAAATTCACAGTATGGTGATTGAATAGTATAACTTACAAAGACCATTCAGCTATGTACCAGAGGTATAAATTCATCCATGGACCCCTGCACCTGCACATGTCTACATTAGTGGTGTTATTCACAACCCCTATCCTCCCAGATCCATGCACAGAGAGGTGCATTGAAGAGTTAGAACATGCCAGTGGGTGGCAAAAGAGTAAATACAGTGATCCATGTGGAGCAAAGGATTAAGGGATATGACATTACCCAGAGGACTGCCATATAACTTTAAGGCAACAGAATTAATTTTATAAGTTACAAAATAATGACCAATGCTTCCCAGTCATTTGCTGATGTACTATTAGGCCACTCATCCAGTGAAAACTCTTGTCACAACTGACACATTTATATGGTCTCTCTCTCTCTGGGGTTAGTGTATCCAAATGTTTAGGGATTTCTAATATTGTGGCAAGAATGAACCCCATTCTTTAGCCAGGGCATATTCAAAACTCAAGAAATTTGTACTGTATTAGTCGTTGATGTTTGCAGAGAGCACTCTTCTCAGGACATGCAACGTCCCCAAGATTGCTTCCTTTTGAAGTTCATAAGGTGTCACAAGTATTGGTAGCATACTTAAGTGTGCCTGAAAGTTTTTGTTGATTAGTCCCCATTTGCTCCAAGCACTATTGGAACAATTTGTATGTCCTTATTCCACATCAGTTTGGTTTCTGACTGCATAACTTAATATTTCATGATTTTGTGTCTCTCTGTATGCAGGACACTGTAGTCACTAGGGGTGGCTATTTCAATCAGCAATGCTACCTTTGTTCTCTTTTCTTGTATTGCAATATTGGATTTTCTCATTTCCACTTTCTTGGCTGTTGGTATTGGGAGATCCCATGTGATCATTACTTGTTCATTCTCCGTGATTCTTTGTGGTTCATGTTTCCAGTGTATATCTGCTACCTGTATATAACAGTGTTTGCACAGTTACCAATGGATCAATCTTGCTACATTGTTGTGTCTTTCAGTATACAGACCTTCTGCCATGAGTACTTCATAACCAGCCATGAGATGTGCAACAGTTTCTAATTCTGACCTATAGAACCTGCACTTGTCTATTTCTCCAATTTTTTCTATGGATTTTGTAAACCATCTTGTGTGTAGCCCACTATCTTGGGCTGCCATTATCAGTCTCTCATCTCATGACCTAAATTCGCCTCTTTTTAACCACTCAAGGGTCAAGGCTTGTTCGACCTGTGGTTATTCAAGTAGATCCCTGTATTTTCCACTATAATTATGGGCTTTCCAATTATTTTTCCTTTTCTGTTGGTCTTTGTCATTTTACTCCTTTTTCTGATTCTTTGCACTTTCTGTTACTGACTGTTCCTTATCTACTTGTGGACTGATATCAATCTCTGCTACCATTCTGAAGGCTTCTCCTAATTTGATAAGTGAAGTTATCTTAGGCTTATTTTCTTCATGACACAAGACCTTGACTATATTTGGGTACAAGGATGTCAGTAAGTATGTATGTAGCCCCGCTATTGTAGATCTATATGTGTAATCAATCTCAATGAGGCCCATGCCTCCCTCCGACCTTGGGATGTAAAATCTTGACATACACTGGTTTTTTATATATCAGTTGAAGAGCATGAAACATTTTTCTTGTTTTTATATCTAGCTGGTTCAACACTTTCTGTGGCCAGTCTATCACACCAAAGCTGTATGATATCACTAGAAGCATGAGTTGGTTTATAGCTTGCACTTTATTTCCTGTTGTCAAAGCAGTTTTCAGAATGAGCTTCAACCTTCTAAAATATTCCTTGCTTACGTTTACTCACATTTGTTCATGCTGTGCTGTTGCTCCTTCATCTCTCTCCAGAGTGAATTCACTGATGTATTATTAGGCTACTCCTGTCACCATAACTCTTATTGCATTCAGCACATTTATATGGTCTCTCTCTTGGTTATATGGTCTCTTTCTATCTCAAGTTAGTGTCTCGAAATGTTTAGAGATTTCTGATACCGTGGCAAGAATGGACTCCATTCCTTAGCCAGGGCATATTCAAAACTCAAGAAATTAGTACTGTATTAGTCTTTGATGTTTGCTGAGAGCGCTCTTCTCAGCTCACGCAACATCCCCAAGAAGGCTTCCTTTTCAAGATCATAAGGTGTCACAAGTATTGGTAGCATATTTAAATGTGCCTGAAAGTTCTTTTTGATTAGTCCCATTGCTCCAAGCATTATTGGAGCAGTTTGTGTGTTCTTATTGCACATCAGTTTGGTTTCTGACTGCAAATATTGATATTTCATGATTTTGTTTCTCTGTACGCAGGACACTGTAGTCACTAGGGGTGGCTATTTCAATCAGCAATGCTACCTTTGTTCTTTTTTCTTGCATTACAATATCGGGTTTTCACGCTTCCACTTTCTTGGCTGTTGGTATTGGGGATCCCATGTGATCATTACTTCTTCATTCTCTGTGATTCTTTGTGGTTTGTGTTTCCAGTGTCTTTCTGCTACCCGTATGTTATAGTGTGTGGCATAGTTTCCAGAGGATCAGTCTTGCTACGTTGTTGTGTCTTTCAGTATACAGTCCTTCTGCCATGAGTACTTCACATCCAGACAAGAGATGAGCCATTGTTTCTAGTGCTGTACTACAAAATCTGCACCTGTCTGTTTCTTCTGTTTTTCTAAGGATTTGGTGAACCATCTTGTGCCCAGGCCACTATATTGGGCTGCCATTATCCATCTCTCATCTTGTGACCTAAATTCACCTCTTTTTAACCACTCATGGGTCAGGGCTTGATCAAACTGTGGTTGTTCCAATAGCTCATTATATTTTCCACTATAATTATGGGCTTTCCAGTTGTTTTTTTCTTTTCTGTTGGTCTTTGTCCTTATACTCCTTTTTCTAATTTTTCACACTTTCTGTTGCTGGCTGTTCCTTATCTACTAGTGGATTAACATCCATCTCTGCTACCCTCCTGAAGGCTTCTCCTAATTTGATGAGTGAAGTCATCTTAGGCTTATTTTCTTCATGATGCAGGACCTTGACTACATGTGGGTCCAAGGATGTCAGTAGGTATGTATGTAGCCCCGCTATTGTAGATCTATATATGTAATCAGTCTCAATGAGGCCCATGCCTCCCTCTGACCTTGGGATGCATAATCTTGACATACACTGGTTTTTATATATCAATTGGTGAGCATGAAACATTTTTCTTGTTTTTATATCTAGCTGTTTCAACACTTTCAGTGGCCAGTCTATCACACCAAAGCTGTATGATATCACTGGAAGGGTGAGTTGGTTTATAGCTTGCACTCTATTTCCTGTTGTCAAAAGCAGTTTTCAGAATGAGCTTCAGCCTTCTAAAATATTACTTGCTTACGTTTACTCTCATTTGTTCATGTTGTGCCGTTGCTTCTTCATCTCTCTCCTACGGGGTTAGTGTCTCCAAATGTTTAGGGATTTCTAATACCGTGGCAAGAATGGACCCCATTCTTTAGCCAGGGCATATTCAAAACTCAAGAAATTAGTACTGTATTAATCTTTGATGTTTGCTGAGAGTGCTCTTCTCAGCACACGCAATGTCCCCAAAATAGCTTCCTTTTGAAGTTCATAAGATGTCACAAGTATTGGTAGCATATTTAAATGTGCCTGAAAGATCTTTTTGATTAGTCCCATTGCTCCAAGCACTACTGGAACAATCTGTGTCTCCTTATTCCACATCAGTTTAGTTTCTGACTGCATATCTTGGTATTTCATGATTTTGTGTCTCTCTGTACACAGCACACTGTAGTCACTAGGGGAGACTATTTCAATCAGTAATGCTACCTTTGTTCTCTTTTCTTGTATTACAATATCAGGTTTTCTTGTTTCCACTTTCTTGGCTGTTGGTTTTGGGTGATACCATATGATCATTACTTCTTTATTCTCTGTGATTCTTTGTGGTTCATGTTTCCAGTGTCTCTCTGCTACCTGTATGTTATAGTGTTTGCACAGTTTCCAGTGGATCAATCTTGCTACATTGTTGTGTCTTTCAGTATACAGTCCTTCTGCCATGAGTACTTCACATCCAGCCAAGAGATGAGCCACTGTTTCTAATGCTGTACCACAGAACCTGCACGTGTCTGTTTCTCCTATATTTCTATGGATTTGGTGAACCATCTTGTGCGTAGGCCACTATATTGGGCTGCCATTATCCATCTCTCATCTCATGACCTAAATTCACCTCTTTTTAACCACTCATGGGTCAGGGCTTGATCGACCTGTGGTTGTTCCAATAGCTCCTTATATTTTCCACTATAATTATGGGCTTTCAGGTTGTTTTTCTTTTCTGTTGGTCTTTGTCCTTATACTCCTTTTTCTAATTTTTCACACTTTCTGTTGCTGGCTGTTACTTATCTGCTACTGGATTAACGTTCATCTCTGCTACCCTCCTGAAGGCTTCTCCTAATTTGATGAGTGAAATCATCTTAGGCTTATTTTCTTCATGATGCAGGACCTTGACTATATGTGGGTCCAAGGATGTCAGTAGGTATGTATGTAGCCCCACTACTGTGGATCTGTATGTGTAATCAATCTCGAGGAGGCCTATGCCTCCCTCTGACCTAGAGATTTATAGTCTTGGCATGCACTGGTTTTTATATATTAACTAGTAGGCATGAATCAGTTTTCTTGTTTTTATATCTAGCTGGTTCAATACTTTCTGTGACCAGTCTATAACACCAATGCTGTATGATGTCATGGGAAAGGCAAGCTGGTTTATAGCTTGCACTTTATTTCATATTGTCAACACTATTTTCAGTATGAGCTTTAACCTTCTAAAATATTCCTTGCTTATTTTTGCTCTCATTTGTACATGTTGTGTTGTTGCCCCTTCCTCTATTCCCAGGTATTTATATACTCCCTCTTGCTCAAGTTCTTTTATGTCACAGCCCTCCACCAAGTTAATGTTTTCTTTATGGGTTAACTTTCCTGCTATCAATGTTGCTTTGGCACTTTTGTCTAGGCCAAATGTCATCCGTATATCATCAGACAAGGTCTTAACAATTTGTAGTTGTGCTTTCAGGTGTTTGACAGATGAAATATAAAGCTTTAGGTCATCTACAAAGAGGAGATGGGATGTTAGCTGTTGATTGTTTTTGTTTCTGGGGTTCAAGCTGTATCCATAACCGAGTTTGTTGATTAGGTAACTTAATGGATTGAGGGCAAGGCAAAACAGAATTGGTGACAAGGAGTCACCTTGAAATATCCCTTGTCGGATGTTTATATTAGGGATGATGACTTGACCTTTCTCGTGGTTTAATTGCAGGGTGGTTTGCCACTTTCTCATAGTCGTTGTGATGAAGTTTATCAGTGTGGGATGTATCCTGTAGATCTTTAAACACTCTCTCTCTCCAGAATGAATTCACTGATATTTTGTCAGAGTATACTTCCAGGCAAAACTCCTGTAGCATTCAACACATTTATATGGTTTCTCTCAGGTTTAATGTCTCCAAATGTTTAGGGGTTTCTGGTACCGTGATGAGAATGGACCCCATTCTTAAGCCAGGGCCTATTCAAAACTCAGGAAATCAGTACTGTATTAGTCTTTGATGTTTGCTGAAAGCGCTCTTCTTAGTACATGCAACACCCCCAAGATGGCTTCCTTTTGAAATTCATAAGGTGTCACAAATATTGGTGGCATATTTAAACATACCAGAAAGTTCTTTTTGATTAGTCTCATTGCTTGAAGCACTGTAGGAATGATTTGTGCATCCTTATTCCACATCACTTTGGTTTCTTATTGCATATCTTGGTATTTCAGGATTTTGTCTCTCTCTGTAAGCAGGACACTGTGGTCACTAGGGGTGGCTATTTTGATCAGCAATGCTACCTTTGCTGTTTTTTTCTTGTATTATATATCAGGTTTTCTTGCTTCCATTTTCTTTGCAGTTGGTATTGGATGATATCTTGTGATCATTATTTCTTCACTCTGTAATTCTTTGTGGTTCATGTTTCATGTCTCTCCTGGGGTTAGTGTCTCCAAATGGTTAGGGATTTCAGATACCGTGATGAGAATGGACCTCATTCTTAAGCCAGGGCATATTCAAAATTCAAGAAATCACTACTGGATTAATCTTTGTTGTCTGCTGACAGTTCTCTTCTCAGCACATGCAACATCACCAAAATGGCTTCCTTTTAAAGTTCATAAGGTGTCACAAATATTGGTAGCATATTTACATGTGCCTGAAAGTTCTTTTTGATTAGTCCCATTGCTCCAAGCACTACTGGAACAATTTGTGTGTCCTTATGGCCAGATGGGGTGCACCCCAGGATCCTTAAAGAACTAAGAGAGGTGGTGGCTGAACCTCTGGCTATCCTGTTTAGCTGATCACTGGAAACAGGGGAGGTACCCAAAGACTGGAGGACAGCAGATGTAGTCCCCTTGTACAAAAATGGGAACAAAGAGGAAGCAGGGACTACAGACCAGTCAGCCTCACCTAGGTAGTGGGGAAGATCATGGAAGCACTACTGAAGGAGAGGTTGGTGGAACATCTGGTTGTCAATGGACTACTGGACCAAAGGCAGCATGGTTTTAAAAGGGGGAGGTCATGTCAGACCAACCTCATTGAATTTTTTGACTGGGTGACTAGGGAGGTGGATCAGGGGAGGGCAGTGGACATGGCCTATCTGGACTTCAGCAAGGCCTTTGACACCTGCCACATAGAAGACTATTACACAAACTGGGGAATATGGTGTGGGCAGACAGTAGTGTGGTGGGTAGGTAACTGGCTGGGTGGCAGGACACAGAGGGTGGTGGTAATGGCTGTCACCCAGAGGGAAGAGTGAACAGTGGGTACCACAGGATCAGTGCTGGGACTGGTCCTATTCAACATCTTCACTGTGATATTGGCGAGGGACCTGAAGGCAGAATTTCACTGTTCGCTGATGACACAAAGCTCTGTAACAGAGTAGACACACCAGAAGGTGTAGACAGAATGAGAAGCACCTGCAGAAACTTTGAAGAATGGTCAGGGTTTGGCAGTTGAAATTCAATGCAAAGAAGTGCAAGATAATGCATATGGGGTACAAAACCCGGCACAATATATCAGTTGGGGGTGAGGATACAGGCATGCACGGTGGTGAAAGGGATCTTGGGTTGTCATCTCTGATCACCCCAAGGTAGGGAACAATGTGATAAAGGCAGCAGGTAAAGCAAATAGGATGATGGCATGTATAGGCAGGGGCATCACCAGCAGGAAAAATGGAGGTCATAATTCCACTATACAAGACACTAGGTGAGGCACCACCTGGAATACTATGTATTAGTTCTGGGAGACCATACCTACGTAAGGACATACAGGGTAGAGAAGGTTCAGAGGAGGGCAACAAAGATGGTGCATGGATTGCATCACAAGTCCTATAAGACAGGTTGAAGGAACTGAACATGTACTCCTGGAGGAGAGGAGGAGAGAGGATATGATAGAGACATACAAGTATCTTACAGGGAGGAACAGGTGCAGAAACACTATTTTTAAGCAAAAAGATGTTCCAGGACAAGAGGGCATGGGATGAAGTTGGAGGAGGATTATCAGAGGAAACAAGAGAAAGAATTTCTTCACTTAACGGTGGTGGACAAGTGAACACCCTGCCAGAGGAAGTAGGGGCTGAAACAATCACGGGATTTAAGAATGCATGGGACAGACATAAAGGAATTCTGGAGGTCAGGGGTAAGGGGCAACAGACTTCTAGGAAAACAAACTGAACTTACAAGCTCAAATGGGCAGACTGGGTGGGCAATAGGCCCTTATCTGCTGACACTGTCTATGTATCTATGTATCTATGTATCCCACATCAGTTTGGTTTCTGAATGCATATCTTGGTATTTCATAATTTTATGTCTCTCTGTATGCAGGACATTAGGAGTGGCTATTTTGATCAGAAATGTTACCTTTGTTCTTTTTTATTGTATTACAATATCTGGTTTTCTTGCTTCCACTTTCTTGGCAGTGGGTATTGGGTGATCCCATGTGATCATTACTTCTTCATTCTCTGTGATTCTTTGTGGTTCGTGTTTCCAGTGTATATCTGCTACCTGTATATAATAGTGTTTGCACAGTTTCCAATGGATCTATCTTGCTACATTGTTGTGTCTTTCAGCATACAGGCCTTCTGCCATGAGCACTTCACATCCAGCCACGAGATGTGCAACTGTTTCTGATTCTGTACTATAGACCCTGCACTTGTCTATTTCTCCTGTTTTTTCTATGGATTTTGTGAACCATCTTGTGTGTAGCCCACTATCTTGGGCTGCCATTATCAGTCTCTCATCTCGTGACCTAAATTCACCTCTTTTTAACCACTCATGGTTCAAGGCTTGATCGACCTGTGGTTATTCCAGTAGCTCCCTGTATTTTCCAAAATAATTATGGGCTTTCCAATTATTTTTCCTTTTCTGTTGGTCTTTGTCGTTTTACTCCTTTTTCTGATTCTTTGCACTTTCTGTTACTGACTGTTCCTTATCTACTTGTGGACTGACATTAATCTCTGCTACCATTCTGAAGACTTCTTCTAATTTAATAAGTGAAGTCATCTTAGGCTTACTTTCTTCATGACACAAGACTTTGACTATATTTGGGTCCAAGGATGTCAGTAAGTAGCTATGTAGCCCTGCTATTTTAGATCTATATGTGTAATCAATCTCAATGAGGCCCATGCCTCCCTCCGACCTTGGGATGTATTATCTTGACATACACTGGTTTTTATTTATCAATTGGTGAGCATGAAACATTTTTCTTGTTTTTATATCTAGCTGGTTCAACACTTTCTGTGGCCAGTCTATCACCCAAAGCTGTATGATATCACTGGAAGTGTGAGTTGCTTTATAGCTTGCACTTTATTTCCTGTTGTCAAACCAGTTTTCAGAATGAGCTTCAGCCTTCTAAAATAATCCTGTCTTACGTTTACTCTCATTTGTTCATGTTGTGCTGTTGCTCTTTCATCTCTCTCCAGAGTGAATTCACTGAGGTATTATCAGGCTACTCCTGTCACAATACCTCTTATTGCATTCAGCACATTTATATGGTCTCTCTTGGTTATATGGTCTCTCTCTATCTCAAGTAAGTGTCTCCAAATGTTTAGAGATTTCTGATACCGTGACAAGAATGGACCTCATTCCTTAGCCAAGGCACATTCAAAACTCAAGAAATTAGTACTGTATTAGTCTTTGATGTTTTTGAGAGTGCTCTTCTCAGCACATGCAACATCCCCAAGATGGCTTCCTTTGGAAGTTCATAAGGTGTCACAAGTATTGCTAGCATATTTAAATGTGCCCGGAAGTTCTTTTTGATTAGTCCCATTGCTCCAAGCATTATTGGAACAATTTGTGTGTTCTTATTCAACATCAGTTTGGTTTCTGACTGCATATATTGATATTTCATGATTTTGTTTCTCTGTATGCAGGACACTGTAGTTACTAGGGGTGGCTATTTCAATCAGCAATGCTACCTTTGTTCTTTTTTCTTGTATTACATTATCGGGTTTTCTAGCTTCCACTTTCTTGGCTGTTGGTATTGGTTGATCCCATGTGATCATTACTTCTTCATTCTCTGTGATTCTTTGTGGTTTGTGCTTCCAGTGTCTTTCTGCTACCTGTATGTTATAGTGTGTGCATAGTTTCCAGTGGCTCAGTCTTGCTACGTTGTTGTGTCTTTCAGTATACAGTCCTTCTGCCATGAGTACTTCACATCCAGACAAGAGATGAGCCATTGTTTCTAATGCTGTACTACAAAATCTGCGCGTGTCTGTTTCTACTGTTTTTCTATGGATTTGATGAACCATCTTGTGCGCAGGCCACTATATTGGGCTGCCATTATGCATCTCTCATCTCGTGACCTAAATTCACCTCTTTTTAACCACTCATGGGTCAGGGCTTGATCGAACTGTGGTTGCTCCAATAGCGCCTTATATTTTCCACTATAATTATGGGCTTTCCACTTGTTTTTTCTTTTCTGCTGGTCTTTATCCTTCTACTCCTTTTTCTAATTTTTCACGCTTTCTATTACTGGCTGTTCCTTATCTGCTAGTGGATTAACATCCATCTCTGTTGCCCTCCTGAAGGCTTCTCCTAATTTGATGAGTGAAATCATCTTAGGCTTATTTTCTTCATGATGCAGGACCTTGACTATATGTGGGTCCAAGGATGTCAGTAGGTATGTATGTAGCCCCGGTATTGTAGATCTATATATGTAATCAGTCTCAATGAGGCCCATGCCTCCCTCCAACCTTGGGATGTATAATCTTGACATACACTGGTTTTTATATATCAATTGGTGAGCATGAAACATTTTTCTTGCTTTTATATCTAGCTGTTTCAACACTTTCAGTGTCCAGTCTATCACACCAAAGCTGTATGATATCACTGGAAGGGTGAGTTGGTTTATAGCTTGCACTTTATTTCCTGTTGTCAAAGCAGTTTTTAGAATGAGCTTCAGCCTTCTAAAATATTCCTTGCTTACATTTACTCTCATTTGTTCATGTTGTGCTGTTGCTCCTTCATCTCTCTCCAGAGTGAATTTACTGATGTATTATGAAGCTACTCCTGTTACCATAACTCTTATTGAATTCAGCACATTTATATGGTCTTTCTTGGTTATATGGTCTCTTTCTCGAGTTAGTGTCTCCAAATGTTTAGAGATTTCTGATATCACAGCAAGAATGGACCCCATTACTTAGCCAGGGCATATTCAAAACTCAAGAAATTAGTCTGTATTAGTCTTTGATGTTTGCTGAGAGCGCTCTTCTCAGCACATGCGTAACATCCCCAAGATGGCTTCCCTTTGAAGTTCATAAGGTGTCAAGTATTGGTAGCATATTTAAATGTGCCCGAAATTTCTTTTTGATTAGTCCCATTGCTCCAAGCATTATTGGAACAATTTGTGTGTTCTTATTCCACATCAGTTTGGTTCTGACTGCATATCTTGGTATTTCATGATTTTGTTTCTCTTTACCCAGGACACTGTAGTCATTAGGGGTGGCTATTTCAATCAGCAATGCTACCTTTGTTCTTTTTCCTGTATTACAATATCGGGTTTTCTCGCTTCCACTTTCTTGGCTGTTGGTATTGGGTGATCCCATGTGATCATTACGTCTTCATTCTCTGTGATTCTTTGTGGTTCGTGTTTCCAATGTATATCTGCTACCTGTATATAATAGTGTTTGCACAGTTTCCAATTGATCAATCTTACTACATTGTTGTGTCTTTCAGTATACAGGCCTTCTGCTATGAGTACTGCACATCCAGTCATGAGATGTTCAACTGTTTCTAATTCTGTACTATAGACCCTGCATTTGTCTATTTCTCCTGTTTTTTTCTATGGATTTTGTGAACCATCTTGTGTGTAGCCCAATATCTTGGGCTGCCATTATCAGTCTCTCATCTCGTGACCTAAATTCACCTCCTTTTAACCACTGTTGTCTGCTTGATCGATCTGTGGTTATTCCAGTAGCTCCCTGTATTTTCCAAAATAATTATGGGCTTTCCAATTATTTTTCCTTTTCTGTTGGTCTTTGTCGTTTTACTCCTTTTTCTGATTCTTTGCACTTTCTGTTACTGACTGTTCCTTATCTACTTGTGGACTGACATTAATCTCTGCTACCATTCTGAAGGCTTCTTCTAATTTAATAAGTGAAGTCATCTTAGGCTTACTTTCTTCATGACACAAGACTTTGACTATATTTGGGTCCAAGGATGTCAGTAAGTAGCTATGTAGCCCTGCTTTTTTAGATCTATATGTAATCAATCTCAATGAGGTCCATGCCTCCTACTTTTGGGATGTATTATCTTGACATACACCGGTTTTTATTTATTAATTGTGAGCATGAAACATTTTCTTGTTTTATCTTGCTTGTTCAATACTTTCTGTGTGCTGTCATCTAAAGCTGTATGATATCATCAAGTGTGAGTTGTTTATGGTTGCACTTTATTTCCGTTGTCAACCCGTTTTCAGAATGGCCTGTTTCTAAAATAATCCTGTCTTACGCTTACCATTTGTTCATGTTGTGCTGTTGTTCTATCTCTCCAGAGTGAATTCACTGAGGTATTATCAGTTACCCTGTCACAATACTTTTGTTGCATTCAGTACATTTATATGGTCTCTTGGTTATATGGTCTTCTATCTTCAAAGTGTCTCCAAATGTTTAGAGATTGAATTGCGACAAGAATGGACCTATCTTAGTTAGGGCATATTCAAACTCGTGAAATAATTGTATAGTCTTTGTTTGCTGAGTGTTTTTTCAGCACATGCAACATCCTCAAGATGGCTTCTTTTGAAGTTCATAAGGTGTCATGCGTTGCATATTTAGTTTGGAAGCTTTTTATTATCCCATTGTTCCGCATTATTGGAACAATTTGTGTGTTCTATTCAACATCAGTTGGTTTCTGACTTCATATATTGATATTTCATGATTTTGTTTCTCTGTTGCGTATACTGTAGTTACTAGGGTGGCTATTTAATCAGCATGCTACCTTTTGTTTTTTTTGTATTACATTATCGGTTTTCTGCCCACTTTCTTGGTTGTTGGTATTGGTTGATCCAGTGATTATTACTTTCATTCTCTGTGAGTTTGTTGTTTGAAGTTTGAGGTCTTTTGCTACCCGATGTAGTGTGTATAGTTTGTGGCTCAGTCTTGCTACGTTGTTGTGTCTTTCAGTATACAGTCCTGTGTTGAGTGCTCTACATCCAGACAAGAGATAGTCATGCCATGTTGTACTATAAAAATCTGCGCGGTCTGTTTCACTGTTTTCTGTTGATTTGATGAACCATCTTGTGCGCAGGCCACTATATTGGGCTGCCATTATATCTCATCTCATGGACCTAAATTCACCTCTTTAACCACTCATGGGTCACTTGATCGAACTGTGGTTCTTAATAGCTCCTTATATTTTCCATTATAATTATGGGCTTCCACTTGTTTTTCTTTCCTGGTCTTTATCCTCTATCTTTTTCTAATTTCACGCTTTTGCTGGCTGTTCCTTATCTATGGATTAACATCCATCTCGTTGCCTCCTGAAGGTTTCTCCTAATTGATTGTGAAATCATTTAGCTTATTTTCTTTCATGATGCAGACTTGACTATGTGGTCCAGACAGTAGGTATGTATGTAGCCCCGGTATTGTAGATCTATATGTATTACCAATGAGGTTCATGCCTCCAACCTTTGGATGTGTAATCTTGACATACACTGGTTTTAATATAATTGGGAGCATGAAACATTTTTCTTGCTTTTATATTATTGTTTCATTTTCTATGTCCAGTTATCACACCAAAGCTGTATGATATCACTGGGTGAGTTGGTTTATATTGCACTTATTTCCTGTTGTCGCCAGTTTTAATGAGCTCAGTTTCAAAATATTCCTGCTTACATTTATCCTTTATTTGTTCATGTTGAAGGTGTTGCTCCTTCATCTCTCTCCAGAGTGAATTACTGATGTATTATGTAGCTACTCCGTTACCATAACTCTATTGAATCAGCATTATATGGTCTTTCTGGTTATGTCTCTTTCTCGAAAGTAGTGTCTCAAATGTTTAGAGATTTCTGATATCACAGCAAGAATGGACTCATTTCTTAGCCAGGCATATTCAAACTCAAGAAATGAATCATTAGTTTTGATGTTGTTGAGCGCTTTCTTCTCAGCACATGCAACATCCTCAAGATGGCTTCCTTGTTTATAAGGTGTCAAGCAGTGGTATATTTAAATGTGCCCGAAATTTTTGATTAGTCCCATTGCTCCAAGCATTATTGGAACAATTTGTGTTCTTATTCCATATCAGTTTGGTTCTGACTGTATATCTTGGTATTTCATGATTTTGTTTCTCTGACCGTGGACACTGTAGTCATTAGTGGTTATTTCAATCAACAAGTACCTTTTGTTCTTTTTCCTGATAATATCGGGTTTTCTGCCCACTTTTGGTTGTTGGTATTGTGATCCCATGTGATCATTAATCTCTATTCCTGTGATTCTTGGTCGTGTTTCCAGTGTCTTCTACCTGTATGTAATAGTGTTTGCACAGTTTCCATTGATCAATCTTACCATTGTTGTGTCTTCTAGTATACAGGCTTCATGAGTACTTCACATCCAGTCATGAGATGTTCAACTGTTTCTAATTCTGTACTATAGACCCTGCATTTGTCTATTTTCCTGTTTTTTCTATGGATTTTGTGAATATCTTGTGTTGCCCAATATCTTGGCTGCCATTATCAGTCTCTCTCTCTGACCTAATTACCCTTTTTAACCACCTGGTTCGTTTGATCATCTGGGTTATTCCAGTTCTTGTATTTTCCAAAATATTAGGCTTTCCAATTATTTTTCCTTTTCTGTTGGTCTGTCGCTTACTTTTCTGATCTTTGTACTTTCTGTTACTGACTGTTTTTTATCTACTTGTGATTGACATTAACTCGTACTATTCTGAAGGGTTTTCTAATTTAATAAGTGAAGTCATCTTAGTTTATTTTCTTCATGACACAAGACTTTGACTATATTTGGGTCCAAGGATGGTGCAGGTAGCCCTGTTATTTTAGATCTGTATGTAATCAATCTCATGAGGCCTCCTCTCGACCTTTTGGGATGTATAATCTGACATACACTGGTTTTATTTATCACTGGTGAGCATGAAACATTTTTCTTGTTTATATCTAGCTGTTCAACACTTTCTGGCCAGTCTATCACCAAAGTTGTATGATACTGGAAGTGTGAGTTTTTTCTAGCGTATTTTGTTTCCGTTGTCAAAGCAGTTTTTGTGAATGAGTTCGTTCTCTAAATATTCCTTCTTATTTACTCATTGTTCATGTTGTGCTGTTGTTCTTCATTTCTCTCTAGAGTGAATCTCATTGAGGTATTAGGCTACCCGTACATACCTTATTGCATTCAGCATATTTATATGGTCTCTTTGTTATATGGTCTTCTATCTCTGGTTAGTGTCTCCAAATGTTTAGAGGTTTCGATACTTTGACAAGAATGGACCCCATTCCCAGCTAGGGCATTTATGTACTGTATTAGTTTTGATGTTGTTGAGAGCTTTTCTCAGTTACGCAATATCCCCAGATGCTTCGTTTTAGTCTAAGGTGTCACAAGTATTGGTAGCATATTTAAGTGTGCTGAAGTTCTTTTTTGATTAGTTCCATTGTTCAAGCATTATTGAATAATTTGTGTTCTATTCCATATCGTTTGGTTTCGACTGCATATTTGGTATTTCATGATTTTGTTTCTCTGTACAGGACACTGTGGTTACTAGGTGGTTATTTCAATCAGCAATGCTACCTTTTTGTTCTTTTTCTATTACAATATCTGGTTTGTGTTTCTTCCTCTTCTTGGTTGTTGGTATTGGGTGATCCCATGTGATCATTACTTCTTCATTCTCTGTGATTCTTTGTGGTTTGTGTTTCCAGTGTCTTTCTGCTACCTGTATGTGATAGTGTGTGCATAGTTTCCAGTGGATCAGTCTTGCTACATTGTTGTGTCTTTCAGTATACATTCCTTCTGCCATGAGTACTTCGCATCCAGCCAAGAGATGAGCCATTGTTTTTAATGCTTTACTACACAATCTGCACTTGTCTCTTTCGCCTGTTTTTCTATGGATTTGATGAACCATCTTGTGCAGGGGCCACTATATTTGGCTGCCATTATGCTCTCATCTCGTGACCCAAATTCATCTTTTTAACCACTCATGGTCAGGGCTTGATCGAACTGTGGTTGTTCGATTAGCTCTTTATTTTCCAGTATAATTATGGGCTTTCAGTTGTTTTTTTTTCTTTTGGTCTTTGTTCTTATACTCCTTTTTCTAATTTTTCACACTTTTTGTTTGCTGTTCCTATCTGCTAGTGATTAACATCCATTCTGCTAACCTCCTGAAGGCTTCTCCTAATTTGATGAGTAAAATCATCTTAGGCTTATTTTCTTCATGATGCAGAACCTTGACTATATGTGGATCCAAGGATGTCAGTAGGTTTGTATGTACCCTGCTATTGTAGATACATATGTAATCAGTCTCAATGAGGCCCATGCCTCCCTCCGACCTTGGGATGTATAATCTTGACATACACTGGTTTTTATATATCATTTGGTGAGCATGAAACATTTTTCTTATTTTTATATCTAGTTGTTTCAACACTTTCAGTGGCCAGTGTATCACACCAAAGCTGAATAATATCACTGGAAGGCTGAGTTGGTTAATAGCTTGCACTTTATTTTCTGTTGTCAAATCAGTTTTCAGAATGAGCTTCAGTCTTCTAAAATATTCCTTGCTTACTTTTACTCTCATTTGTGCATGTTGTGCTGTTGCTCCTTCATCTCTCTCCAGAGTGAATTCACTGATGAGTTATCAGGCTACCCCTGTTACCATAACTCTCATTGCATTCAGCACATTTATATGATGTCTCTTGGTTATATGGTCTCTTTCTCGTGTTAGTGTCTCCAAATGTTTAGAGATTTCTGATATCACAGCAAGAATGGACCCCATTCCTCAGCCAGGCCATATTCAAAAGTCAAGAAATTAGTACAGTATTAGTCTTAGATGTTTGCTGAGAGCGCTCTTCTCAGCACATGCAACATTCCCAAGATGACTTCCTTTTGAAGTTCATAAGGTGTCACAAGTATTGGTAGCATATTTAAATGTGCCCAAATGTTCTTTTTGATTAGTCCCATTGCTCCAAGCATTATTGGAACAATTTGTGTGTTCATATTCCACATCAGTTTGGTTCTGACTGCATATCTTGGTATTTCATGATTTTGTTTCTCTGTACACAGGACACTGTAGTCACTAGGGGTGGCTATTTCAATCAGCAATGCTACCTTTGTTCTTTTTTCCTGTATTACAATATTGGGTTTTCTCGCTTCCAATTTCTTTGCTGTTGCGTGTTGTGATCCATGATCATTACGTTTCATTCTCTGTGATTCTTTGTGGTTCGTGTTTCCAGTGTCTCTGTGTTACCTGTATGTTATAGTGTCTGCACTTGGTTTCCAGTGGATCAGTCTTCTGATGTTGTTGTGTCTTTCAGTATACAGTCCTTCTGTCATGAGTATTTGCATCCAGCCAAGAGATGAACCACTGTTTCTAATGCTGTACTACAAATCCTGCATTTGTCTTGTTTCTCGTTTGTTTCTAATGGATTTGGTGAACCATCTTGTGCGTTGTCCACTATATTGGCTACCATTATCGACCTCTATCTGGTGACCTAAATTCACCTCTTTTTAACCACTCGTGGTCAGGGGCTTGATCGACTTGTGGTTGTGTGTGGTTGTCTCCTTGTATTTTCCATTATAAGTGGGCTTTCAGTTGTTTTTTCTTTCTGTTGGTCTTGTCCTTATACTCTTTTCTAATTTTTCACACTGTTGCTGGCTGTTACTTATCTGCTACTGGATTAACATTAGTCTCTGCTACTTTCCAAGGCTTCTTCTTCAATTTGATGAGTGAAATCATTTTAGACTTATTTTCATGATGCAGGACCGCGACTATGTGGTCAAGGATGTCAGTAGTGAATGTGCCCCACTGTTGGGATCTGTATGTAATCAATCTCAAGGAGGCCTATGCCTCACTCTGGCGAAGTTTTAGTCTTGGCATGCACTGTTTTTATATATTAACTTGTCATGAAGCAGTTTTCTTTTTATATCTAGCTGGTTCAATACTTTGTGGCCAGTCTATAACACCAGCTGTATATACGGGAAGGAAAGCTGGTTTACAGTTTGCACTTTATTTCATATTGTCAACAATTTCATTATGAGCTGCCCTCTAAATATTCCCTTCTTTTGCCTCATTTGTACATGTTGTGTTGTTGCCTTCTCCTTATTCCGTATTTATATACCCTCTTGCTCAAGTTCTTATGTCACAGCCTCCTGGATTAATGTTTTCTTTATGGGTTAACTTTCTCTTATAAATGTTGCTGGCATTTGTTCAGGCAAATGTTATCCGCATATCATTGACAAGGTCTTAACAATTTTGATGTGCTTTAGGTGTTGACAGATGAACTATAAAGCTTTTAGCTCATCTACAGCTGAGATGGATGTTGTTGTTGATTGTTTTTGTTTGGGGTTCGTTTATCCATAACTGAGTTTGTTGATTAGGTAACTTAATGGATTGAGGGCAAGGCAAAACAGAATTGGTTACAGGAGTCACCTTGAATATCCTTTGTTGATGTTTGTATTAATGTTGATTTGATCTTTCTCATGGTTTTATTGCAGGGTGGTTGCCACTTTCTCATGTCTTTGGATGAAGTTTGTCAGTGGGATGTATCCTGTAGATCTTTAAGCGCCTCTCTCCAGAATGAATTCACTGATTTTTGTCAGTATACTTCCAGGCAAACTCCTGTTGCATCAACACATTTATATGGTTTCTCTAGTTTAATGTTCCAAATGTTGGGATTTTTAAGCAGAGAATGACCTTCTATGGGAGGCCTATTCAAACTCAGAAATCAGTACTGTATTAGTCTTGATGTTTGCTGAAAGCTCCTTCAGTATGCAGCCCCAAGATGGCTTCCTTTGAAGTTAATAAGGTGTCACAGTTGGTAGCATATTTAACATACTGAGCTTTTGATTGTCTCATTGCAAAGCACTGTAGAATGATTTGCATCCTATTAGACATCAATTTGACTTTATTGCATATCTTGGTATTTCAGGTTGTCTCTCTCTGTAAACAGGACACTGTGGTCACTAGTGGCTATTTCATGAGCAATGCTGCTTTGTTTTTTTTTTCTTATATATCAGGTTTCTTGTCGGTTTTCTTGTAGTTGGTTTGGGTGATCCTTGTGATCATGATTTCTTCACTCTGTAATTCTTTGTGGTTCATGTTCATGTCTCCTGTTTAGTGTGTCCCACTGTTAGGTTTGATACCGTGCTGAGAATGGACCCTATTCTGTTAGGCATATTCAAAATTCAGGAAATCAGTACTGGATTAATCTTTGATGTTTGCTGACAGTCTCTTCTCAGCACATGCAGCATTCCCAAATGGTTTTCTTTTAGTTCATATGTCACAAATATTGGTGGTATATTTAAATGTGCCTGGAGTTCTTTGATTAGTCCCATTGCTCCAAGCCCTACTGGAACAATTTTTGTATCCTATTCCACCAGTTTGGTTTCGACCTTATCTTGTTCATATTTTATGTCTCTGTGTGCGGGACTCTAGTGGGTTGTTTTGTCAGAAATGTTGCTGTTCTTTTTTTGTATTACAATATCTGGTTTCTTGCTCCACTTGGCATTGTATTGGTGATCCATGTGATCATTACTTCTTCATTTCTGTGTTCTTTGTTTTGTTTCAGTGTATATCTGCCTGTATATAATAGTGTTTGCTGGTTTCAATGGATCTATTGCTACATTGTTGTTTTTTCAGTATACAGGCCTCTGCCATGATTACTACTTGATCGTGAGGTGTGCCTTTTTTTCTAATTCTACTATAGACCCTGCATTTGTCTATTCTCCAGTTTTTCCTATGGTTTGTAAACTATCTTGTGTGTGGCCAATATCTTGGTGCCATTATCAGTATCCATCCGTGACTAAATTCCCCTTTTTAACCACTCATGGTTCGCTTGATCGACCTGTGGTTAGCAGTAGCTCCTGTATTTTCCACTATATTGTGGGCTTCAATTATTTTTCCTTTCTGTTGGTCTTTGTCGTTTTCCTTTTTCTTCTTTCGTTTCTGTTACTGACTCTTCCTTATCTACTTGGGACTGACATCAACTTATACCATCTGAGGCTTCTCCTAATTTGATAAGTGAAGTCATCTTGGGCATTTTCTTCTCGGCACAAGACCTTGACTATATTTGGGTCAGGACAGTAAGGTGTTTGTAGCCTCTTATTAGATCTACTGTATGTGTCCAATCTTGGAATGAGTCTTGCTCCTCCCAACCTTGGATGTAAATCTTGACATACACTGTTTTTAATATATCGTTGGTGAGCATGAAACAGTTTTCTTGTTTTATGTCTATTGGTCAACACTTCTTATTGTCTATCATCAAAGCTGTATAATATCACTGGGAGGGTGAGTTGGTTTATAGTTTGCATTTTTTTCCTGTTGTCCGGCAGTTTTCAGAATGAGCTTCAACCTTCTAAAATATTCCTTCCTTGTGTTTACCTTACTTGTTCATGTTGTGCTATTGCTCCTTTGTTCTCTCTGAGGAATTCACTTGAGTATTATTAGATTACTCCTGTCAGCAGTTAACTCTCTATTGCATTCATCACATTTATATGGTCTCTCTTGGTTATATGGTCTCTCTCTGCTCAGGTTAGTGTCTCCAAATGTTAGAGGTTTCTTGATACGGTGACGAGAATGGGCCTCTGTTCCTTGACCTGGGCATATACTGTATTGGTCTTTGATGTTTGCTGAGCTCTTTCCACCACGTAGTTTCCCCAAGATGGCTTCCTTTTGAAGTTCATAAGGTGTCACAAGTATTGGTAGCATATTTAAATGTGCCCGGAAGTTCTTTTTGATTAGTTCCATTGCTCCAAGCATTATTGGAACAATTTGTGTGTTCTTATTCCACATCAGTTTGGTTTCTGACTGCATATATTGGTATTTCATGATTTTGTTTCTCTGTACACAAGACACTGTAGTCACTAGGGGTGGCTATTTCAATCAGCAATGCTACCTTTGTTCTTTTTTATTGTATTACAATATTGGGTTTTCTCGCTTCCACTTTCTTGACTGTTGGTATTGGGTGATCCCATGTGATCATTACTTCTTCATTCTCTGTGATTCTTTGTGGTTTGTGTTTCCAGTGTCTTTCTGCTACCTGTATGTTATAGTGTGTTCATAGTTTCCAGTGGATTAGTCTTGCTACGTTGTTGTGTCTTTCAGTATACAGTCCTTCTGCCATGAAGTACTTCGCATCCAGCCAAGAGATGAGCCATTGTTTTTAATGCTTTACTACACAATCTGCACTTGTCTCTTTCTCCTGTTTTTCTATGGATTTGGTGAACCATCTTGTGCGCAGGCCACTATATTGGGCTGCCATTAGCCATCTCTCATCTCGTGACCTAAATTCACCTCTTTTTAACCACTCATAGGTCAGGGCTTGATCGAACTGTGGTTGTTTCAGTAGCTCCTTATATTTTCCAGTATAATTATGGTATTTCCAGTTGTTTTTTCTTTTCTGTTGGTCTTTGTCCTTATACTCCTTTTTTCTAATTTTTCACACTTTCTGTTGCTTGCTGTTCCTTATCTGCTAGTGGATTAACATCCATTTCTGCTAACCTCCTGAAGGCTTCTCCTAATTTGACGAGTAAAATCATCTTAGGCTTATTTTCTTCATGATGCAGGACCTTGACTATATGTGGATACAAGGATGTCAGTAGGTTTGTATGTAGCCCTGCTATTGTAGATACATATGTATTCAGTCTCAATGAGGCCCATGCCTCCCTCCAACCTTGGGATCTATAATCTTGACATACACTGCTTTTAATATTTCAATTGGTGAGCATGAAACATTTTTCTTGTTTTTATATCTAGCTGTTTCAATACTTTCAGTAGCCAGTCTATCACACCAAAGCTGTATGATATCACTGGAAGGCTGAGTTGGTTAATAGCTTGCACTTTATTTCCTGTTGTCAAAGCAGTTTTCAGAATGAGCTTCAGTCTTCTAAAATATTCCTTGCTTACTTTTATTCTCATTTGTTCATGTTGTGCTGTTGTTCCTTCATCTCTCTCCAGAGTGAATTCACTGATGAATTATCAGGCTACTCCTGTTACCATAACTCTCATTGCATTCAGCACATTTATATGATCTCTCTTGGTTATATGGTCTCTTTCTCCGTTTAGTGTCTCCAAATGTTTAGAGATTTCTGATATCTTGGCAAGAATGGACCCCATTCCTTTGCCAGGCCATATTCAAAACTCAAGAAATTAGTACAGTATTAGTCTTTGATGTTTGCTGAGAGCGCTCTTCTCAGCACACGCAACATCCCCAAGATGACTTCCTTTTGAAGTATATGTGTGACAGTTTGTGTTTAAATGTTCAATTTTCTTTTGATTAGTCCTATTGCTCAAGCATTATTGGAACAATTTGTGTGTTCTTATTCCACATCAGTTTGGTTTCTGGCTGCATCTTGGTATTTCATGATTTTGTTCTCTGTATGCGAGACACTGTAGTCACTAGATTGGTTATTCAATCAGCAATGTTACCTTTGTTCTATTTTCCTTTATTACAATATCAGGTTTTCTTGCTTCCAATTTCTTGGCTTTTGGTATTGGGTGATCCCATGTGATCATTACTTCTTCATTCTCTGTGATTCTTTGTGGTTCATTTTTCCAGAGTCTCTCTGCTACCTGTATGTTATAGTGTCTGCATAGTATCCAGTGGATCAGTCTTGCTACATTGTTGTGTCTTTCAGTATGCAGTCCTTCTGCCATGAGTACTTTGCATCCAGCCAAGAGATGAGCCACTGTTTCTAGTTCTGTACTACAAAACCTGCACTTGTCTGTTTCTCCTATTTTTCTATGGATTTGGTGAACCATGTTGTGTGCAGTCCACTATATTGGGCTGCCATTATCCATCTCTCATCTCATGACCTAAATTCACCTCTTTTTAACCACTCATGGGTCAGGGCTTGATCGACCTGTGGTTGTTATTATAGCATATGTTTTCTTTAATTAGGGCCCAGTTGTTTCTTTTCTGTTGTTTTGTTATATACCTTTTTCAGTTTTTATACTTTTTCTGCTGGCTTTACTTATCTGCTATTGACACATTCATCTCTCTACCTCCCTTCCCAATTGATGAGAAATCATCTTGGGCTTGTTTTCTTCATGATGCAGGACCTTAATTGTGGGTCAAGGATGTCTGTAGTATCTGTGTATCCCCACTGTTTGGATCTGTTTGTAATCTCATGGGCCTGCCTCCTCTGACCTAAGTTATAGTCTTGGCATGCACTGGTTTATATATTAACTAGTGGGCATGAAGCAGCTTTTTTTATATCTAGCTGGTTCAATACTTTCTGTGATCTATAACACCAAAGTTGTGTGATATCGTGGTAAGGGCAAGCTGGTTTCTGCTTACACTTTATTTCATATTGTCAACACAATTTTCAGTATGAGCTTTAACCTCTAAAATATCTTGCTTATTTTTGCTCTCATTTGTACATGTTGTGTTGTTGCCCTTCCTCTATTTCTAGGTATTTTCTTTCTCCAAGTTCTTTTGTGCTGCGCCCTCCAGGTTAATGTTTTCTATGGTTAACTTTCTCTCTATAATGTTGCTGGCACATTTGTCTAGCCAAATGTCATCCATATATCATGAGACAAGGTCTTAACAATTTGTAGTTGTGCTTTCAGGTGTTTGACAGATGAACTATAAAGCTTTAGGTCATCTACAAAAAGGAGATGGGATGTTAGCAGTTGATTGTTTTTGTTTCTGGGGTTCAAGCTGTATTCATAACCGAGTTTGTTGATTAGGTAACTTAATGGATTGAGTGCAAGGCAAAACAGAATTGGTGACAAGGAGTCACCTTGAAATATCCCTTGTTGGATGTTTATATTAGGGATGGTGATTTGACCTTTCTCGTGGTTTAATTGCAGGGTGGTTTGCCGCTTTCTCATAGTCGTTATGATGAAGTTTATCAGTGTGCGATGTATCCTGTAGATCTTTAAACACTCTCTCTCTCCAGAATGAATTCACTGATATTTTGTCAGAGTATTCTTCCAGGCAAAACTCCTGTAGCATTCAACTCATTTATATGGATTGTCTCAGGGTTAATGTCTCCAGATGTTTAGGGATTTCTGGTACCGTGAAGAGTATGGATCCCATTCTTAAGCCAGGGCCTATTCAAAACTCAGGAAATCGGTACTGTATTAGTCTTTGATGTTTGTTGAAAGCGGTCTTCTCAGTACATGCAACGCCCCCAGGATGGCTTCCTTTTGAAGTTCATAAGGTGTCACAAATATTGGTAGCATATTTAAACATACCAGAAAGTTATTTTTGATTAGTCTCATTGCTCGAAGCACTGTAGGAATGATTTGTGCATCCTTATTCCACTTCACTTTGGTTTCTTATTGCATATCTTGGTATTTCATTATTTTCTCTCTCTCTGTAAGCAGAACACTGTGGTCACTAGGGGTGGCTATTTCAATCAGCAATGCTACCTTTGTTCTTTTTTCTTGTATTATATATCAGGTTTTCTTGCTTCCATTTTCTTTGCAGTTGGTATTGGGTGATCCCTTGCGATCATTATTTCTTCACTCTGTAATTCTTTGTGGTTCATGTTTAATGTTTTGCCTGGGGTTAGTGTCTCCAAATGGTTAGGGATTTCAGATACCGTGTTTAGAATGGACCCCATTCTTAAGCCAGGACATATTCAAAATTCAAGAAATCAGTACTGGATTAATCTTTCATGTCTGCTGACAGTTCTCTTCTCAGCACATGCAACATCCCCAAAATGGCTTCCTTTTAAAGTTCATAAGGTGTCACAAATATTGGTAGCATATTTAAATGTGCCTGAAAGTTCTTTTTGATTAGTCCAATTGCTCCAAGCACTACTGGAACAATTTGTGTGTCCTTACCCACATCAGTTTGGTTTCTGAATGATATCTTGGTATTTCATAATTTTATGTCTCTCTGTATGCAGGACACTAGGAGTGGCTATTTCAATCAGAAATGTTACCTTTGTTCTATTTTATTGTATTACAATATCTGGTTTCCTTGCTTCCACTTTCTTGGCAGTTGGTATTGGGTGATCCCATGTGATCATTACTTCTTCTTTCTCTGTGATTCTTTGTGGTTCATGTTTCCAGTGTACATCTGCTACCTGTATATAATAGTGTTTGCACAGTTTCCAATGGATCAATCTTGCTACATTGTTGTGTCTTTCAGTATACAGGCCTTCTGCCTTGAGTATTTCACATCCAGCCATGAGATGTGCAACTGTTTCTAATTCTGTACTATTGACCCTGCACTTGTCTATTTCTCCAGTTTTTTCTTTTGATTTTGTGAACCATCTTGTGTGTAGCCCACTATCTTGGGCTGCCATTATCAGTCTCTCATCTCGTGACCTAAATTCACCTCTTTTTAACCACTCATGGTTCAAGGCTTGATTGACCTGTGGTTATTCCAGTAGCTCCCTGTATTTTCCACAATAATTATGGGCTTTCCAATTATTTTTCCTTTCCTGTTGGTCTTTGTCGTTTTACTCCTTTTTCTGTTTCTTTGCCCTTTTTGTTACTTACTGTTCCTTATGTACTTGTGGACTGACATTATTCTCTGCTACCATTCTGAAGGCTTCTTCTAATTTGATAAGTGAAGTCATCTTAGGCTTACTTTCTTCATGACACAAGACCTTGACTGTATTTGGGTCCAAGGATGTCAGTAAGTATGTGTGTAGCTCTGCTATTGTAGATCTATATGTGTAATCAATCTCAATAAGGCCCACGCATCCCTCTGACCTTGGGATGTATAATCTTGACATACACTGGTTTTTATATATCAATTGGTGAGCATGAAACATTTTTCTTGTTTTAATATCTAGCTGGTTAAACACTTTCTGTGGCCAGTCTATCACACCAAAGCTATATGATATCACTGGAAGGGTGAGTTGGTTTATAGCTTGCACTTTATTTCCTGTTGTCAAAGCAGTTTTCAGAATGAGCTTCAACCTTCTAAAATTTTCCTTGCTTACGTTTACTCTCATTTGTTCATGTTGTGCTGTTGCTCCATCATCTCTCTCCAGAGTGAATTCACTGAGGTATTATTAGGCTACTCCTGTCACCATAACTAGTATTGCATTCAGCACATTTATATGGTCTCTCTTGGTTACATGGTCTCTCTCTATCTCAAGTTAGTGTTTCCAAATGTTTAGAGATTTCTGATACCGTGACAAGAATGGACCTCATTCCTTAGCCAGGCCACATTCAAAACTCAAGAAATTAGTACTGTATTAGTCTTTGATGTTTGCTGACAGCGCTCTTCTCAGCACATGCAACATCCCCAAGATGGCTTCCTTTTGAAGTTCATAAGGTGTCACAAGTATTGGTAGCATATTTAAATGTGCCCAGAAGTTCTTTTTGATTAGTCCCATTGCTCCAAGCATTATTGGAACAATTTGTGTGTTCTTATTCCACATAAGTTTGGTTTCTGACTGCATATATTGATATTTCATGATTTTGTTTCTCTGTATGCAGGACACTGAAGTCACTAGGGGTGGCTATTTCAATCAGCAATGCTACCTTTGTTCTTTTTTCTTGTATTACAATATTGGGTTTTCTCGCTTTCACTTTCTTGGCTGTTGGTATTGGGTGATCCCATGTGATCATTACTTCTTCATTCTCTGTGATTCTTTGTGGTTTGTGTTTCCAGTGTCTTTCTGCTACCTGTATGTTATAGTGTGTGCATAGTTTCCAGTGGATCAGTCTTGCTACGTTGTTGTGTCTTTCAGTATACAGTCCTTCTGCCATGAGTACTTCGCATCCAGCGAAGAGGTGAGCCATTGGTTCTAATGCTGTACTACAAAATTTGCACTTTTCTCTTTCTCCTGTTTTTCTATGGATTTGGTGAACCATCTTGTGTGAAGGCCACTATATTGGGCTGCCATTATCCATCTCTCATCTCATGACCTAAATTCACCTCTTTTTAACCATTCATGGGTCTGGGCTTGATCAAACTGTGGTTGCTCCAATAGCTCCTTATATTTTCCACTATAATTATGGGCTTTCGAGTTTTTTTATTTTCTGTTGGTCTTTGTCCTTCTACTCCTTTTTCTAATTTTTCACACTTTCTATTGCTGGCTATTCCTTATCTGCTAGTGGATTAACATCCATCTCTGCTACCCTCCTGAAGGCTTCTCCTAATTTGATGAGTGAAATCATCTTATGCTTATTTTCTTCATGATGCAGGACCTTGACTATATGTGGGTCCAAGGATGTCAGTAGGTATGTATGTAGCCCTGCTGTTGTAGATCTATATATGTAATCAGTCTCAATGAGGCCCATGCCTCCCTCCAACCTTGGGATGTATAATCTTGATATACACTGGTTTTTATGTATCAATTGGTGAGCATGAAACATTTTTCTTGCTTTTATATCTAGCTGTTTCAACACTTTCAGTGGCCAGTCTATCACACCAAAGCTGTATGATATCACTGGAAGGGTGAGTTGGTTTATAGCTTGCACTTTATTTCCTGTTGTCAAAGCAGTTTTCAGAATGAGCTTCAGCCTTCTAAAATATTCCTTGCTTACATTTACTCTCATTTGTTCATGTTGTGCTGTTGCTCCTTCATCTCTCTCCAGAGTGAATTCATTGATGTACTATCAAGCTACTCCTGTTACCATAATTCTTATTGCATTCAGCACATTTATATGGTCTTTCTTGGTTATATGGTCTCTTTCTTGAGTAAGTGTATCCAAATGTTTAGAGATTTCTGATACCATGGCAAGAATGAACCCCCATTCCTTAGCCAGGGCATATTCAAAACTCAAGAAATTAGTACTGTATTAGTCTTTGATGTTTGCTGAGAGCGCTTTTCTCAGCACACTCAACATCACCAAGATGACTTCCTTTTGAAGTTCATAAGGTGTCACAAGTATTGGTAGCATATTTAAATTTGCCCGAAAGTTCTTTTTTGATTAGTCCCATTGCTCCAAGCATTATTGGAACAATTTGTGTGTTCTTATTGCACATCAGTTTGGTTTCTGACTGCATATCTTGATATTTCATGATTTTGTTTCTCTGTACACAGGACACTGTAGTCACTAGGGATGCCTATTTCAATCAGCAATGCTACCTTTGTTCTTTTTTCCTGTATTACAATATTGGGTTTTCTCGCTTCCAATTTCTTGGCTGTTGGTATTGGGTGATCCCATGTGATCATTACTTCTTCATTCTCTGTGATTCTTTGTGGTTCGTGTTTCCAGTGTCTCTCTGCAACCTGTATGTTATAGTGTCTGCATAGTTTCCAGTGGATCAGTCTTGCTACGTTGTTGTGTCTTTCAATATACAGTCCTTCTGCCATGTGTACTTTGCTTCCAGCCGAGATGAGCCACTGTTTCTAATGCTGTACTACAAAACTGCACTTGTCTGTTTCTTCTGTTTTTCTATGGATTTGGTGAACCATCTTTTGCGCTGGCCACTATATTGGGCTGCTATTATCCATCTCTCATCTCATGACCTAAATTCACCTCTTTTTAACCACTCATGGGTCAGGGCTTGATCGACTTGTTTTTGTTCCAATAGCTCCTTATATTTTCCATTATAATTATTGGCTTTCCAGTTGCTTTTTCTTTTCAGTTGGTCTTTGTCCTTATACTCCTTTTTCTAATTTTTCACACTTTCTGTTGCTGGCTGTTACTTATCTGCTACTGGATTAACATTCATCTCTGCTACCCTCCTGAAGGCTTCTCCTAATTTGATGAGTGAAATAATCTTAGGCTTGTTTTCTTCATGATGCAGAACCTTGACTATGTTTGCATCCAAGGATGTCAGTAGGTATCTATGTAGCCCCACTATTGTGGATCTGTTTGTGTAATCAATCTCAAGGAGGCCTATGCCTCCCTCTGACCTAGAGATTTATAGTCTTGGCATGCACTGGTTTTTTATATATTAACTAGTGGGCTTGAAGCAGTTTTCTTGTTTTTATATCTGGCTGGTTCAATACTTTCTGTGGCCAGTCTATAACACCAAAGCTGTATGATATCACGGGAAGGGCAAGCTGGTTTATAGCTTGTACTTTATTTCACATTGTCAACACAATTTTCAGTATGAGCTTTAACCTTCTAAAATATTCCTTGCTTATTTTTGCTCTCATTTGTACATGTTGTGTTGTTGCCCCTTCCTCTATTCCCAGGTATTTATATACTCCCTCTTGCTCAAGTTCTTTTATGTCACAGCCCTCCGCCAGGTTAATGTTTTCTTTATGAGTTAACTTTCCTGCTATAAATGTTGCTTTGGCACATTTATCTAGGCCAAATGTCATCTGTATATCATCAGACAAGATCTTAACAATTTGTAGTTGTGCTTTCAGGTGTTTGACAGATGAACTATAAAGCTTTAGGTCATCTACAAAGAGGAGATAGGATGTTAGCTATTGATTGTTTTTGTTTCTGGGGTTCAAGCTGTATCCATAACTGAGTTTGTTGAGTAGGTAACTTAATGGATTGAGGGCAAGGCAAAACAGAATTGGTTATAAGGAGTCACCTTGAAATATCCCTTGTTGGATGTTTATGTTAGGGATGGTGATTTGACCTTTCTCGTGGTTTAATTGCAGGGTGCTTTGCCACTTTCTCATAGTTTTTGTGATTAAGATTATCAGTGTGGGATGTATCCTGTAGAACTTTAAACAATCTCTCTCCAGAATGAATTCACTGATATTTTGTCAGAGTATACTTCCAGGCAAAACTCCTGTAGCATTCAACACATTCATATGGTTTGTCTCAGGGTTAATGTCTCCAGATGTTTAGGGATTTCTGGTACCGTGATGAGTATGGATCCCATTCTTAAGCCAGGGCCTATTCAAAACTCAGGAAATCGGAACTGTATTAGTCTTTGATGTTTGCTGAAAGCGCTCTTCTCAGTACATGCAACGCCCCCAGGATGGCTTCCTTTTGAAGTTCATAAGGTGTTACAAATATTGGTAGCATATTTAAACATACCAGAAAGTTCTTTTTGATTAGTCACATTGCTCGAAGCACTGTAGGAATGATTTGTGCATCCTTATTCCAAATCACTTTGGTTTCTTATTGCATATCTTGGTATTTCAGGATTTTGTCTCTCTCTGTAAGCAGGACACTGTGGTCACTAGGGGTGGCTATTTCGATCAGCAATGCTTCCTTTGTTCTTTTTTCTTGTATTATATATCAGGTTTTCTTGCTTCCATTTTCTTTGCAGTTGGTTTTGGGTGATCCCTTGTGATCATTATTTCTTCACTCTGTAATTCTTTGTGGTTCATGTTTCATGTCTCTCCTGGGGTTAGTATCTCCAAATGGTTAGGGATTTCTGATACCGTGATGAGAATGGACCCCATTCTTAAGCCAGGGCATATTCAAAATTCAGGAAATCAGTACTGGATTAATCTTTGATGTTTGCTGACAATGCTCTTCTCAGCACATGCAACATCCCCAAAGTGACTTCCTTTTGAAGTTCATTAGGTGTCACAAATATTGGTAGCATATTTAAGTGTGCCTGAAAGTTCTTTTTGATTAGTCCCATTGCTCCAAGCACTACTGGAACAATTTGTGTGTCCTTATTCCACATCAGTTTGGTTTCTGACTGCATAACTTGGTATTTCATAATTTTATGTCTCTCTGTATGCAGGAAACTAGGAGTGGCTATTTCGATCAGAAATGTTACCTTTGTTCTTTTTTATTGTATTACAATATCTGGTTTTCATGCTTCCACTTTCTGGGCAGTTGGTATTGGGTGATCCCATGTGATCATTACTTCTGCATTCTCTGTGATTCTTTGTGGTTCATGTTTCCAGTGTTTCTCTGCTAACTGTATGTTTATTTATTTGCTTTTGGTAACTGGGTAAGTGCACTAGACAGAACTGCCTATTTTCAGCCATGACTCGGGAGAGTACAAGTCAAGGAACGGGTTAAAACAAATACATATACAGTGTTGTACAGTAGTAGATTCCTAACAGTTATACAGAGGTGCAAGTTACATAGTACATAGAGGAGGTACATATCACCTAGTATATTAGGGGAAAAAAGACAAAAAGGCATGATTTACTGCTAATATTATACAAAATATGACAGTATTGTTGGTAAGTCAGCAAGGAGACAATTTCCCGTCAGAGACAGGGAACAAAGTGCATAGCTGCAGCTTGGGAAGAGTGGGGATGGGAGTAATTAAGAGGCCACGGGGAAATTTAAGTGCAGGACAATGGTAGATTTGCATGACTCATGAAGCTAGGGACATTTGCAAATGTCAAGGGAGGCGAGGTAATTGCAGAGGCCTTTCTTGAAAGTGGAGTGGGATTTGGAGTGCCTAAGATCAAGTGGGAGAGAGTTCCAAAATTTGGGTACATAGAAGGAGAAGGCAAGTTCACCCATCCTGGTAGAGCATTTTGGGACATGGAACAGAGGGAATGAGGGCAGTCCATGGGGGTGAGCATAGCAGTGAGTGTGGAGGGGATAGAAGAATGAATAATGTTGTTTAGTCAGGCAACCTAATGAATAAGCCCAATGCGAGGAAGGAGACAACCAGTGGAGGTCAGAGTAGAGAATACAGTGGTGCTTAAGACAAGGATCAGATATTGAAAATCTACAGATATTATTGTAGGCAACATCCCATATTTGCAAGATGCTTGCCTGTGCCATAGCTAAGACAGGCAGAGCGTAGCAGACTCCAGGGAGGAGAAGGCCTTGGGTGACAGAGATCCTGATGGCAGGTGGCAGAAACTGATGGATTCAGTAAGCCAATCCAGTTTTAGCATTGACTGATTTGCAGACAGCTTTGACATGCAGGGAGAAGTTAAGAGATGGATCCAGTGTGACACCTACGTATTTCAAAGACTGAGTTACTTCTACAAGTGAGCCATCAAGACAAGAAACCTGGAGAGACAGAGTTGAAGTGACAGATTTTCTTTGTTATCCAAAGAGCATAGCCTGGGTGTTGGCAGCATTTAGCACCAGGCGGTGGGATGTAAGCCAAGTTTGTATACTATGAAGATCAGAAGAAAGGTGAGAGTTAATTTCATGACTAGAGCTGGAGGGAGACATAGAGAACCAAGTCATTGGCATAGAGTAAGGAGAGACTGTGGGAGGGCACCATAGATAGGTTATTGACAAACAACAAAAAGAGCAGGGACCCAAGTACGGAACCATTTGGGATGCCTGAACAAAGCAGAACAGGGGCACAGAGAACTTTATGACAGGAGATAGACTGGGAGTGGCTCCACAGATAGCTGGCAAACCAGGCGTATGTGGATTGAGAGGCACCAATAGAGCCTAGTTGATGCAGTAGCAGGTTGTGGTTAACTAAGTCAAACGCTTTTGACATGTCAATAAAAACAGCCCCAGTAAGCTGGCCTTGGTCCATAGCAGATTTGATGTCTCTGGTGAATTGTACTAGGGCCGTCGTGGTGCTGTGGTTTGGCCTAAAGCCATGCTGAGCAGGAGCTTGCAGGTTAAAGTTGACAATGAAGTTAGACACCTGGTGATGGATAAGCTTCTCCAGGAGTTTACTGAGAGTCAGCAGGACTGCAGTAGAACAGCAGTTTGTTAGGTTTTTTGGATCACCATTTTTGAAGACTGGGATAACCCTGGCATTTTTACAGGAGAGGGGCACAGTAGCCGAGGTAATGGAGAGGCTGAATAATTGCATGATGGGGGTGGCAAGAAGATATGCACCTAATTTGAGAATTCTAGGCTCCAGTCCATCAATGCTTCCACTGCTGTGGGGTGATATCATGTTAAGAGCTCGTAGGACATCCACCCTGGAGACCATGTGGAGAATCAGGGAAGTATGAGATGGGGGAGGTCGGGGGAGGTGTGGTGAGGGGGGACCATCAGCATCAAAACTAGGGAGGGCGGTAAAGAGTGAGCTGAAAACATTAGATATGGTATTAGGGTTGTTACAGGAGATGTAATTTATTAGAAAGTCATGGGGTGTTTGGGACGTGGAGTGTCCCATTATGTGTTTTTTTTGTGCCCAGTACCTTTTTGGGTCACTAGAGGTGACATAAAGAAGACCTCTATAGTAATTGCTGTTGGAAGTCCGTAGTGCTTCCTTACAAGAGTTATGAAGAGAGCGATATGCGATGAAGTCAGAGAGCATGGATGAGGTTTTCCATCTGGTCCAGAGTTTGTCCCATAGGGTCTGCACAGTTTCCAATGGATCAATCTTGCTACATTGTTGTGTCTTTCGGTATACAGGCCTTCTGCCATGAGTACTTCACATCATGTCTCTCTCGGGGTTAGTGTCTCCAAATGTTTAGGGATTTCTAATACCGTGGCAAGAATGGACCCCATTCTTTAGTCAGGGCATATTCAAAACTCAAGAAATTAGTACTGTATTAATCTTTGATGTTTGCTGAGAGCACTCTTCTCAGCACACGCAACGTCCCCAAAATAGCTTCCTTTTGAAGTTCATAAGGTTTCACAAGTATTGGTAGCATATTTAAGTGTGCCTGAAAGTTCTTTTTGATTAATCTCATTGCTCCAAGCACTACTGGAACAATTTGTGTGTCCTTATTCCACATCAGTTTGGTTTCTGACTGCTTATCTTGGTATTTCATGATTTTGTGTCTCTCTGTACGCAGCACACTGTAGTCATAGGGGTAGCTATTTCAATTAGCAATGCTACCTTTGTTCTCTTTTCTTGTATTACAATATCAGGTTTTCTTGCTTCCACTTTCTTAGCTGTTGGTATTGGGTGATCCCATGTGATCATTACTTCTTCATTCTCTGTGATTCTTGGTGGTTCATGTTTCCAGTGTCTCTCTGCTACCTGTATGTTATAGTGTTTGCACAGTTTCCAGTGGATCAATCTTGCTACATTGTAATGTCTTTCAGTATACAAGCCTTCTGCCATGAGTGCTTCATATCCAGCCACGAGATGTGCAACTGTTTCTACTTCTGTACTACAGAACCTACACTTGTCTGTTTCTCCTGTTTTTCTATGGATTTTGTGAACCATCCTGTGCATAGCCCACTATCTTGGGCTGCCATTATCAGTCTCTCATCTCGTGGTCTAAATTCACCTCTTTTTAATCACTCATGGGTCAGGGCTTGATTGACCTGTGGTTGCTCCAGTAGCTCCCTGTATTTTCCACTATAATTAAGGTCTTTCTAATTGTTTTTTCTTTTCTGTTGGTCTTTATCCTTATACTCCTTTTTCTGATTCTTTGCATTTTCTGTTGCTGACAGTTCCTTATCTACTTGTGGATTGACATCAATCTCTGCTACCCTTCTGAAGGCTTCTCCTAATTTGATGAGTGAAGTCATTTTAGGCTTATTTTCTTCATGATGCAAGACCTTGACTATATTTGGGTCCAAGGATGTCAGTAAGTATGTATGTAGCCCTCACTTATTGTGGATCTATATGTGTAATCAATCTCAATGAGGCCCCTGCCTCCCTCTTCCCTTGGGATGTATAATCTTGGCATGCACTGGTTTTTGTATATTAATTGGTGAGCATGAAACATTTTTCTTGTTTTTATATCTAGCTGGCTCAACACTTTCTGTGGCCAGTCTATCACACCAAAGCTGTATGATATCACTGGAAGGGCGAGCTGGTTTATAGCTTTCACTTTATTTCGTGTTGTCAAAGCAGTTTTCAGAATTAGCTTTAACCTTCTAAAATATTCCTTGCTTACTTTTACTCTCATTTGTTCATGTTGTGCTGTTGCTCCTTCATCTATTTCCAGGTATTTATACACTCCTTCTTACTCAAGTTCTTTTATGTCACAAACCTCTGCCAGATTCATGTTTTGTTTATGAGTTAACTTTCCTGCTACAAATGTTGCTTTGGCACATTTGTCTAGGCCAAACATCATCCGTATGTCATCAGAAAAGGTCTTAACAATTTGTAGTTGTTCTTTGAAATGTTTGTCAGATGAACTATAAAGTTTTAGGTCATCTACAAATAGAAGGTGAGATGTTAGCTGTTGATTGTTTTTGTTTCTGGGGTTCAAGCTGTATCCATAGCCTAGGTTGTTGATTAGACTACTCAAGGGATTGAGGGCAAGGCAAAACAGAAGTGGTGACAAGGAGTCACCTTGAAATATCCCTCGTTGGATGCTTATATTTGGGATGGTAATTTGACCTTTCTCATGATTTAATTGCAGGGTGGTTTGCCACTCTCTCATTGTTGTTGTGATGAAGTTTATCAGCATTGGATGTATCCTGTAGATCCATAAACACTCAGTGATCCAGAAGTGTGGGATACTGTCAAATAATTTTTTGTAGTCGATCCATGCTACACTAAGGTTTCGGCATTTTTTGCAGCTCTCCATAATGGCTTTGTTCAACAGGAGATGATCCTTTGTACCATATGATTTTCTTTTATTGCCTTTTTGTTCTATTGCCATGAGTTTATTGCAATCTAAATGATTGTAAACTCTGTCTGCATCAATTCCAGTATATTGTTTATATGCTGTTGGCAAACAGGTTATTGGGCGATATTTCTTGGGGAGACTGGCAGGCTCAGATTTAATAAGAAGTGTGGTATTCCCTGTTGTTATCCAGATGGATGTCAACTCAGGATGTGAGTATAAATAATTTTTTGAGGTAGCTAAATCTTGGTGCAAAGATGTTAGTACTTTTAGCCAGAAGTTGGGTACTGCATCTGGACCTGGGGTTTTCCAGTTGGAGGCCTTCCTTATCTTCACTTCTATCTCCTTAGCTGTTACGTCAGGCCACTCCATATCCCTAATAGTACCATTTCTTATGCTGTCTTTTATTTCCTGTATCCACTTTGCTTCCCTATTATGTTCAACTGGGTCTTCATAAATGCTTCTCCAGAATTCCTCAATTTCTTTCTTTACTGGTGGTGTTTTTACTTGGTTGTTTTCTTTCCAGCTCCTATAGAATTTCTTCGGGTCTTCTCTAAACCATCTATTTTGCATTTTTTCATTGTTCCTTTCTACATATCTCCTGAGCTTCTCGGCTTGAGCAGAGATCTTAAGCTTGTTATTTGAGATTGTAAAATGTAGGTCCTGATCTGTTTTAATACAGCATTTTTTTTTGATTTCGTCCACTTTCCTTATGACTTCCATTGATCTGTTACCTTTTCTAAACTCCTCCAGCAGTGATACTTCTGATCTTAGCTCCATAATTGTTCCTTCTATCTGCTTTTTCCATCATGGTCTGCTGAATTGCCCTCTCTTTTCATTCTTTATTCCTTGCTTTTTTGGCACTGCTCTATTTGTTATTAGTCTCGCTGCACAATAATGTATTCTGTTTATTTCAGTGACATCATATGGATCCCTCTGGATGGTTCCAATAACTTTGTTTAACTGTTGTATTTGTTCCCTAACTGTGTATGTCATTAGTAATTTTTGCAGTCTTTCCCTTTGATGTATTTTGATATATTTGTCCATGTCAATTAAGTCCAGTAAGTCTTCTCTCATGTTTTCTTCCTCTTGGTTTAGGGTTGTTCCTGTAATTGGCATTTCCTGCTCTTCCACTCTCTGTATGGGTTGAACTGGAAGTTCAGCTGTTTTGTTCGGATATGGCACTTGATGTGCACTTTGCTGAGTGTCTTTAGGAGGTGTGCCATGTTTCGTTTCATGTACCAGTATTGGCTGAGCAGTTGTCTGCTGTAATGGCTTACCAGATGATAGTGGTGGAGACTGAGTCTCTACCTCAAATCCTTCTTTCTTTAACTGTTCAAAGACTTCTGTCTTGATGTGTTGCCTTTCTAGATCACTAAACTGTGCACTTTTCATTACATTCTACTTTTGTGTGGTTATTCTTTTCTTTGTGATGTTTGCCATATCTGGATGTCTCTGTCTATATATCTCGTTCTGAATATATCTGCAATTTTGTTGCTGTGCTGGTAAGAGCTGCTTTTTGGCATAAATGCTACACCATATCAGATCCCTTTTCTTTGCTGTGTCCCATGTATCTGCTCTTCTGGATATGAAAACCTCTGGTACCTCTTCCTTCTCTTTTGCTACTCTTCATCTGCTTCCTTCTGTAGTCTGCCCAAGTTAATATCATCGACGTACTTTTTTGTTTTTATTTGTCCTATTTGGGATCTAAAGTTGGCATCTGTCACACTGTTCAGTTTGTCTGTGGCAACTATTCTTCTCTGCTGCAATTTGCTCTGAAGTCTAATGGTATATCCTCTCACTGGAAATTCAGGGTGCGTTGCATAATTATAACAGTACATCATTTCTAGTTTGTCCTTGTAAGTCCACTTAACTGTTTCCAGTCCTCTGGGCTGGCCTATCATTCTTTTTACTCTTTGTGGCTTGCTGGCTTCTGCTACCACTGTGGGACCCTGTTGTCCATGGTCTAACACTGTGGCAGGGGTGGTACTACTACTTGAGGATGCGGCACTATCACATTGTCCAAACCTTGCCCTAGTGCCTAGACTAGGGTTGGGTGCTTTTTTATGCTGGGATCTGTACACCCAGCTTTTAGTTTCATTTTCCTCTCTTTCCATACTACATAGTTTTTGCTTATACAGTAGTATCCTCTTGGTGAGATTCTGTTGAAACAGGGCCCACCACATGAAGGTACTCACCAAGACTTGAGCATGAAATAACTGTAGCTAGAAACTAGTGTCACAGATTGCTCCACCAATGATTTGTCACTCTCACTTCATCAGTCCATCTGAGCCAGAGTGAATTCACTGATGTTTTATCAGGCCAAACATCTGGCCAAAACTCTTGTTGCATTCAACACATTTGTATGGGCTGTCTCCAGAGTGAATATGCTGATCTGTTCTCAGAGAACATTTCTCACAAAAACATTTGTCACACTCAACACATTTATAAGGTCTGTCTCTCAGGGTTAGTGTCTCCAACTCTTCATGGATTTCAAGTACTGTGACAAGAATGGACCCCATTCTTATACCAGGGCATATTCAAAAATCAGGAAATTAGTACTGTAGTAGTCTTTGATGTTTGCTGAGAGCACTCTTCTCAGCACATGCAACATCCCCATATCTGCTGTGATGGTTAAGAGCAATATGTTTGTAGACCTACCAGGCTCCAGGAACGTCAAGGGGCATTGCATGAAGTGTGTACAAGCATTACTGCTGACTACTCTGTTGTGTAATGCCACTACTGTCTGAGCCCTATCCCTACATGCAAGAAAGGTCTGTGTTTTGCACAGTTGTGTAGCTCCATCACCAAGCCTGCACCTGAGTCAAATGCCTGTTTAATAGCCTGGATTGGGCCAGGGAGGCCTCTGGGGGTTGTACTGGCATTGTGGATGCACATGGGGTCTCCACATGTATATAGCCATATATAGCCAGACGTCTGCACACCTCCATCCTCCCTATATAGTCCCATGCAGGTGCAGATGTCCTTCAAGGACTTCTATGTATTGGGCCCAAAGAAAACTACATATTTACCAAAATGCCTAATTATATTAAAATAGATGAAGCCATAGTTTTATTTTTCCCTTAAATGATGGCTAACTAACAATCTCACTGGAAAAAGATTACATGAGTCTGCCTATTAGTTTGAAAGGGAGACCTTGATTAAATAAAGAGCTTATTTGTTTCCTACCATATATGTTTACTAAATGTGATTGTCCCATGCTGGTCCTCCAGATGAAATGGATATGTTTTGAATCACAGTGCTCATGTTATGCACCCAGTTCTGCCACCATTACTGTGAACTGATCAGCTTTAAATGCTATGCATACTCACTAATTCAGAAAAGAGTATTTTCTTTGTGTTTCTTTGTAGTGAGTTATGAGATTTTTATATCCATTGTAAAGCTAAAAACAATGGTTTTCCACCACACCTCAATAGCAATATCAATTTGAAGAAATGCTTGGAGAAATTAGTCTCAGCAACTAAGAAACAAAGTGTGCATATCATTTTATGATGCAGCGATTACAATAGGTTAATGAGTATTTTAGTTGCAGCATACAAACATTAAAAAAAATTCATTTGCTCTCTTTCCAAGTAGAACTTAAAATTATTGTGTAGGGGCTTGTGTTAAATATAGTGGAGCAAGCAAGGACCCAACACAATACTGCAGCACATTGCATTAGAGTTCCTGAAATAAACAAGGCAGTTTCAGTGGCAGTTAATCCCTTTAACTATATAGTAACTCAAGACAGTGAGTTGCATTTTCTAGACACTGCATTCTATTCTGGCCAACTCCGCTGCACAAGTTCTTGTATTCTACCAACTTGACACACATTTCATAAATGAAGGGTATGCATCCTGTGAATGAACTTAGTAATATACTTCAGATTGTGCCTGGATTATAACAGCAAAAACTCTCTGTTGACTTGCAGCTGTTTAGACTTCTGTTTCCTATAGTGTGTTGTGTTGGATGCAGTGGAGTCCAACAGGATGTAATACAGTACTGCCAAATTCTGCTTCAGAGTTACTGGAAGGGGCAAGGCAGTTTCAAATGCAGTTGATTCTTTTTTGTCATGTAGTGTCACAGATTCTGTGCTACATCCAGGTGGGCTCCAATGTAACATTTTATATTTTAGCTATCTCTTCAACAGGATACATTTAGAGAAAAATGTCTGTAATGAGTTCAGACTATTTTGGAGTTGGATTTTCATCTTGAAATTACTATTTTGTTTTAGATCACAAATCACTATATTAAGGATTTACATGTTTTGGTGTCCCATGCTTTTCCATGCTTATTGGTCTCGCTGTCCTGTAAACTTTATTTTCAGATGGCATGTGGACATAATGTTATATATATATATATTATATATATATATATATATATATATATATATATATATATAGATCTATATATATATATATATATATATATATATATATATACACACACACACATATGCTATGTACAGGAATGCAGATGTGTTCTGTTAGTATTCTATTCCTAATTTAGTTGTGGTACATTATGTTTCCTGTTGGCATATTTATTTCACATGATTAGGTAAACTTTATTGATTGAACTGCAGGTATGGGATCCCCAGATTTGTTAGTCCTGTTTTGCATTCAAAAGAGAAATGAGTCCATTATTTCAAGAGAGTATTCGACTCTTTACATAGTGTGAACTGTGAAGTCACTAAAGACTCACAGAGCAGAGAAGCCTGCAGTAAGGTTTAACTTTTGGGTTGTTCTCACTTCCACTTGGCCTCTGTCTTTCTATGCCGAGTTTCATAGAGTATGACTTGCTAATTTTCTGTAGTTCATTGTTCTTCAAGGTCAAGTAATCATTTGTTGTTTTTTTGTTTGTTTTGGGGCATCATTCAGAAAGTCTGAACAAGTTTCCAGGACCCCTATGACAGTGCTGAAAGTGGGCACACACTCATTATTGCTTTTGTTTACAGGAAGAAGTCTTTGATTTATTCAGCGTGTTTAAAGCCTGTTCCAGACAAATGTTGCCTCAGGTTATGTGATAGCCTTTATGGCAGGAGAGGAGATTCTAAGGCTATATCTCAGTCTTTCATCCTCTTGAAAGGTTTGTGACAGGTCCATGAGTATGGTTTGCAGGGGTTTAACACAGCTGTAGGTAAGGAGTAATAAAATGTATTCATCTTCTCTTTTGTGTTTGTTTTCCAGCAGCCGTAGTATTCTAATGGCCCTCTGAATTGGATTGTCAACAAACATACATATCCTTGATATACTGTACACAAGTAACTAATTAACTGCTGCAATTTTAGGATTCTTACAAGGTTTCAATTTTTTCAAAATAGAGCTTAAATTCTAATTGCACATCTTGTTTGTACTGAGTGACACATTCTTACTATTACCCTTACTGAAAAAATAAATTGCTATGTTATATGCACCGTTTTCGGAGTTGGTATAGCATCTTTATTCATATAAGCACCCTGTGTCATTGGGAAGGCCATGTAATTTTTTTATAAATACATTCATTTACATCCATCCAAGCAAACATACACACATACACACACACACACACACACACACACACACTTCTTTCATAATGTATATATTTAAAACTGTCTATAGCATTGGAATATATTCAGTTGTAAATGATGACTTGACAATGATAGAAGGAGTAATTACTCTAATATTTAGGACAAAGACTTGTGCTGTGCAAGCAGCTAAAGCAGTCTGTCAGTTTGAGAAACAGTTATATTAGTATACTTCAATCCCTTAGGATAACCCATACAGAAACTTGATTTATAAGGTGGATGTCTAGAGTTTGAACTTAATGATTTCATGGAATCTGTTGAACGAGTTGGTGGGATCCTACACTGTCCTGTCCAATGGCCAGATAAACAGACTAATGATGTTTATAATGTGGCATTTGGATATGTTAGCAGGTTAATTCCTTTTGTTTCGCTGTGCATAGGGGAGGACTGAATGCACTTCATTACTTTGAGTTGGTACTGACCTTCCACCATAACACTGTTGTAAATCACTAAAGATTCACATGAATCATGAATTTGGAAACTCATGTAATGCATGCAGAGATTAATTATTGAAGTGTTTTAAAGCTTACTGCAGAAGACAGGGTCATGAGGTGAACTTCTGCACTGGATGGAAAATAAACTAACTGTTTTTGGTTGGCAGCTGAGTCTTTGGTTCAGGGGTGTAGCCATGAAATTTTCTTTTTGTACACACAATCTCCAACAGTTTAACCCCACCCCCACCCCATTAAAAATGTACACATCCTGTCCAAATGGTACCCCCATCCAAACAAATCAAATTGTTGTCAGATGATTCCTCTAATCTCTAAAGAGATTTTACATGTATCAGTCTCCTAAACAACAGAAGTTTAAACAGAGACATTCCTTAGTGGCCTACACTAACCCAAATACTACAGATTAGAATGAAAATATTAACAGAAAGGCATATGGTTTGTGATAGGCACTCAACAAAACTGTACACAAATGTGTTCAGTGAGTATTCCTGCCTACACCCTTGAGCTTGTGTAAGAAACTAACCAGTGCTGAATATCCTTCTTGGAGGATGTTGTTGCTTTGAAAGTTAGGCTCAATAATAACCCCTGTTCTAAGAGGGGGGGCTGGGATTGTCAACAGGACAATGATCAACACTTGGTTGAAATGACTGATTGATGAAACAGTATATTCTGGTACAAAGCTGCACAGAGAACTGCCTGGCCTAGGTGCCTGTTAAGCACAAGTTAGTCAGCTCATTTTGTGGTATATTCCCGTGGTAGGTAGGATAACAGTCAATGGGATATCCTTCATCAGTTTTAATCTGCCACAAATTATGTTCAATTTGCATCAGAGTCTTATTCAATAGGTAACAAAATGAAACATAAAAGGAGGCAATACTTGCAGTTTTGTTCTTAAACAGGTTGGCAATAACTTTTTATTGCAGTTTTTATGCAGTTAATTTAATTTAGTGCTAACTAGTGTTATATAAATGTCCTGTCTAAACAGCCTTTTAATTTTATTGAACATAAGATACTATGAAACAGTCTATACATATAAATGGCTTAGTTTAGTGCTGCAGTTTTTGTTTAATACTGTGTGTGTCGCTCTTTGCCAATAAGGTGAAAAATTCCACGTACGGTAGATGAGATTAATTAAGGCCCTTCCTCACTACTTTTTGGAGTAGAATGTATAGCAAACAGCAGCGCAGTGAACAACACGGGATCATCTTGCGTCTTAAAGACATTATTGTAAAATTCTTCTTCATGTCAGCCTTTTAATCTGAAACTTTTTTTTAAGTTGCTTGATTACTTGGTATTACTTGGTATGAAAGAACAGAAGAATGCCAGAGCCCATCGAGTCTGTTCCCCACACTATGTGGGACATTATTTATTTATTATTCCTCAACCAGACATCTAATTTGTCTTTAAAATGGTGACACTAGATGCCTCTGCTAATTCCTGTGGCAAGGTGTTCCATACAGTGGAAGCTCTTATCGGAAAAAAATGTCCCCTTTTGCTGGTTTTATCATTTTTTACCTCTAGCTGTTTATTATGCAGTCTCGGAACATGTCTCCTTTGGGAGAATGTTAGACCACATTTTTCCATTAGATCTGGTGAATTTATTAAATTAAAAATCATATGCATATCACCTGTTAGTCTTCTAGTTTGAAGAGTGAATAGACCAGTAGCCTTAAATCTGTTCTGATAATCTAAGTTTTTTAATCTTGGAATCATTCTGGTCACTCTCCTTTAAACCTGTTCAAGAATTCCTATATCTTTTTATTTATTTGGATTCCAGAAAGGGGAGCCATAGTCTAATGTCTGGATATTTGTCCCTGAGATGGGTATCACAAACAAAGAAGGGAATAGGGCTGTCGGGCAAGTACTGTTTTTCTTCACATTTTATTCACTTCAGTATTTAACCTCTCAACTGATTCACTATTCGGTTTCTGAAGAAATGGAACTCAATTCTTTTGTTGGACACATCGCAAACAATTTGGGTATAAATGTGAAAGATATGGCATCTCGATGATTCCGCGTTACCTCAGTGGGCAGGAGTCTGTATTTTAAAGTAAATTCAGATAGTGGAGATCTATATGTAACAGAGAGAATAGACCGAGAACACATATGTGGGAAAATGCCTTCTGTGGCTCTTGACGTTTGAGGTCATTGTTGAAAATCTGCTACATGCAATACTATAACTCTGCCATGCCAGATAAAGCTACTAAATTGGTCATCAGACATAACTAAAGTACATAAATCTATGACTCATTTTATATATCTTTTATCTAACATTTTCACACTGGGATAGCCTCATTAAGGAGCAGTACCCTGTTTACAACAGGGTCCCAGGAGGTGGGTAACTGCAAACAGTTACAAGAACAGTACAAGAACAGTAATTGAGAAAGATTCAAACAGAACATTATGAATGTTTAATTCATAAAAAACAGGAGTAGGTGTTTGCAATGAACATACATATAACACAGTATCAAGCAAAGCAAAGCAAATGTTATTTCTAAAATGCCATTCCAAAAGACCATGGCATTGTACATGAACATAAATAAAAACATAATTGCCATAAAACATATACTTACAATCAATTAATAAAACAACAGTAATTAAACCTCAGGAAAAACAAAGTTAAAAAGATAAGTCTTCAAGGCATATTTAAAGTCCTCAGCAAACAGGTACTCTCTAATCCAATGAGGTAGAGAATTCCACAGTGTAGGTGCTACAAAACCAAAAAATCTAGCTCCAGGCATAGTCAAGCTGACCCTGGGAATCTCTAGTAATCCCTCATTGGTGGAAAGGAGTCAGCAAAGGGGGTTCTGGGGCAAAGGAGATCTAGCAAATACCACAGTCACTGTCCATGTAGGGCATTATAGGTCAGCAAGCTTACCTTGAAGGTGGTCCTCCACCACACTGGCAGCCAGTGCAGTCCATGAACCACAGGTGTGACATGGCAAGATCTGAACAAGCCAGTCAAAAACCTGACAGCCACATTCTGCACCAACTGCAGGCAGCAAAGGTCGACCCCCAGAAGCCCTAGGAATAGGGCACTGCAGTAATCAAGGTGTTAGGCCACAAAGGCATTGACCAAAGTTGGAAGATCATCAGGTGGGACAAGGAGTTTCACCTGAGTGATGTTTCTCAGATGGTAAAATAAGATCTTGATGATGGCTGACACCTGAGATTTAGGTGTCAGTTCATCATCAAGCCAAACGCCCATATTCCACATCAGCTGACACCATCAATATCTTTAGAGAACATAAACTTACCTTTCCTTTTCCAAATTTAAATATATGTCTGGGTTTTGTAAAGATTCCTTGTTTCCCCTAACATGCATTTCATTTTGTCCACTTTGAAATTTTCTTTTTTAGGGTGGTGCCCCTTGCTGGTTCTGCTTTTCCTGCATCATATCCATTTTCAGTATTTCTAATCAGTTCTTGAACCTGATGGTATCAGCTGAGTGAAGGCCCAAAATGAAGTTTGTAACATAATCTTTCACTCAACTAATGTCACAGAGTTCCAGAACAGATCAGAAACTAGAAAAATGTGCAGTTCTCATTGATGGAAGAAACACTAGCTTCACACATACATGGTACCTGCTTGTTAGGCAAATTATCTTAAAATCTTTGAGCTAAACAGGATCAATTTCATAAGGATAAGTCAAATTGATATAGTTTACATGCATCAAGTTAACCATACATTAATTTACTTATCACAATAACATTATTACCATAACGTTATTGATGTACAGTATATTGTTTTGCACCAAAGTATATCTAAGCAGTGAAACTGCATCAGTAGAATTAGCCATGTTGACATGACTCTGATGTATCATTTACATTAGATTTCTAGCTCTGATAGTTTCAAAATAAGCCCTTTTCAATGAAATTATCTGCAAAAAGAATTAATTCTGGACATGTTAGGGATAGAAACTAAATTATGATTATACAAAAACTTATAGTCTTGCCAATGTAGATATGTTCTGTTGATACAGTTTCTGCACATTAAAAATCTAATTTTTTTTTTCACAACTCTAAAATATAAATTGATATCATTTTAAATGATATCAATAGCATTTTAATATATCGATACATGAAAACTATATAGATAGTACTTATTTGTATTGGCCTGATTCCAAGCTTATGTTAAAAAATAAATTTAACCATAATGACTAACAAGTTAGCCCTTCCAAAAGATAATGGACCTGATTCACTGTTGCTTGCTCCATTACAAAAATAGAGTAACAATAGCTGTGTGGTAATTTCTTTACTGCAACCCCCTAAATCATCCAGAAAAGGGATTCCATATCTTTCATGATGGTAAAGGAGCCTGTAATTTGCCATGAATCTGGAATGAAATGCCTTTCAAAAGCACAATGACCACCACAAGGCAAGGCAATTTTATTTGTAGAACGCCCAATCCTGGAGGCTCTGTGTGCCTAACAGAGATTAAAACACAAGCACAGGAGTAAAACAAACATGAATAAATATAATAACGGCAACTCATAAAATACTAAATACAACGATTAAAATAATGAAAGGGCTTGGTCACAACTTTAATGACATCCCCTGTCTGTAGAATTATTACATAATAAACTTGCTCACATCCTTACTGACACTGCCTATCTATAGAACTGTTGCAGGCAGTGCTAAGGGGTGTCACTAGAATGTAACCAAGTCAATGTGGGATAGGGATTGGTCAGGAGACCCACCATGGGGCAATGTTTGGCGATATTGGGCTTAGGAAGTAGACTCCACTGTGCACCAGGGATTGTTACTGGGTTAGGTTAAGGGAGGGAAAAGTTGGACTGCCAAGAGTGCCAAAGGAGTTGTAAATTTATAAATGAATGCTTGGATTCATTTCAAAATAAATACATTATGTAGGGTCTGCAGTGGCACAGTAGGCAGGGAAATGGGCAGACTGAATGTGCCAAAGAGTCTTTATCTGCCAAAAACTTCTATATTTCTGTGTAAGTTGTATTTATACAGGCTTTGTGATCTAGTAGCATAATAATGAAAGTGTTCAAAGTATATGTAGTAGTAGTAGCAGTAGTAATAAAACAACTTTATTTATACAGGCACATATTTGACAAGCAAATACACACCATAGGCCCAAAAAAGCCTTGTTTTCAAGGCAATCCTGTAGTTAGCATAATAAGTTACAGCACAGATATATAAACTAATAATGCACATACAGTACCAAATACAAACAAATAGTTACAGAACAAACAACATAATCACAAAATATATGTTCAAAAACATTAATATAAACCCTAATAGCAGTGACACTCATGGAAATTTGGTTCAGCATGTTGTCTTAAAGTGTCTACAGACAGTTTCAAATTTCCCAAATATAAAAACATGGAATTTGATGGCAGATAAGGACCTCTTGGCCCACCTTGTCTGCCCATTTCCCTACCTAACAGATAAGCTGCAGATCCTTGTTAACCAACAGCCTACTTCCTCCTACCCACCACTAAAATTGCTTTATGTCTGTCCCATGCATTCTTGAATTCCCCCACTGTTTTTGACTCTATGACCTCCTCAGGAAGGCTATTCCATGAATCCACAACCCTCTCTGTGAAGAAATACTTCCTCACATTACCTCTGAGCCATCCCCCTCTATCTTAAAATTGTGCCCCCCTGATTTTGCACATCTCTTTTCTGAAAGATGCTACCCTCTTGGACTTTGTTGATTCTCCTGAGGTATTTGAAAGTTTCTATCATGTCCCCCCTCTCCCTCCTTTCCTCGAGGCTATACATCTTTAATTCCTTTAGTCTTTCTTCATATGTCTTCTGATGCAGTCCCTGCATCATTTTGGTTGCCCTTCTCCAGACAGCCTCCACCCTGTCTATGTCTTTGCAGAGATAGGATCTCCAGAACTGTACAAAGTACTCCAGATGTGGTCTTACCAACTGTCTGTACAGAGGGCCAACAACTTCCTGTTTTCTACTGGTGATGCCTCTCCCTATGCATCCCAGTATCCCCCCAGCCCTCCTTACTGCCTTCTCACATTGCTAGCCCACCATTAGGTCATCTGATATGACTACCCCCAGGTATATACTGTATTTTGCCTAATGTAAGATAACTGAAAACTGAATGTTGGACAGGAAAAGGCAACATCAAGATGGGACCCTGCAAAAGGGAAAAATCTCAATATTATTTTAAAGTAAACAGTTGCACAGTATGGTGATTGAATAGTATAACTTACAAAGACCATTCAGCTATGTACCAGAGGTATAAATTCATCCATGGACCCCTGCACCTGCACATGTCTACATTAGTGGTGTTATACACAACCCCTAGCCTCCCAGATCCATGCACAGAGAGGTGCATTGAAGAGTAAGGGCATGTCAGTGGGTGGCAAAAGAGTGAATACAGTGATTCATGTGGAGCAAAGGATTAAGGGATATGGCTTTGCACAGAGGACTGCCATATAACTTAAAGGCAACAAAATTAATTTTACAAACTAAAAAATAATGACCCATGCTTCCCAATCATTTGCTGATGTACTATTAGGCCACTCGTCCAGTGAAAAACCCTTGTCACAACTGACACATTTATATGGTCTCTCTCCGGGTTAGTCTCTCCAAATGTTTAGGGATTTCTAATATTGTGACAAGAATTAACCTCATTTTTTAGTCAGGGCATATTCAAAACTCAAGAAATTAGTACTGTATTAGTTTTGATGTTTGCTGAGGGCACTCTTCTCAGGATACGCAATGTCCCCAAGATGGCTTCCTTTTGAAGTTCATAAGGTGTCACAAGTATTGGTAGCATACTTAAGTGTGCCTGAAAGTTCTTCTTGATTAGTCCAGTTGCTCCAAGCACTATTGGAACAATTTGTGTGTCCTTATTCTGCATCAGTTTGGTTTCTGACTGCATATCTTGATATTTCATGATTTTGTGTCTCTCTGTGCGCAGGACACTGTAGTCACTAGGGGTGGCTATTTCAATCAGCGATGCTACCTTTGTTCTCTTTTCTTGTATTACAATATTGGGTTTTCTTGCTTCCACTTTCTTGGCTGTTGGTATTGGGTGATCCCATGTGATCATTACTTCTTCATTCTCTGTGATTCTTCATGGTTCATGTTTCTAGTGGGTCTCTGCTACCTGTATATTATAGTGTTTGCACAGTTTCCAATGGATCAATCTTGCTACATTGTTGTGTCTTTCAGCATACAGGTCTTCTGTCATGAGTACTTCACATCCAGCCATGAGATGTGCAACTGTTTCTAATTCTGTACTATTGACCCTGCACTTGTCTATTTCTCCTGTTTTTTCTAAGGATTTTGTGAACCATCTTCTGTGTAGCCTACTGTCTTGGGCTGCCATTATCAGTCTCTCATCTCGTAACCTAAATTCACCTCTTTTTAACCACTCATTGGTTAGGGCTTGATCGACCTGTGGTTGTTCCAGTAGCTTCCTGTATTTTCCACTATAATTATGGGCTTTTCAAATATTTTTCCTTTTCTTTTGGTCTTTGTCCTTTTACTCCTTTTTCTGATTCTTTGCACTTTCTGTTGCTGACTGTTCCTTATCTACTTGTGGACTGACTGCAATCTCTGCTACCCTTCTGAAGGCTTCTCCTAATTTGATCAGTGAAGTCATTTTAGGCTTATTTTCTTCATGACACAAGACCTTGACTATATTTGGGTACAAGGATGTCAGTAAGTATGTATGTAGCCCCACTATTGTAGATCTGTATGTGTAATCAATCTCAAAGAGGCCCATGCCTCCCTCCAACCTTGAGATGTATAATCTTGGCATGCACTGGTTTTTATATATCAATTGGTGAGCATGAAACATTTTTCTTGTTTTTATATCTTGCTGGTTCAACACTTTCTGTAGCCAGCCTATCACACTACGGCTGTAACCAGGCATACTCCAAGTACTCCATGGTGTGCAATTTTATTTAAAGGGGGTAGCAAATAGGATCCAAACTGCTTCCTTTTTCCATGAAAACTAACAAAGAAAATGCTGAATCTTTCTGTAATGTTATTCATAGGAGTTGAAACTAGAAGGACTGGTCACTAATACTGTCTTTTCATCCTAAGGTCAATACAACGTTACAGGCTCTGGGCTGGTACGTGGGTGTCTTAGGGAGCAATGCATAGCATTTGTATTTACCAATGCATGGCAACAACCACTGTCATGAGATACAAAAGTTGCATTTATTGTGCCAAATGAGGCAACAAACACTGTCCTGGTATACATTTGTATATTGTCTGGCTACACCCCGGGGGAGGGGAGGTAGCAGTGAGTCCACTTGAAGTGCATATCTGAAATCCCTGGCTACACCCTTATATCACACCAAAGCTATATAATATCACTGAAAGGATGAGTTGGTTTATAGCTTGCACTTTATTTCCTGTTGTCAAAGCAGTTTTCAGAATTAGCTTCAACCTTCTAAAATATTCCTTGCTTATGTTTACTCTCATTTGTTCATGTTGTGCTGTTGCTCCTTCATCTCTCTCGGGGTTAGTGTCTCCAAATGTTTAGGGATTTCTAATACCGTGGCAAGAATGGATCCCATTCTTTAGCCAGGGCATATTCAAAACTCAAGAAATTAGTACTGTATTAATCTTTGATGTTTGCTGAGAGTGCTCTTCTCAGCACATGCAACATCCCCAAGATGGCTTCCTCTCTCTGCACAGTGAATTCACTGATGTATTATCATGCTACTCTTGTCACCATAACACTTATTGCATTCAGCACATTTATATGGTCTCTCTTCTTTATATGGTCTCTCTCTCTTGAGTTAGTGTCTCCAAACGTTTAGGGATTTCTCATAATGTGACAAGAATGAACCCCATTCCTTAGCCAGGACATATTCAAAACTCAAGAAATTAGTACAGTATTAGTCGTTGATGTTTGTTGAGATCGCTCTTCTCAGCACATGCAACATCTCCAAGATGGCTTCTTTTTGAAGTTCATAAGGTGTCACAAGTATTGGTAGCATATTTAAATGTGCCTGAAAGTTCTTTTTGATTAGTCCCATTGCTCCAAGCTTTATTTGAACAATTTGTGTGTTCTTATTCCACATCAGTTTGGTTTCTGACTGCATATCTTGGTATTTCATGATTTTGTATCTCTCTGTATGCAGGACACTGAAGTCACTAGGGGTGGCTATTTCAATCAGCAATGCTACCTTTGTTCTTTTTTCTTTTATTACAATATCGGGTTTTCTTGCTTCCACTTTCTTGGCTGTTGGTACTGGGTGATCCCATGTAATCATTACTTCTTCATTCTCTGTGATTCTTTGTGGTTCATATTTCCAGTGTCTCTCTGCTACCTATATGTTATAGTGTCTGCATAGTTTCCAGTGGATCAGTCTTGCGATGTTCTTGTGTCTTTCAGTATACAGTCCTTCTGCCATGAGTACTTTGCATCCAGCCAAGAGATGAGCCACTGTTTCTAATGCTGTACTACAAAACCTGCACTTGTCTGTTTCTCCTGTTTTTCTATGGATTTGGTGAACCATCTTGTGTGCAGTCCACTATCTTGGTCTGCCAATATCCATCTCTCACCTCATGACCTAAATTCACCTCTTTTTAACCACTCATGGGTCAGGGCTTGATCGAACTGTGGTTGTTCCAATAGCTCCTTATATTTTCCACTATAATTATGGACTTTCCAGTTGTTTTTTCTTTTCTGTTGGTCTTTGTTCTTATACTCCTTTTTCTGATTTTTTGCACTTTCTGTAGCTGGCTGTTCCTTATCTGCTAGTGGATTAACATCCATCTCTGCAACCCTCCTGAAGGCTTCTCCTAATTTGATGAGTGAAATCATTTTAGGCTTATTTTCTTCATGATGCAGAACCTTGACTATATGTGGGTCCAAGGATGTCAATAGGTATGTATGTAGCCCTATTGTGGATCTGTATGTGTAATCAATCTCAAGGAGGCCCATGCCTCCCTCTGACCTTGGGATTTATAGTCTTGGCATGCACTGGTTTTTATATACTACCTGGTGGGCATGAAGCAGTTTTCTTGTTTTTATATTTTGTTGCTTCAATACTTTCTGTGGCCAGTCTGTAACACCAAAGCTATATGATATCACGGGAAGGGCAAGCTAGTTTATAGCTTTCACTTTATTTCATGTTGTCAACACAGTTTTCAGTATGAGCTTTAACCTTCTAAAATATTCCTTGCTTGTTTTTGCTCTCATTTGTACATGTTGTGATGTTGCCTCTTCCTCTATTCCCAGGTATTTATTTACTCCCTCTTGTTCAAGTTCTTTTATGACACAGCCCCCCACCAGGTTAATGTTTTCTTTATGGGTTAACTTTGCTGCTATAAATGTTGCTTGGGCACATTTGTCTAGGCCAAATGTCATCCGTATATCATCAGACAAGGTCTTAACAATTTGTAGTTGTGCTTTCAGGTGTTTGTCAGATGAACTATAAAGCTTTAGGTCATCTACAAAGAGGAGATGGGATGTTAGCTGTTGATTGTTTTTGTTTCTGGGGTTCAAGCTGTATCCATAACCGAGGTTGTTGATTAGGTAACTTAATGGATTGAGGGCAAGGCAAAACAGAAGTGGTGACAAAGAGTCACCTTGAAATATCCCTTGTTGGTTGTTTATATCAGGGATGGTGATTTGACCTTTCTCATGGTTTAATTGCAGGGTGGTTTGCGACTTTCTTATAGTGGTTGTGATGAAGTTTATCAGTGCAGGATGTATCCTGTAGATCTTTAAACACTCTCTCTCTCGGGTTAGTCTCTCCAAATGTTTAGGGATTTCTAATACCGTGGCAAGAATGGACCCCATTCTTTAGCCAGGGCATTTTCAAAACTCAAGAAATGAGTACTGTATTAATCTTTGATGTTTGCTGAGAGTGTTCTTCTCAGCACACGCAACGTCCCCAAAATGGCTTCCTTTTGAAGTTCAATAAAGTGTCACAAGTATTGGTAGCATATTTAAATGTGCCTGAAAGTTCTTTTTGATTAGTCCCATTGCTCCAAGCACTTCTGGAACAATTTGTGTGTCCTTATTCCACATCAGTTTGGTTTCTGACTGCATATCTTGGTATTTCATGATCTTATGTTTCTCTGTACACAGCATACTGTAGTCACTAGGGGTCACTATTTCAATCAGCAGAGCTACCTTTCTTCTCTTTTCTTGTATTACAATATCGGGTTTTCTTGCTTCCACTTTCTTGGCTGTTGGTATTGGGTGATCCCATGTGATCATTACTTCTTCATTCTCTGTGATTCTTTGTGGTTCATGTTTACAGTGTCCCTCTGCTACCTGTATGTTATAGTGTTTGCACAGTTTCCAGTGAATTGATCTTGTTACATTGTTGTGTCTTTCAGTATACAGGCCTTCTGCCTTGAGTACTTCACATCCAGCCATGAGATGTGCAACTGTTTCTAATTCTGTACTACAAAACCTGCACTTGTCTGTTTCTCCTGTTTTTTTCTATGGATTTTGTGAATTCACTCTCCAGAGTGAATTCACTGATGTATTATCAGGCCAAACATCTGTCCAAAACACTTGTTGCATTCAACACATTTATATGAGCTCTCTCAAGAGTGAATATGCTGATCTGTTCTCAGAGAACATTTCTCACAAAAACAATGGTCACACTCAACACATTTATATTGTTTCTCTCTCAGGGTTAGTGTCTCCAACTGTTCAGGGATTTCTAGTACTGTGACAAGACTGGACCCCATTCTTAAGCCACGGCATATTCAAAAATCAGGAAATCAGTACTGTATTAGTCTTTCATGTTTGCTGAGAGCACTCTTCTCAGCACACGCAACATCCCCATATCTGCTATGATGGTTGAGGGCAATATGTTTGTAGACCTACCAGGCCCCAGGAAGGTCAATGGCCTTGCATGAAGTGTGTACAAGCATTACTGATGACTACTCTGTTGTGTAATGCCACTACTGTCTGAGCCCTGTCCCTACATGCAAGAATGTCTGTGTTTTGCACAGTTGTGTACCTCCATCTCCAAGCCTGTACCTGAGTCAAATGCCAGTTTAGTAGCCTGAATTGGGTCAGGAAAGCCTCTGGGGGTTGTACTGGCATTGTGGAAGCACAGAGGTCTCCACTTGTATATAGCCATATATATAGCTAGACTTCTGCACACCTCCATCCTCCCTATATAGTCCTATGCAGGTGCAGTTGTCCTTCAAGGACTTCTATGTATTGGGCCCAAAGGAAAACTACACATTTACCAAAATAGCACTAATTATATTTTTCCCTTAAATGATGGCTAACTAACAATCTCACTGGAAAAAGAATACATGAGTCTGCCTATTAGTTTGAAAGGGAGAATTTGATCAAATAAATAGCTTATTTCTTTCCTACCATATATGTTTATTAAATGTGTTTGTCCCATGCTGGTTTTCCAGATGAAATGGATATGTTTTGAACCACAGTGCTCATGTTATGTGCCCAGTTCTGCCACCATTACTGTGAACTGATCAGCTTTAAATGCTATGCATGCTCACTAATTCAGAAAAACGTATTTTCTTTGTGTTTCTTTGCAATGAGTTGTAAGATTTTTATATCCATAGTAAAGCTAAAAACAATGGTTTGCCACCACACCTCAGTAGCAATATCACTTTGAAGAAATGCTTGGAGAAATTAGTCTCAGCAACTAAGAAACAAAGTGTGCATATCATTTTGTGAAGCAACAATTATAATAGGTTAATGAGCATTTTAGTTGCAGCATACAAACATTAAAAAAAATGTCATTTGCTCTCTCCAGGTAGAACATAAAATTATTGTGTAGGGGCTTGTGTTAAATATAGTGGAGCCAGCAAGGATCCAACACAATACTGCAGCACATTGCATTAGAGTTCCTCTAGTAAACAAGGCAGTTTCTGTGGCAGTTAATCCCTTTTGCTATATAGTAACTCGAGACAGTGAGTTGCATTTTCTAGATACTGCATTCTATTCTGGCCAACTCCGCTGTACAAGTTCTTGTATTCTACCAACTTGACACACATTTCATAAATGAAGGGTATACATCCTGTTAGTGAACTAAGTAATATACTTCAAGTTGTCCCTGGATTATAAAGCAAAAACTCTCAAGTTGACTTGGAGCTGTTTAGACTTCTGTTTCCTATAGTGTGTTGTGTTGGATGCAGTGGAGTCCAACAGGATGTAATACAGTACTGCCAAATTCTGCTTCAGAGTTACTGGAAGGAGCAAGGCAGTTTCAAATGGAGTTGATTCTTTTTTGTCATATAGCCTCACAAATTCTGTGTTACATCCTGGTGGGCTCCAATGTAACTTTTTGCATTGTAGCTATCTCTTCAACAGGATGCATGCGGAGAAAAATGTCTGTGATGAGCTCAGACTATTTTGGAGTTGGATTTTGACCTTGAAATTACTATTTTGTTTTAGATCAAAAATCACTATATTAAGGATTTACATGTTTTAGTGTCCCATGCTATTTCATACTTATTGGTGTCGCTGTCCTGTAAAGTTTCTTTTCAGATGGCAGGCAGACATAATGTCATATATATATATATATATATATATATACACATATACACACACATATACTATGTACAGGAATGCAGATGTGTTCTGTTAGTATTCTATTCCTAATTTAGTTGTGGTACATTATTTTTCCTGTTGACATATTTATTTCACATGATTAAGTAAACTTTATTGATTGAACTGCAGGTATGGGATCCCCAGATTTGTCAGTCCTGTTTCACATTCAAAAGAGAAATGAACCCATTATTTCAAGAGAGTATGCCACTCTTTACATAGTGTGAACTGTGAAGTCACTCGACTCACAGAGCAGAGAAGCCCTCAGTAAGGTTCAAGTTTTGGGTTGTTCTCACTTCCACTTGGTCTCTGTCTCTCTATGCCCAGTTTCATAGAGTATGACTTGCTAATTTTGTGTAGTTCATTGTTCTTCAAGGCCACATAATCATTTGTTGTTTTTTTGTTTTGTTTTGGGGCATCATTCAGAAAGTCTGCACAAGTTTCCAGGACCCCTATGACAGTGCTGAAAGTGGGCACACACTCATTATTGCTTTTGTTTACAGCAGGAAGTCTTTGATTTATTAGGTGTGTTTAAGGCCTGTTCCAGACAAATGTTGCCTCAGGTTATGTGATAGCCTTTATGGCAGGAGAGGAGGTTCTAAGAAAATATTTCAGTCTTTCATCCTCTTGACAGGTTTATGACAGGTCCATGAGTACGGTTTGGAGGGGTTTAACACAGCTGTAGGTAAGGAGTAATAAAATGTATTCATCTTCTGTTTTGTGTTTGTTTTCCAGCAGCCCTAGTATTCTAATGGCCCTCTGAATTGGATTGTCAACAAACATACATATCCTTGATATACTGTACACAAGTAACTAATTAACTGCTGCAATTTTAGGATTCTTACAATTTTTCAATTTTTTTCAAAATAGAGCTTGAATTCTAATTGCACATCTTGTTTGTACTGAGTGACACATTCTTACTATTACCCTTACTGAAAAAATAAATTGCTATGTTATATGCATTGTTTTCAGAGTTGGTATAGCATCTTTATACATATAAGCACCCTGTGTCATTGGGAAGGCCATGTGATTTTTTTATAAATACATTCATTTACATCCACCCAAGCAAACACACACACACACACACACACACACATCTTTCATAATGTATATATTTAAAACTGTCTGTAGCACTGGAATATATTCAGTTGTAAATGATGACTTGATAATGATAGAAGGAGTAACTACTCTAACATTTAGGGCAAAGACTTGTGCTGTGCAAGTAACTAAATCAGTCAGTTTGATAAACAGTTATATTAGTATTCTTCAGTCCCTTAGGATAACCCATACAGAAACTTGATTTATAAGGTGGATGTCTAGAGTTTGAACTTAATGATTTCATGGAATCTGTTAAATGAGTTGGTGGGATCCTACACTGCCCTGCCCAATGGCCAGATAGAACAGGCTAATGATGTTTACAATGTGGTGTCTGGATACGTTCGCTGGTTAATTCCTCTTGTTTCGCTGTTAGTGGGGGAGAACTGAATGCACTTCATTACTTTGAGTTGGTACTGACCTTCCACCATAACACTGTTGTAAATCACTAAAAGATTCACATGAATCATGAATTTGGAAACTTGTGTAATGCATGCATAGATTAATTATTGAAGTGTTTTAAAGCTTATTGCAGAAGATAGGGTCATGAGGCAAACTTCTGCACTGGATGGAAAATAAACTAACTATTTTTGGTTGTCAGCTGAGTCTTGGGTTCAGGGGTGTAGCCAGAAATGTTTGTTTTGTACACACAGTCTCCAGCAGTTACACCCTACCCCCACCCCTATTAAAAAAATGTACACAGCCTGTCCAAATGGTACCCCCTTCCAAACAAATCAAATTGTTGTCAGATGATTCCTCTAATCTCTGAAGAGGTTTTGCATGTATCAGTCTCCTAAACAACAGAAGTTTAAACAGAGACATTCCTTTGTGGCCTACACTAACCCAAATACTACAGATTAGAATGTAAATGTTAATAGAAAGGCATATGATTTGTGATAGCCACTCAACAAAACTATACACAAATGTGTTCTGTGAGTATGTCTGCCTACACCCTTGGGCTTGTGTAAGAAACTAACCAGTGCTGAATGTCCTTCACAGAGGATGTTGCTGCTTTGAAAGTTAGGCTCAGTAATAAAATCCCTGTTCTAAGAGGGGGGGGGGCTGGGATTGGCTACAAGACATTGATCAACACTTGGTTGAAATGACTGATTGATGAAACAGTATATTCTGGTACAAAGCTGCACAGAGAACTGCCTTGCCCAGGTGCCTGTTAAGCACAAGTTAGTGAGCTCATTTTGTGGTATATTCCTGTGGTAGGTAGGATGACAGTCATTGAGATATCCTTCGTGAGTTTTAATCTGCCACAAATTATGTTCAATTTGCATCAGAGTCTTATTCAATAGGTAACAAAATGAAACATAAAAGGAAGCATTACTTGCAGTTTTGTTCTTAAACAGGTTGGCAATAACTTTTTATTGCAGCTTTTTATGCAGGTAATTTAATTTAGTGCTAACTAGTATTATATACAGTAAATGTCATGTCTAAACGGCCTTTTAATTTTATTGAACATAAGATACTATGCAGCAGTCGATACATATAAACGGCTTAGTTTACTGCTGCAGTTTTTGTTTAATACGCTGTGTGTCGCTCTTTGCCAATAAGGTGAAAAATTGCACACACGGTAGACGAGATTAATTAAGGCCCTTCCTCGCTACTTTCTGGAGTAGAATGTGCAGCAAACGGCGCAGTGAACAACATGGGATCATATTGCGTCTTAAAGACAGTATTGTAAAATTCTTCTTCACGCCAGCCTTTTAATCTGAAACTTTTTTTATAAGCTGCTTCATATCTGGATATTTGTCCCTGAGATGGGTATCGCAAACAAAGAAGGGACTAGGGCTGTCGGGCAAGTACTGTTTCTCTTCGTATTTTATTCACTTCAGTATTTAACCTCTGGATTGATTCACTATTCGGTTTCTGAAGAAATGGAACTCAATTCTTTTGTTGGACATATCGCAAACGATTTGGGTATAAATGCGAAAGATGTGGCATCTCGACGATTCCGCGTTACCTCAGCGGGAAGGAGTCTATATTTTAAAGTAAATTCAGATAGTGGAGATCTATATGTAACAGAGAGAATAGACCGAGAACACATATGTGGAAAAATGCCTCTGTGCCTCTTGACATTTGAGGTCGTTGTTGAAAATCCGTTACATGTGTACCCTGGTGAAGTTGAAATTCGAGATATCAATGACAATCCTCCAGTTTTCGTCACAGATGTAATTAAATTGGATATCAGTGAATCTGCTTCTCCTGGTGCCCGCTTTCCTCTAGGGCATGCGGAAGACCGGGACTTTGGCACGAACTCACTTCTTGATTATCAGCTTAGCCCCACTGAATATTTTAGCTTGGTTGTCACTGATGGAGGAGAAGATAGTTCATACGTAGAGCTTGTGCTAAATAAGTCACTGGACCGCGAAGAAAACAGTGATCATTTCTTAGTATTGACAGCAACAGACAGCGGGGTTCCAAAGAGATCTGGTACTGCACAAATACATATCAGTGTCATAGATGTTAACGACAACATACCTGTCTTCAGTCAGACAGTTTATACAACTAGTATAAAAGAAGATATATCTAAAGATACATTAGTACTTAAAGTAACTGCCAGGGATGGTGATGGAGGTCCAAACGGAGAAGTAGCATATACATTTAGTAAAATAACAGACAGAGCCCGTCATCTATTTAAACTGGATCATGCCACTGGAGAGATATGGGTAAAGGGGATTCTAGACTTCGAAGAAGCAGAAACTTTTGAGATAACCGTAGAGGCTAAGGATGGTGGTGGATTGACTGCTCATAGCAAAGTATTTATTGAGCTTCTTGATCAGAACGATAACGCACCTCAGATAACAATGTCCTCTGTTTCTAGCGAAATATCCGAAGATGCAGGGCCGGATACTGTTATTGCCTTTATAAATATTGTTGACCTGGATTCTAATGAGAATGGTCAAACCAGTTGTTATATACAAGAAAATATTCCCTTTAAGCTAATACCTTCATTCAAGAATTACTACACATTGGAGGTAAATGGCACACTAGACAGAGAAGAGGTCTCTGAATACAATATTACAGTTATAGCTATTGATAAGGGTTCTCCTCCTCTCTCAACAGTCAAGACCATCCGCCTTAAAATTTCCGATATAAACGACAACCCACCACAATTTTCTAACACTTTGTACTCTGTATATATAACGGAAAACAATCCACTTGGATATTTAATCCATTCCCTCGAGGCACAAGATGCTGACTGGAACCAAAATGCCCACATTACATATTCCATTATACCGAGTTATGTTGGCGACTCACTAGTCTCCGCTTATGTCTCTATTAACCCAGATAATGGTAATATTTATGCGCTGTGTTCATTTGATTATGAGGCATTCAGAGATTTTCAAATCCAAGTTAAAGCCCTCGACGGTGGCACGCCGCCACTCAGTAACAATGTTACTGTGAAGATCTTTATTCTAGATCAGAACGACAATGTTCCTCGCATTCTATATCCACTAATAGCAAATGAAGATTCTGCGGGAACTGAGATAGTGCCCTACTCGGCGCAAGCAAATTACCTTGTGACTAAGGTGGTAGCGGTGGATGCTGACTCTGGACAGAATGCCTGGCTTTCCTACCTACTGTTAAAGGCCACGGATCTTAGTCTTTTCAGTGTAGGATATCATACTGGAGAAATCAGGACTTCCCGCCCTATTCTTGCGAGAGAATCTATTAAACAAACTGTTGTTATCCTAGTGAAAGACAATGGTCAACCGCCTCATTCTTCTACAGCCACTATCACTATAATCATAGCAGATAGCTTCCCACAACTCCTTTCAGATGTCAGCAACCCAACAGATAAAACAGGTCAGGATTCAAATCTGACTTTATATTTAGTGATCTCCATAATTTCTGTATCTACCATGTTTCTTTGCTTCATTATAATTATGCTCTTTTGCAAGTTCCGGAGATGGAGACATGCAACATTGTTAGAATCAACCTGTGTAGATTATAATCTTGCATACCCTTCAAACCATACGGAAATAGAACGCCACAGACCTGGGAAGCCACCTTACTCATACGAAGTCTGCTTAACCACAGATTCTGGGGTGAGTGAGTTTCAATTTATTAGGCCTTATACACCAAGTACCACGGAAGGAAAAACAACAGCTGACACTGACAGGCCAGACGTCTTTCCAGAAGATGTATCGTACGTAGGAAGTGATGCCATCTCTCAGGTGAGAACGCTTATCAAATGCTTTGTCACTGTACCTTCTGTTGCATGTTTTCCCCATACCTACTAAAACCTCGCCTTTGTGTCATTTTTACTCTAAAATATTTAATTTCTTTTATTTTGTTTAAGATGAACATCGACATGGTTTGTAACTTCATTCCAGCCACACATGACAAATAAACTATAGCACATACAATAAAATGATATGATAAAATACAATATAAACAAAGGCAACAAACTTGATCGACGAAACTGCAGTTAGAATTTCAGTCATTACTCTTACATACAAAAGAGGCAATTGAAGCAATGCAGATAATAAGCAGGCTTAATATCTGCAGGAAGACTGATAATTTAGGAGCAAAGTAAGCTAATGATCGTTCAGGTAATTCAGTTTTGCATTCTGTGGATATCCATTTATTTGATTAATTACAGTGTAAAGTGCTCAGCATACCTCTCAACCTCTTGCCCCGTGAATCAGGGACAAGGCTTAAAAAAATCAGGGACAGAGACCTTAAATCAGGGACACATCTTAAAAACTGGTACTATTCAGTCAGAAAGCTGACAGAATCAAGGGATTTGTGTTAAGATATATTTTCTGAAGAAGAACAAGTCTGTTACTTTAATGTTTGACATTATTTTGTGCTTTTAATCCCCACTGTTCTGTCACAAAAACACAAATTGAGGGACAGAGGAAAATTCTGAGGCAAAATCAGGGACAGTTGAGAGGTATGGTGCTCAGTAGGTTTTCCATTTGCCTCTGATGCCTGGAGATCAGAAGGTAGTGGACTCTACCACCACACTACCAACTTTGGGCTAATACCCAAGAAGGATGCTGTATTGGTGCAATGGGGGTGCTACAGTGTTAAGGCACCATCATTTGGATGGGATTTTAAACCGAGGTCTCTTCTACCTATCTCTGGTAGCCATCAAGGTGGAAGCTAAATATCCCATTGCTCTTTTTCATAGAGTAGGAGACTGCCACATATGTTCTGGTCAGTATCCCCCTTTCTAATTGTTTTGCAAATACAGGGAACAGAGAGGACAACATGATTAATCTGCTGTATAAATTGTAGTGGGTGGTCAACCTTAGAACATTTAAAGTAAATTGGCAGACAACATTTGTCATTAACTGGTGTATACAGTGGTGACCAGCCTCTGGTTCCATCATGACTAAAGATACATGGATACTATATTGACAATGCCCTCAGTCACCAGTAGTTCAAATGCTTGGTGTCATGGTTTTTAAAAGAAACATATAGTCATCTGCAGGACTGTTGAGAGTCAGCAGGTGGCACTGCACAGAAACAGAGCTGGGCTAGTGTGTGCCTTCACAACCCTCTTAGACTGGGAGCTGTAGCAGTCATCTGGCAAATTGGAAGAAGCCAGGCAAGTGTAAACTAATGGCTTTGATTACAGTATTTTCAACTTTTCTTTACTCAAAATCTTACTGGCACAAGGAAACCTGATGTTGGGAACAACTGTAACAAGAAGTTACCATAATCCAAGTTAGGAAATAAAACAAACTATTTGTATGTAACATATCTTATTAGTTAATCAGTTTATGTTTCCAGACAAGAATCCAAGTTTTTGGTTATTGCTTTAGTACCAGTATCCAAATGTATCTCACAAGATACAGTTTTCACAAGATGAATTCCCAACAATATAAACAAAATAAATAAAAAATCAACTTGTACTAGGGGAACCCTATTTGTCACAGTAACCTGTAAATCATCCTCACCACAATCTAGCCTCTGAAGTACACAAAACAGTGTTTCTATTGTCTTTGATTCTAAACTGCTATAGTCGGTCACAGTGGCTGCAAATCTGTTTTATAGTTCATCAGTCTTTTTGCTACATGTGTCAAATATCTGCAAATGAGCAGTTGATGATGACCTTTTTATGAATTTACATGACAGCTTTATTGAAAGTACAAGCATGGGACATTTGTTCACAAAGATTAAAAAAACACAGGGGTACCAATATATTGCCTTTGGTTCCATGTCATAACAGCGATTGCAAAATAGCAATCACTGTTATGGCGAGTGTATATTGAAAAGCAAATTGGTGATATACACATGCCAGCGAAAAGACATCCAGCAAGTAAACCAAGTGTGTATGTGGGGGACTGCACCCCAACTGCCCCCCCCCTTGGGGGGCGTTGTCACTCACCCCCCCAATTAAGGATTACCAACTCCAGGGGGTGCATGTCGGGGAGGGGGTGACACTCCGAAAAAATTAAAAAAAACACAACAGCAGGCAGTAGCAATATTTTCTCCCCCTGGTCCCCAGCCCTGAACCCAGTATCTGTTGCACTAGCACTAGCCACCTTCACCACCACATCACATGGCTTGCTCAGCTGCAGCAGGTACACTACCCCACACAAACTCTCTTCCCTATCCCTCACCTTCCCCTCCCTGTCCCTCCCCTTCTGGTCACCCTCCCCTACAGTCATGGTAGCATAAGGTCACTACCCTTTCAGGGTAGCCCAACAGGACAGCACTGTAAATGAGTCACTGGTTTGACAGTTACTCATTTACCATAACTATCATCACTGGATACCATTGCCTTTGGCTTATCTGTAACATGAGATTATCTCCTGTAACCTTTCTAGTGGTGAGAAGTTTCTCACTAATGGGTTATCCTCCATCCATCCTATTGGCTGATGCACATTCACAAAATTTTGGACTGGCAGAGTCCAAGCCCTCAGCCATGATTATAGTGTCCAGTTTATTTTGTGCATTTCTAAAAGCTGGTCACCATCCCTGATTGCTCCCAAACCTTCAGGTATTTATGCTAACTGGTTTTATCTTATACTTTCCTTTTCTGACCTTTCTAACACCACCTTGATATTTCAGCATGAGACTACCCTCTCGGTGATTCATTAACAATATTTTCTATATGTCTGTGACCTGTTCACCACAATGACAAAAGCCCTGCTATACGTAGTATTGTTCCAGGGTTTTAAACAGCACTACCCTATATTGCCAGCTCATATCCAACTCTACAAGCACAAGACTGCCTGGACCTTCCAGTAGCATCCAAGCTTGCATCTCCCTGTCCTGGTTGGGACCCTCCTGTAGCATCCCCACTGAGAAAATATCTAAGGAACTGGACCCTCCTGCAGCATCCAGTTCCCATCTGAGTAGTCCCAACTCACATGAACACATTATGCCCCACAGCAGCTGAAGGGCAATTCCAGCAGTGTACACTCACTGCACGGGCAAAAGATAAACAATGGGCTCATCAACATTGCACATACTGTCTGTTTTCCTGACAAGGGCACACTCCTGGGTTGGGAATGAGGGTGGTTTTGGGGGGGTTGGGTTTTAGTTAGTTTGTTATGTTAGCCGGTCTGATATCTGTCTGTATTCCCTGTACTGACTGATGTTTGTTAAAACTTAATAAAGATTTTTAATTAAAAAAACCCCAAAAAACGGTGCACATACCTCCTTGAAAAAGCTCATGACTGGGTGAAACATAGGATGTTTATTTGTACTTGTACTCTTTCTGCACCCACAAGGGTGTTTTTTGCAACTTTAAGTAAAAGGACAAGAGTCTTTTTGAAAGAATCTGTGGTGGACTGTCATTTCAGTGTATGCCTGATGAGTACCGTGACTGTTTGACTGATATTGTACATATCTATGCCTGCTGCTTGTGCACCATCTCACATCTTCTCGACAGGATTCCCATTTTCCATCTGGAATTTAGAGCCACTGGGAAATAAAAATCCCCTTTTTGCTGCAGGAGTTTGGGGGTAACCCTGATGTACATAAATCTTCAGTTCATGTGCTTCCCACCCTGGAATTCTAATAGGCATACAACACAACGTTTGAGGACATCCTTTCCCGGTACAGGCAGCCTCCTCTTCCTCTTCTGCCCCTCACAAGACTTGTGTGCCCACAAATTCATGGCCACCAGATTAAGGGATGTACAGTAGTCTCACAGGAGGAGTGTCCATTTCTTCCCCTTGCCCAAAGGGCACCATGCAGGGATCCTGCACTGTGCTTACACACCTTAATAAGTATAGCCCACCTCACCAGTTTTAATAGCACCACCATTCTCTGCCCAATGCATTGAGGGTTAACATTGGAAGGGCACTGTACTCTCGTAAGACAACACAGTGAGTCTCATGAGAACAGGAGCCATTTTCCCAGAATTCCCACTTCAGACAATCTCACGAGAATGGCTTCCATGTTGATACAGTTCCTGAAGGAGCACTGAATTCTCACAATACCCTACAGCCAGTCTTGCAAGAATGGTGGCAAACTTACTTTGTGTAATCTCACCAAACTTAGTCTCATGGGAACAGTGACCATAGTGTTACAGTACCTACATGGAGGCAAAGAACAACCATCTTGGGATGGTTACTCCAGACTTCCAACAGCTTCCACTCTGCAACCACACTGAGTGTCCCTCTGTGGCCTCATTAAACTGTTGCTGTCACCCACTCTTTATTTACTTAGCTTTTCATTCATGCGGGGACATGTTTCTGACCCAGTTTTTTCTGTCCGTTCCCTAAACATTGCTGAGTGACAATTGACTCCCTGCCATGCCTGCCTGCCTGGAATTCAGTGCCAAACTGTCTAAAACCCACACAGGGGAGGCTTTGTGCACAGTCTGCACAGTCTCTGAGAATGGGACCCCCCCAAGTCACCAGCCACAACATTGTCACCACCGAGGAGGAGCCATCACCCCTAGAGTACCAACTGCACTAAACACCACATAGGCTGGACTGCTGCTCCAACTGTTGGAAAAGCTGCAAACCCAGCCCTCAGAAAGCTTCTGGCCAGCTTCCCCAAGCAAAAGACTGGAGGATGCCCAGTCACCACACCCACTGAAGAGATAACACAGGCAGGCAGAAAAGGCAATTGAGTCTCCCAAAGATAATGGGTCAGACAAGGAACCCAAGTCATCCTTGAGAAGATTGTGCCCTGAGGAAGATGTGGACAAATTGGTACAGATGATAAGAGAGGCTCAAGATTGTAGATGAGACAGAGAAGCCCCAGTCCTCATCAGACACTCTCCTCACAGTGCACCAGAGCTCCACGAGACCTCACTTCCCCACCTGTGAAACTCTTGAGACCATTCTACACAAAGAACATGAGAGAGTAGAGTCCACCAGGATCCCACAAAAATGGGCCATCAACAAAACCTAGCCACTCTCAGAGTCTCATAAGATGGTCTGGTTCACAGCCCCTAATGTGGACCCCCCCATCTGGGCCCTTTCAAATAGGACCACCATCCCAAATGAGAGCACAGGAGCCCAAAAAAGACCTCATGGACAGAAAGGGAGAGGGAGAGGAGCACCTGAAGAAGGTACATGAGATCACTGGGATGGTATTATCAGTGGATACTGCAGTGTGGTTCACCAGCAGGACCCTGCTCTGATGGGTAGAGTCCATCATAGATCATTCCTGACTCCTCTCCAATAACAGGAAATGCTCTCTTTACCATCCAGGCTGCATGATATATAGTAGACATATCATCAGACATCCTGAAGTTAGGTGCCTTGCAAACCATGCTAGGACAGCCTTATGGCTAAAACTATGGCAAGCAGGTGACAAATCCAGAAACATGCCCCTCAAGTTTCATTCAAAGAGGGCAACCTATTCAGAGACACACTCACTCCTTTCCTCAAGGACAGGTCAGGTGCCAAACAGTTTGCAGAAAATAAAGACCTCTACTTCCCCTTGGGACAGCCATTGTGACCCAGGTTCAAGAGCCCCCCACAGTCAGACAATGCTGCACAGCAGCCAAACATCATGCCGTTGGGTCTCAAAGCTTCAATTCCAAACTCGATCATCACAGCTTAGACACAAAGACGGCTCTGGCAGAAAATCCAGCTCAAACATCAGCAAGTTAAGTTACAGAAGTGGTCCCACCAGCATGAGCCAATTAGATAAGGAGGGCCTGGGCAAACAGCCCTCCAGTGAGGGGGGGTTGCTTCAACTGATCACTGAGCAAAGGGGCCAGACCATAAATGGTATCCCATTATATGGGCAACTGAATTTGAGCAACACATATATGAGTGACTCAGTCTCAAAGCCTGCAATGTGACCTACCCTGAAAAGGAAGTGAAGCGTGGTTATGGTACCAAGTTAGGGAACAAAATAGTGAGGTGGTATGAGGGTGAAGGAACAGAAGGGGAGAGTTCAGGAAGTAGAATATATGTGAACTGTAGTTTGGCAGTGTGCTGCTGAGCTGCCATTCTGGTGTGGTGGTGAGGGTGGAGGGCTCCATTGAGGGAGGTCCAGGGTTCACAGCTGGGTAGGGCTTCTATTTTTTTTCACCATCTGCAGCACTTAAAAAATGTTTTTATGTTTGAGTTTTTCCCCATCCCTAACATGCACCCCCTGAAGTTGAGAATCTTAATTTAGGGGGGGAATGTGGGGGTGAATCCCCCAACATAGATAAAATGTTGTTGGTTTCTCATTGCTGTTGTCAGGTTTGCTATGGAGTGTGCATCACCATTTTGATTTTTGGTGATGTACACTCACTGTAACAGCAATCGATGTTTATCAATCGCTGTTATGACATGGAATCACCACAAACAGGCAGGTGGGTCTGGAAACTCTTGACTCAAGGATATACCATAGAATTCAAATAAGAGACAATCCCACGCAAACTGCTGGTGCCCCTGATTCTTCTTTGCAGTGACATAGCTGAAGTGGTTCAGCAAGCATTGATCAACCATTCCAACAACAGGGCCATAGCATCTGTACTGCAACATGAGCAGAACACTGGAGTGTGCCCTATGGTCTTTATGGTCCCCAAAACTACACACAGACTCTGCCTAGTGCTAGATCTCAAGTTCCTCAACAAGTACGTTACCTACAAGAAAGTCAAGATGGAGACACTCAAGTCCACATTGATGGCCATTCAACCAGGTGATTTCTTCACCTCAGCTGACGTAAAGGACACCAATCTCCACATCACAATTTGTCCCAATCATCAAAGGTTTTTCAGGTTCAGTGTCAACAGCCAGCATTTTCAATACACATGCTTCCTGTTCAAGCTGTCTATGGCCCCAACGTTATTCACAAATACTCTGATAGTGTTAGCTGTGACCCTCCACAAGAAGGGTGTTCACATCATACCCTACCTGGATGATTGGCTCATATAGGCAAGGGTTCCAACTCAACACAAAAGGCACAGAGTTAGTAATCCAATGCCTACAACAGTGTGGTTGGATCATAAACTGGGACAAGAGCCAACTGGTCCCCACCCAAGACATCACACATCTAGGCACAAAGATCAACACACACCTAAGCCTAGTGACTCCAATGAAAGAAAAGATTCATAATATAGCCCAGATCATTGGGCCTATATGAGCACAGTGCAACAGGCCAGTACAGGCCTATCTGCAGTTGTTGGTGTTCATGGCATCATTGATAGCCATGGTCCCATAAGCATGGCTACACATGTGTCTTCTCCAAACATATGTGCTAGAAGCATGATCCCAGTTGACCCAGAACTTTGAATACAGAATCAGTCTGGGCTTGTACATCCTGAACCATCTGATATGGTGGACAAACAGACACAGTCATCCCCGAGGCATACCATTGCCAATAACACCTACAGTGGCTGGCCCACCAGTGCAGTGGTAGTGCTACCACTCACAACACAGGTTACCTGGGTTCGAGAATAAGCCTAGGTTGTCAGAGGGCTGTCTGGGAGTGATCAGGATTGAGCATCCCAGGGATGCTTTCCTCCTTCTGGGAAGATGTGTTGTGACTCCCACTGCAATACCACCACCTGGGTGCACATGGGTAGAGATGCAGGTGGGAGCAACCAGAGGGAGGGGAGGATGTAGGATGAGGTCTGGAGCTGCAGCACATCCCTGCATGCATCTGTCTCCTTGGACCTCCCTGAATGCCACTGTCCCAGGGAGCAAGGAGAGAATAATGGAAAATCAACCCAACTTCTGCACCTGGGGATGGGCTCCAGTGCCAAGCCAACAGACCAACCCCTTGGTCATCCGGAAGGGACAATCCTGACACAATTTGTGTAGGTAGGGAGGAAGCCGAGACTCCCTTCTTCTCCCTCAGGGGGCAGCCTGCTGTAGGATGGGGGCTGGTCCTTCCAAGACACTGGGGGGGTCGTCCAAACCTACAGACACCTTGGGAGACCCTGAGTGAAAGGTGCAGTTGAGGCAAGAGGGGGCTTAAACAGAAAACAAATGCCTACAGCAATGATTATGACAGATGTAAGTCTTCTAGCATGGGGGGCCATGCTAGGTCATCACATCACTCAAGGCAAGTGGTCCCCACCAGAACCTCACCTACCCATAAACATGGTGGAGATGACAGCAGTCTACCATGCCCTGTTGTTCTTCACCCCTCACATCACAGGTCAGGCAGTCTTGATGAGGACAACCAAGTCACCATGGCTTACATAAACAAACAAGGGTAAACTCACTGCGGGACAGTGATTAGGGAGATATTAAAAATATTAAGATGGGGCTGACCTGGTGTCACTGAGGGTTGAGGCACTGGACACCACACCTCGTGCCACCCCAGTGACCCGTCTTTGGAAATGAGCACAGGCCACCATGGGTCAGCAGGGGAGGAGATGGATTGAGCATCTGATGGACTGCTCTCCATCTCCGGGAAGGGGGAACCAGCAGCCAGTGCATGCCTGAACCCAAGCGGAGGCTAGGGCTTGGAGACATAAAGCCACAACAGCGTGGGGCAGGAGCACAGCAGATGCTTGATGTGGGCACCCATAGGTGCATGTGCAACTGCATCATAGGCATCATTGCATGCCATGCACCTGCAAGGGGGCACAACAAAAATGAGAAAAAAAGAGCAGTGTGGCAGGATGAAGGAGGACACCTTGCAGGCCCCAATCCTGGCTAGCCACAGCACTGGCCACACTGGATACAGTCTCGGTCAGGGATTGGGGAGCCCAGCCAGCCCCACCAGTGAGGGAAAGCCCTGGGGGTAAGTGCCAGCACCAGCTGGTAGAGGCCGGGGGATGGGGCCAGTGGCACCCTCCAGATGGGTGACTGCACTGGGGAGTGGAAAAAAAATACTAAGATGGGAAGAACCAAACCTGCTGGTGATCTTGGCCACTTACCTGGCAAGAAGGCTGAACTTTCAAGCAGAGTAGTTCAGCAGAGTGACACTTGACCAGGCAGAATGGCACCTGCACCACCAGGTGTTTCAGTCTTTCAATGAAAGATAGTGGCTATTTCAAGTGGATCTAATGGTGCCCCAGCTCAACACTCAACTACCTTGAGTTCACTCGCACTTCCAAGACCATGTGGAGGAGGAAGTTGATGCACTATTGGCACCATGGAACTTCAACAGAGTTTACATATTTCCACTCACCCCATGATTTTGAAAGTGCTTCTCAAGATCAGATCTACAAAAATCACAGTGGAGATGATAGCCCCAGACTGGCCATGGAGATCATGGTATTCCCTACTTAGAGTAATGCTGATTGACACCTCTTGGCTTCCCCCTCACCATCTGAATCTTCTCAGCCAAGGTTCAATCCTTCATCACAACACCAAAATCCTCAACCTGATGGTGTGAATGCTGAAAGGCAAAGACTGTTGAATGAGGAGTATCTTCCCAGAGCAGTGGCCTGGCTTCTGCAATCCAGAAGACAATCAACAAATAACACTTAGCATAGACATTGGCAGATCTTCTGCAAGTGGTGTACAGCAAAAGGCATGTCTTCCTCAGTGGTGGTAATTCCACAACTTCTAGATTTTCTCAATGATGGGGCAGACAAAGGGCTTGCTTACTCCTCTCTGATAGTGCAGGCTTCAAATATCTCTGCAATGCAAGGTTCCCTTCCAGGGGTGGGCAGATAGGTTTGCACACAGATGTAGTTCAGCTGCTGTGGGTGGTATAGATTACATATCCCAGTATTAGATATGCCTGCCTCTGTGCCAGCTTAATCTCATCATGGATGCACTCCACAAGCACCTCTTCCTATTGGATTCTCCATAGTGGATGACCCTCAGAACAGTCTTTTTGACAGCTATGTGCTCGGCCAGAAGGGTGAGTGAGTTACAGTTGCTGTTGTGCTGGGTGCCATTCCTCACCTTCCATAAATGATAGATTGTCTCTCAGGGTGGTGCCATCCTTCACTCCAAAGGTGGTATCACCATTCTACATACAGCAGGAAATTCACCTACTTGCCATGCTCACAGAACAAGGTCACCCCGATGTGGCCCCTCATCCCCATCACATGGTCTCCCAGCTAAAGGAATATCTATTCATGTCCAAACATTTCCATAAGGTGGATAGGCTAGTCATGCTCTTCTCAGGAATGAAAGTGGAGAAAGCTGATTCTAAAGCCACAGTAGCTAGGTTGATACAATCAGCTATCATAGCAGCCTACCAAGGGGTGGGTCTAGATCACCCCTCAGACACTGCAGCACATTCCACTGGGACAATGTCAGCTTCTTGGGCAGAAAGAGGTGGAGCCTTAGTCCTGGACATCTGCACAGCTGCTACCTGGTCCTTTGTCCATACATTTGTTTGACATTACAGACTGGATGTACCATCGGCAGACAGAGCTACATTTGGTAGGGCAGCGCTTCAGGCAGCTTTGAGTTACCCCTAATGTAGGTTCTGGTCTTCCAACCCAGGTAATCCTGATACTACTACAAAAGTCTCATTAGTGAGGAATTTCTGAGCACTAGAAAGTTTGCAGAGGATAAGGGTATTTACTCATCTAATAAAAGTGATTATATCTGCAACCTTTATAGTGCTCAGAGCCCCTCCTGACTACGTAGACCAAGGAACCTATGCAGCCAGAACCATTTGGTGATTCTCCCCAATTCCCTCAGGGAGTGTTAGTCAGCTATGCATTCCCTGGGATTGGGGTCTGTGTCATCATTATATACTATTGAAGGTTTTCATATAACTGATTAATGTTGTGAGAAATATTCCTGACCTACTGTAGTAAATGACCTTTGCATTGATATAACTGTTTGCGGGACATTTTTGTCTTCTTGCTCATTTTTTCTCTGTCTCTATTTTTTTTGCACTCAGTTAGCCAGAGCATCTCTTGGTGGAGCCCACTTGACCATCGCCTCTACTCCCAGCCTGAGATCTCCATCCCTGGGACCCTCTCCCAGCCCACCGGATCACATCCTGGGGAGGGCCCACCTACCTACCTCATGCCCTTTCTGTAATTATAGGGTCGGTCCTGGATGAAAGCCTTGGAAAACTGGAGGAGAAATGGTCCAGAGCTGGGCATGTGGGTTAGGTCCCTGGAGCCCTCATTGCCTCCCTGGTCCATCAAGGGTTTTTGTGTGTTGGTTGCTCCCGGAGCATGGAGGTGCAATGACGTCTGGGCACTGATGTGCCGATGTCTGCCACCGCTTCACCCCCTCATCTCTTGCTACCACCTGTTTCTGGTACTGCTACTTGTCTCCACCAGGGGCCACCGAAGAGTAGTGCTAGGCCCAGATCCCTCCCCAGGAAGGGAAAACAGTACTCCAGACGCTCAATCCCTTCCTTCCCCTGCAGACCCCTGGCAGCCCGAGTTCATTCCCAAACCCAGGTTGCTGATGTGATGCAAGGTGTGGCATCCAGTGTCTCAACCCTCAGCACCACCGGGCCAGCTCTTTCTCTATTTTTCACTAGGGAAATGTCTCACTGGACACTACAATCATGGCTAGGGGCTTGGTCTCTGGCAGTCTAAAATTTAGGATTGTGCATCAGCTAATATGATGCATGGAGGATAACCCATTGGTGAGGAATTTCTGAGCACTATAAAGGTTGCAGGTATACTCACCTTTACCAAGTGAGTAAATATCATTCTGATCCAGCAATGAATTGATGGTTTTAAGGTGTTGGATGGGATCTTTAAGTTAAATCATTATGAAACCAGTTCAATGTTCACTCAGTGACAACTATTTTAGTAAGGTTGTTTAATAGAATATCTGGTCAACTAAATCAAAATCCTTTGTATATTCCCAAGGATAAGAAGCCAATCAGTATACTGCATTAGCAAAAATAACAACATTTATTTGCCTCTTCCCAACTGATATCAAAAGTAAAGTCACTTAAAACCATTCAGTTCCACACTTAAAAAAACTGAAATACTATACTCTGACAGTAAAGCTATGAACAAATGATTAGCTCAGCTTTCCATTGTTATAGATTGCTATTTATATTTAAAAGCAGACAATGACCTGACAGAGTACAGCCTGTCAGCATTTGACACTGTGGTCTATAATGTGCTGTTGGATTGCCTAAGGGAGCTCTGTGTACTCACCCGTACTGTCATGTGATGGTTCAAGTATTTCATCACAGATAACCTGCAGAGGGTTGTTATGGTGAATTATTCCCAAGGTCACCAGTTTTGTGATTTTACTAGAAAATGTGGTAAAATTCCAGAATTTGGACTGCCTGTGCACCAGTAAAAACAAAGAATTTCACAGAATATGGCTTTTCATACCATATTAGTAAATGTACAGAACTTGTATTTTTCTTATAATTGCTTTCTGTACTATTTTCAATTTGTATCATTTAATGTTCTGTATATTAAGCTTTCTTTTATTCTGATTATACATTTATATAATTGGTGTGGAGATAAATCCCCACTGATAAATGCTGTTATTCATGTGATAAATGGCTAGTAATGTGTCTACTATGCGTATAAATGTGGAAACTCACATTTATATATATATATATAGTAGACATGTCATCGGCCATTTATCTACACAATAGACACATAATCACCCCCCCGCCTGCCTGCTAGTACTTCTTTCTCATATTTTCACTTGCTCTTTTCCAAGTCTCCTCTTCTTGCAGCCTGTTTGTGCTTGCTGCAGCACTGCAGTCAAAAAATGATTTTTTTTTTTATTTACTTACCCTGCCAAGTTCCATTCCATGCATGGATGTTCATTAAAAAAAAAAGAAACAGGCAGTCACACATCCATTATGACTTCATCAATTCACATTGCAGTCTTGCTAACAACAGACATTCTCTCTTGTTTTCCTTTAAAACCCAGTAGCTCAACCAATCAGCAGAGTGTTGGCATGTTAATTTGACCTTCCAACTCAGACTCCACGAGGACACACCTAACAAACAAATAGAGGCAGTACACATTTTGAATTACAGAGAATGACCTGCAGCATCTAATTTCTCAGTCTCTACTCCACATTGCAGCTCTTTTGGTCCCACTTGCTCCATATCAATTCCAGCATGTCCTCCAAAGCTGCAGACACTACCATTCTCATTTGTCCCTGAACTCTGTGCCTCTGCTCCATTCTCTGCTGTAAGGAAGTAAACTTTACATTGTTTATAAAAATGTTAACTGTAACACAAAAATGCTACAAATGTCTAATCCAGAGCACAAAACACTCTTTAATTTCACCTCACTAAAACCCACTGCCGTTTTGTTTAAACAATTTGCAGGAGTCCCAGTCCATCCTCCAGTGAGTTGCATAACCATAGCATCCATGGTAAGAGCCATAGCAATGGCACATAGAAGATGGAGGAGCACTACTTCTCAAAAAAATCCCATAATCTGTATTAATTAAAAAAAACTAAAATAAAACAGTCTGTCGCACAAAGTCCTAGCCTATTGTATAAATGAAATATACAGAGGAGACCTGGAGTGATACATGATTTATCTATACTCATGATGTGTGACCTCGGACACTTCACTTGTGGCTTACACCACTCGTGATGTTACCTGAGGTCACACATCAGTTGTATATATAACTCATGTATTACACAGGTCTCCTCTGTATATCCCTTATATACTAAAACATTGACAGTGGAATCCCAGTAAAATCTGTAAATTAGACATACAATCACCAGTGCAATTCCCAGAATTTCAGGTTTTGAAATTCAAATATCATTACTTTAATCACCATAAATCAGTGGCCTTGATTATTCCTCTTGATCAAATCCCCTGTCTTGTGCAGTTCTTCAGGGCTTGATTTGTTTGACATGTCCTCCCCCAGTGAATCCATGCTGCCTTGGATCCTGTAAGCCACTGGTCACAAGAAATTCCACAATCTTTTCCTTTAGCACTGATTCTATTATTTTCCCCACCACCAAAGTCAAGCTAACTGGTCTGTAATTGTCATCTTCCTTCCTACTACCACTTTTGTAAAGTGGTACTACATCTGCTGTCCTCCAGTCATCCAGGACCACTCCAGTCTCCAGTGAATGGTTGAACAGAACTGTCAATGGTGCAGCCAGCACCTGACTGAGCTCCTTCAATATATTTGGATGTATCCCATCTGGTCCCATTACTGTGACCACTTTCAGATTTGCAAGTTCCTTTAGGACTCTCTCCTCTTTAAAAGGACTTGTGTGCAGGTTCCTTCCTTTGATACTTCTGTCTTATCTGTGGTCCCTCACCTTCCCCTTCCTCTGTGAATACAGAACAAAAATACTTTTTTCTGGATGTCTGCTTTTTCTTTGCCCCCTTCCACACACTCCTCCTTTTCCATTCTGTGCCTTACAATCCCTCCCATGGTCTTTCTTCTTTTGCTTACATACCTGTAAATGGTCTTCTCCATTTCTGTACTTCTTGGGCTATTTTCTTCTCCATTTGCACCTTTGCACTCCTGACTGCTTTTTCTGCCTCCTTATGCTTCTCCTTTTACTGTACACATCCCTATCCTCCTTCCTGTATGTCTCCTTACACCTCCTGAATGCTAACTTGTTTGCCCTTACCGTCACAGTCAACTCTTTTGAGAACCCTAGTGGTTTCTTTTTCCTCCTTGTTTTGCTTACTTGCCTGATGCTGAGGTTTGTTGCCTTCCCTATGGCCCCTTTTAGTTTTGCCCACTGTTCCTCTACTTCACCCATGTCCTCCACCCCTGCCAGGGCATCCCTGAGGCATCTCCCCACCTTTGTAAAATAATTTGTGAAATCAATGCTATGTACCTTGGGGTGAATGTTGCAGTCCTGCATCAGCTGTCGCTGGTGCAGAATATAGTGGCGAAGTTACTGTCAGGTCTTCCAAGATCCTGTCATGTGACCCCAGGCCTTTGTGACCTGCACTGGCTGCCAATGAGGTGGTGAATTACCTTCAAAGTCAGTTTAGTGACCTAGAAAGCCCTACATGGACAGGGCTTTTGCTATCTGTGTGATTGCCTGACTCTTCTTCATACCCTCCTCCTCCTCCTCCTGGTGGGCCTCCTGGCAATTCCAAAGGCACAGCTAAAATCATCTGGGGACAGGGCTTTTGAGGTAGCTGGCCCAGCCCTGTGGAACTTACTTCCAAGATCCTTGAGGGAGGGTCCCCTTCACTGAAGGCCTCTAAGGGGGGGGTCAGAAATCTCAACTCTTTAGGGAAGGTTTTGGTCTATAAGCAACCTGACCCACTGACTGTCTCCTAGGAATTGTATTATTATGCATTACTATTTATTTAATTTTAACTATTTTACTGGGATTTCTAGCTGATATTGTTTTGGTGTTTAGTTATTTGTATTTATTGTCTAAGCATGTCCACATTTTTGTACAGCACTCTGAACCCCTTGGAATGGGTACTCTATAAATAAAGGTTTACCCACTTACAGTACTTACTTACCTAGGAATGATCTCCAGTAGGAGTCTCAACTTTTAATTAACCATGTAATCAATTTTCAGGATTCAAGAATTGCTTTAGAAACATTTTATTTCCCATAACAGCTACAGGACAAGGGCATAATTTGCTTTTTAGCAAGGTAGTTTTACATCACTGTTCTACAACTAAGACTGCTACTCTAGGTAACAGCATGATCATGGCTTTTTCCTCTTTTAGTTTATGGCTTTTGGATATAACATTCTTTATTAACGGTATATAGAGAGTACAATATTTTATTTAAACACTATAGCAGGGTCTCACATAATGAATTCTAAATGGCCTACAATACAATACTTCAAACACGATATGCCATTTATTCTCACTTGCATAGCAGGGTCTGGCATTGTGATCACTCAGTATTTTATTTTACAGTACTATAAATCTGATATGTCATTTAATCTCACTTCCACAACTAATTAAATAGTAGAATATTTTTTCTTCTGAAGGACATGCCAGTCATTAAAGTAAAACTGATTATAAATGATTCCTTTAAGGGTATTTTTTCAAATTTCTTTATATAGCAAAACCCAGTTAGGATACAATACCCCTTTTAAATTAGAATGACTTTTTAGTAACTTCTTAAAGTGAGTATGGATTTTTGTTAGGAATTTCACCCTGGTACATCCAGGCACAGACTTATGTGCATAAACCAATGGATGCCAATATATCTCTATAGAGTTCCATTCATTTTTATAGATCTGTTTCAGCCCCATGTAGAATGAGTAACCAATAAACCATTAACTTGAGATGTAGGACAGTATATTCAAATGTTTTCATAGGCACAAACCAGTGCTTGCCTGCATAAACTGGGTTTTGTGCTGAAGCCCAACATTGAAAAGGCTAGTTTGCACAGACAAACAGGGTTAGCACCCATGCAAACTAAAATAGGGAGGTATGCAAGGGGCAGGTGGGGACAGGAATAGAAATATTGGTGCAAACTGATATTTAGCAGATTTGTGCCATGCAAAAGGGTTTAGCATGGTCCTTTTGCACTGTGCAAATACTACTGAACAAAACCCCCTTTTACTCAGCACAACCCTAGTAGCTGCTAGAGGTACTGCAGCCAACTAGCAGTTTGCCACTGGGGGAGCACACCACCCCCTGAGGTCCATGACAACCCCCTTTTGATCTCGAGACCCTGTTTAATAAATGTATCCCTGGTGACAGTGGTGGTGGCCCCCCTCTGATCACCAGCCTGTATATATTTAAAGTATCCCTAGTGCTAGTGGTCTTCCCCAATCACCAGCCCATAGTATAACTAAACTCAGCAGCATCCAGTGATTCCCCCCCAGCACTGATCCACAGAACCTGTGTCACTTGTGCTTGGTGACTAAGAACCCCCCACCCAGAGTGGCACTTAACACCAAAACCCCCCAGTCACCTTACACATATCCTCCATGCATGGGTACAATGACAGCAACCAGTGCTACCCCCCTCATACCTCCTTGGCTAGCAGCTGTATGTCTAGGCAGGGAGCACACCTCTTATTTATAAGACCTTGCAATAATAATACCCTAACAATCTATGAGGCATATAAACCTCTGATTTTCTAGTGAAGCAGGGTCTCCTTTTTTTGATAGCTTGGTACTATGATATTACCTTACCGTTCAGATGGAGTAAAATTGTCCATTATTATTTTATTAATGAGTATGGCTAAAAGACTACTCCACCATTCATATTCAGTTTTATAAACATATGGGGCACTTTGTCATGTCCTGGTGCTTTATTGCCCTTAGTCTGTTTGATTGCAATAGGAATTTCTTGTGGGCTGATATCCAAGGATCCTGATGTTAAAGGGGCACTGTCAGCTTTGCCTCTCGTTTTATTCCAGGATTACATTAGTGTGCTTCTTTGCACACACTGATCTCATATGGTGCATATAATATCCCTAGATATGCTTAGAACAGAATTCTTGCCAATTTTCATTCTTTACATGATGTCAGTCCACCCATAAGTACTCTGTCCACCGGTAGCATAAGATAGGGGACAGTGCACTTCTGACACTGAGCACCAGCATGAACTCCAAATTTACACATGCCTATGCCAAATAGCTAAATACAGCATGTATCTTCCAATGCTGTACTAGAGCTTCCCTTTTTTAAATGAAACCAAGCACTGGGAAAGTAAAAAAATGCTTTTAAAAGCAGGTGCCGAAATCTCACACATGCACGAAAGTGGGATGCTCCTGCACATGCACGGGATGTGTGCTTCGTTCCACTTTCGTGCATGCATGAGATTTCAGTGCCTACCTTTAAAAGCAGTTTTTTACTTTCCCAGCACTTGGTTTAATTTAAAAAAGGGCAGATCTAGTACAGCATTGGAAGATACACACTGTATTTAGCTATTCAGCATGGGCATGTGCAAAGCTGGAGTTTGTGCTGGCACTCAGTGTCAGACGCACGCTCTCGGCTACCTTATGCTTCCTGTGGATGGGGTACTTATGGGTGGACCAACGGAAAGTTGAATATCTTGTAAATAATGAAAATTGGTAAGAATTCTGCTGTAAAGCATATCTAGGGATATTCTGTGCGCCATATGTGATCAGTGTGTGCATAGAGGCACTCAGATGTAATCCTGGAATAAAACAAGGGTCAAAGCTGACAGTACCCCTTTAACTGCAGCTTGGAAATAATGCCTTCATGATTTTGAGCTTCTATTCTGTTATACAATTTTTTTATACTAATTAATCCAAGTCATAGGGGTAATATGTGCTGTAATGTTTCTGGTTAAATTTCCTGCCCATTTTGCCACAGATAAAAAAAAATGTTTGATAATACTTTGTCTGAATAACTTTGTACATTTCTTTCCATTGTTTAATCTGAAAGGCCTGTTTCTATTCATGTAAGAATGTTTGGACAATTTTGGGCAAATGTAAGACTATTACACATTGTCACATGCAATGATGGAAATGTGCAAGATCTAGCTGTTATCCACACAAAGGAAATAGTGAAATTCAGAAGAATTTTACAGGCTCCTTCACTAATGTCTTTCTGGATGTATTACAGAAGGGGATATTGTGGTAGCATGTGAACAGAGAAACTGAAACAGCAATGACCACAAAAAGTGACAAAATACAGCACTGACACATATGGTGACTAGGGTTACCCCTCCCCAAGTTGCACCCCCTGGAGTTAGTATAATTAGTAAGGGTGATGTGGGGAATGCCTCTGCTGGGGCCATAGTAAGCCTCTCTCAAATAAATATATTGCTGTAAGTATGGTGGCTGTAATGTTGTCACCATTTGTGGTCATCGCTGTTTCGGTTTAGCTATTTTCACATAGAACTAATAGTGTTAGGCATTGGAAAACAACCAATGGTATCTCCTATTGAAGAAGTGGACAAAATCTGACCCAAATAATAACAGCCCTATGGTGGTCAAGGAGTTTGACTCAATCTTAAAAGATATGGTGGTTTCAGAAATGGAAGATTAATGACTGTTTTCTAGAGCACATCATGAGTTCACAAAAGGAAGAGCCTACAAAAAAAAAAAAGATTGACTTTAACACAGAGGGAACTGGGGAATCTGATAATGAAAACAGCAGTGCAAGACAGTGGTGAAAATTTTGACCTATTCCTTTTTATTCAATGTTATATTGCCCCTTATTTCCTTACTTGTATGATACCTTTCTTTCCACCATGAGTCTGCTTTAGTACTTTTTATGTTTGCTTGCACGCATGTGCAAGAAACATAGTGCCATCATCCAAGTTTTGGGAGGTGTGGCAGCCCTCTGCCAATTCAGTCAGTGTGTTTGCAGGTGCAGCCGTAGTTCTCCAATGGCTGCTGGAGCTATCTATGACAGCAGTCGAAAATGCAGTGGAGTACAGTTGAAAGGGGGAGCTATGTTTCAGTGAGCAGTGATAAGATATCAACTGTAGTGCACTCCTACACACACACACACACACACACACACACACGCACGCATACTGCGTGCTCGCTTCATGCACACACTGTATAGCCTAATGGGTGCCCAATCCCCGGCTGCTGTGCTGGGCGCCCCCAAACAGAGTTCCACATGCCATGCTGGGTGCCCACCCCAGTGTGGCGACACATTGTATAGCTGATGGGAGTGCCCACTCCCCCGTCGGCTCCACTGTTCCCCCCCAGAAACTACAGGGTGCCACACTGGGAGTCCACCCCAGCATGGCAACAGATGCTATCACTGATGGGGGTTCCCAATCCCCCGTCAGCTCCATGACCCCCAAACAGCCATCCTTGTACCACACTGGGAGCCCACCCCAGCATGACAAATGTCCAGCGTTGTCATTCCTTTTTTAAAAACCCTGAAACACAAAATGGTCCCTCGCTGTCTCTGCCCCCACCCACACCCACCCACTGTGCACCCTGCCTCCCCACACCCCCCCTCACCCCATACTTACCTCCGGACTTTGGCACGATGATCTTCGGTGGACCAGGAACACGTCTGCACTCTTCAAACCCAACTGTGAACTGAGGAAATGCCGGTAAGCTGCATAATGGCATAGATAGGGTTTTTTCAACTTTGCTGCATATCTCAGGCATTTTTTGGAATTTTTGCATCAAATTTTCAACATGGGTTTTTTGGGACCCCTTCTCATGAATACTCTCACTGTCATGGCATTAATCAGACCTGAAGGGTGATTTCACAGTCACTGTGCGAAATCACCTTTCAAGACCGAGTAACAAAATGACACTGCCACTGTTCACAGGTGGGCTCTCAAAAAGTCTATGTTGAAAATTTGGTGAAAAAATTCCTAAAAATTACTGTTTTACGAGGGTGTGTTGCGCAGTTCCTATGCACGCTCGTAAGTTTTCGAATTTTCAATATTTTCACTCCAGATTTTCAACATTGCCATTTTATTACACTTCCTTATGAGCAGTACAGCTGTCATTTTTCACATATTGCCCAAAACGTGTTTCCGCCCTTGTAGCGCACAGTGGTGCAGTCGGTGTGTGAAATCAATGAATGGGACTCATTAAGAAAATCACAGGACACTGTTCATGAGCAGAGGTCTTAAAATGGCAATGTTGAAAATTTGGTGAAAAAATTCCTAAGAATGACTGTTTTACAAGCGTGCATTGTGCGGTTCCTACACAAGCTCGTAAATTTGCGAATTTTCAATATTTTCACTCCAGATTTTCAACATTGCCATTTTATTACACTTCCTTGTGAAGAGTACAGCTGCCATTTTTCACATGTCACCCAAAATGTGTTTCTGCACATGTAGCACACAATGGTGCAGTCAGTGTGTGAAAGCAATGTTTGGGACAGATTAAGAAAATCACAGTTACACTGTTCATGACCAGAGGTCTTAAAATGGCTATGTTGAAAATTTGGTGACAAAAGTCCATAAAATGACTGTGTTATGAGTGAGCATTACGCAGTTTCCACGCACCTGTAGTTCATGACTTTGTAATATTTTCAGTCCAGATTTTCACCAGTGACATTTTTCCACACTTCCTTATGAACAGTACAGCTGTCATTTTTCACAACATGGCCAAAATGTGTTTTCACACTTACAGCACAGAGATGCGTGGTTGCTGTGGGAAATCATTGTTCGGGACAGATAAAGAAAATCACAGTGACACTGTTCATGGTCGGAGGTCCCAAAATGCCTGTGTTGACAATCTGCTGTAAAAAATCCCCAAACTAATTACATTACGGGTGTGCGTTGCACAGTTTCTATGCACGCTCATGACTTCACCAGTTTTTGTAATATTTTTACTGCAGATTTGCAACATTGCCATTTTTTACACCTCCCCATGAACAGTACAGCTGTCATTTTTCACATCCTGTTCGGAATGTGTTTTTGCACCTGTGGTGCTAAATGCCGTAGTGTCTCTGCATAAGCAGCTTTCAGCTAACAAACTGATATTGTCACTGTTCATGAGGTGGGGGGTCACAAAAAAAACAAGTTGAAATTTGGAGTGAAAATACCAACGAATGCCTGAGGTGTTAGGGTTTCCAACCATAATGCCCCATCCTGTAGAGAATGACAAGCATCAGGGGTGTGACCTGGGATTATTGCCTGTAATGCTCATACCATTCCACACCCTGCAGCCAGTGAGAGGCATTGAGGTATGCCTTGGACTCTTTGGCCCCAAAGTTCACCCCATTCTCCTATACTGCACCCATTTCACCATATTTCCTGATGGAATGGGGTGTTCATAAGGGCCAAAGACCCCAAGGCACACTGTGACACTTGTCAGTGTCTGCAGGGCATGGTGTGGTGAAATGGTGTGGCCGTTATGCCTGACGACCCCAAAGGCATACCCCAATGCCTGTCACTCTCTGCAGGGTGGTGGTGGGGTTGGCATCAGTTCAAAATTTCACTGCCATTCCTATTATGCAGCTCTGTAACTTCTACACTACCAATGCCAATGCCAGCAAGCAACCATTCTGCATTGACAAATGCTTGTTTCACATTTGGAATAATAAAAGGAGCATTCCTTTTAATATGGCTCTAACCAAGTTTTCAGCAGTATTCTGAGCTGTTTGTGTTCATAAATTGTTTAAAATCACCTCAGTCATGACTAAAATGAATTATTACACAACAGGTAGTGCTCCTTGACTTATGGAATAATAGGTATTTAAACACAGCTGCAAATACTGATGAAAACCTGCTCTGAGTGATATTAAAAGGAACGCCCCTTTTATTTCAAATGTGAAAAAGTACTAAAGTAGACTCAAACTATTGAAAGAAGGGCATCATACAAGTCAGAATATAAGGGTCAGTGTTTAAGTCACAATTTTCACTGTTATCATGCTCTGCTACTTGGAGTAAACACAGAAAAAAGCACACAAGACTCCACAGTGATCTTGAAAACTCCAAAATACAAACACAAAGGAATCGGGCATTCAAACTCCGTTTTCAGGAAAGAAGACACCAGCTCAAAAAGGCATAATGTGCAAGACACTGTTTTATTCAGTGCCAGTATTGCAAGAACTGTACATAATGCCTGACACATTTTTGGTGAGTTCAATTCCCTTTTTCATTGTTACATAATGAAACAGGCTGGTGGTTACATTTTATAGCCAGTGTGACAGCATAACACAAGGATGTTAAAACAGACAGAAAAATATGTGGCACTTCAAAATGTTCAAAACAAGTGTGCAAATTAAAATGTGGCCAAAATAGTGCTATAAAGTTACATGTATCTGTCTAACCATTATCAAAAAAAAAATAAGACTACATGTAGTACTGATGCCATTCTGATCTATTAATTTTAATTTGAATATTTGATATAGCACACAATGAAGGAGATGCACTGTGTAACTAAGCAAGGGATCAGCAGAACATTCAATAACACATGAAGAAGATAGAAGGGGCGGCTCAGAGGTAATTTAAGGAAGTATTTTTTCACAGAGAGGGTTGTGGATGTATGGAACAGCCTTCCAGAGGAGGTTGTGGAGTCAAAAACAGTGGTGGAATTCAAGCATGCATGGGACAGTCATAAGGCAATTCTAGGGGGTAGGGGTAGGAAGAA